>CM038622.1:52177948-52777948 GCA_021554675.1 Leuciscus idus | reverse complement strand
GAAGTGTGTAATATAAAATAAAACTTTTTTGGGGGGGTTATTTCTACCCAGATGTTTTTTTTTTTTTAAACCCAATATTTGGGTCAGGTATTTAACCCAGAATTTGGGTCAAAAAGAATAACCCAATTTTCTGGGTTGAAATAACCCAGAAATTAGTTGGTCCCTTTTTAACGCAGGAGTTGGGTCAAAAATAACCCATTATGGGTCATTTTTGACCCAGGAGTTTTTAGTGTGTGGACACTTAAGTGTTACCAGTATATTTTTGGATCACTAAATTAATTTACGACCCTCTCTGGGCTGATGATGATCAATATAGTATTTGCAAGAGTGTTTTACCACAAATTTTTATTTATTTTTTTCTAAAACTAATGTCACTTCCTGTATGAAGTCACTTACATTTGTTATTTAAAAGGGTTTTACTAACAGGACAACAGTGAAATTGAGGACAGAGGAAATATGTCTAAAAATGTAAACTATATTCGCAAGAAAACACGGTTTGTACTATGTGGCCTAGTAGTATAAATATCATAGTCAGTAAAAGAAATGGACACAGCGACCCCATAGACTTCAACGGAGAAAAGTGAAGTCAATTAGAAGCACTCACTTCCTGATGGCTGAGCGTACTGCGCAGCCTCAAACTGAGCTTGACGACGTAGATGTGACGTGAGCAACCTGTCTGACAGTTGTAAGTCTTTTAGTAGCTGTGCCAAAATAAATCTGAATCATTCCCTTCCGAATCTTGCAGAGACGGAGAGCGTGAGTAGGAGCTGTCCATGAGCTAGGAGCAGGAGCAACTTTATGACTCTCTATGGGCTTCTCCCTTGACTTTATCGGACTTTATGCCTCCACGTCCCCCCGATTGCCTGCGAGCTTCTCCTGTCTATACGGTCATTTCTCTACTGTGCGACAGAGAGACGTGTGGTTATAACGCAATCGTTAGCCTATTTATGCAAAAACAGCTTTTACGGGGCCATAGTGTAAGATACAAGGTATTGGAGCCTTTTATACATTGTCTTGTTTCTTTAGAAATAAACAATGGACAAATGGAGTCTTTAAATGCCTCAGATGTAAAGTTATTTGCTGTCAAAGTGATGCCAAAATGAATGGGAGTCAATGGAATGCTAACAGCAGGTGATGGCTTGTTAGCCAATGGATGCCCCCATAGAAGGTACACTTTCCTGGTGCTGGATTACCCCCTTGATAAATATACATTGTTTCTATTTTGTGTTAAAAATGTTCGTGGCCCCTTTAAGAAATCTCTCTCTTCTCGCGATACTATTCACTGGTGCTGGATGCGTGCACGCCACCAGAGAAGCCATTTTCACTGTACAGAAGAGCTCCATGTTGTTGTGCGTGCATCGATCTGATTTACTGCTTTACACTATCGTCTTTCTTGGTAAATATTACTCCATTATCTTTAATATGCACAAATATGTTGTGAAGCGGAGTTTAAAAGAACATTTGATGTGTACATTTTTTGTAGATGTATTTGGATCGCATGTGTGACGAGTGAACCTTGTGGCGATTGGCAAAGGATTGGGTACGTAAGTTTCATGATTTATGGGGTAAAATGCTGATGCCATCTTTATTGATGCCATGTAAACTGATGCCATGTTTATTTGATAAATCTGTTAATGATTTTAAGCTATGTTCTGTGACAGTATAACTGTATGGTTCGATGTAAATTTCTGGTACTGCATATGTGAAACAGGGGTTGTGGCTTTGCTAATGTGCTTTTATTTATCTTGTACCTCAGCCACTGCCGTATTCCAGTCTGTTTTGACGTATTTCAATTAGTTATACCATATTTTGGTTCGGTATTGAGTAATTGATTTAAATGTAACCTATTGCAGTGCATTACACTGCATTTCAGTGTGAATTGAGTTACACATTTTGTGGATTTGGCATTGATCCACTGGTTAAACTTTTTTGTGACATTTGATTGTCATCTTCAAATGTACTGTAAACTGTTTCCACAATTTCTGGGTTTTTTTTTTGTTGTTGTTTGTTTAGCCTAACTAGTGAAATACATTTTTTTTGTTGTGAAATCTCTTCAAACAAGTCAAACGTTTTTCTTAATTAGACTTCTATCTGTCTAATTGTGCTCCCATCGACCGCTGTCACTTATTTAAAACAGCAGTCAGAATAAAACCCCAATTTCAAAAAGCATAGGCCTAGTTTGCTTCCGGTGTGTATTTCTTCCATTTCTTTAGTTCACAAAAGTGTTTTATTGCATCTTGGGATTGCATCAGACCATAAACACAAACCATTTAAATCTGCTGTCAGCACAAACTCAGGATCAAACCTGTCTCTAATTTGCATGTCAGATAGAAAATTCCAAGGGTAAACTTTCTAATTTCAGCCAGCAAGGATCAATTGGACATTCTGAGATGTGAGAAGACATTTAAATGGAGTCTAATATGTTTCCATGTATCCTGTCATGATAATGGTGTCATTTCAATCTCATATTCATGCCAATGATCTACAAGATTACAGGTTGTCACATTGACAGTCTCAGTCTCAGTCTCTCTCTCTCTCTCTCTCTCTCTCTCTCTCTCTCTCTCTCTCTCTCTCTCTCTCTCTCTCTCTCTCTCTCTCTCTCTCTCTCTCTCTCTCTCTCTCTCCTCTCTCTCTCTCTCTCTCTGTCAAAGTCAATTTCAGCTGACGTTGTTTTGGTCCTGTGTGACTAACAGCTAAATGTGTTATTGGGATTTTTTTCCTCTTTGCAACATAATGAATGTCTCTGGAGCTCAATAGAGGGCTGGAATTCTGTAATCCCCAAAAACAATTTTTCTTCCAAACTAAAAATGTGTTCTCTCTCATTTTTTTAAGATAATTAATAGGAAATTGTAGCTTGGTCATCTGGTGTTTTTGTTAATCCGTGTGTCTCGGCTCTCTTTGAAGCTCTCAGACGGATGTTCAGGCCGCTTTCTGCCTCACTTGTGTTAAACTGGTTTTGTTGAAATTAATGGTTTTCTGTATGCTGCTAATTTTCTCACCTATTCATGTAAAATGCTCTTTGTTTGAAAGCTTTGAAAGAAAATGTGCAACTTCAAATGCAGAATAAATGGTAAAGTTTTGGTTCTCCTTAAAGTAAAAACTTTTAGCTCATTGCACATGGAAATATTTATTTACTTATGTATTATATTTTTAAACTGAATCTGCAGCATCCTTAATATTGAATTCAGTCATAATGTGACTTTAAAGAAAAATTGTCAAAATATGTATTTTAGCTCATTGTCTTTAAAGTCTCACACACACACACACATATTTGAAGAATCTTTTAAAAAACATATATATATATATATATATATATATATATATATGTGTATATATAATTTCTTTTTTTTTTTTTTTTTTTTTAAACAAGGTCTGAAAGCTTCATGTCTTAAAATATTAGAGTTATTTAAGGAACTTGGCAGAAAATAAACTACACATACAGGAGTAGTCAGGGACCCTATAATGCCCAAGTCCGTTTCAAGGTATGTCTGTTCACTGAGTACACAGTGGGGGCTCACTTCATTCAGGGAGCTATTTTCAGTGAAGTACACCTCCTATCTAACTGAATTGGGGAATAAAAATAATAATAAAAAACTATATTTCAAATCAGCATTAAAATCTGACATGAATTGCATCATAAATGGCATTGTAAAAAAAAAAAAAAAAAAAAACGTCACCTACGTGCCACACCGGTCTCGATTCTCACAGAGGAACTCCGTGAGGATAAAAGGAGGAGTGAGGACAGTCCAAGACAAGAGAGGACCAGGCCTGGACATTGTGTTTTGTTATGTTTCTATGCAGCAGTCGTCCTTTTGTTTTGTTTTTTGTCCACTGTTACGGACAGAGAAGGGCCCTGCCATCAGATTGGGGCCAGGCATGTGCTGGTCCCTAAACATATCACGTCTTCAAAGCTGAAAATCTCAGCTTTTCAATGCCAAATTTGCGCCAGTGTGCAGGGACCCTAAAACCGGGCTTAACAGTGCATGCACACTGACGAGGAGCAAAGCAAGCGTTTTCAATTAATTGCTATGGAAGCTGAGATTCACACTCGCGCAATGTTGTGGAATTGACCACGGACCAAATACCACGTTGAGAGAGCAGCCGAGACCGTCAAAAGGTTGGGCAGTTCTCGAACATATGCAAATATCAAGCGAAAAATGTGGTTGGCAGCCAATCGCTGTGAAGTTCAGGTAGGGACATCTGTCTTGCGTGTTTAAAAATATGTAGGTTGTGCGTGTATCATATTGTTTACACATTAGACACATTGCAGTTTATAGTTTGTGTACTGTTTTGATTTCTAAAAGGGCATATGGAGAGGGAAAAGCACTGATAGACACGATTATACCCTTATTTGACCAAAATATTCATCCAAACATACACTTCTATATACACTGAATTGATAATAAATTGTAAATGTGTTCAGCATTCTGCAACCAATATTTTTCGGATTTTCTAGAATATTTCAAGTTGTTAAGTGAGCAGGATATATTAAAATGTAGTGCATGGCCTTGGCAGGCATGTATCATGATGCAAAGCGGGGCAGTCAGTCTCGGAGCCTTTCCCATCTCTACAGTGCCCCACAAATTTTCAATGTATATCTGTGGTGAAAGATTTCACTGCAGCACGCTCTAATGGAGAGCCATTGGGGCATATTTCAGACTGCCCCACTTATTTTCAAGTTACCTTACGTAAACCTCGCTATCAGAAGATGATATCAGTCAGCTTCAGCTATGTGTATAGTCTGCATTAGGTCAGTAACTAGTTGGCATGTCTGTTCTTCCTATGGAGAGAAGCAAATCAGATTGATTAAAGTGAAAAAAATTTGTTTAATCGTGCTCATGTGAATCGCCTTTATTTAGCTAGTTCTGTTGTGTTTATTTTCTTAGAATAGAAATGACTTTGTTTTCCTCACTGGAATTCCTACACAACTCTAAAACAACATTCAGAGGCAATAAATACTACATTAAAGCAATTCTAAAATTGCAATCTATGCGTATGTTGTGTGTACTAAAGTCTGTCAGTCATAATTTGAACGCCACTCTCAGGCTGAATACAATTACAATTTACTAAATGTTTATCATAAACTTGTGCTAAGACCCAGAATCTGCCCTACTTAAATATTCAGCCAGGAGCCGCTACTGCTTGGAAGCGAAAGTGATGATTCATCGGCCAAAACTACAGCTTACTTTTCTCAACAGAGAGGAGAGGACCCTGCCTTTGACTGGTTGATAAGCTCATATATTCCTCCTGCATATACAATGCTAATATATATATATTTTTTTTTTATGGATATAATTATTCTTTTCATATGGGTAAGCACAGCAACTACTATGCCAATAAACTGTTATTTGACAAAACATTTTAAAAAAGCATTTAGCATAAGCAAGGCTGCTTGCACAACAGGCAGCAAATATGCAGACTTGAATAAAATTAACATTTGAGTAAATGTAGTTAGATTTTGATGTTGTGAAATGTGTATTGTACTGTATATTATTACGATGCAAACAACTAAGTGTGTGCATAAACAATGATTTCTTTGTTCCAGATACTGAGATTATGGCACCAGCACATAGAGGCAGGCAGGCTAGAGGAAGGTGTTGCTCAAAACAGGAGACACACCGTACAAGGTCACTGTATAACCTGTTGACCCCCACCTGCGTGACAATCACCGAAGATGTTTGTGAAATGTATATTTGTGCACACAAAGCAGGTTTACACATCTAAGATAACTATTATTCATTTGAGTAGTCAATTTTAACCTTTAATAATAATACTATATGATAGGGCTCCCTGTATGTTTACAGCATTAATTTTTTTCCTTGAGAAAAATCAACATGTAGCTACTGTACCTGATATTTAACTAAATTAATCGATATTGAATCAATATCGGAATCAAAACACAAGCTAATAAATTGAAATTGTGAAATTTGTTATTGCATCATATAAACATTGTAACTCCAAGCTAAACTCAAAAGTTGGCAACCCTGCTTAATGCCACCAAAAATGAGTGTCATGTTTATGAACAAAGAATTTATGAAACTCAATGGAACATGAAGTTTTAATCCAACCCAAGCCAATCTGAGAAAGCAGTGGCTGTTAAACATATGCGATTTCACCACAGGGTGTCAGTGCTTGTCTATAGTGTATAGGGTGTATAGTGACCGTGATGCTGAAGTGTGTGAGACCTGATGAATACAAACCTGTATTTATTTGTGTTAAATATTTTAATCACCATAATGTGTTTTTCATTGTCTTTAATTTTACTGTATGTAATTTACATATTTACCCGAAATTCTTAATATTCAAAGTAGTTGACTGTCATTCATGTGTGTGTTACTGTTTAAGATTAATTAAAAATTTAGCATCTTTAAATTTGCACTTTTGCTGAGACCGCAGTGATGCGAGCTCCACAGCAGACTTCTTCCCGACAGTCAAATCGCCGTTACGTAATGAAAGTGTGGACTCATATGAAGACTGCGAGTGTTTAGGGTGCCATTTGGGACATGGCCTTGTAAAGTAGAACGCGGAAGTAGTTGTGCAAGTAGTACATATACTAGGTGTACTGAAGCCCCAGGGCCAGACCAAGGAGGGGGCCCATGATTGGCTGTGTGGGCCAATCGCAAAAACTCCACCACGGCCCCGCATATTAAAGCTCCAATATGTAATATTTTTTCACCACAAGAGGGCGCAGTTTCCAACAATAACAAAGGCGAAGCTTGATGACGCTATGAAGGAGGTGACGATGGGAGATGCCATTTTTAATGCGTTTTCACCATCTAGCGATGTATCTAAATGGAATTAATGAATCATGATCACGGATGAGGTAATTTATTCGTTTTTGTATTACCTGTATGTCTGATCGTATTATTTTATGTCATCATAATTAATGAACTGCAAGGAACGTTAAATGTTATGCTATATTATTACAGGCATGTGGTGTAATTCATATCTATTAAAATCATCTTTACTGTAACTATTACGTTACTTGTACAAAAAAAAAAAATTTGATTTGCTTACCTGTCTATCAATACACTCGCGAGAGCAGAGTCTCTGTCAAGTCCAAGATTGTCGCGCAGCTCTCTCCATCTCGAAAACGCCTGGCCGATATTTATCCGGGTTTTATTCCTCCGTTTGTCACACCGTGTATCCTCCGTGTATCCGAATATTGACGCTTTCGTTTTGTTGGCACTTCAATACTCGCCAAAGAGTAATCGTGATCCATAACAGCTATAACCATCACATCGCATTTGACCATGTGATATTCCGGTGTGGTGGAATATCACATGGTCCACACCGGAAAAAAAGGATAGTGCGGACATTGCGTCACTGAGAGGCGACATTTCTTTTCCGGGACGGACAGTTATTTAAAATCGGAATTTCTCTGAAATAAAAAATCTTTGGAGACTTTTGAGATATTTTAAGTACACAACTGGAGGAAATATATCACACTGTGCAAGTTATTTTCGGAAATTTTATTACAAAATTGTTACATATTGGAGCTTTAAGCTGTTATTTATGAAGCATGGGAAACAAAGAACAAAAGCCAAGCAATAAAACAGTGCTATGTGATTAACCCTCTGGGGACCAAAAACGCGCCCGCGCGTTTTGCTCGTTTTTTTTTTTAGCAATGAAAAATAAACACAAAATGCTCTGTTAATTTTGATCTTTCATTTTCGTGTAATACATCAATCGATCCTGTTCAGTTTCTATTTTTTTTCTGTATACTCACAATACAAATAAAGTGTTTTGCTTTTTGACAAATAAAGAAAAACTAACATGATGCTATTTCTGCCTTCTCTCTGTCAGTAAACTCCCATTTGAAACGCGTTCGAAAATTATCTATAACTCCGCCAGAATTCAGTCAAACAGGCAAACAGACCCACGGGCATAAAGCTTGAGATCGCAGCTTTTAAATGAAGTAATTTATATAAAAAACAAATATTATCAGCTTCTGTAATCTGTATAAAAAGAGAGCGACTCCAGTCGAGCTCATTAGGAGCCATTCAAAAGTAATTTGACCACGCCCCGGAGAGCGCGTGCTATTCAAACGCAAATTCTGAGAACCATTTCAGTCTGTGAAACGCCCCCACATCAGCTGTAAACAAAGAGGCATAATATAGCCTACCTTATGGAGAAAATTTTCCGTGCTGATATGAGGAGCAGATCCCGCTGAGGAGTGAGGTAGGCTAAGTTATCCTTTCTCAAGTGTTAATGTGGAATAACGTTATGGAATAACGTTGTAGGCTTATGTAAACAAAAAGATGAATCGCGTTTCTATAATATGAATAGCGTTTCTGTGAGATGAATGAAGGGTACATATTTGTAAAGACTGTTTAGCCTAAATATGAATCGCGCGTCTGTGTGTGAAAGAATAAACTGCTTTTACAGTTACAGTTACTGCGTTACAGTCAGGCGAAGTATGAAAGACAACATTTTGTTGACTAGATTTGGGTACAGTTTTTACTGTAGAATATACTGTCACATCAAATAAGCTTTTCTGCTCATATATATAAAATACTATTTTGTCAAAAATAAAGTCATAGACTAAGATGTTCCAATGTTGGCTATATTCAAACTAATGAATACATATGATAAAATGTAGGCCTATAATCTTTTTTTTTTTTTTTTACAAAGAAAGAGTACTTTTTTTGCAGAAATATTGCTGAAATTGTAATTATTGTTGTAATTGTAACCTTTTTAATAAAATAGCAAAACATATTTACAAGATAGATGTAAGCAAAATCTTAAATGGTCAATATAAGTCTTCTTCTAAATATATAGGCTATTTTGTCCTTGCATTGTGGCTCAGTCAGTGTCACACCTGAATGAATGGCTAATTATGCAGAGTCATTATGCAGAGTGGGTGGGACTGGGTAATCTAAGGTGTAAACTACTCCTCCCCCTCGCATATTGGCTTTCCAAGCAAAACCTGTTTTACACCATTTAAATCAATGTATTTTTTTTTTGTGAACGATAAAGCAAGACTA
Organism: Leuciscus idus; assembly: GCA_021554675.1. Taxonomy (NCBI): domain Eukaryota; kingdom Metazoa; phylum Chordata; class Actinopteri; order Cypriniformes; family Leuciscidae; genus Leuciscus; species Leuciscus idus. The sequence goes on along the minus strand of CM038622.1, from coordinate 52,768,961 downwards.
TTTTCACATAATTTTGAAGCTAGAACTCCAAGAGAAAACATCCATTAGTCAAAAGTCTTGTGGGCACATATTTTGTATGAGTTTTGTGGTCTTATTTCAGCAACTTTCATTTTTATTTTTTTAAATAACCACGCATAAACATTATTCTCTTAAAAATACAAACATCTACATACATGTTGCTCGCATATTATGGTAGGCCTGTTTGTGCTATATAGAGTGAATTTACACCTTTGCCATTAACATGTTTATAAATAACTGAAAAAAGCACAAATGTCAGAGCATGTCAGAACATCTCAAGGGCCCCAAAAACAGCTTGGTCCCCAGAGGGTTAAACCGTGCGCACATCCAGCAGTCGCAGTGTATTGCAGCTGGGCTGTCTCCCGCACAGCTCTGACGAAAGTCGCTGGTCTCATTTGAATTCAACACAAGCGCAACATCATGATATGTAAACATTAAAGGTTCTGTATGTGAACCTGAAACTCCATGTAAACTGAACTGAAGTGTCGAGGTAAACTGTTCACAATAGTAATTACAAGCTTTTCAGTACACACCACACCACCACTATAAAAATGACCATGCAGTTAATAAAACTGTAGAAATAAGACATTATGGTATTTATTGTTAATATTACTATTATGAGCCTTACATTAAATATAGGGTGATATAAGGGCAAACAATTTACTTTTATAGTAGTTGATGTATATAGTGTTTAAGGTGTTTTTCATTACAAATATACCAGTTTATTATTAGTAATGTTGTTGTTATAGAAACAATAAATCTATGGTAATGAGGAGCTTGATTTTTGCCGTGTCTTGCAGTTAAACTCTGGATTTTATGCAATAAATTGAGCGTAAGCGTCAGTTCTGGCAGGCCAGGTAGTCAAGACGCTGCTAACGCTATTGGCCAATAACACGGTCTCATCAGCTGAGATGCATCAGCTGTTTTGCATCAGCACATCAGCTGTTCAACTCCCCTCCCTGCTAATGGCTACGCTAAAAACAGGGCGCCCCTTTTAAGCAGATTCAGTTCGCTCCTAACTGCTTGATGCAAGCTTCTCTGCAGCCCGCCACCTCCCCAGCTCCTCCTTGTCGTGTATAACGTGGCATTTGCTTTTCTGTTATCATTGCTGCTCTGTTCATATGGGGAATAGTTCAGCTCTCCCAGTCCTAAACTGTGTGAGTGTTCCCTAATGCTGCTGCTGTCCTCTGACTCTCTGCCATTTCATGGTGCTCATGAAAGGTTTGAGGACTCCCTGAACAGAGCCATACCGCCAAATTTAATTCAGAATTATCAACTTGAATTGCAATTTATTCAATAAAAATTTCCTAAATCATTTTTATTGTCATGTATGTTCTTGACTTAATGGACCTGACAGAACTATGGTAACTTTTCCTTATGGCAACTACAAATTTATTATAAATGTATACACTCTAAAAAGTTTAACTATTATTTACTCAATTTCTTTGGTGAAACATTTTTACACTCAAAAAAATTTAGTAAATTTTAAAGCTGTCAAATCAATGAAATATACTGTATGAATTGAGTAAATGCAAGTAAAAAAATTAAGTAAATCTGAGTAACTGCATCTGGTACATTAACAAATAAAATTGAGTAGAAATAATTTAACATTTAAACATTTAAAAAACAATATTTATGAGTAAATATTATTAATATTAACTGTTTCTATTTAATGAGTAACCTTTGTAAAATAGTATTCCATACAACCACACTAGTATACATGACACTGGCCTTTATTGTCGTTTACACTGTTTTAACATGTTGTAACGTAAATGACTCTGGGTCAATGCGAATTAGCTCAAGAATATAGGGAATTTGGGAAATATTACTAATCATAACTCATGGTCATAATTCATAAATCGCATATACATTACTTTATCAATTTTCGGAAATACTTCGTTCTGTAACTGGTCTCGTCATCAGTTATTCGTCCAGCGAATAAATGTAAGACTATCACAGTTAAGAAGGAGTATCCCTGTTTACAAACTCCAAGAAAGTTTTATCTTCTGGCCACGAACATCAAACTTTATGAGTTTATGAATTAAAACTACTCAAGGTAGTCTATAATATCGAGCTTGTAGCTTAGATCTTTGATTTCATTGACTTATAAGGTGGGTTTTCAAACACAGAGACAGTTAAAAGTATAAATGGATTTTTAATAAATGCAACACTAGAGAGATTATATGAGCTACAAATATAAACGTACGTAAAAATGCAAACAATAAAACAAACAAACATTTAACCAAACAAGAACATAAAACATCGCGTGGTCAGAATGAAATGAAAGAAAGAAAGAAAGAAAGAAAGAAAGAAAGAAAGAAAGAAAGAAACAGAGAGAAGAGATAGAGGGTAACTTAATTCACAGACCTAAGAGCTCGACACCTGAAATCAGCTTTTAGAGAGAGATACTTGCAAGATTCTGTGCTCTTTCAGTGTGGTGCTGAAAAGGGGGCGCGCGTGTCCGGCTGGTTTGTGTCTAGCTTCGTCTTCTGGGTCGTTTCGCAAGACGATGTAAAGGCTCACTTGAATTTAACGTTACCGAGAAATTTCAGATCATTTCCCTTGTGGAGGGGAAAGGCGAGTAGGAACTTAGTTGCAAAAGAACGGCAGCTTCTACATGACGCGGGGCATGCGTCCCAGAGGCCAAGGCAAGGCCTGTCCAGCTGGTTGCGTTGGGAGGAGAAGCGCTACGCGTGGAGAAGAAGGTCAGAGCGAGCGAGAGAGTTGAGAGTTAGAGAGAGGGCAAACTGAAAGTTTGGACTTGTATCAGTGTCCCGTGAGCAGTGTCCCACGTCCCCTTTTTCGTGGCGACAGCGAATCGGATCTTCTGATCTGAAGCGGGAAGAGGTTTCTTTGTTTGTGAAGAAACGCCTACTTTGACTGTCATGTGAGAGATCGAAAATAACATTCATATTTAGAAATATGGTATTTCCTGGAATAAATGCATATTATTGTACTTTGCAGTCAAGATTCGACTCCGACATGTTTTTCCCATTACATTGACACCTCGAATGACGTTTTTGCATGAAAGAAATACAGGGTTACATAGTTTCCTCATAATCACTAGCATAGGCCAATTATACACACATAAAAATACATATCAAAAACATTGCTATTGGATCACATGTGTGGAAATGTCCGTTTCAAAGTCCACACGTGTTTGTGTGTGTGTGTGTGTGTGTGTGTGTGTGTGTGTGTGTGTGTGTGTGTGTGTGTGTGTGTGTTGTAAAGTCACACGGTGCTGCGGGAGGTTTCAGCACTAGGGAATTAACCCTAAGGCGGTCAAAACAGAAGCTCTTGTCTTCTCCTCTGACAAAAGAGGTTGTGTATGAAAATCATGATTCGCTAATTTAGAACATCTGAGTTACATACAAAGGACATTTGTGCGTTTATGTGTGGTGACTTCTCAGTCTGGAATGTCGCATAGAGTTTCGTTATCTCTTTGCACATAGAGAGAAATGGGGGCTTGGAATGCAGAACTCTGCAAGGCTGGGGGATGTGGTGTCATGTATCTGTTTACCCTCAAAAGGGCCATAAAGTGTCGCGAAACGACCATTTGTTGCGACTAGCTGGAGCCGATGTGTGATTTGTATTTGTTTGAAACTCACCGCGTGGTGCGGTTTGTTGATTTTGAGGAGGGGGTCTGTTTGATAACCCCATGATTCACTTGATGCAGAACCCATCTGGCAGGATGTCATTGTCATTGTTGCTACAATGTATACAATATTGCCTACATTTAAACTCATTTAATAAACATTTTAGAAGTACAAATGAAACATTTAAACATCCAGGTAGCCTAATTCAAGTGTAATCAACCAATCTGTTATCCAATTTCCACCGGATCATCGCTGGTTCTCGTGCCGGAGACGGACTCGCGCTCTGCGGGTGAACTTCGAACTTCAGACCGCTTTCCTGCGTTTCACTCATAGCTGAAAGATACTGCGAGCGACAGACTCCATAACCTGCCAATAAACAAACAGTGCACAGTTCTGAGGACATTTTAGCATCCAAATTCATTATATTCATCATCATTAGGAATAAAGTAGTGTGTTGCAAGGCGTTTCACGCGAAAAGACATACGCGACTCTCGTTTAGGTGTTACATTACGCCTCTTTGTGTTGTTTTGCATTAAATAAAATTATTTAAAGCACAGTAATGATTTTATTGATAAAATAAAACATACACAAACCTGAATTTCACAGAGGAAATGCACCAATTCTGCGACGACTAGAAGAGGAGAACTGGAGAGAATTCAAACAGCCCGCGCCGTTGAGTTGTTGTCACTTCAGAGGGTGGGGGAGGGGTGCTTTGTTTTAATTGAGTAAACTTACTCAATTTTAAGAGTGTGTTAAATATATTAATAATATTGATTTGAATTAAGTAATATTTTTGTTTCTTGAAACAGATCAGTTTAATTCTCCATTCTCAAATATTTTGATAGAAATTTCGCAAATATATTAAGTATATTATAAATAAATAATTGGCTAGTCAAATACTACATTCTTTTAGTGAAAAAAACTTAAATATAACTGTAAATTTTAGATAAAATTAACTGTTGGATTTTTAGTCAATTATTTTGGTATGTTTAACTCAATCAAGTAAACGATATTCAGAGATTTTATTAAGTTAATAAAGTTAAATATTACAGTAATATTTACCAAGCCACAGAATTATTTTGTACAGTGTACTTATTTATTCCAATTTAAAGGACTTTGTGGGCTGTATGGCCTGAATTAGCCTTTCGCCGAGCCCCGCTCCCCTTAGTTACTGTTGCTACGTCCGACAAACAAATGGTCAAACACGACCAGCGCGACAGATTGCCATGACGGGAAGAGGTATACCCGTGCGTGTCAGAGACCTTTTTTGGAGCAATACCTCCGCGATATCCTCCAGATCGAGGCAAAAGGGGTTACAGTATGCAGTGGAGGGATATATTCAAAATATAAAAACACGCAATGAAGGAGACACGACTACTATCGAGGCTAATGCTTACCGGTCTCAAGCGAAATCTGAGAAACCTCATGACAATCGCAAAAAAATCTCTAATACCCACACAATCGACATAAACACACTTGCAGACGGCATCTTGGAAGTTTGTGATCAACCAGCATCCGTAGGCATCGTAGACCTCTTCTTCTGTCTTGATTTTCTCCGATTTGTTGCAGACAATCGCAGTTATCTGAGCTGTTAGCTATATTTTGCTCATTTTTATTAGCAAATTTGATTTTTACTTTTTTGTTCCAGTTCAGCCCTGCTAACGTTATGTGCCTTGTTCTTGGGGAAGGGAAAAAACTAACGTTACGGTTGCCAAATGACCCGTATTTTGGGCATAATTTATTTGTCATAATTAATGCATAATTTATATCTCCCTTGTCCTGTTTTTTTTTTACTGCAAAGCTGATCTAACCACTGACTGATAGAGCAGCAGTGCTGATCACGACACCTGTTATCATCCTATCAATAATAATAATATATAATATATTATGATATAATATATCATTATTTAGGGACAAATCATTGTTTGATTTACCGCTCCGAGCGGGACTTTCAATGTCAGCATTTTGATTTCGGCAAATCAGTTTAGGCGAATGCAAACAATGTGATTATTGATTCCAACATCCACCCATGCAAGAAAACGTGCAACCTACCTGAGGGAATAATACGCTGATTTACTGCTCAATAAATATTTCTGATTGTTATCAATGTAGAAAACTTTTTTTTTTTTTTTTTTTCAGGATTCTTTGATGAATATAAAAAAGTTTCAGCGTTTTCTGAAATAGAAAGCTTTTTTAACGTTATAAATGTCTATACTGTCACTTTTGATCAATTGAATGCATCCTTGTCTATTACTTTTCTTAAAAAATCTTACTGACCCCAAATTACTTTTACCGGTTCTTTGTGGCAAGCTTTCTGCGTGCGATCGTGCGCTTGAGTGCGGCTATATTACGTAAACGCGTAATTCAATTAATATAAAGGGGCGATTTGTCCACTAATGGCTTAAATGAATAACTATAGTAGACTAGAAAATGTTTTTTTGTCGGAGGCAGCCCTTATTCCACATATTTACAAACGCCGTGGGCGCAGCGCTTCACCATCTTGCTTGGAGAATGTTTGTCGGACCTGCTCACATAGTAACGGTTGCTATGATGTGTGATTGGACAATGGCCGTTTTGGGGGAGGGGCCGGCGAGAGGTCAATTTGAGCCCCAGTCCAGCCCTAATGATTCTCCTCTTCTGACAGTCCTGCATTACCCTCAGCGAGTTGTACGCTATCCGCCATTTTCTCTGCGCTGGAGCAGCTGTAGCGACAACGTCTCGTAAGCAATCCCGGTGTTCTGTTGTTGGATGTAAGAGTGAACATAAGAGTCTTACGAGTGACGAGAATACTTTTTGTGTGCAAAAAAAAACTTTTGTGCGCTGCGCTGTTACACTACGTGAATTCACTCAGGCCCACACAGAAGAAAATGAATTGTTGAATAAAGTCATTATTTTGTTTGTTTTTTGCACACACAAAGTATTCTCATCGCTTGATAAACTTATGGTTGAGCCACTTTAGTCACTTGGACTATTTTAACGATGTCTTTACTCAAATTTCTGGCCCAGCAAGTTTCGATCAGATAGAAGCCTATGGAGGAGTGAGACAGCTTTCAGATTTCATCAGAAATATCTTAATTTGTGTTCAGAAGATGAACGAAAGTCTTACGGGGTTGGAACAACATGAGGGTGAGTAATTACTGACAGAATTTTCAAAACTAACCCTTTGTGCCTGGCTGCAACATCCAGTAAGAAGGAGTTCAATTCGTCACACATATAACAAATAATCAATGTTTAAACTAGTTTTAAAGTGGATGAAACGACATCAACATTGACAGAATATTTTCATTTAAGCCTATAAATAATAATATAATAATTATAAATAAAACTATTCTTACCAATAGTTTTACTGTACAATTATATGACCAATGTGTTATAACAAAATAGATTTTACATTACTTTAACTTAAATTATATTAAACTGGCTTAAAAAAATGAGTTGAATCTTGTATAACTTACAAAAAAAGTGGAACATTTCTTAGCTTATTTTGATGAGTTAAAGTAAATTAAATAGGCAAGTTGATTGTACAAGCTTATATAATTCATATCGTCGCTGTCGGGCGGAATCCTCGTATCTCCAAAACCATTATTTTTCAGGAAATTAAAAAAACTGCATGTTTTTTGAGTTATTAAACATTGTATTGTTAAAGTTGGTATTATACCTTGTATTGCTATCATATACTGTTGTATACCAACATTAACACAACATTTCCCCAAAATCATGTTTAATCGGAGATACGAGATTTATGACTTGGGAGCGGGGAGATACGAGGTTACGCTGTCATTGATTAGAATGGAACGGACACAGACGTCGCTGCTGCCAGCAGTGTTCATCAAAGTCTGCGGTCGCTTAGCCTTTTGACAAGAGATAAGGCTTTAAGAGCTATTCAAATCTAATGATTGTGGTTACACACATCTTCCTAAACTCCATTTTAAACGTTTAAGAGATATGAGGGATGCAATACCAAAATATTAGGCTGTCTAAAATAGGCGGAAATTAATCTGCACGCAAACAAAATCGGCGGTCGCGTTGAGCCTTTTGACAAGAGAAAAGGCTTCAATAGTTAATCAAAGCTAACGACTGTGGTTACATACATCTTCGTAAACTCAATTTTAAAGGTTTAAGAGTTATAAGTGAAGCAGAACAAAAAATGATGAGCTGACTAACGTTAGCTGTCTAATTAACGTTAGGTGGAAATGTGCCTAATCTGCACGCAAACTTACCTCCGTGGCTCACGGGCTTCCTTCTGCACCAAAGCATTACAGCTATCGATTTTTAACAAAACAAGCCGACTCAATTGTATCTAACCTAACTATTTTCACTCGTTATTGTCTAAAAAACAGACAGAGTTATGCAAAGATAGGCTTACTGGTGCCAGTAGAGCCTTTTTCTCCCATAAATAAAACCTGCTACTTGGGGTATTTTACATGCACAGTGCCAAATTCGAGTCAGTAAAATAATAATAAAAACAATAATTTAATGCTGGTATCCAAAACATTTAATTCAATTCAAGTATTATTTTAGATAGCCTACATTTTAAAACTTCAATGCACACGTATAATAAGCCTAGTAATAATAAGCCTAGTAATACGTAGACATTTAAAATACATCAATAACTGATATCATAGTTTAACACAGATAAAATCAGAGTTAAGGCTTGCTTTACGTGTTGCTCGACGAGGGTTTCTTAATCGTTGTGACTTTCAATCCTGAGGAGACAAAATGCCGCGGAAGCTCCCGCCGCGGAGTGAAGAAGAGGTGGAGTTACGAGGATTCTCAGACAGTTTAAGTGTCCAATGGAGTTACGAGATTTGCTCTCAAGCTATTTTCAACACTTTAGATTGGTTAATAATTTGTAAAAATAACAGAACCACGTGGGGACTGACCAATAGCATCGATTTGTGAAAAAATATGAAATTGACCAAATTTGGACATACGAGGTTTCCGCCCGACAGCAACGATATATTTGTTCCAAAGAAATATATCTTATATCTGGTCTTACGGTCTTATATCTGCATTCTGTATCACGTTTCTAAGAGAATACTTAAGTTTACTTTAGCTTATTTATTGAAACTGTTGTATTTTTAAAGCTTTATGTGAGCCGTCTGGTGTGGAAATTTCTCCTAAGTTATTAATACCGTTTTACCTACCTTTTCTTTACAAATTAGGTGTTAACGATTGTTAATGCCAGTAAAATGTACTGCTGAATAGACACAATATTGTTGATATTTGATCAATTCAATAATAATGTAATTATTAGTAGTTTCTGTTTTTTTATGTTTTCCTTTTATAGACTTTATGTGTCAGGAAAACAAGCGCACAGCAATCTTTAGAATTTTATCTTTGAACTTCCATTTTTGCGGTAGCTCTGTATATTTCTATGGCATCGCTGTCGAAGTGTAATTAGCTGGAGAAGTAGATTTACTAATTGTAGATTTAACGAAAATTATCATGAGCATTGTAATGTTTGAAGTGGATGAAATGACAAATTTCATTAGACCGAGAAGATTTAAAAAAAAATCATAAATACATAAGATATTACCTTCATGCTGTGGAAATACAACTGGAAGAAAGAACACAATGAGCGCAGCGCTGAAAAGGTGTGGGGCTACATAAGAAGGTACATTTGAATTTGAACTTACTTCCCGACTGTTAAAAAGGTATGTTCTGTATAGTATGAACGTGTGTAGTATCAATGTAACCTGGACGTACTGCATCCGCCATGTTGTCGTTGTCATGTGACCTATCAGCGTCAGTTATGTCCATTCACAAATCCCCTCTTGTAGGCTCATGGGATAGTAAAGTGTCCATCGTATGCGCACTTCAGAATCTCACCGGAAGTAGTAGGTCATCCAGGTAGTTTTCGCAAACTGTTTTTCGAATACTATGAATTCGGACTTACTAGTCTGTTGGCATGTTTTTTTCGCATACTATTGTAGAGAAGTATTTAGTTTTTGACACAGTGACTGTCTATAGTCCCTCTGGAAAGAGGGCCCAGCCCAACCCCACCCCATGCACATACTGCAGTCCGCGACCTATTGGGATCAAACAAAATAATCAACAGGTCCTTAGAGCCAACAGAACCTGAACGATTTTCAAACACGGTGTAGCATCTGGACGAATCACGATGACTTGTTCATTCTAAGCTTCATAAAGCTTTTAACCTATTGGACTCATTAATGTAAATCACAGGCCTAGTGCCGATGAGTCTGGATCAGACTGCCCCATTGTCACTTTAGTGGCATGGCAGAGGCTAAACAGAAACACCTCCAAACTCCGTTGTGAGCTTCAAAAAGATCTTAATCAACTCAGCTCCCCACCCATGGCAGGCAGGTGGCATGGATGGACAACTGAGAAATGCACCAATATACATACACAAACATTCTTTCCATTTAACTCATAAGTCATTCCAAAATGTATATGATATATTCCTGTGTGTATGTATGTTTCCCACCTCATATTAGCCTAGTTATGACTTTCTAGATGTGTTAGTTGAACTCTGAGTGCTTATATTCAAGTGTAAGAATGTATCTCTACTTTTGTATCTTCCAGCCATATCTTTCTTGGTACTGAATTAAACCTCTTGGTTTGCCTTAGCTATATATATATATTATATATATAATATATATAATACATTTTATCGTAACCTACTATATATACAGTGAGGAAACTAAGTATTTGAACACCCTGCTATTTTGCAAGTTCTCCCACTTGGAAATCATGGAGGTGTCTGAAATTATCATCGTAGGTGCATGTCCACTGTGAGAGACATAATCTAAAAAAAAAAAAAATCCAGAAATCACAATATATGATTTTTTTAACTATTTATTTGTATGATACAGCTGCAAATAAGTATTTGAACACCTGTCTATCAGCTAGAATTCTGACCCTCAAAGACATGTTAGTCTGCCTTTAAAATGTCCACCTCCACTCCATTTATTATCCTAAATTAGATGCACCTGTTTGAGGTCGTTAGCTGCATAAAGACACCTGTCCACCCCATACAATCAGTAAGAATCCAACTACTAACATGGCCAAGACCAAAGAGCTGTCCAAAGACACTAGAGACAAAATTGTACACCTCCACAAGGCTGGAAAGGGCTACGGGGAAATTGCCAAGCAGCTTGGTGAAAAAAGGTCCACTGTTGGAGCAATCATTAGAAAATGGAAGAAGCTGAACATGACTGTCAATCTCCCTCGGACTGGGGCTCCATGCAAGATCTCACCTCGTGGGGTCACAATGATTCTAAGAAAGGTGAGAAATCAGCCCAGAACTACACGGGAGGAGCTGGTCAATGACCTGAAAAGAGCTGGGACCACCGTTTCCAAGGTTACTGTTGGTAATACACTAAGACGTCATGGTTTGAAATCATGCATGGCACGGAAGGTTCCCCTGCTTAAACCAGCACATGTCAAGGCCCGTCTTAAGTTTGCCAATGACCATTTGGATGATCCATTTGAAAGTCATGTGGTCAGATGAGACCAAAATAGAACTTTTTGGTCATAATTCCACTAAACGTGTTTGGAGGAAGAAGAATGATGAGTACCATCCCAAGAACACCATCCCTACTGTGAAGCATGGGGGTGGTAGCATCATGCTTTGGGGGTGTTTTTCTGCACATGGGACAGGGCGACTGCACTGTATTAAGGAGAGGATGACCGGGGCCATGTATTGCGAGATTTTGGGGAACAACCTCCTTCCCTCAGTTAGAGCATTGAAGATGGGTCGAGGCTGGGTCTTCCAACATGACAATGACCCGAAGCAAACAGCCAGGATAACCAAGGAGTGGCTCTGTAAGAAGCATATCAAGGTTCTGGCGTGGCCTAGCCAGTCTCCAGACCTAAACCCAATAGAGAATCTTTGGAGGGAGCTCCGTGTTTCTCAGCGACAGCCCAGAAACCTGACTGATCTAGAGAAGATCTGTGTGGAGGAGTGGGCCAAAATCCCTCCTGCAGTGTGTGCAAACCTGGTGAAAAACTAAAGGAAACGTTTGACCTCTGTAATTGCAAACAAAGGCTACTGTACCAAATATTAACATTGATTTTCTCAGGTGTTCAAATACTTATTTGCAGCTGTATCATACAAATAAATAGTTAAAAAATCATACATTGTGATTTCTGGATTTTTTTTTTTAGATTATGTCTCTCACAGTGGACATGCACCTACGATGACAATTTCAGACCCCTCCATGATTTCTAGGTGGGAGAACTTGCAAAATAGCAGGGTGTTCAAATACTTAGTTTCCTCACTGTATATTTAGTAGGTTACGATAAAATGTATTAAACTATTTTTAAGCAAAATGTAAAAATGACCAATTCTGACACCATCATAAAACATGCAAGTTAGGTTGTCAGAAGGAGACAAAGAAGAACTCTCCCGCTAAAAGTTGTCTAAGTGCTATTGGTCAGGTCACCCAAAATAGGTGTGGACTAAGTTTTCCTTAAAGGACAATGCTATGGCTCATCGCTATCTTAGTTTTATGTCTTACCTCTGTTTCTTAGTCTTATGTTCTTAGTCTTATTCTGTAATCTCTTGTTCTTAGCTTTTTGTCTTAGTCTTATCTCTGGCTTCTTGCCTTGTTTTGGTCTTGTGCTCATTCATTTCTATCTCCGGGTGAAATGGACTTACCCTGAATTTCCGGCAACTTTGCTTTCAAGTAAACCTTTTAAACTTCCCGCGAACGATGTGCTCTCCGGAAGAACTGAAAGAAAGCTTCAAACTCACAGACACAGCAAGGATCTACACAGACAAACACACACACACACACACACACACACACACATTCTTGCAAAGCACCAAAGATCCATGCAAGTATTATTTCTATTGAGATTTAGAAGCGTTTAAGATTGTTTGACCCTGCTTTAAGGTGATTTGATTCTTTGCTGGCTCTCAAAAGTTAACTGTTTGTGATATTTGCCATTCTGTGATCTGCTCTCTCTTTCTTTCTTTACTTTTCGTTATGTATTCTTTGTTTAAGTATAGTCGTATGTATTTTTGGTTTCATTTATTATAACCCATTATACGCTTGATTGTCTCTGTCTCCTGCTCACCTAACAAAGTCCCTTAAATGTGTGATCTTAAGCTACAAGCTTTTATATTGTTGAGTACTTTATAGTAATCTAATAGAACAGGAAAGTTATTCTTCATGGCCAGAAGAATAACCTTTCTTGAGAGTTGATGAGAAGATTGTTCTGTCGGTTCGGTGGATGAACAGATAATTCGATGTGAAATGAATTATGTTAAAGGTTATTCTGAAAATTGATCTAGCCTATCTATACATTCATAATTAATTATAATTTGTTGTAATTAATTATCCATATACTGTATATATACAGTGGGTACGGAAAGTATTCAGACCCCTTACATTTTTCACTCTTTGTTATATTGCAGCCATTTGCTAAAATCATTTAAGTTCTTTTTTTTTTTCCTTATTATTGTACACACAGCACCCCATATTGACAGAAAAACACAGAATTGTTGACATTTTTGCACATTTATTAAAAAAGAAAAACTGAAATATCACATGGTCCTAAGTATTCAGACCCTTTGCTCAGTATTTAGTAGAAGCACCCTTTTGATCTAATACAGCCATGAGTCTTTTTGGGAAAGATGCAACAAGTTTTTCACACCTGGATTTGGGTATCCTCTGCCATTCCTCCTTGCAGATCCTCTCCAGTTCTGTCAGGTTGGATGGTAAACGTTGGTGGACAGCCATTTTCAGGTCTCTCCAGAGATGCTCAATTGGGTTTAAGTCAGGGCTCTGGCTGGGCCATTCAAGAACAGTCACGGAGTTGTTGTGAAGCCACTCCTTCGTTATTTTAGCTGTGTGCTTAGGGTCATTGTCTTGTTGGAAAGTGAACCTTCGGCCCAGTCTGAGGTCCAGAGCACTCTGGAGAAGGTTTTCGTCCAGGATATCCCTGTACTTGGCCGCATTCATCTTTCCCTCGATTGCAACCAGTTGTCCTGTCCCTGCAGCTGAAAAACACCCCCAACAGCATGATGCTGCCACCACCATGCTTCACTGTTGAGACTGTATTGGACAGGTGATGAGCAGTGCCTGGTTTTCTCCACACATACCGCTTAGAATTAAAGCCAAAAAGTTCTATCTTGGTCTCATCAGACCAGAGAATCTTATTTATCACCATCTTGGAGTCCTTCAGGTGTGCTTTCATGTGTCTTGCACTGAGGAGAGGCTTCCGTCTGGCCACTCTGCCATAAAGCCCCGACTGGTGGATGGCTGCAGTGATGGTTGACTTACTACAACTTTCTCCCATCTCCCGAATGCATCTCTGGAGCTCAGCCACAGTGATCTTTGGGTTCTTCTTTACCTCTCTCACCAAGGCTCTTCTCCCCCGATAGCTCAGTTTGGCCGGACGGCCAGCTCTAGGAAGGGTTCTGGTCATCCCAAACGTCTTCCATTTAAGGATTATGGAGGCCACTGTGCTCTTAGGAACCTTAAGTGCAGCAGAAATGTTTTGGTAACCTTGGCCAGATCTGTGCCTTGCCACAATTCTGTCTCTGAGCTCTTCAGGCAGTTCCTTTGACCTCGTGATACTCATTTGTGCTGACATGCACTGTGATCTGTAAGGTCTTATATAGACAGGTGTGTGGCTTTCCTAATCAAGTCCAATCAGTATAATCAAACACAGATGGACTCAAATGAAGGTGTAGAACCATCTCAAGGATGATCAGAAGAAATGGACAGCACCTGAGTTAAATATATGAGTGTCACAGCAAAGGGTCTGAATACTTAGGACCATGTGATATTTTTCAGTTTTTCTTTTTTAATAAATGTGCAAAAATGTCAACAATTCTGTGTTTTTCTGTCAATATGGGGTGCTGTGTGTACAATAATGAGGGGGAAAAAAATGAACAAATGATTTTAGCAAATGGCTGCAATATAACAAAGAGTGAAACATTTAAGGGGGTCTGAATACTTTCCGTACCCACTGTATATAGATACAAATACATGGGCTATATATTCCCTTTTTTTGGGCGATTTAAAATATGTAGGTAATAATTGATCATAACCAGTATGTGTTATGAACTGCTCCGAGACTCGAAGGTGAAGATCCAAATACAGCTTTATTACAGAGTAGTCGTACAGGCAGGGTCAACAACAGCGAACAGATCAATGGAGGAAACACAGAGAACATCCGAATAACAGGCAGAGGTCAGGGCAGGCAGCAATTATCAGAGTCCAATAAACAATCCGAGTCAGGCCAGGCAGACCAATCAGGAAACGGTGAAACAGTCCAAGGTCAGCAATACAAGAATCAAACACGGGTAAATACGCGATGAGTGAATGTGAAAACCAGGTATTTATGGTGTGAGTGAAACAAGGTGATGAGAAACAGGTGAAAGAGATGAGTGCTGATGAGTCCGGACAGTGCGTTATGGGATATGTAGTTTGTGAGGAAGTGATCATAGTCTATTGTGGAGCGCCCTCTGGTGGCTCTCGAGGGCACTCCAGCTGGTGATCGTTACAGTATGATTAATTATTAATTATATTCCCTTTTTGAGCTAATTCGCTACAACGGATTACTGTTTACTTACATAATACTTAATAAATAATTAGTGTAACCCAGGTCACTGACTAGATCACTAGTTTAATAATAATAGCCTACTAATTATTATTAAGTAGGCTACAATAATAATTATAAGCATTTCATTTTTATTAATATCTGTTTAGTATCAATAATAAAATAATGCAGATTTAAAGTTAATTTAAATATTACAAATGTAAATCTGGAAAAAGAAATTGGCCAAAGAAAGTTTTGATTGGATGAGGTCTGAGGTTAGTCCCGCCTCCGGGAAGTGAGTTTGGAGTACAGCGCGAATAAATAAAACGAGAGCAGTAAAGACAAAGCCAGTAGAAGACAAGCCTGCAACCTTTTGCCAAAAAAGTGTAACGGCTAACGCTAACGCTAGTACGCAGGAAAGGGGAGCAGAGGCCGTTTTTATGAATGGATGTCAATGGAGAGGAGGCTTCACTACACAGAATAAACCGATTTTGTGAGGAAACACCTTATCATTTAAGTAATCGACAGCCTGCATGCTAATCTTCAACATGTTTTACGCTAAACAATACTTTTGTTGGGAACGATATGTATATTTTACTATGATAAAAAGATTATTTTATAAGAGAAGGTAATGTCACGACAGGCAGGACACATTTACGGCATTACCATAGTATTTAAATCTTGTAAAACACTTTTTGTTTGTAAAGGCAATATGCGCAAGGGGCGTCAACAATTCAACACCATCATGCATATTTAGTGATTCACACCTGAGACGACAATGGGGCCCGCATACTTAATGAGCCATTCATTCAGGTGTGTCACCTATAGCCACAAGAAAGAATGCAAGAACAATATATATATTAGGGCTGTCCCCGACTATGGATTTTCATAGTCGAATCATGCCTATAGTCGACTAATAGTCGAATCATGTGTATGGGGGTGGGGCTGGGGGCGGGGCTTTAACGTTTCAAAGCCGCGATGTACAGAAAATCACACAAAGATATATAAGAAAATGTATAAAAACATTTTTGATCAATAAAACTAAGAAATAACATAAATAAAAAGCTAAATTACCTGTGCGAGCAGGCTCTAGGCTACAGCACAACATCAATGCACCGAAAAAATAAACAATTAATTTACTAAATTAAATTAGAACAGAATATACCTTTCTAATAAATAAAAATACAAAACGAAATAAATCAGAATCAAGTCACAGGATGAGGAGCAAATGTGTGCAAAATGCCTAAAGTGCAGGGGAACATATATTCAAAACACAAGCCACAAATAGTTAGATTAGATAACCCTGACAGATTAATAAATAAAATAAAATAAAAATAAAGAAATTATTAAAATAACGATAGTAGCCAGAATTTTTTACTTTGTCTTTTTAACTGCAGAAACAACAATAAATGCTAAACTGGAGTGGCAGTCTTTTTAGCTAAAAATGTTCACAGCATCCAAAAATAAAATTAGAACCGGCTGAAAAGTTTTGAAATCACTTGTACCTGATCGAGAGAACAAATCCTGAACGTCTTTCACTCTGTCTGTCCGTTGGAGTCTTTTCAAATTGTGCGCGCGGATAAAATACATTCTAACGTGAAACCCAGTCTATGCGTGAAACATGTTAACGTTGGCCGGCAGAAGTGCGATCATGGTTTTCCTGATGCTAAATCCAGCCTTTGAGAATATCCTTTCTAATCGTGTACATCCACACTTTAGATTTTCTTATCCCAGACACTGTTAAAGATTTAAATCCTTGCCGCGAAGACGCTCCTCTGTCGGTCACGGATTGAAAGCATAGGCGGAGTTTGACATTCGAGCCAGGGGAGGCAAAAAAAAAAAAAAAAAAAAAAAAAAAATATATATATATATATATATATATCATTGTAGCAGCTGGGACCTATAGAAGCTTGTTTCCGCCACTGAATAATAAATAAATAATAATAATTGCGACCATAAAGTCGCAAAATGGGAGATATAAAGTCAGAATTGCGTGATATAAAGTCGCAATTGGGAGATATAAAGTCAGAATTGCGTGATATAAAGTCGCAATTGCGTGTTATAAAGTCAGAATTGTTAGATATAAACTATTCTGAGGTAAAAAAAAAAAAAAGTCCGTCTTTTTTCCCCTTAGAATTGGACTTTTTATCTCACAATTGCGACATCTCGGAATTGCGTGAAATAAAGTCGCAATTGCGTGTTATAAAGTCAGAATTGCGTGATATAAAGTCGCAATTGCGAGAAAAAAAGTCCGAATTCTGACTTAACACGCAATTGCGACTTTATTTCACGCAATTCTGACTTTATATCTCTGAGAAATAAAGTCAGAATTGCGAGATGTCGCAATTGTGAGATAAAAAGTCGCAATTATCTTTTAAAATGTTTTATTTTGTGGCGGAAACAAGCTTCCATAGCAGAGGGTAGTAACGAAGTACATTTACTTCGTTACATTTACTTGAGTAGGCTACTTTTTTGGAAAAATTTTACTTTTAAGAGTAGATTTGAATGTGGGTAGGCCTACTTTTACTTTAACTCGAGTAAATTTCTAATGAAAAAACTGTACTTTTACTTCGTTACGTTGGGCGACGTTCCTCTCGTTACTTTATTTTAATGCAATATGTGTTGTTAAATGCGTCGTTTATTCCAAGCGCGCTGTATCTTTTTTTTCTGGGCTTGAGCGATGCTCAATTCACAAATGAATCACTCTTTTGAGTCGATTCTGTTCAAAGACTTCATCAAACACGTTGGCAGATCTGTCTAAATCGGTTCGCGAATCAGTTTGAATGATTCAGTTCCTGATTCTGTTCAGTTCCTGCACGCACTGAATCATCTGAAGCGATTTCAATTCACACTGGACTCGGAGTCGTAACAGGAAGATTTAAGAACATCAAGAGCGTTAGATGAAGTGGCCGTGGACCTACAGTAGCCTACAGTCAAGTGAGAGCAAATCTTCAAATGCATCATATTTTTGCCAGCGATGAAGATCTTTATTAGTTGAACATCTTCGTTTGCTGTCTGTGAATGAATGATTCCACAGGACGATATTCGATTTCATTTCATTCAGGTAATACATTTAGCAACCAAACAGATTATTACGCCACGATACTAGAAAGTATATGACATTACCCGTTTTTTGGACATATACATTAATTTACATTAAATAAAGCTACCATTGTTCACAATTTATGAACACCCGCCATCCAGCGGTAGTGTGTGTGTATTGTTGCGCAGTGGCGTGCGAACTCGACTTGAAAACGAATGCCTTTGCCTGCCGTAGACACAGTTAACCAGTTTAAACATGCTTGCAGAAATATACATTTGATTATATTTTGGAGAACAATCAGAAGAAGATCCGTCGATGTACTTTGATTTTTTTTTACTAAAGTAGTAGGCCTATATGAAATCAGATGTATTACCTACCACCATTTAGTTGTTTTGTGTTATTTAAAATATTTATAATATATCTTTTTTTTTTAAACAATTCAATTTTTTTGAAAAAATGCAATTACCCGTTTCACCAGGGGGGGCAATGCTCCCCCTGCCCCCCCGCAAACTCCGCGCCTGATTGAAAGTGAAACTTAAATCTGTCACGGGGTGTTTGGATTTATTCACGCACGTTAAAAAATATTTATTAAAAGCTTCTTTCTTTGCACATTTTTATATAGGCCTACAGCATTATCATAATAGGCTGAATATTAACGTATTTACATAAAAGCTAGTTCTATGTGAAATCAGACATTGCGCCCTCATATTGCCAAAGTGGCATGATCCTCGTTTCATAACACCTCTGCGAAGATTCGACCGTGAGATCGGTAGTCGAATCAGGCTCCTCCTATCGAAGCATCGAATCTTCGACTATTCGGGGTCACCCCTAATATATTCTACCAAATTGGTTCACAGTTGGAAGCATGTCAAATTTATTTATTTTTTTTACAAATTTTGCTTGCAAATTGTATAATATCCAAGGAAAACATGTCTAGTAATTGTGCAGTTAATTCTCATACTGTATTTTCAGTTTTGGAATATGTATCCTCTCCCCAAATTTGTCAATAATAAAACACAATAAAAATTATTTAAAGAAAAGGCTTATATTTACCTTTTAAAATTTGTTTACATCTACCTTGTAAATATATATTTTTTATTAAAAAGGTTACAATTACAACAACAATTGAAGTGTAATATTTCTTGGTAAAAACAAAAGTATACATTTTATCATACATATTTCAAAGTTAAGGATTCATTACTTCGAATATAGCCTACATTGACAAAACATACTATATTTAACATATTAGCAAAAATTGGCAAACAAAAGCTTATTTGAGGTTGCAGATATTTTACAGTAAAAATGTGTAATCTATCCAAAACTAATCAACGAAATGTTGTCTTTCATTTGTCTGTAACATGGGTCTTTCATTTTTATTATAAGGAATATAAATGTTAATTTGCAGTTTAATATGTTGCTTATACAAATACATTTTATTTCAACATATTTCAGTCGATTTTTACTCAGTATAGCAAAATAGTTTGCTAATAGCAGATCATTCATTCACACACAGAAACGCAATTCAAATTTAAACCGTCTTTTTGCGAGTTGTGGTAAACAGCGCATCTCTGCCGTTCATTCATTCACACAGAAAAGCGATTTACTTGAGAATGAAAAAAAAACTTACTACAGTATTCCATCCGTTGCTCCTGAAAATACCAGCACTTCTGAGGTACATTTTCCATTATTATTATTCTTCACAGCGCTGCGAAAGAGTGTAAACAAGTACAATGATCTGAATAAACTTGATGTGTTTTCTCGAGCTGATATGTGGGCGTTCACAGTTTGTATGGGATCGTCTCAGTCATTTGCGTTTGAATAGCGCGCGAGAATATTTTTTTTTAATATATAAATTACTTCATTTAAAAGAAGAGAATTCAAGCTTCATGCCTGTGTGTCTGTATGCCTGTTTGACTGAGTATTCGCTGAGTTATTGTTCATTTTCGGACGCGTTTCAGAATGGACTTTACTGACAGAGAGAAGGCAGAACTCGCTTCGTGTTTATTTGTTCTTTATTTGGCGAAAAGCACAACACTTTGTTTTTATTGTGAGTATACACAAAAATAATACACATTTAACAGAATCGATTGATGTATGAAACTTGTTTGTAATATCAAAGTCAACAGAGCAAAATGAATCTCTTTTGAACTGATAAAAAAAAAGCGAGCTGGTATCGCCGGCGATACGGCCAACTCGAGGGGGTTAAAGTGATACTCCACTTTTTTGGGAAATAGGCTCAATTTACAACTCCCCCAGAGTTAAACGGTTGAGTTTTACAGTTTTCGAATCCATTCAGTCGATCTCCAGGTCTGGCGGTACCACTTTTAGCATAGCTTAGCATAGATCATTGAATCGGACAGGATCATTAGCATCTCTCTCAAAAAAATGACCAAAGAGTTTCGATATTTTTCCTATTTAAAACTTGACTCTTCTGTAGTTACATTGTGTACTAAGACCGACGGAAAATGAAAAGTTGCGATTTGTAGGCTGATATGGCTAGGAACTGTTCTCTCACTCCTGCGTAATATGAGTCCAGCAGGCGTAATGATATGACGCAGTGCCTGAAAATAGTCCCCAGCTTGGTAACTTCCAACGTGACCAGGACTAAGTTTGTCATTAGACCTATTTTCAGGCGCTGCGTCATATCATGATGCTCAACTTGATGCTCAATGACCCAGTCGTGTATATGACCTGCTACAGGGTCCTCAATCCTCAATCCTACCCAGCAAGAAATCAACAGGCAGCTTGGGATCTTGGCCAAACATCAAATAATAAGGGGACTTACCCGTGGACTGGTGGGGGCAAGTCCAAGTCCAGACAAGCAGTCCAATCCCTCTTCCTTGTTACAGGCAGAGTCCGTAAAAGATTATGTAGAGTTCGGTTAACCCCCTGAGGTCGGCTGTATCGCCGGCGATACCAGCTCGCTTTTTTTTTATCAGTGTAAAAGAAACTCATAAATACTCTGTTGACTTTGATTTTCCACAGGAGTTTCATACATCAATCGATTCTGTTAAATGTGTATTATTTTTGTGTATACTCACAATAAAAACAAAGTTTTGTGCTTTTTGCCAAATAAAGAAAAATAAACACAAAGCGAGTTCTGCCTTCTCTCTGCCAGTGAAGTCCATTCTGAAACGCGTCCGAAAATGAACAATAACTCAGCGAATACTCAGTCAAACAGGCATACAGACACACAGGCATGAAGCTTGAATTCTCTTCTTTTAAATGAAGTAATTTATATAAAAAACAAATATTCTCATCTTGTGAAATCTGTATTAAAAGAGAGCGATTCCAGTCAAACTCATTACAGCTCATTCAAATGTAATGTGACTCCGCCTACGGAGAGCCGCGCTATTCAAACGCAAATGAATGAGGCCATCCACGCAAACCTGTGAACGCCCCCATATCAGCTCGAGAAAACACAAGTTTATTCAGATCATTACTTGTTTACACCGTCTCACAGCGCTGTGAGGAATAATAATAATGGAAAATGTCCCTCAGAAGTGCGGGTATATCGAGGAGCAAGGATCTGACTGAGCTGAGGAAAACTGTAGTAAGTTTTTTTCCTTCTCACGTGAATCGCGTTTCTGTTTTGTGAATGAATGAACGGCAGAGATGCGCGCTGTTTACCACAGCTCGCAAAAAGACAGTTTAAATTTAAATCGCGTGTGTGAATGAATGATGATGTTTTAGCAAACTGTATTGCTATACTGAGATGAGTAAAAATCGACTGAAATATGTTGAAATAAAATGTAGGCTATTTGTATAAGCAACGTATTAAACTGCAAATTAACATTTATATGCCCTAATATTTATATGCCCTAATATTTAATAAAAACAACGTTACAGTCAGGCGAAATATGAAAGACAACATTTTGTTGACTAGATTTGGGTACAGTTTTTACTGTAGAATATACTGCCACATCAAATAAGCTTTTGTTTAGCAATTTCTATATATAAAATACTATTTTTGTCAAGAATAAAGTCATCAACTAAGATGTTAGCTGTTCCAATGTTGGCTATATTAAAACTAATGAATACATAGATAAAATGTAGGCCTATAATCATTTTTTTTACAAAGAAAGAGTATACTTGAAATATTGTTGAAATTGTAATTATTGTTGTAATTGTAACCTTTTTAATAAAATAGCAAAACATATTTACAAGATAGATTTAAGCAAAATCTTAAATGGTCAATATAAGTCTTCTTCTAAATATATCTTTTGTCCTTGCATTGTGGCTCAGTCAGTGTCACACCTGAATGAATGGATAATTATGCAGAGTGGGTGGGACATTGTATTTTCAGGTGTAAACCACTCCTCGTTCACGCCCCCCTCGCATATTGGCTTTCCAAGCAAAACCTGTTTTACATCAATTTAAATCAATAGTTTTATGTGAACGATAAAGCAAGACTATTTTCACATAAGTTTCAAGCCAGAACTCGAAGGAACAACATCCATTAGTCAAAAGTCTTATTGACACATATTTATTATGAGTTTTGTGGTCATATTTCAGCAACTTTCATTTTTATTTTTTTCAATAACCACGTGTGACCGGTCTCTGTTGGAACTCTGCGTTGTGTGTGTTGATATAGAAGGAGACCGGACAACAGAAATTCCACAGGCCGGATTTTATTCTGTATGAATAAAAATAAAAGATCACTGCAAGCTTGAGTCTGTGGCCTTCTTTCACAGTTTAAGCCTCTCCTCAGTCGCATTTACCGCGAACTGCACGACATTTTACTCATTTCACATATTTGAGTTTCTCAAATAAACAACTCAATATTGTTTTACATTTCATAAAAAAATAAAGCATTTTACATAAATTAAAAACAATATAAACAGAAACATGAAAGTGAACATACCTGTATGAATAAAAATAAAAGATCACTGCAAGCTTGAGTCTGTGGCCTTCTTTCACAGTTTAAGCCTGTCAGTGAAAGGCATTATTTTAGCCAACAGAGCTTGCACACTCATGCTTAATTCTCTCCAACAATACATGCTATAACTCATAACATCATTTACACAAACTTCATATATGTTTGAATAAGATTAAAGTGTGTTTTAGAACAAATTACATGTTATATTACGATAAACAAAACTCATATAAAACTTTTCAGACAGAGCGTCAGCACAACCCACCTCTCCTCAGTCGCATTTACCGCGAACTGAAGGAGAGCAACCGGAACCGGAACATGAAAGATCATTAATCTTAAAGGAGCCACGCACCCTATTTAACAAAACTGAAAAATGACCATGTAACCATAGAAATATGACATCTCAATTAATAGAAATCAATATTAGAAGAATAAATGAAACTCCAGAATGCAAAATGAAAGATATAACAAATGATAATAACAAAGGGAGATTTTGAGTGAAATTAATTAATAAATATAACACCCGTTACATTCACCTCCCCTAATTTCACCAAAATTCTACATGCACATAAAGAGGATTTCCTAAAGAATCACAATGCAAAAGGTCCACAGTTACAACAATGAAAGCTATCTGTCTTGACAGATACAGAGATATTTGAGGGTGATCAGGCCTCAAAACCACTTAGTAAAGTATGTTGCCAAATACACCATACCACACTTAACCTTTGCAACAAATCCTCATTCACATTATTCTCACATCACATGGCAACAAAAAAAAAATGTATCCCAAAAAGAAATAGAAAATAAACTTCCTACCCAATCACGGATATTAGAATAGGCTTAAAAGGGACTGTGACTTTTTCTGGAACCTGTTTGACAAACTTGGCATTTTAAATGGCTTTTGAGCCATGGTCTCAATCAGACGGTTGACTTTTTTTACTACTCTACCAGCCCGTGTTGTAATAGTGCCTTGCGCTTGTTCAGGACCTGGCATTGACACATCATCACGTACAGGTAAGTCGGAGTCAACGATACCTGAATTAGTAAAGTCAAATGTTGCCAATACATTGTCACAATCAGAAGTTCCTGTGCTCAATGTTTTTTCAGGGAGCATCTGGTTTTGGCTGTCTTGACCAGAATTAACACAGTAAGTATCATCTCTTTCCTCTGTATCCTGTTCCATTTGTACATCAAAAGTTTCTGAATTCTTTGAAACATCCTCATTCAATACTATTGAATGTGTTTCGTTTTCAAGATCTTCATCCTCCAAGGAATCAGTGGAATTTGTTGATTGGCTCTCACACTCAGAATCGTTCGAGCAATCGGCAACCGTTGATCCACATGTTTCATCCTCAGGACATGTCACAGGTAAGAAACTGATGTCTAAGAGCATGTTTCGATGTATCACTTTAATGTGTCCTTTGTCATCCTTCACTTTGTATATGTGTGTCTGGGGATCATTATCCACAATGGTGTACACAGTAGGTTCCCATCTATCTGCCAACTTCCTTTTTCCTCTTTCTCCTTTATTGGCAATAAGCACTCTATCTCCATTGTTCAAATGTACTCCCTTGATCTTGCGGTTATACATCTTGGTCTGTTTCCTCTGTTCTTGTACAGCATGTTTTTGAGCAATTTCAGCTGCTTCGTGAAGATGAGACATTAAAGTGGTGACATAGCTGCTATAATCAACAATCACTGGATCCTTCGATACTTGTTTGAACATTATGTCCACAGGTAATCGTGGGACACGGCCAAACATGAGTTGGAAAGGTGCGTAACCCGTCGTCTCATGTATTGTTGAGTTGTAAGCGAAGGTTAGAGTCTGAATTTGTTGTGGCCACTTATCCTTCGATCTCAGAGGCAAGGAGCGAAGCATACTTCCTAATGTTCGGTTGAACCGCTCTGTGATGCCATTTCCCATAGGATGATAGGCCGTTGTACGAGATTTGGAGACCCCAGAAAGTGCAAGCAGTTCAGCAATGAGCTCACTCTCAAAATTTGTTCCTTGATCTGTATGGATCCGCTCAGGAAACCCATACACACAGAACACATGGTCCCATATCTTTCGAGCAACTTGCTTAGCCGTCTGATTGATGCAAGGAAAGGCGTGTGCAAGTTTAGTGAAGTGATCCGTCAGGACCAGCACATCCACTGAACGCTGTTTGTTATCTTCTGCACTCCAAAAGTCAAGACAAACCAACTCCATAGGTGCAGAAGTCTGAATACTTTCCAGTGGAGCTCGAGCAGCTGGCTCAGGTGTTTTTGCCAGAATGCACCGCCTGCAACACTTCACATATTCTCTGATCTCGCGCTCCATCTTGGGCCAGAAGAAGCGCTGTCTTGCCAAGTGAACTGTTCTAGCCTGTCCTTGGTGACCGGCAAGATCGTGAAGACCGTGTAGAGCTTTTTCTACCATGCTCTGAGGCAGAACATACTGATGTCTCCTCTGTCTGCTTATAGGTTCCTTAGTCACCCTGTACAGAATCCCATCACACACTTTTAGGTGATCCCATTGCTTAACAAGGGCCAAAGCTCTATAGTCGAGTTTTTCCCTCTCTCTTCTTGAAGGGCGTCTTTTACGAAGCACGAAAGGGAGAACCTTGGAAATGGTAAGGTCGAGCTCTTGACTTCTTTCCAACTCCTCATGAGAGAACATAGGTAGAGGCTGTTCACCATGGCTAGTGTCTGCAATCTGCTGAACTAACTGCACCAGCTGAACGGCTCGTGTCACCGTCGCCATTTCCCAGTCATCTTGGACATGGCAAAGTGTCTTGACGGCAACTGGATCACATGACTGCACATGACAGCTCGACTGACATCCAACCTGATCACTTATCTTGTGGCAATCAACCTTCAGACGAAACACATCCTGTATTCCTTCTACTCCTACAGCATCAGCTTCGGTAAGTAATCGGTTGTAACTCTCATTCATGAGCCTATGACTAATTGATCTTGCAAATGGATCTCTGCTTAAGGCATCAGCCACAATGTTCTTGACTCCTGCGATATGTTTTATGTCGAAAGAATAAGGGGCTAATTTTGAAACCCACCTTTGTTCACAGGCATCGAGTTTCGGCTTAGTCATAATGTGCGTAAGTGGATTGTTGTCAGTCCAAACTGTGAAGGTGTGCCCCTTGAGCCAGTGACTGAACTTTTCGCACACACTCCACTTCAAAGCCAAAAACTCGAGCCTGTGTGCAGGGTACTTCTTCTGTGACACGGTCAGGGTCTTGCTGGCGAAGGCAATTGGCCGAGCAATTTCTTCCCCTGCTGGAACTTGGGATAGCACAGCACCTAAGCCATCCAGAGACGCGTCAATTGAAAGAATCAAAGGCCTGGAGAAATCAGGATGTGCAAGCACAGCACAGTTCAGCAACCTCTCCTTGAGTGTATTGAAAGCAATATCGCATTCCTCTGTCCAATCACTTGGATTCAGCTTTCTAAACGTGCCCACAGGCTTCCTAACTTTCACTTTACTTCGTCTCTTCTGACCCGCAGTTAGAGCAAAGAGAGGCTTGGCGATCGAAGAACAATTAGGAATAAAGTGTTGATAGTAGAAAATCATTCCTAAAAATGACTTGATTCTTCGTGCTGATGGAGTACAACCATCTTCCTCCATAAGTTGCATTTTGGACATTTTGGATATAACATCCACCTTCGTGAAGTCCACAGAGACACCATGACCAGAAATAGTATGGCCCAAGAACTTCACTGAATCACGCAAGAAATGACACTTTTTGGGACTCAGTTTCAAATGATGTAACCTAAGCCGTTGAAAAACCATTTCAAGCCTGCTCAAGGCCTCATGCTCCGTGGGTGCAAACACAAGTAAATCGTCCAAATAGCACAGTAAGCTGGTAAAGTTCATATCTCCAAAAATGCTAAGCATCATCCGCATGAATGAAGCTGGACTGTTGCACAAGCCTTGTGGCATGCGGTTATACTCATGTAGTCCCATAGGAGTAATGAAAGCGGTGTATTTTTTGTCTTGTTCATGCATGGGCAAATTATAGAATCCAGAGGTTAAGTCCAAAGTGCTGAAGAAACTGTTACCTCCTAAAGCAGCAAGGCAGTCTGACTGATGAGGGAGTGGGTGAGCATCTTTGAGTGTTCTCGCATTAAGCCACCTGAAGTCTGTACAAATGCGGAGGCTTCCATCCTTTTTCCACACCAGTACTAATGGCGATGCATATTCGCTTACAGATTTTCTAATTATCTCTTGCTCCTCCATTTCGGTTAACACCTCACGCAACTTCTGGTAGTGAGCAGGAGGGATCCTCCGATATGGCAACCGGAATGGCCTCTCATCTGTAAGTCGGATGCGGTGTTCAAATTCCTTAGCCTCACCACAGTCTAAGGGATGTTTAGAGAACACATCATTGTAATCCACTAACAACTGCAAAAGTTTCTCTTTGGATGCTTCAGTTACTTTGCAGTGACTGATGTCAATTTCGCTTAACCCAACATCTTGCAATCTCAAATCTGAAGCACAACTTGGGGTAGCTTCCACCTCTGAACTACCTTCCTTTATCTTTCCAGTGCCCTGGAAAACTGGGAAATCTTCTACAGCCAGACAAGGTGAAACATCTGCCAATTTCCGATTCTTTCTTAACGTGACAGGTTGGTCAGACAAATTGGTTATCTTCATAGGTACCCACCTATCACCCCACATAGATGTTATCACACGAGCTACCATGATGTTTCTGGGCATAGTCTTGGAGGCAGTTGGTTCAACGAGAATGGTGCTCCCTAGGGACAATGGAGTGTTGCTGGGCAGTCTTCCCCACACTAAATGCTCTTGGTTAGCAGCAAGAGTGACAGCATGATGGAGCTTTACTGTTCCGATTTTGCTAGGGATCTCATCATGTCGCCAGCGTGTGAGATTTGACATAACATCCAAAAAGTGTTCACCGTCCGGTGATAACTGTGTAGCACGTTGCGATATGAAGTCCCAATACTCATCTGTGTTCTTCATTCGGTTCACAACATGTTTAATCAAGTTAGAGCCAAGAATTAAATCATCATGTTGTCCTGGAACAACGAGAACTGGAACTCGACAGCTGATGCCATACACTTTCATACTAACTTCGTACAAACATTTCGGCTGTGCGGTCCTACCCCCAACACCGACAAGAACGATATTCCCGGGTAGTGATTTCTTGTCCAAGACAGCATTTTCAGCCAACAACTTTTGTTCAGCTGTCTCACTGAGGGTACAAGACATGGAGCCAGTGTCAAGCATTCCTCTCATGTGGAACTGGCCATTTAAAATCACAGAAGTATAGAAAAGCTCATCAAAAGTCTTTATTGTCTGCATATTTTGTGCGTATATCACGCAAGTACCATCAGATGCAGTATGGCATGCATTCACATACTGCAGCTCCAGATCACTTTTGAGGGTTTGATCATCACCCACACATCCCCTCTCCAAATGTGGGTCTAATGGTTTAAAGGTCCAGCTCCTCGTGGCGAGTAGTTTGCCTCTAGACTGTCATGACTACTCCACTTTGGGCACTCCCTTTTCCTGTGTCCATGTTCGAAACAAAACAAGCATAAACCGTCTCTTCTACAATGTGCAACTGTAGAGTGGTCCATGCCTCTGCACACTTTGCAAAACTTCCTGCTCACATTCCCATGCCTAAATGAATCTACAGGTACAGAGGGGGTTTGCATGCTTTGTTTCAGCACACGATCGAGCAAACTGATAAGAGACTGAGTGCAGCTGTCACCTGTCTGACCTGATGGTGTAACTGGCAACTCACTTCGACCTGTTGACACTTTCAGCTCGTTTCCAGATGTTCCATCATCCAAATTCGACATTTGGGCATTGGCAGCTACAGTCTTTGCAAAGGCAGAACGATTAGACTGCGCCTTCATTTGTGCTCTTTTCTCAGCTTGATATTCATCAAGACGTTCTTGTATTTCAGCCGCCGTCCACCTATCAGCAGACTTGAACCTCAAGATAGCAGACAGAGACTGGTCAGGGCAATGTTTAACAAACATTTGTGTCACCTCACGAGTAGGATCTTCAATACTTCTGCCCTGCCTTCTCAAACCCTCGTCAGCAACATCAACAGCTTTATTAAGTCGAATCCAATATTCCATTGCATTCTCTCCTGCTACAGGTAAAGTGCCATAAAAGTCAGCAAGCGGCATAGATGAATATGTCAATTCACTGAAGTGTTGTTTGAGTATGTCTGTGACAATTCTTGGGTTTGTTTTAGGCTTCAGCGATGGGTTGCTGCGTAGTGCTATCTTGATTACATCTTTGGCTCTTCCCATTAAGTTCGACATGATCTCATCCGCTTGTTCGGCTAAAGGAACACCTTTCTTTCTCAAATAAACATCCATGAGTTCTTCCCATTCGTGTACTGATAATTTGTCAGATCCATCCCCTCTGAAACAGGGAGGTGCCTTAACATCAGGCTTCATCACTAACTTCATGCCAGTCAAATTAAGAGAAGGTGACTCCATGAGAACCTGGCTCGTCCCTATGCTCTGCTTTTGAACTTCAGGACACTCATTTTTTTCACTGCTTTTTTTCAGTTGATCAGATATTGACTGCCCTATTTGTTGAGCAAGCTGTGTGATTAAACTACTCAAGTCAGCGTTACTGTGGTCTCGGCTGTCTGAAGCAGCACCTTCACACTTTTCTGATTCAGTAGTATGTACTCTACCAGGATTACGGGTAGAACAGAAATCAGGAGAGCCAATATTAACTGTCCTTCTGAGTGGTGTCTGTTCAAGATCACCAAATATACGCCCCCTAGCAAAACCCAATTCAAACCCATCATTAGGGGAGTAACTTGTCTTCTCACTATTTTGTGACATCTTGAGTTTTACAGATCAACAAAAATAAATTGAGTCAGATAATGACCACAGAAAAAAACTGTTCACATGTGTACACACCTAAGAGTAATACACAATCAAATAATCAAAAAAAATTGCTCTTGTTCAAATTCAACCTTTTCTTTGTCTCTCTTTTTTTCTGTAAATATGAAGTTTCAACCTTTTTTTTTTTTTTTTTTATTATATACAGTCTAATGTCCAACCTGTCTTTCCATTGGCACAGATACAGGCAGAATTTGGACGTTCCAGAATGCAGCAAACCCCGGCGACCAAGCTGACGTTGATCAAAGAGGATCCACGATGACTTGCATCAAATAAAAGTCACGGCACCAATGTGACCGGTCTCTGTTGGAACTCTGCGTTGTGTGTGTTGATATAGAAGGAGACCGGACAACAGAAATTCCACAGGCCGGATTTTATTCTGTATGAATAAAAATAAAAGATCACTGCAAGCTTGAGTCTGTGGCCTTCTTTCACAGTTTAAGCCTCTCCTCAGTCGCATTTACCGCGAACTGCACGACATTTTACTCATTTCACATATTTGAGTTTCTCAAATAAACAACTCAATATTGTTTTACATTTCATAAAAAAATAAAGCATTTTACATAAATTAAAAACAATATAAACAGAAACATGAAAGTGAACATACCTGTATGAATAAAAATAAAAGATCACTGCAAGCTTGAGTCTGTGGCCTTCTTTCACAGTTTAAGCCTGTCAGTGAAAGGCATTATTTTAGCCAACAGAGCTTGCACACTCATGCTTAATTCTCTCCAACAATACATGCTATAACTCATAACATCATTTACACAAACTTCATATATGTTTGAATAAGATTAAAGTGTGTTTTAGAACAAATTACATGTTATATTACGATAAACAAAACTCATATAAAACTTTTCAGACAGAGCGTCAGCACAACCCACCTCTCCTCAGTCGCATTTACCGCGAACTGAAGGAGAGCAACCGGAACCGGAACATGAAAGATCATTAATCTTAAAGGAGCCACGCACCCTATTTAACAAAACTGAAAAATGACCATGTAACCATAGAAATATGACATCTCAATTAATAGAAATCAATATTAGAAGAATAAATGAAACTCCAGAATGCAAAATGAAAGATATAACAAATGATAATAACAAAGGGAGATTTTGAGTGAAATTAATTAATAAATATAACACCCGTTACATACGCATAAACATTATTCTCTTAAAAATTAAAAAATATACATGCATGGTGATCACATATTTTGGTAGCCCTGTTTGTGCTATATAGAGTGAATTTACACCTTTGCCATTAACATGTTTATAAATAACTGAAAAAAGCACTAATGTCAGAGCATGTCAGAACACCTCCAGGGCCCAGAAAACCGCTCAGACTCCAGAGGGTTAAACCGTTTACACTGCCCAATGCCTGCAGGATGATACGGGGTAGTTCTTGACTTGGAAACACCATATAGGTCACACAATTGCTGGATCAAAGAGCTCTCAAAACTCTGTCCCTGACCTGAGTGCAGATGGCTTGGTAGCCCAAATTTATTGAACCACTCTGTGACAAAAACTTGAGCCACTGTAGAAGCACATTGGTCAAGAGTGGGAACAGCTTGAGTGAATTTCGAGAAAATGTCAGTCATGATGAGCACATTCTCCATTCCATTTTGGGCCGGCTCAAGGAGGGTAAAATCAGTAGCCAGTATTTCATTTGGACGGGACGCAAGGAGGTGGTTCATAAAGGTATGCACCACTGGCTTAGAGTCCTTAGAAACCTGGCATCGGTCACACTCCTGGCACCACTGTTTCACCTCTGAAGACGACAACGCAGTCCTGAAGTGTCAACTAGTCTGTGAAGGCCTAATTCCCTTCCCTTTACCTCTGTACAGATAAAACATTGTTGGGATAATTCTGGTTCACGTAGCTACGCGGAAGCGTAGAATTTTTTTTTTAAGGCCAGACAAGTAGTTTGTTGAGGGTTGGTTTGTAAAAGACTACACGCCTGTGCACATATATATTAAAACGTGCATACTTATAGACTAAACACGTGATGCGCATGTGCATGCTGTCGGCGTTTTCGTGGGT
This sequence comes from Leuciscus idus, assembly GCA_021554675.1. Taxonomy (NCBI): domain Eukaryota; kingdom Metazoa; phylum Chordata; class Actinopteri; order Cypriniformes; family Leuciscidae; genus Leuciscus; species Leuciscus idus. Next base: position 52,736,978 of record CM038622.1, on the reverse strand, counting down.
TTGCGTTTTTGAGGTTTGCGCAGAGATAACCTTTTTTTTTTTTTTTTTCTCAAGGCTTGCACCTTAGAATCTATTTCAGGGTTTGCGTTCTTGAGCCACCAGGCACTGTTTTGTGCGGATGAGCAGCGTTGAGTGTTTTCTGTTAGAACGGTGTCGTGTTAGCGACCCCTAAGTTAATAGCTAATGATCTTTGCAACGGAAGTGAATCAATCAATCAAAACTAACTTTAGCTGGACAATAACTTTATTCTAGAGCTGCTGTAAAGCCAAAACAATCTCTGTTACTGTAATTTCCTATTATCACTGTAAAGCTGCTTTGAAACAATCTATATTGTTAAAAGCGCTATATAAATGAAGGTGACTTGACTTGACGACATGCCAGGCCAGTAACACCGCTGGCGGACCAGCTCCAGGATTGATGATGTCCATGCCCCTGGTGCAACTGAGTGAGAACTTCTACCTTCAATGACATATGGAGGATCAACTGTAGCACTTCCTCACCCTCATCAGGATGTAGTATGCAACGATAGCACTGGCCTTGTAAGCTTCTGTCCCTCGTCAGATGTCAGCTGGCATTTTTTGGCATTGTCCTCTGTCTGCAAAGCACAATAACTAGCAGGGGCATAAAATGGCAAAACAGAAATGGCTGCTTGTATTACCTGAGAGGCAGGCTCCACAGGAACTTGGTGAAAAGACCCCAGCTCTGGCCGTAAATAGTATCATCGGAGTGATATGTTATCACTTGGGAGTGGCAGCGGGCAATCAAGAACCATCCTGAATACAGGGATTTCAAACAATATCACCTTAACATTTGGCCGTTCTTATTTGAAAGAATATCAAAGATGTGGGAACAGAGGCTATCACTTTCATTGACATTTCATCTCAATTTACATTTAAGACAGAGCTTCATTTACATGCTGAGTGGGGAGACGAATGTAATACAGTATAACATGTTTGAGCAGAGAATATTCTGCGTTCTTTTTGACTCCGCTGAATCTTAACCCTCTGAGGTCGAGAAACGCGCCGACGCGTTTTGCTGGATTTTTTTCACATAGCAGCAACATAAACTTAAATTACTCCGTCATTTATGGTTATACAGAAAAAAGAAATATAAAAAAATAATCTGTGATATTTCTACTTTTGTATGTGTCCACTTACAATCAAATCAAAACATTATGCTTTTGTAAAATAAAGAAAATAAACAGGGTGTGCGTTCTGCCTCTCCGTCGCGGTGAACTTTTTTTTCTTGAGCACGTCTATAAACTGAAACAAAACTCAGCGAATACTTGTCACACATTTATGAGCCATATACCTTTATACACATTTAAGTGTGTACTTTTAAATGATCAAATTCAAACTGAAAACAAATATTCTCTGTTTAAGTAATTTGTATAAAACCAACAGGATGTCCAGTATCTCAAACGCTTGCTAATTACTTTTTAATTCGGCCACGCCCACTCGCGCAAAAGAGATTCACATACAAATCTCCACATGGAACGCGAACGCCCTCGTTACCTCAAACACAAAACACCAAAAAACTTCACAAGTCTCTGCTTTTCGTTGAGTTTGGAAGACACGTCTGAGCTTACATTGGATTTAAAGGCACAATAGGGGATTTTTTCTCCACTAGGGGTCGCTAACCTATTTACAATAACAAAGGCGTAGATTGATGACGCAACATTTGCTATGAATTATGAATTATTAGACCGATCTAATAATGTATATGGATTACTGAATACATCGATGCTTTTATCATGACTGTGATATGAAGCAGTTCGGGATTGCTAAGAGACAGCTATCAGCTCCAAACGCGATGCGAGTCCCGCGGATATAAAAGGAATATGGACATTTCATTCTACCGAACTACACGCAGAATTACTACTCACAGGTCAGTTTATTAGACAAATTAAACTTGAGAGGTAACGCAGCGCTGTTTCACTTGGTCTAACATTACACTATCACTCTAAACTGCATTTGAATGTGTTGAAATGTATGTGTTAACGTTAGTTTGCCTGTATGAGACTAGCAGTAAGCTAGCTAGATCAACATTAGAATAACATACAGATCATATTCTAACATTTTATCATTGTTGAACTATATAACCTTGATTAGTTTTATGTAAATGTGCTCACCTGTTTAATAAAGTACATGTAGAAGCGGTCGAAGTCTCGGACGTGGAGCTCTCGTTTATATAGTGTCCATGTGAGCTCTCGACATCTCGAAAACACCGCGCTGATATTGATTCTCGGTTTAGTTCTCCTTTTTTATCCAAAGTCTGCTTGCCATGGTCCATAATGTTTGAACGAAACAACAACAGCGTGCAAATAGACATTGCGAACTACACAGTTGTCCGCGTCAGTTTGGTTACTATCAGAGGGCTCTGGTTCATAGCTCTGGTTGCCATGGCAGCACGAGCGGAAACCAGAGACAACACGGATATGACGGCATTGACGGCGACAAAACGGAAATAAAGACACGGTCCGTGTCTTCGAATTAAAATATTAATTTCTCTGGATTTAGAAGTTAATTGGAACTGTCGGGATAATGTAAATACACAACTTTAAAAAATATATAACATAGATATAGTGATTTTTTTATATTTTTAAATTAAAAAAAATACATATTGTGCCTTTAACTCAGAAGAAGAACGCGATTTGAAGACAAGAAAGATGTAAGGTAAGAAATTCTTACTTATTAGTTTATGGTATTGTTGCATAAACTTCACATTGCAGTTGAACTGTTGCTAGATATATGGTGAATATTATACTATTTAGACCCGTGTTTCCTGTTAAATACTGTTTGTGGATATCTGCTCAAACATAGATATGTATAACCATAATGTTTAATATTTTGGAGCGCGATGGCGTTTGAATGTATCATATTTTGGAGCGCGCTGTGCGTTTGAATGTACAGTATCATATTTTGGAGCGCGATTGCGTTTGAAAGGAAAAATGCACCAAACATTAGGCTTTGTTTTTACTATTATCTCATTTCATATCATCATAACGAATGGAAACATTTGAAGTAACATATGATAATCAATATATTTTTCTCTAGCGTAGTTGTTCTTGAAATCTTTTGGAAGATTTAATTTATTGTTATTATTATTTTATGCAGCACTGCGTAGCCTATGCCTACAAGGCACAACAAACCTGTTCATTATATATTGTTGGAAACGTGTGTGTGTGTGTGTATTCTGTGAATTTTAAAAATAAAATTTTAACCAGAAAAATCTAAAATCTATTCCCAAAATCGTGCAGCCCTATAGTTTCTCTTGATATCAGTATGTTCACAGTTTTTTCTTTTTTTTTTTCTTTCAGGGACCAGATGCAACTGAGTCCTGCTGACTTCAACATTCACATGAGTCTCTGTACATGAACATGGTAAAGTGAAAATCAAACACCTTGGAAATTAAAGGTATGTACAGTGTTTTTAGGAATGGCACAAAGGTCTCTGTCTTTGGATCATTGTTTTCAATGTGCTCTTTTGTCATTTGTATTTTTGGATTGTGTTGTGTTGTAAATAAATCCAAACAATCTAAAAGCCATTCTTTTTTAAATCTCCTCATTCTTTGTGCAAGGTTGCTCTGAATGACAGGGCCTGATCGCTCCTAATAGGGCAGTTAGGGGAGTGTCTTTGTCTTTCTCAGGTGTTAAAACCTTGCATATTCATGAGATGATCACGCCTCTTCGCATATGGCTTTGTCACACAAAACACGTCTTAGAAATTTTAAATCAATATATTGTCTTATCTGAATGAGCAGTCAGGGTGATTTTCACATAGTTTTGGAGCAAATATTCTAGGCTACGTCATACACTTTTCAAAAGTCTTGTGAAGAAATAATCAGTATGGGTTTCATGGCCTTATTTCAGTGAGAATTTTTTTTTGTATTTTCACAAACCACGCATAAATGTCATTATCTCAAAACTACAAACTTTTACATACATGCTGCTGATATATTATTGTAGCAGAGTTTGTGCTGAATACAGTGTAATTAGACTTTAGCCATGAAAATGTCACTAGTAACAGAAAAAAACACAAATGTCAGAGCATGTCAGAACACCTCCAGAGCCCAGAAAACAGCTCAGACCTCAGAGGGTTAAGTGCTGTCTGTACTTTGTTACTGCTATGCTATAATAAATTTCATTTTTGAGATCTTCGCCGTCCACATAATTTTTTCTTACACTTATGACTCCTCAGGAAGCCTCATCACTTCTCGATCCTTGCCTCCTCGCGGTGCAATTAGAGAATTGAGATGTCCTTCAAGATGGCTGAGCACGATCAGTTTCCGGGTCATAGGATGGAGGATGGAGGAGCGAGGAAACGAGGAGGGATATTGAGAAGCACCCAGAGAGTGTGAAGAAGAAAAATGACACAGATTGACGCGAGACAGTGCATTCATGTTCATAGCTCTTCAAAGATAATTTAAATAATCTAAAAATAGATTATTTTAGTGAAAAATATCCTCAGAAGTCACGTTTTAAGGGTAATCGAAGCCGACGGAAAGAGAGATCGAGACGAACGGGTCAAACCAAAGGAAACATTATTTTATTTGCCTCTTTCACTTACCTTTTCCTTGGTGAGTACCATACTCGCTATATATATATATATATATATATATATATATATATATATTATATTAAGTGGTTCTGAAATATGGAGAGTTATCATTTGAAATGTAATGTGACAGAAATGCAATAATCTAATCTTATCTATATTTTCATGAAATCTGTAGGCCTAAATAATGTTAAATTGTTCAGAATATTTATATTTGTTGAAGTAGTTATTTTATTTATGAAGAAATGTGTTACATGTGACGCTAGCTTTGCTGGATGTGTGCATAGGTTTCAATGTACTAAAAGTGAACGTGGTTGAGTAGCATGTATGTTAAGTGCATAGGAAATTGAGTGATTAAACAGACAATTTATCTAATTTAAACCGTTTACTGAACAGCTGAATAATGATTATTTTTGACTTTGTTTCTGCAAGGCTGTTATTTTTTTTCTTTTCTTTTTTTTCTTCTTGTTTTTCTTTTATTTCTTATTTCATCTGAGTCATTGCCTATTGAATCCCGATCTGTCCCTGCCGTGGATGCTCTGTCTGGGGTTTGGACACAAGCGTGCCGCACAAGCCCTGAAAAGTGAAGCCAAAACGTCTCGATCGCCCCCCGGTGACTGGTCCTAGTATAGGTCATAAGCCCCGCCTCCCCGTGTTATTCAACGGGACGTGAGACCAACTAAACAATTAAATACACTTCAAATATCTTTTTTCCAAAGGTGGTTTCTTTCATTTGCTGTTGTTTTTATCACGCTGATGTAAGTTCAAGTGTCTGTTTCAAAAATAAGTTGGTTTTTAGTTAGTTACGTGATGCGGTGGTGTAACGTCATGATTGACAGCTGTGATTGACAGGTTCTCTGAGCAAAGTAGTCACTGAAGCACCAACGGGCATTTTTTCGGGATCTTCGGAGGAATGAGGAGATTGTATTTACTTTATTTTAACAATCTTCTTGTCGTACTGCAATCAATTTTTTAAAAAGTGTGCAGAATCCACTCTCCCTGAGTGCGTTCTGCGAGAGTGAGGGCGCTCGGAGCGTTGATTTCGCGGCTTTACTTCCTGCCCACTACTGCGCAGGTCTGGTCCCGAGATCGCTACTGCGCAGACTCAAGTTCCAATATGTCAGCGCCATATCGGGACGCTGGCGGCTTCAGTTCTCATCAATGGAAGAGAGCGAAGGGGCGTCGTCCATCTTTTTTTACAGTCTATGTTTGGAAATGGCGAGCCAATCATCTACTTGAACGTACCTGGATATAAAAAGAACAATCATTTAGCTGAACTGGTAGGACAAAACATACTCAACCTTGAACTGTGCAAAAAAAATAAAAATCTGGATTTCCCTGGATCACTTGTTGGATTTTTCCTATTGAACTGAAACAAAACTAAAATTCAGTGACATCTGGACATTGAATCTGATTCCTTTTTTTTTTTTTTTTATCTGGACACTGATTTTGAACTATGAAATCTGGTTTTGAATCTTATATACAGATTTTGAAATCTAAAATTCTAAATTGAACTGAGGTGTCAATTGTGAACTGAATTATTGTTTATTATTGCTGTTTTATTTGGGTTTATTCATATTATTTTATTTGTCAAAAGATTCAATTCATTTAATTTCCTCTATTAATTTCCTAGTATTCAATGGGGGTGCAGACTAACTTTTTTTTTTATACATGCCATGGGATTAATCAATGCATGCTGATGAATGATGTATAATAATAATAATTAATCTGCATACCCTAGTTTTGCACTGATGTAACAAGACTGACAGTGACACAATAAGACCTCATGTTAGCATCTTTTTACTCTTAAAAAAATATTAAAAAACATGTATGTTCTTTAATGTTTGATTATAATTTTACTGTCTTCACATAGGGATGGGATTTGATAAGATTTTATCAATAATAATGCCACTGACGATTCTGATTATCGATCCAATTCTTTAACGATTCTCTTATCGATTCTTGATAGCACTGTGTGGAAAAATGTTTAAAATGCTTTAAAAAAAAAGTGGTTTTATTTATTTTAAAGTTTATGCTTGAGTTAGCAAACTGTACTTTTTATATAATGTATGTAATAAATAGAACCTTATTGTAAAGTGTTACTGATTAGTTATACACCGATTCAGACGTCTCCTGAGTTCACTGTTGGAAAGATCAGTTGTTTTAACGATTCATTAAAATGAATCGGTTCAAAGGAGTTATTATTAGTTCGCGAATTGGACGTGTCGTGCGCGTTGTGTGATTATCCCAGCAGTTAGGACATGGACATCCAAGATTTGTGTCAAGTTGTCAACATTTCATCACTGTATAGTTTTATTTCGTTTAATTAAAGTGTTGTTTTATGTCAGCTGAATGTCCGGAACGCTTTTCAGAGAAGATAAGGAAACTTATTTAGCACAATTCACACCCAGCAGTATAATTCAGGGATAAAAAATCTCCGAATGCTCCACACGAAACTTTGGTCTTCCGACCTTTTACCACCGTGTCGATTTATTTTGATTAATGTGCGAGGGAGAGAGAGCAACACAGCGCCTAGTTTGGAGACGGTGAAGTCGTTTACACACGCGCGACCGGTGTTCTGTCGATGTAGCATACTTTGTCAGAATAGCATACCGGAAGTTGAGTTTTATAGCGGGGTCTGTCAATTTAGCCTACTTTGTCAAAACAGCATACCAGTGTTTATAAAGGGGTATGCTGTTTTGATAGCCCCTGGTTTAATAAAAAATACAGTTTATAAAGGGGTATGCTGTTTTGATAGCCCCTGGTTTAATAAAAAATAGTTTATAAAGGGGTATGCTCTTTTGATAGCCCCTGGTTTAATAAAAAATACAGTTTATAAAGGGGTATGCTGTTTTGATAGCCCCTGGTTTAATAAAAAATACAGTTTATAAAGAGGTATGCTCTTTTGATAGCCCCTGGTTTAATAAAAAATTGTTTATAAAGGGGTATGCTCTTTTGATAGCCCCTGGTTTAATAAAAAATAGTTTATAAAGGGGTATGCTCTTTTGATAGCCCCTGGTTTAATAAAAAATACAGTTTATAAAGGGGTATGCTCTTTTGATAGCCCCTGGTTTAATAAAAATACAGTTTATAAAGGGGTATGCTGTATTGATAGCCCCTGGTTTAATAAAAATACAGTTTATAAAGGGGTATGCTGTTTTGATAGCCCCTGGTTTAATAAAAAATACAGTTTATAAAGGGGTGGTATGCTGTTTTGATAGCCCCTGGTTTAATAAAAAATAGTTTATAAAGGGGTATGCTCTTTTGATAGCCCCTGGTTTAATAAAAAATACAGTTTATAAAGGGGTATGCTCTTTTGATAGCCCCTGGTTTAATAAAAAATAGTTTATAAAGGGGTATGCTCTTTTGATAGCCCCTGGTTTAATAAAAAATACAGTTTATAAAGGGGTATGCTGTTTTGATAGCCCCTGGTTTAATAAAAAATACAGTTTATAAAGAGGTATGCTCTTTTGATAGCCCCTGGTTTAATAAAAAATACAGTTTATAAAGAGGTATGCTCTTTTGATAGCCCCTGGTTTAATAAAAAATTGTTTATAAAGGGGTATGCTCTTTTGATAGCCCCTGGTTTAATAAAAAATAGTTTATAAAGGGGTATGCTCTTTTGATAGCCCCTGGTTTAATAAAAAATACAGTTTATAAAGGGGTATGCTCTTTTGATAGCCTCTGGTTTAATAAAAAATTGTTTATAAAGGGGTATGCTCTTTTGATAGCCCCTGGTTTAATAAAAAATAGTTTATAAAGGGGTATGCTCTTTTGATAGCCCCTGGTTTAATAAAAAATACAGTTTATAAAGGGGTATGCTCTTTTGATAGCCCCTGGTTTAATAAAAATACAGCTTATAAAGGGGTATGCTGTTTTGATAGCCCCTGGTTTAATAAAAAATACAGTTTATAAAGAGGTATGCTCTTTTGATAGCCCCTGGTTTAATAAAAAATACAGTTTATAAAGGGGTATGCTCTTTTGATAGCCCCTGGTTTAATAAAAATACAGTTTATAAAGGGGTATGCTGTTTTGATAGCCCCTGGTTTAATAAAAAATACAGTTTATAAAGGGGTATGCTCTGTTGATAGCCCCTGGTTTAATAAAACATTGTTTATAAAGGGGTATGCTCTTTTGATAGCCTCTGGTTTAATAAAAAATTGTTTATAAAGGGGTATGCTGTTTTGATAGCCTCTGGTTTAATAAAAAATTGTTTATAAAGGGGTATGCTCTTTTGATAGCCCCTGTTTCGATAGGTCTTGCTTCATAGAAAATGAAGTGTTGGGGTATCCTTTTTTGTTAGTTTTCACACTTACCAGCATACCCCTTCATAACCTATTTCTGTGTATCTTACTAAAAGAAAATAAATTAAAACATTCATTGTTTATAGACTGGTTGAAAAATATTTTAATACAAATTTCAAATAGATAAATATTGTACAATATGTACAACATAGAACTTTTCAACAGTTTGAGGCAAACATTATGCATTTAACACACACTTTTTACACTTGAAATGCTCTGAGGCAAAGGTTGCAGGGGTACACTCCTTGTGCGTCCATCTTGAGCATATGTCACACTGCACCTTTAAAGACAAAATTACAAAAAATTAACTTTAGAAGTGCAATATATAATCAACGAAGCATTGAAGAATTGTTACTAACTTTTTCAGCTGTACTAGCGGTAAGAAATACATTTCTTCTTACTGCTACAAGAGCCTTAGGCCCCATCCACACTACTGCGTTTTAGTTTAGAAACGGAGAATTAAAACGCCATGACTATTGTCTTATTACCATCTCTGTGAAATCCTCCTCAGCATCAAACTGCAACATGTTGCAGGAAACACAGAGATCTTCCACACCATCTTAAATGAAAACAAAAATAGTGCAACACAAGCAATGTTAATGGGATACTCCACTTTTTTTGGAAATAGGCTCATTTTACAACTCCCCCAGAGTTAAACAGTTGAGTCTTACCGTTTTCGAATCCATTCAGCCGATCTCCGGGTCTGGCGGTACCACTTTTAGCATAGCTTAACATAGATCATTGAATCGGACAAGACCATTAGCATCTCTCTCAAAAAAATGACCAAAGAGTTTTTTCCTATTTAAAACTTGACTCTTCTGTAGTTACATCGTGTACTAAGACCGACGGAAAATGAAAAGTTGCGATTTTGTAGGCTGATATGGCTAGGAACTATACTCTCATTTAGTGTTGTTTTTGATGGCCTGTTTTCATTTTAGTTTTAGTCTAGTCTTTGTGTCAAGCTGTCGTTTTAGTTTTTATTAGTTTTAGTCACGTTCATACTCTTTTTAGTCTAGTCAAGTTTTAGTCGACGAAAACTGATGAAATTTTAGTCTAGTTTTAGTCAATGAAAATTGTATTTTAGTCTCTATTTAGTAATGCAATTCTATTTAACCCAGTCAATATAGTATTTCAAACAAGGTTATCTTTAGGGCTGTGTCGGTGGCAGTTTGTTGGTAATGGACGAACTACCAGCGTTGGTTGTTTAAAAAAATAAAAAATAAAAACTCGTTTTATATTTCCACACAAAGACGCGTGATATAGCCTACCACCACAATGCGCTTTGAGAGGACACGAGCAGGAAAGAGTCCATCGATCTCTTTTCTGAATATCTTCATGTTTTCAACTTGATGTAAAATGGTCTGAAGGGCGAATTTAATCCTCCACAAGGGCGAGATATTTAGGCTATGTTTGAGATTGCGCTGCCAGAGAAAATGAAACTGAAAATCACCCGCGCGTGTGTAACACGCTTTACAACTAAACTTGACGCGCCTTACCATGTCTATAACAAGCACAAACTGTACAAATGTAGGCTATCTGTCCTCGTTTTCTACTTTACCACAGTAAAGAATACGAATATAATAGGCCTTATTAAAAGCGAACCAATGAAGAAACGTTTATAATCCCCTTAGAAAATGGGTGAGACGTGAGTGAAGATTTGGGAAAAGAAACAAGAGATTCCATGCAGGGATGAGTCACGTTTTTTGAATATTCGATTATTTTCTTTAATTATAGAATATCGAATAGGTTGTGCGATTATTCTTTAAAATAAACTCCATGTTTTCTGTGCTGATGCGGTGGTGACGCGTTCATGTAACCAGAGGGTGACGCTGCCAATAACGCACATAACAGCTGTCACAAAGAACCGGCAAAAGTAATGATTATGAATGTGTCAAATATATCAATGAGACATTTTAATGGAATAACTAATGGAATAATATTGTTAAATTTGCTGATAATCGGGTGACCAGATCGCAAACCAGAATTTAAAGCCGACAAAGCTGGGTTCACGCCATAGACAGAACATAAACGGGTTCACGCACAACTCTCTCATTCGTCGTGACGTTATAACATTTCGTCTCGTTTTGGTCAACGAAAATGAAGAGACATTTTAGCATTGTTTTTATTTTGTTATACCATGGGCTGTTTAAATACTCGATTCTGATTGGCTGGAAGGTGTGCAGTAAAACCGTTTAATGCACAGGTAGTTCCAGTCAGTTTGATTACAGTTCGAAATTAATCCGCTACATTGGTAACCATAGTAACACAGATACACTTGCAAGCAGAGTGAGAGACACATATGAAAACGTTTATTTAGGTAGGCTAAATGGATGATTTTTGCATATCATTTAATTTGTATGGTGAATATGGCAACTCTGAGAAATGGGCCCAGGCACAAGACGAAATAGAAGACTTGGAGAAGACGTTAAATGACAAAAAGCGGCACAAAGAATTAACAATAAATAAATGACATGATTAGTTCAAATAAAGATTGCCTTGTCACTGTCAGTGTTGCCTGTCATTCATAAATAATTGTAATACATCCATTAAAGAATCATTAAGTTAGCTATATGCTTAAGCAACGAGGGGACGTTAGCTGCTAGACTTTAAGAAGAGACGCACACAGGTAACTCGCGCACGCATCTCTCTCTCTCTCTCTCTCTCTCTGTTCCTTCTCCTTCAGTTCTCTGTCTCTCTCTTTTAATAATGAATTTAAATAAATGTGAATTCATTCAAATAAAAGCAATCCGATGGCTCTACTTTATTTAAAGCGGACGGAGTGCAAGAACTGACGAGCCTTAACTTAAGAAATAACCGTCATTTTTACACGTCTGTTAAAAAATGACACTGTAAACATCAGTTACAGCTTTAACTTATTTTTAACTTGGCAAATAACCAAGTTATAAGCGGGATAATCCACGGCTAGCCATGCATTAAAGAATTTTAATGCACTTCGTAGAGGCACTCCGCTTCGCGTCGGGTGGTTCTTCGCCTCTACGTCGTGCATTAAAATCCTTTAATGCATGGCTAGCCGTGGATTATCCCTTACTTAAACCACATTTAGTCTCGTTTTAATTCGTCAACGATATTGCATTATACATTTATTTTAGTCATCGTCACATGACCAGCATTTACGTTGCGTCTCGTCTCGTTTTCGTCAGGTGATAAAGGTTCGTTGACGACAATATTTCGTCATAATTTTCGTTGACGAAAGCAACACTACTCTCATTCCTGCGTAATAATCAAGAAACTTTGTTGCCGTACCATGATTGCAGCAGGCGTAATGATGCTAATGGTCTAATCTGATTCAATGATCTATGCTACGCTATGCTAAAAGTGGTACCGCCAGACCCGGAGATCGGCTGAATGGATTTGAAAATGGTAAGACTCAACTGTTTAACTCTGGGGGAGTTGTAAAATTAGCCTATTTCCAAAAAAAGTGGAGTATCCCTTTAATTTAAAGACATTTGCTGCAAGACTTTAGCACAATTTATCCTGAATATAGTCTCTTGTCAAAGGAAAAGTCAGACATGGATAATTAATGGATACCTTTGCATTCCAGAAGAGTGGCGGCAATTTTGACTCTTGCGGCTGAGACCTCCTCTGTGTCTGTTTGAGCAATGCAGATACTTCTACCTTGGAGAATGAGCTCTGCAAACTACAAAGAGTGTGTAGGTGTAAAGTAACACACATTCACCCCAATTACATATATCAATAATATCCATACCATCAAAATTAAGACTCCACAACTAGAGCCGTCCTGCTGCAGATTGTGTTTTGCAGTTTGGATCGTCCACGGGCCTTCACTGACATTTCTTGTCTTCCAAAAATTTCTGTTATTATACAAGTCATTAGTTCAGAAACATATTCAAATACATAAGTCTACAAACACAGTAAGAAAGGCTTGTTTTACATCACCTCCAATTCCGAAGAATTTTTCTCTGGTACATATTTTCATTACCGAGGGGGTCTATCACAAGGAGGGATTTTTCATCCATTGTGACAATCTGTTGAAATTTTAAAAAATTATTAGTTAATCCTAAAACAATCCCTAAAGATTTTATAGACACACCAAAAACTACCAATAAAGTTTGTGGTGAATACAGAATCAAGAGAAGTACCACTAAAATCCAGTGACCTCCAACATTTACAGGACAAATCCAAGTTGAGGCTGTGGGTAACTTCATCTAAAAATAGAAGAGAGCACTTAAAATCCAAAGTTCCAACATGCATCAGGGCTCTACACTTACTTTTTGAACAAGGAGCACTGGTGCGCCTAAATAAAAAAATTTAGGAGCACAGACAAATATTTGGGGGCACAGTCATTTTTGTTGTATAAGTTTATCATTATAGTTTTATTATTAGAATTATTCAACAATTAAATTTACAATGCTCATTGTAAGGTTAAGAACATCAGACCAAAACTTTCAAAACTATTTTATCGTAATGTAGATTTCATTTATCATTGTATGTAGGCCCTATGTATGTTGCACATTTTATCTGAAATGAAGATCATGTCTGAGTCACTTGGCCAAGCTTTGTAGCCTGGTCGCCTTGACCTCTTTCCAGCAGACAGCCAATTTTCAGCACACTTTGTAGGATCAAACAGTTCCAGGGCGGGCCCCTCTGTGCTGATCCGAATTAGGTCCTCAGTGGTAGATACATGCAAACTACTTCTAAAGGAGCCGAATGAAATGGGCGCACTGTAGAGCCCTGTGCATGTGTATAAGGTTACATAGACTGTAATACAACCATATTACCTTTTGAACAACTCTGAAATGGCCACGATGAAAGAGAGAGGACCCAAGTACAGCGTCCAACCAATGCACAGGTATCTGTAACAGTATTGGTCTGTTAAAACCCAGTATTTCTAACAACAGAATGAAAACACAGATAAGGAGTGAAATTTCATTTATTACCTTGGCTAATTTCATAATGCAGTGCAGGTATGCATCAATGATCTGTGTAAACAAAAAAGTTGTTAGTAAGTAATTTGATACAGCACTGAAACATTAAGTAAGGGATAATGTATAGAGAGGCGGTTGTTATAGTGAATAACAACCCCGACAGGCTGAACAGGACCCCGACGCGAAGCGGCGCTTATTACATGGCTACCTATAAAATAAATAAATAATTTGACACAAATTATTTATTTAAAAAGGAGTTTACTGATTTAAAAACGATTGTATTGCTTCCGCCAAAGAAAATAGTCCGTTCCACGTCCATAGCAACGCTCTGTTTTTCATGGCAACGGTCTGTTATCAAGAAATAACAGACCGCATTCTACATTGGAATTCAGCCAAGCCATGTAATAAACTTGTATATCACATGGATGTAATTTCACCTCATCTGAAAGCCAGCCGTGTCCCGATAGTGTTCTAAAAGAGGTATCATAAATTTTGTATGGTCCCACGACTGCTTCCACTTGTCCTGTATCTTTAGAAGACCAAAGTTTTTGGACTGCAACACAGAACATTTCAAATTAGTCTTGTTAATATTTAGATGAAAAACTGTACCATTTACATTTTCAACAAAGAAAACATGCAACCATGACCAGGAACGGGTCATGGGAGAAACATGGAACTTGATGACCAACCGGTCTAAACCAACGACCAACAGGTCGGAACTAAACTTATGAGTTTCTATTGCACCTTGTTCTTGAGCACTACTCCAAACAGGTACCAGAGAGCTGGCTTGAGCTGGGACCTGAGAGCTGGCTTGAGCTGGGACCTGAGAGCTGGCTTGAGCTGGGACCTGAGAGCTGGCTTGAGCTGGGACCTGAGAGCTGGCTTGAGCTGGGACCTGAGAGCTGGCTTGAGCTGGGACCTGAGAGCTGGTTGGGGCTGGGACCTGAGACCTGGTTGGGGCTGGGACCTGAGAGCTGGCTTGGGCTGGGACCTGAGACCTGGTTGGGGCTGGGACTTGAGACCTGGTTGGGGCTGGGACTTGAGACCTGGTTGGGGCTGGGACCTGAGAGCTGGCTTGGGCTGGGACCTGAGACCTGGTTGGGGCTGGGACCTGAGACCTGGTTGGGGCTGGGACCTGAAAGCTGGCTTGGGCTGGGACCTGAAAGCTGGCTTGGGCTGGGACCTGAGAGCTGGTTGGGGCTGGGACCTGAAAGCTGGCTTGAGCTGGGACCTGAAAGCTGGCTTGAGCTGGGACCTGAAAGCTGGCTTGGGCTGGGACCTGAGACCTGGTTGGGGCTGGGACCTGAGACCTGGTTGGGGCTGGGACCTGAAAGCTGGCTTGAGCTGGGACCTGAAAGCTGGCTTGAGCTGGGACCTGAGACCTGGTTGGGGCTGGGACCTGAGACCTGGTTGGGGCTGGGACCTGAAAGCTGGCTTGGGCTGGGACCTGAAAGCTGGCTTGGGCTGGGACCTGAGAGCTGGTTGGGGCTGGGACCTGAAAGCTGGCTTGAGCTGGGACCTGAAAGCTGGCTTGGGCTGGGACCTGAGACCTGGTTGGGGCTGGGACCTGAGACCTGGTTGGGGCTGGGACCTGAAAGCTGGCTTGAGCTGGGACCTGAAAGCTGGCTTGAGCTGGGACCTGAAAGCTGGTTGGGGCTGGGACCTGAAAGCTGGCTTGAGCTGGGACCTGAGAGCTGGCTTGAGCTGGGACCTGAAAGCTGGCTTGAGCTGGGACCTGAGAGCTGGCTTGAGCTGGGACCTGAAAGCTGGCTTGAGCTGGGACCTGAAAGCTGGCTTGGGCTGGGACCTGAGAGCTGGCACTACTTTTTTTATAAGGTTTCAGGTGACTGATGTTATATTTTGTTTTAAGACAGACACCCTGTGGTGTTTGTAAAGTTGCTGTCTTTCCTGAAATCTCCTTAATTGTGTAGGTTCCAGTGTAGTCTGCTTCCATTCTCCCTCCTTTCCTGCTTCTCTTTCTCATGTTCAGTAAGAGTACTTCATCTCCCTCTTTAAACTCCACATTTCTGTACTTTTTCTGAACTCTTTTTGCAAATGCCTCTGTCATTTTTTTTTGTGACTGTGCAATATTCTCCTCTGCCTTTTCTCTTGTGCTCTCTTGCATTCTCTGACTGTCCCTGAGAAATTCACTGCAGTCTTCAGGGAGTATTATTGTTGAAAGCTACAACAAAATAGATAATGACTTGTACATTTCATAGTATAGACTTTTACACTAAATTAATCTACAATAAAATATTAAACATGTTTCCAATAAAGCTGAGCTTCATGGGCAATATATCTGCATTTATATATTACTACTGCATCTAATGGATATATGTGGGATCTGGGAGTTACAGGAAAAGATATTGTGGTTGGGGTATTCAGAAAACCTGAGCAAGGTAAAAGAGGAGCAGTGGCACCTTTTGGGGTAATATGCTATGCAACCTCAAATCATACTGGTTTATAGGGCTGTCACTTTTGTGAAAAAATTCTGTTCAATTTTTGAGACATAAGTGTTCATTAAATCGATTGTAAAATCGATTTTCCATGTCTAAAGATGTTTCCATTTTAAACGTCAAATATGGGCAAATCCACGGACAACTAACAGTCATTAGGACGAACGTAAAGACGGCGCTTGAGACATTCACAAGTCAGCAATATTCCTGATGATTTATTGGCGTGAAGTTTTGTGCACAGTGACAAACAGGAGTGCAACATTCTCGAAAAACAATAAGCAGAGTGGACTGCCATAACATCAATGAAAAACATTACTGCAGTCTTCAACATGGCTGTGTTTACAGTTAGAAACGTCAAACAAATTTTGCCTACGTAGGCGATTGTAGCCCGAATCTGTATCTGTATGCATGAGTATAATTTACTGTTATTTGTGTGTGTCAGAGCCTGCAGTTGTTGATGTGACGCGCGTTCGCTGCAGGCGTATCGTGACGAGCTGGACGCGCTCCGAGAGAAGGCCGTTAAAATCGATTCCCTATTTTCGTTTTCAAAACTTGTGTTGGTTGGTCCGATCGATTGTGCAATCGATTTTCGAACGTAAAGTGACAGCCCTACTGGTTTAAGCTACATTATCTAAGCCTATCTTTTAAAATGTTTGGTCACTTGATGCTTGGCCCCTAACAGAAAGCCATTTTCAAGAAAAAGACAGAAAAAAAACCTACCGGCAGTTCAACAGGCACTTCTGATGGAAATCTAGCTTCTCGCCCATACATTAAAAGAAATGGTGAGAATTTTGTTGTGGTGTGAATTTTGGATCTCAGCGAAAAAAGACTTGCATCTAGGTACTGGTCCCAGTCATCCTGCTGATCATTAACAAGCTTTTTAAGTGCCCTAGAAAAAAAAATTTTAGAATTATTTCTAAATGAATGTATTTCAAGACAGAAACTATCAACTTTCAATACACTCTGGTAATAATGATCAGAAGAGCTTCCAAATAAACAAAACCCTGAAAATAAACGCAAGAATAATGAATGCTTACCGTTTGATGTTATCATTGGTTTTCTCATCAAGCCCATTTGTTTGGGGATGGTAAGCAGCCGTAACACTCCTCTCAATAGAGAGCAGCTCACAAAGTGTGCTGTTGATCTAAAATAAAAAATAAATAAAAAAATCAGAACATTATTTTCATTTGGTTTATAGTACTTCTGTCAAATATTTCAATCAATAAATCTTTATTTGTTGAGCACCAAATCACAAATGACATCATCAGAACAAAATGCATAAAGTGAAGCTTACTTGATTGACAAACTCCCGTCCTTGGTCTGACAGTATGCGCTTAGGGCAGCCATGTCTATAAATGAATGTACAAAGGTTTTTGGCTACTTCCAATGCAGACTTTGTCTTTTGAGGAAAGGCCTCCACCCACTTGGAAAAATAGTCAGTGACTGTCAATATATACTGATACCCAGTAGATGTTTTTTGGAGTGGACCAGTGAGATCAATGCCGATGAGCTCCCAAACAGCAGATACCTATTAGTGATTTGAATGCATTTAATAGATTATTTAATAGATTAAATAAAATAATGCTTAACATTGTTAAAATCTAGTCGATTACAAAAGATGGTGACCTTGATGCAGTCCAGAGTTTTAACTGCATTCAGGGGTGGTCCCACCCTTTGACATTGGTCACATTCAGATATCTTAAAAAAAAAGAAGAAAAAAAGCTCAAATTACAAACAGTAAGTTTCACATAGCTATTAACATGTAGATATAGACGTATACAAATACAAATTTTGGCTTATGGATGAACAGATAAACTACATACCCATTTGTCAATGTCCACTGTCATGCCATACCAGTAGAACCGTGAACACATGGCAGCTCGTGTTTTTAAGGTTCCTGTATGTCCTCCAATAGGTGAGGCATGAAATTCTTTAAATAAATTCATAGCCTCCTCCTTTGTCTTTATGACTCTTCTGTGACTTCCAAAGAGTAGTTCTCCATCTTTAAGGAATATTGATATAACCAATAATACAAAATATGAACATGTGCATATTCCTGTCAGTATTATAGACGTATTTTGATGGTAAATACTGACCGTGAATCCTGAATTTCGAGGAGTACTTCCTTAGGCTTTGCTTCTGCCCTTTATTTAGCTCTGCAGGGTATGAACCCTTTAAAAGGTAATTGAAAATGTCCTCCCACTTTTTTTCCATGGTTAAACTACAGTTAGCAAAAAAATAAGCATTAATCATTTAAAAGCAAAACATTAGTCGCAGGGATGCAAACACATGTATGGTCAAAAAAGAGAGATTATCGAAGCCCTCGCCCCGAGGCAAATTTCCAGATACTTACATAATTGTGATGAATTTAATCCTTTTTAAGTTATTATTTTGCAGTGTAAGATTACAGTTAACAACACCTTTAAATATTATATAAAATGTAATTTATGTATTTTTATTAAACTTAATGAGTGTATAAATCAGCAGCAAAAAGTAATTCTTGACAATTACTAAAATCTAAACATGTTAATAAAAACAAATTACTATTAGTATTCTTAAATTCAATCAGGCAATCATACATTTCACAATTGTATATTTATATTTTAATGTCAAGGATTCAGAAGTGTATATATTTATAAAGCCTACGCTACAGAAATAATATACAATTAAATTATGCTTATTTTAAATGTATTGAGCAGGCTAGGTATAAAAAATATAGGCTTTTAATAATCTTTCAGTGCGTAAAACCATGATAATATGAAACGCTTCAAAACAGAGCACACAACGCGCGTATGCGCATCGTGGGTGCAGAATGATGTGCTCAAAGCAACATGGAGTCACAGTGTGCAGCACTGCACAAGTGCGCATTTAAAAGTTCATGGCACAAAGCGAAGAAATGTCGAGCGCACAAATCCTAGTGTATATCTTTCCAACAGTATTGATCATTTGTTACACAGTTTTAAATGCCAGTTATTGTGTGTTTGATGCTGATTCGTAGTCCTTGTGATGTGTGTGATCTAACAAGCACACGGTAGTGAGTTGTTTAAAAACAGCAACAAACTCCAACAAAATAAAGTCATTTTATGCAAATCCACAGCCTTTTATCAACAGATCATACATTATAATGTGAATATATCATATTGGAGAGAGTTTTACCGTGCATCCAACCGGAAGAGGCGCGCGCGCTGTTTGAATAGCCTACTGAATGGAGAATGATTGACAGCCGCAGAGGAGGGAAAACGAGTTTCCGTATACTTTAATTATGTAAGTTAAATAGACTTCTATCCCTCACATTAAGCTATGGAATGGCTTCAGATGACTTTGTCACCCAAACTGACGTGAAAAAGCGGAGGCGCCGAAAAGCGCGCTGTTAATCTCGGTCAGATGGCGCCAAACGCTAGAACCCCGAGTTAACACCAGATTTAACGTTTTAACACGACATTACGCGACTTTACGACTCCACTTGCTAAAAATAATATATTAAAAACGTCTGTAAACATTTCTTGTGATTGTACAAGGCATGCAATTAGGTAATGTGTATATAATATGCGATATAATACACCAACACTTACCGCTGAGGTAAGGTATGCTGAAATGATGGTTTAAATTTAGCGCATGCGCAATTCCACAAATTTCACTCCTGCGCATGCGCATTAACCGAAGGTATCCCATTCTGATGGGTATGGTGTTCCGTCAGAACACCTGGCTCTCTCTCTCTCTCTCTCTCTCTCTGGTCGTTCTTTTAGTTAAAACATGCGCCCTTGTCACAAACGCAGCCGTTCATCTACATTACTCACCGATCAAATAAGACTTTGGCGGGACAAAAATTCACTTTGGCGGGCGCTAAAACAAGTTCAATGCAGGAAAATTCATGCGTGAGTTTCCATTAGACTCGCACGGTAGCCAGGCAAATGGCAAGCTCAGCTGTTGTTGACGCTGTGTGTGTCATGAGCTGTGTCTGAAACCGCTCACTCGTTCACTCATTCACTAATCCCTACATAGTGAATGGCAGTTGAGTACACTACATCAGCAAAGAGTGAACGAAAATGAGTGAGCGAATTCGGACGCTGACATAATTATCATGCGCCAGAGAGCTCGGACAATTTCGTCATAAACATTACTTACCCATCTTTGATATTTCCTTTTTTGGCTGTATGAATTGTATGTAACAATTGTATGTATGTATTTTTCACGTTTATTGCGTTATTTGACTTGCTTGTCATATTTATTTACTTTTTACATTTATATGTGAAAATAAAAGAGAACAAAACACTACACAACACATTTGTTTATTCAAATATAGATATAACGGTATATATTTAAATAAATAAATACATAAAACTGTCAAAAAAAACCTCCGTTATTTAAACATTACTTTCGCGTGGTTTCCAGTCAGTCAAATGATTGTTAAGTGTCCTTCAAATGATTGTTTTCTATCTCGCGTGCGCCGTTGCCATGGTGACATTGTTGCCGTCCGTCATATTTATTTTTCATTCTTGCTCTATCGCCTTATCGTGTTGGATTGTGGGAAATAGTGTCTCAGCAAGTGTACATCGGATGTACACTCAAATTCAGAGAGGATTGTGGGTAAAAGTAGTGAACGAATGTAGGGAATGATGTCGTTCACTCAGAATTCGGACACCACTACAAAATGGCCGACACCCTAAATAGCGCACTATATAGTGGATAGGGAGCGATTTCAGACACAGCTATGGTGTGTGTGCTTCAAGATTATGACGCAAGTGTTAAGATTCCGATTGGCCAAGAGAAAAAGTGCTAAGATTCCGATTGGCCCAGAGAAATGTAAATTATAAGAATTATCCAATAATGTTTCGCAATTCTAGCCTGCATGGCAGTTTACTGTGAGAAACTTTACAAGAATACAAAAGACAACCACATTAACCCTCAAACCGTATTCACATTACAGCCCTTAATTCCGTAAATGTGGACAAATGTGGGCATGGAGGTCTCAGGTGTGATCCAACAATTTTTTTTAAATAAATGTTATATCACTATCTTCGATAAAATAAAAACTATAAATTTTTGGTGTTTTTTTTTATTTTTGGGGTATTTTTGAATTTATTTAAATTAATAATACCATATTTTCTATTTAAAATATGCTTATTTTTATGTTATATTTAATATTTCTTTAACTTCAGTAAAAAACATAATTTCATTAAATTCAGATAGCTAAAACTTAAAAAATGTGGTGACTTTGGTGACATCTGGTGTCTTATGTTGGTATAAAATTTACAAAAAAAGCAATAATATCAATTATTTCAATAGTAAATATGGCTTTAGTACTCAATGGCTGCATATAGGCTGAACTCTATAAAACTGTTATAATAAATGTAAGTTTTTGACTTTATCACAAGTTAAAACTGTAATTTAAAATATATATATATATATATATATCTGTGTTAGGTGAGACAATACAAAAATGCAAAATATGCTTAGACAAATATGACCAAATATGACAAATAAGTAGTAGATCATTTATTGTTTATTTTAAACAAAAAACATCAAATTTAAAAATATTAAAAAAATGTATTGGTACAAAACTGAAAAGAATAAATTACTTTGGTGACATCTGGTGTCTTATGTTGGTATAAAATTAACAAAAAATAAATAAAAAATAAATAATATCAATAGCCACTAGATGGCTCTACTAAAGGGCTGCATGTAGGCTCTATAACTCTATAAAACACTGTTATTATGAATTTAACCACCAAGTTTTTGACTTTATCACAAGTTAAAATTGTAATAATATATATAATATATATCTTTGTTAGGTGAGACTGTACAAAGATACCAAAATATGCTTAGACAAATATGACCCATCAAATATGATGCTATAAGGAAAATACAAAGTAGTTGATCATTTATCATTTATTTTACACAAAAACATCAAATTTCAATAACTCAAAAAACTAATTGGTACCAAACAGGTAAGAATTAACAACAATAACTCAAAAAAGTAAGTGTTAAGTAAGAATAAACAGGTAAGAACAAACAATAATCATAGTTATAATGTGTTCATGCACTTGTGCGCATGTGTGTGTTTGTGTGTGCGTGTGCACAGGTGATTTTAGAAAATAAATTACAAATTCAGTCATTGGCTCATTCAATTCTTTGTTTTTATATGTGTGAGTGATTTTTTATAAAAAAAAAAAAAACGGCTCTGTTATTGGCTCATTGAATGCTTTCTTTGTGTGTGTGTCTGTGTGTTTGTGTGTGTTTGTGTGTGTGTGTGTGTGTGTGTGTGTGTGTGTGTGTGTGTGTGTGTGTGTGTGTGTGTGTGTGTGTGTGTGGTGTGTGTGTGTGTGTGTGTGTGTGTGTGTGAGTGTGAGTGTTTGCCACAATGAGATTGTTGTACAGGATCACCCCTTCATTTGTGTGTATGTATGATATGCATTGTGTTGGATCTATTGATTTTTTTTTGACAAAAAAAAAAAAAAAACGCTCTGAATTACAGTTTTTCCCATTCATTCCTATGGGTGCCCATTTTTGTCCACAAAGGCGAGATTAAGGAGTTTTTTTTTTTCACCCACTTAACATTCTTGAATCGAGTCAAATGTTTTTTTGTGTGTTCAGGTGGCAAACTTAGGAAAAGTTGCCAAGTCTTGTACCGCTCAGATTAAGGAAAGTATTTTTAAAAAATGAATACAAATTATTTTGCCCACATTTGTCCAGATTACGGTTTGAGAAAGGAAAAATCATGAGATCGGAAATTTAGATACATGTTTACACATTTCTCAAATGGTTATAGAATATAGAATTAACAGGGTTTATTTCTCCTTCTCAGTGAGAATTAAGTAAGAGCCGCAGCTTTCTGGGCATTCTTTTGGATCGTAAAATCCTCTTATCAGTCTCTGTGTGTCCTGTAACAAGACACCGCGTTCTGCCAGTGTGTTAGCTTAATTTGGGATGTTAGTTTTTGGGGGAAGTTTCACAGGCATTTGTTGGGAGAGTGAGTTTGCTGGATTATTCATTAAATAAATGAATAATTTGTGTGTGTCTGATTGGTCCAGACGCTACAGAACCCACCTGCCACCTTCTGTAATCTGGTCCTAGACATAAATAGATCACATGTACCCAAGTTATTACGCCCTAAACGGGTAGCTGCGGGCTACAATTACAATCTGAACATTTAAACTTATATGTGATGCGATCTGGGAAAACCCGTCGGATGTCGCGCTGGGCCGTTTTCAGTAAATTCCAAAATAGTTTGAATGTCAGTTTTTTGTCAATTTTAATTTTTTTCATTAAATTATTATTCTATAACATCTTTTCTCTTATCTCTGAAAATATCTTGGCAAAATTCCCTTGTTTAGTGCAGAAAAACAGCGATAGTGTCAAGCTGAAAATACTCTCTTTCTCTAATGCATTCTATGCGACCATTTTCTCTAACGCCCGGCAGAGGTGAAAAAAAAAAAAACAATCGCCGTATATCCCATACACCTGTCCGTCTCTTAACACTACAAAGATAAACCACATAACATGTACAGTGAATGTGTATTAGTGCGCATTTCGCGCCAATCCTGTTTAAAAAAAGAGTGCCAAGCGTCCCGATGGTGACAGTTATTAAACCTGTTTTTCTCAAAATTCCGTTCCAGAAAATCATAGCGATCGGCCGATTTCAGATAAACATAACTTTTGCTACCAACAAGCTATGATAAAAATAAAAACAGATTTGGAAAGGGCTTCATACCAGCTTCCATATGATATCAAAACCTGTAATAGGTAAAATTTCACCATGTGGCGGGTTTTCCCAGATCGCATCACATATGTCAAATTCAGACCGAAATCCAAAATATGCCCCAGAGTGGAAGGGGTTAATTTGACATTTAAGTGCACTTTTTATAAGTGTAATGTGTTAAGAATCAGTCATGAACTTTCTAGTCAAGATTTGGGAAATTTAAGAATCAGACACAGACAGAATATAGGCAATCTTATCAGCTTACATCATTCATTCATATAGCCATAGTGAATTCAGTAGTGAGCGCAATGCACATCACTGATGAAGTTTAAGTATTTTTTTAAGCTTAAAAGGGTAGGCTATACAGAATATACATAGACATATAGAATAGGCCCATAGCAAGTATATTAAAATATGCAGGAATATACAGAAATACACAAAAAAGGAAATCAGAAAGTGCATGGTATGAGTAGAGTGCAAAACATTGCAGTCAAAAATAAAATAAAATAAAATAAACAAATGCACTGAATTCTGCTTGCATGTGTAACGTGCAGATAGATAAGGATCACTAACAAATAAAAAACTGGACTGAATTTGTCACTTTGTGATTTTCAGAGCTCTCAGTTTGTGACTCTTCAGCAACTAACTCCTCAGAAACACAGACACATCAATAGATGTGCTCTCTCAACAGAGCCGTCACCTCACGCACTCTGCAATCAAAGCTATCCAATCAGACTCACTCATTCCGCTTGTCACTCATGCTCAGTTTCGCCTGATTGGACGGCTGTGAGCTCATGCCGTCAGCACAATGAATGCAGTGGTGCGGCAGAGACAGACACCCACGGCGGTCGGCGGGTATCAACTCGGCTTTTAATTGTGCTCCAAACTGCGTGAAATCAACATTTTCTGAGGCTTTTTGATCGGCTGTCAGATAGTAGCTCAAAGAGGGTGTGGTGGGGCGGAGCTTATCAGCAGGGGTTTATGGGTAAAATGGACATGACTGTATGTCACTGAGCAATTATGATTGTGAGAGTCAAACTGAGAGGGGGGTTCCTGGGGGGCCTCAGATGGGGGACCTGACCCCCCAACCCCCCGTGATTTCCAACTATGTGTATAAAGAGTAGACAAGCTTTGGGACATACTATCACGTCATAAAATAGCGTCTTTAACGGATGCTCTCTGTCGTGTAGTTACATGTATCCTATCATGTAATGTAAACTGACCTGTCAATCATCTTTCAGATAAATCAGACCAATCAGATAAAATCCTCCATATTTAATTTAATTTAATTTCCTACTGTATCAGAGAGAAATGCAGTAGCACATTGATCTGCAAGTCACAGGTCTTCATATTCATGCATAATGATGCATTTAAAAGTTTTTTTTTGTATATTGTTTTTTTGGTGATTTTCCTTTTATTGTGACAGGACAGTAGAGAGATGACAGGAAACGAGGTGGGAGAGAGACGGGGGATGGGATCGGGAAAGGTCCACGAGCCGGGACTCGAACTCGGGCCGCCCAAGCGCAAAGGCGCTACATGTCGGCGCACTGACCACGAGGCAATTGGCACCGACAATGATGCATTTAAAAGTTAATGGCCAAACGGATCTTTATAAAAGTTCACGTTGTTGTTGCAGATGAAATATAACATGGATAACATTGCATAAATATTTTTTTATCAGCTTAAATGTTGATTATTAGTCACTCAAACCCCTTTTTCTAAACCTCTCAACGTCGGTCGTGCACATCTGCCAAGTTTTGTAGTTTTCTGAACATTTGTACACGAACACGAGTAAACACTTATTCATGTTTGTAGTTCTGAACTGGATCCTCCTCCAAAGCGCAATGGGTTGTGGGCAATATTTGCTGTTATAGTGAGCACGGATCCACACTTAGAAAATCCACCGGAAATAGTAGACCATCCGGGGACATCTGCCATACTCTTTTCAACATACTATGCTTTGGGACACACTTATAATCTATAAGTAAGGACATTGATATGCAGGGAAAGTTTGTTTCAACAGGCCATCAGAACACAGTAATTCTAATTATTATTAGTTTGTTACCCTTATGTCACAATTTTTTCTGTGTAATTTAAAAGAAGGATTTTTTGGATGAATCTTTACACCACTCCAAAAAAGTAGTCCATAATACTTATGTGCTTTACTCATATATAGTTAGGCTACTCATAGTTTTGTGTGACGTTTTTCGACGATAATCTTCCTTAATCAACTGAAGCGTACTACGGAAGCCCTGAACCGCGTGGTAAAAAAAACAACAAAAAAAAAACGTATCTTGTTATTTCGAGGTATTAAGTCGTTATTTTGACATAACAAGTTGTTATTTCGACATAATTAGTCGTTATTTTGTCATAATATCTCGTTATTTTGACATATCTCGTTATTTCGACATAATATCTTGTTATTTCGACAAGTCGTTATTTTGACATATCTCGTTATTTCAACATAATAAGTCGTTACTTCAACATATCTCATTATTTCTACATAATATCTCGTTATTTCGACATAAATATCTTGTTATTTCGACATAATATCTCGTTATTTCGACATAACTTGTTATTTCGACATAATAAGGGGACATTCTAATATGCATTAAGCCACATTTAGCGTTCTTATAATGGTTTTCTATGGGAGGAAAATGTCTAACGTGAAATTAAACGCGTTGTGTTCATATTCTGGACTCATCTGATTTTTTGTAGTATACTTTATTATGATTTTAGTATCATAAGGATTAATAAATGCATGCACAATTATCCGTGAACTTGATAAATGTTGCAGATATGTTTTACAATCCACAAACAAATTGCTTTCAACTTATGTGAGCTAAATTCAGAATTCAACGAATGTGCAACAATTTGTACAAATAGAGACATTTTTGTGAATAAAATGTTTTATTTTGTATTAGTGATCAAAATTTGCGCATGCAACAAAGAAGATGTACAGGTGATGCGTGCATTTATTGAGTCGATGTCATTTGAGTGTATTCGGCAATGCTTAACGTGTAATTAAACGAGTTCAGTTTATATTCTGGGCTCATCAGATTTTTTTGTACATAGTATACTTTATTAGTTAGATTTTACTGTGTTTGGTATACTTTATTAGTTTGATTAATAACACTGTCCATCTCTTTATGTTAAGGTTTGTATTAATTGCGATATGCCACTAGAGGGCAGAATAAGACAGGGAATTAAACAACGCATTGTAGTTATGTTGTGTTGGCCTACTGTTATGCACTTTTACAAGTTGGTGCCATAGATATCATATAATAAAGGCTAGATGTCTCGTCCGCGGCCATCTTGCCACAGGGAGCTCGCTCACTCGTAACATTGGGTTTTAATGGTGCATGTACTTTTAAATAACCATAACTTGCTCAATTTTCTACCGATTTTCAAACGGTTTGGTTTGTTATAAACATCAGAGATGTAGTTATGACACTGCATACATATGAATAATTATAACAATGGACTTCCATATGAAAGAATTATAGCCACGTGACGTTAATAACGTTTGTAAGAAACCAAACCGTTTGTAAATCCGTCAAGATTTCAGCGAGATAAGAGGATTTGTGTTTGTGCTGATCACTCACCTTACTTCAGATACCACAGAGCTCGCCAGAAAGCTTCCCTGTGACAAGATGGCCGCCGGTGATGCCGTTCGAGACTCTGCCTTAAAGTCGGCATGAAATCAAATTTGACAAATCTTCTTTTTATATGTAATATTGTAGTGTTTATTATAAATGATTTATCTGTACACTTCATTATTTTTTTTAAATTCATGTACCCTTATAATCTTTAATCAAATACATTACCCTTCCCTCCCCCCTCGAAACGACCTCTCTTCTCTTTCGGTCACGTGCCATGGCGAAAGGGTGCGGCCAGAGCCGATGAGGGTGCGGCTATCGGTGTTTGTCTCGTTTCGCGTGAGGCTCATATAAAAATGGGCTGATTCCTGCCTGAAAATGTAGCTACTCGTCTTCGTTCTCGTCGCCGGGCTCCTCAATAAAAAATCCTTCATGGGAGGGTAACGGTGGGGGAGTCCGGTGGAGAGAAATCCTCCACAACTGAATGTAAACTGGCATTCAAATCTGCCTCCATTTTGTTTGCAACGCCCAACCTCCAACGATCCAATCAATTCCCGATGGACGAAATCAAGCCCCGCCCTACATTTTTTTCTAATTTCAGAAGCCGTTTCACTCGGATATACATCACAACAAGGAAAAAATGACAATCTCAACTTCCGTTTCATGCCGACTTTAAATGGATAGTTCACCCAAAAATGAAAATTCTGTCATCATTTACTCACCCTCAAGTTGTTTCAAACCTGTATGAATTTCTTTTTTCTGCTGAACACAAAAGAAGATATTTTGAAAAATGTCTGTAACCAAACAGTTGATGGACCCCATTGACTTCCATAGTATTTTTTTTTTCCTACTATGGAAGTCATTGGGGTCCATACACTGTTTGGTTACCGACATTTTTCAAAATATCTTCTTTGGTGTTCAGCAGAAAAAAGAAATTCATACAGGTTTGAAACAACTTGAGGGTGAGTAAATGATGACAGAATTTTCATTTTTGGGTGAACTATCCCTTTAAGACATCTAGCCTTATATGGATATCTATGGTTGGTGCTCCAAAATCCCAGAGGTTTATCATGGGAATTTACATTCATGCCAGGGATATATATTCATTCCTTTCCAGGCCAACCTTTATTGAGGTTAAATTTATGTAGCCCATCAATGCTACAGCCTATATTGCCGTAGTATCCCTGTAGACCTACCGTTACAATCAGCTGTTCTTCTATCTTGGCTGAACTTTCAAAGTTGTCATGGAAAGGATCAAAAGCTGATTGGTTGGTTCGTCACGTGACCCGCGGTGCGCTTCATTCTGAAAAGTTGAAATGTTTTTATGTCACTGGGGCGTAGACACACCTGGAAAAAACGAGCAGGTTCCTTTCTGATAACGTAACCATTAACACAATCCATGTAACACATCCCACACAATATGGATAATTAAATGAAAATGTCTGATTTAATTTTTCTGTTAAAGATTACATTTTTCTATTAGGTAGGCTACTGGAGTTTGGCTACCTAATTGTCTATTTAAACGTAGCCTATCTAACACAGTTTAACAGATAGCCTACACTGTACCTCGCATTATACATTTTATTTAGACATTAATACAATACATTAATATAAATACAATGACTTGAACACAATCTAGACAATTTAAAGAAGATACAATAATCTACAATAATCAAAAACGTCTCGGTTACCATGTGGCGTAGGCTAATATGATTAATTTGGCGTATGATTTGGGTCTGTCACAACCTTCTGTAAGCAGAGTGATCACACAAACAATTACAGCACTTTCAGAACCTCTTATTGTGTCTTATTTTGCCTTTTCCTTGCTCAGAGTTGCTCTCAGATCGGTCCCGAATCGCTCTTAAGCTAAGACTCTTCCTTAGAAGTTTTTAAGCTAAATTAGGAGTTTTCTGAGAAGATTCTTAGAAGCTTTAAGAATACGGGCCCTGGGCCCGTATGTATAAAACGTCTTAGAAATGCTCTTAAGTATAGTCTTAAGTTTTGACTTAAGTGTAAAAAAAAAAAAAAATCTTAGTAAAAAGTAGGATTTGTCTAAGAGTAGGAGACTTTTATAAAGAAGCTAAAAGCAACTTTGAGTAAAGTTTAAGACTGAGTCTTAAGTGCTGACTGACGTGACACTTAAGTGTTACAAACTACGGACTACAATGATGTCAACTCAAAATGGCCGCCCTCAACCTTTGAATTAGCGAATAGTGAGCCTGCAAGGGTGAGGTCACTGCAGCATGACACCAATCATTTCACCTAATTATAATAAAGACATTCAATTAAGACACTAAAACTTTAATATTTACATTTATTTTAAAAAAATGCTTTGCATTGTGCAAAATTATCACAAATTAGTATTTAAGCTGTGGAATCCTTTTCTCTTGATATATGTTTCCTCATTTACATTTGGAGCAATGATGTGAACATGAGTTCCATCAATGGATCCAACAACTTGGGGAAGCTTGCAATCCTCATAAAAGTGTCTTGATTTTGCCGCATGGTTTGAAGATCAATTGGAAAGTCATATGGCCGAAAGTTATTTATGCCATAGAAAAATTGACATATTCACCCTTTATTAAAATATTATTAAAAATGTGTTAAAAGATTTTGTAAGTATATTGTTTACTTGTGCTTGGACTCGATTGTTTTAGTTGTAATTATATAACACAATGATACATGCAAAATTGTGCAGACACAATTTCTGGCTAGGCTGTCACACAAATAAATTATGAACACATGCAAAAACAAGAGAGGACCAATTAAATAATAATAACCGATTATGTTGCAGTAAATGTTTTGTTTTTTCTTCTAAAACCTGTAGCTGTTGTTTGCCATTTGAAAGTGTGTGTTCACCTCCTCTTTGCTGCCATCTTGTTACTCCTAACTAGGTTAGGATACCTCTTCAGCTCTCTTAAATAATTTAGGAGCGGAGACCTAGTCTTAACACTTAGGAAACTTTATGAATTACACTTATTCTTAAGTCTAGAAATAAGAGTAAAATTATGTCATTCTTAGAATTTTGACAGACTTCAGACAAAAATTTTACTCTAAACGGCTTGATACACATGGCTCCTGGTTCAGAAAGTAAAAGTCCTCCTCAGTATTTTGTTCCAATCACCTGGATTTGCTAATTAGCACAGTTTTTCAGCCAAGAGATAGATAGAGATAGATTGTCAATTACCTGTGAATTGTCATTTAAGTGAAATTACTGAACTTAAATATACAAGCTTGATAAAAATGATCATTCTAGAAGAACATTTCAGATGGCACTTAGAGGCTTTTGCATCTGAACTCTTCACATAGTCTCCGGTCGTACATAGTCTAAGACTTCAATATTTTGATAATTTAAAAAAGCTGAATAACTGTGACCATCTGAGATTTCGGTATAGAGAAAAGGTTTGGATAATAATTTTCTGGAGTATTACAGCACACTGTGTATGTATTAGCACCGTTTGTTGTTTGCTTTTGGCATCTGATAGAGCTTTAGTTCCTGCAGTGACGTCAGGCTTAGGCCATGTCCACACTAATACGTTTTCGTTTGAAAACTTATATTTTTCTCTCCGTTTTGGCCTTCCGTCCACACTGAAACAGCGTTTTTAGTAATGAAAACGAAGTTTTTTGAAAACGCACTCCAAAGTGGATAAA
Organism: Leuciscus idus; assembly: GCA_021554675.1. NCBI lineage: Eukaryota > Metazoa > Chordata > Actinopteri > Cypriniformes > Leuciscidae > Leuciscus > Leuciscus idus. The sequence goes on along the minus strand of CM038622.1, from coordinate 52,705,806 downwards.
TTTGAAAACGCCGTTTTCACGTTGTAGTGTGGACTGTGAAACCGGTGGTATTTAAAAACGATAACGTAAATTTAGTCATGTGACGCGTATTGTACCAATAGATATTCATGTTTATACCAGTATTGTGCCTTCACACTGTTGCTAAAAATATTCTACATTGCACACTCTTCATATCACAGTCCTGCAAAGATGACAGAATTTACTCACATTTGCTGTCCTGTGGCAACATGAGAGCAGTTGCGTTTTAGACCAAACATATGGTGACTGCATGCGACCTGGACCACATCAGTGAATGGTGAGATATTTTACTAAATAAAATTATCCTGTCAGAAGAATTGCGCGATAACTTCGTTATTTATTTTTCCATCTGAATCATATCAGTGATCTTTTGTGGGGGTTTTACGCATGCGCAGTAAGGTGAATTTAGCGTTTTCAGCCGTTTTTCAAAAGTTTCTCATCCACACTGAAACGTCCGAAAACGCCTGAAAACGCTAGTGTGGACGGAGAGCGTTTATAAACGAAAATGCCGTTTTCAAATGTACCCGGATTAATGTAGACGTAGCCTTAACAAGCGGATTGAGACATGTTTTAAAGTTAAGTATACAACATATATTTGATGCACATTTTTAATTAGGGTAGTGAAGATGTTAATGTAAATCTTTTACATTGATTTATTACATGGACATGTGTTTCCATGGATTTTGTTGAGAAGTCCTTTCTTTTCTTTAGGCCTATCTATTGTATATTAATGGTTGATTATTCATGTTGCTTATGTAGGCTATTATACTATTTTAAATGTGTATTCATTGATATTAACATATTATTAGTTTTTTTTTTCAAGTACATGCAAGTGTATGTATTAAAATGGATCTATAATATGCAATAAACATTTCTTATTTTGTATTTGGTTCAGTTTTTGTGTTTGTTTATTGTAATATAAGTTATTGATAACAATAGTACCAACATGATATGAAATAAAATAATTGTAAAGAAAATTAAAAAAAAATTTAATTTGGTTCCTGGAGGCACCAAAAGTGGTTCTACACTGTGCTTCATAGTTCCTCTGGAAACCTGAGTGGTTCCTCAGAGAACCGCCCCTTTTGAAAGGGTACCACAGGATCTACAGACGATACTATTGGCCGGTGTGGCAAAGTGAAGAACCCCAAAAGGTTCCTCCAGGATCCTTATATTTTTACAGTGTAGGCAGAATTTGTCCGGGCCTGGGCAAAAGCCTACTTATTTCTTATAGCCAAAAGCAAACTAACAGACTCAGTATTAAGATTAGCCTACTTCAGTCTTCATTTTTATTTTATTTTATTTTATAAACTGGTAGGACACACGCATGCACAGTAAAACAACAGCAAAAATATGTCTTCGTCATGAACACGTTTTTAATAAATTAGGCCTATTGCATTAATAGTCTAATAATTTTAATCAATTTCATTCATTTTGCCTAAACACCTTAAACGAAAACGAAACGAAAACAGCACTTATTTAATCAATTAGTTGAGCAAAGTTATTTAATAATCCACACTCAAATAAAACGTTTAACGAAAGCAGCTTTTATATCAAGTTTTCTATACCCCCTGGGGTCGGCTATTTTTCTTATGAGTGCAAAAGAGACTCAAAATACTCTGTTGACTTTGATCTGTGTCATACATCATTCGATCCTGTTAAGTGTCTATTTTATTTATTTTATTTTTATACTCACAATAAAAATAAAGTGTTGTGCTTTTTGCCAAATAAAGAAAAATAAACATGATGCGAGTTCTGCCTTCTCTCTGTCAGTGAAGTCCATTCTGAAACGTGTCCGAAAATGAACTATAACTCAGCGAATACTCAGTCAAACAGTCACACAGGCACACAGGCATGAAGCTTGAATTCTCTTCTTTTAAATGAAGTAATTTATATAAAAAACAAATATTCCCAGTTTATGTAATATGTCAGTTCTCATCTCAGCTCATTAAGTTTTAATGTGACCCCGCCCACTGAGAGCGTGCGCTATTCAAAAGCAAATGATCTGAGGCATCCATGCAATCCTGTGAACGCCCACATCAGCTGGATAAAACACACGAGTTTATCAGACTCATGTACTTCACGACGCTGTGAGGAATAATACTATCTTAATAATAATCCTGGAAAATTTACCTCAGAAGTGCTGGAAGATTCATTTCGAGGAGCAACGGATCCAGCTGAGGAATAGGTCAGTTCTATATTTGCTTTGTTCTAATCGCAATTTGTACACGCAAAAAGACTGTTTAAATATGAATCGCGTTTCTGTGTGTGAATGAATGAACAGCTTTTACCAAACTCTATTGCTATACTGAGATGAGTAAAAATCGACTAGAAAAATCGGATAGGTTATAAAGTTTTTACTGTAAAATACTGCCACATCAAATAAGCTTATAATGTTGCCAATTTCTGCTCATATGTTAAATATATATATATATATATTATGTTTTGTCAAAAATAAAGTCATCAACTAAGATGTTATTATAGTGTTTGTTCCAATGTAGGCTATATTCAAACTAATGAATCCTTAACTTTGAAATACGTATGATAAAATGTATACTTTAGTTTTTACAAAGAAAGATTACACTGGAAATATTGTTAAAATTGTAATTGTTGTTGTAATTGTATAACCTTTTTAATAAAATAGCATTAAGGATAGATGTAAACTAAATCTTTAAAGGTCAATATAAGCCTTCTCTTTAAATTATTTTTATTGTGTTTTATTAGTGACACATTTGGGTAGAGAATATATTCCAAAACTTTCTGAAAATACAGTATGAGAACTATTAACTGCACACTTACTAGAAATGTTTATCTTGGATATTATACTTGACCCTTCGCAGGGAGTTTGATTGACAGGCGATCTGACCAATCATAATCCGCCATCCGCCATTTTTGTCCGACAAAGCAGTCAGGAGAGTTAAGCTGCGTTCACACTACACGCGACAAAGCGACACGATACCATTCATTTCAATGGGGAGCGGGCGACTTCCGGCGACACGCGCGGTCGCGACCGTTGGCGACTGGATGGGGCGTGTCTGGCAACACGACAAAGTTGAGAAATGTTTAACTTTATGCAAATGAAGAGCGACTTTCGCGAGCGACAACCAATAGGAGTGGAGCCTGGAGTGCGCGTCATCATCCTTCTCCTCTCAGCCCCTCGCCCCATCGACAGAAAGATGGAGGAGTATTTTTTAAAATCTAAAATACTACTGTTATTGTGTCATGAAATGTAGTTATAAGAGTTTTTTCAGTCGAGAATGTAGTTGTTTAAAGCTCAAATATGTGGTTTGTTTATACAGATAGCGCCTATTTTCAATTTTGATCTGATATTTTCGGAGTTGTGAGACCCAGGTACTCGCTCATTTAACTTACATGCTTTACGAGTCTAAATATTTAATATTTTCTCTCCTGAATGTTTGTTTTTAGCGGCAAGAAAACTGATTCGCTGTCATTGGATGTTATTCATAAACATTACAAGGCAACCAGTAGTGGGAACGCCCACTAGCGACCTCATCGCCAGCCACCGGCGACATGCATAGTGTGAACGCAGCTTTAGTAGATTAACATTGGAGGATTTGAACTTGAAAAACGGAGTGTACTGACGTCTTTCCGCGGTTAAAACAACACTCCTCCTTATGTTCTTTCATGTTTATTTGATGCTATAAATTAACTAGAAGGAAGAGATGATCGGTTCACGAGCAGCTTTAAGAGGCTCTACAGCGATCTGTCAGACACATTAAAGAGCCACAAAACGGTATGTATTGTTTAAATTTCGTAAAAAAATGACCAAATTCGAAAGGTGAGACTTTGTTTCATATCAAAAGTAACCTGGTCTGTCCTGTCTGTCTGCGCGTTGTCAGTGTCCTCTCTGCTCCGCGATGTATTTTTCACTATAGCTGCGTTCACACTACAATTGCTTAAGCGACTTTGTCGCTGCATGTCACCGGTGGCTGGCGATGAGGTCGCTAGTGGGCGTTCCCACTACTGGTAGCCTTGTAATGTTTATGAATAACATCCAAAGACAGCGAATCAGTTTTCTTGCCGCTAAAAACAAACATTCTGGAGGGAAAATATTAAATATTTAGACTCATAAAGCATGTAAGTTAAATGAACGAGTACCTGGGTCTCACAACTCCGAAAATATCAGATCAAAATTGAAAATAGGCGCTATCTGTATAAACAAACCACATATTTGAGCTTTAAACAACTACATTCTCGACTGAAAAACTCTTATAACTACATTTCATGACACAATAACAGTAGTATTTTAGATTTTAAAAAATACTCCTCCATCTTTCTGTCGATGGGGCGAGGGGCTGAGCGGAGAAGGATGATGACGCGCGCTCCAGGCTCCACTCTTATTGGTTGTCGCTCGCGAAAGTCGCTCTTCATTTGCATAAAGTTAAACATTTCTCAACTTCGTCGTGTCGCCAGACACGCCCCATCCAGTCGCCAACGGTCGCCGGAAGTCGCCCGCTCCCCATTGAAATTAATGGTATCGTGTCGCTTTGTCGCGTGTAGTGTGAACGGGGCTTGAGTGAGAACATGGTGTGGCGTGAGAGCGGCGTCGCTTGTCGGACATAGCAACAGTAACTAAAGGGGGCGGGTCTTTGCGAACGGTCAATGAAAAAAAAACTGTGAACCAATTTTATATTATATATATATATATATATATATATATATATATATATATATATTTTTTTTTTTTGCATTCTTTCTTGTGGCTCAGTAGCCCCGTTTACATGCATACTTTTTTGCTATTCTGATTGAGATTGTTCTGATTGACGGATTCCGGTTGACTGTTTACATGGGATGTTATCTAAACCGATCTGGTGTTTACATGTGCTGACACTTTCAGTCGGAATAATTTTGTGACATACACACACAGCTAGGGCTGGGATAAACGATTATTTTTTAAACGATTAATCTAGCGATTCTTTTTTCGATGCATCGATTAATCTAACGATTCATTTTTCCAGTCCGATTCGATTTCGATTTGATTCGATTATCGATTATCTCCCCAATCCCCATTAATTGACTAATAGCAATTTATACATGTTAATTTACATATCTGAATGAAAAAAACATGAATTCCTTAACATTGTAATATATGTTTATTGCTCTTAAAATTCCAAAATAAAAGACTATACAAGTGCATAGTAATGCATTCTTAGTCAGAGGTAGCATTCAATAAAACCTTAATGCCTTGAAAACACATAGCTTACTGAAACAAGCTTACTGAACACATAGGGCCTAGCTTACTGAGAAAAAGTTCTTCTTTCAGATGAAAATAACAACAACTTGATGTCTAGCATTCAATAAAAAAATAAAAAGGTCACCCACAATACTTGTTTAGAGCAATTGAAAGAATACAGTAACCAATGTAAACTTGAGGGCTTTAAAGGACAATTCCGGTATTTAACACTTTGAGTCTATTTTGTAGCTTGTTTTGGATGAACAAGAGTGGTGGACAAAGAAATTTTGACAATGGTTCCTGTCTCGACTTTTTTACTATTTTAGAATTGCCCATGACCGCTTTAGAATGGGAGTCTATGGCCATGCACAAACATGTCCTTAAAACAACCCTTAATGTTCGTTTTCAAAACTGTTCAACTCACCGAGTGATTAGTGGTGTTCGTTGATGATTAAAAAAAAATATATCGGCGCAATGTATGATTTCAATCCGTTTATTTTTCTATAGTGGAACTATTTTTTCAGATACCTCACAATCGCGTATAAACTTCCGCTCTTCGGCAACTTCCGTTGCTCTGCTCACGCTAGCCTTCTGAGAGACAGAGAACCGAGCGAAAAGACATAAAAGACTACAACCAAATGTAAACAGCCCCCTTTCCGTCTCCGGTAGCGCAGTAATATCAACGAGCAATGAGTCCTCCAACGGAAATCAATGGGATTTTACAAAATGCCAAATAAAACACGACAGAAACTGTATTACGCTACGCTACTTGTTTTGGAACATCAACGAACACCACTAACCACTCGGTGAGTTGCACAGTTTTGAAAACGAACGTTAAGGGTTGTTTTAAGGACATGTTTGTGCATGGCCATAGACTCCCATTCTAAAGCGGTCATGGGCAATTCTAAAATAGTCAAAAAGTCGAGACAGGAACCATTGTCAAAATTTCTTTGTCCACCACTCTTGTTCATCCAAAACAAACTACAAAATAGACTTAAAGTGTTAAATACCGGAATTGTCCTTTAAGCTAATACAGAGAGTGCTTTTCCAACAAAAATAAATAGAAATTAACAGTGGGAGCCAGCAGCCTGTCATGGCGTCCTTCCTGAACCAACAGAATTGAACATTTATGTTGAAAACACATAGTCCTAGCTTACTGAAAAAAGTGCATCTTTTAATTCTTCATTCACATAAAAATAACGTATAGTACGTATTTTTTCAAAAAAAAAAAAATATATATACTAATAAAAAAAAGTACTTAACTAGAATTTAATAAATGGAACATTACTGTAAAGTGTTACCGATTTGTTATACACAGATTCAGACGTCTCGTGAGTTCAGTGTTGGACAGATCAGTTGTTTTAACCATTCATTAAAGTGAATCGGTTCAAATGAGTCATTAGTTCGCGAATCGGACGTGTCATTAGTGGACCTGTAGCCTACGGCAAGCGTTGTGTGATTATCCTGCTAGTTTATTTTTTACCACAATTCACACTCCGCGGTAATTCAAGAGAAAAAAAATCTCCGAATGCTCCACGTGAAACTTTGGTTTTTCCGCCCTTTTTCTATCGTGTCTAATGATTTTGATTAATATGCACGAGGGAGAGAGAGAGAGAGCAAGACAGCGCTCGTGTTGTTTGAAGACGGTGAGTGCGCGCGCGCGCGGAAGTTTATACGCGATTGTGAGGTATCTGAAAAAATAGTTCCACTATAGAAAAATAAACGGATTGAAATCATACATTGCGCCGATATATTTGTTTTTAATCATCAACGAACACCACTAATCACTCGGTGAGTTGAACAGTTTTGAAAACGAACATTAAGGGTTGTTTTAAGGACATGTTTGTGCATGGCCATAGACTCCCATTCTAAAGCGGTCATGGGCAATTCTAAAATAGTAAAAAAGTCGAGACAGGAACCATTGTCAAAATTTCTTTGTCCACCTCTCTCTCGTACTTATATGCGCCCTGTCAAGCGCAGTCAGTCATTCTATTCTACATCACTCACCGATCAAATAAGGCTTTGGCAGCCACCAAAAAAAAATTAAATGCAGGAAAACCCCTGGATTGGTTATATAAGAATGATGGTCCGGCCATCGCGTATCAGCGCACATAAGGTACACACTGTGAAGTAATTTGCAAAAGTTTTTTAGAGAAATGAAAACAGGTCGACGAATCGACGCGCATATTTTGCGTCGACGTATTTTTTGCGTCGACGTCATCGATGACCTCGACGCGTTGTCCCAGCCCTACACACAGCTTGTCTGCCGCATCTGGAAGCTCATTATTTCCCACGTTTTCAAAACGGGCCGTGCCAGGCTAATAGCCTCGGGCCAGTATAGCGAGTCAAGTCAAGTCAAGTCAAGTTTATTTATATAGCGCTTTTCACAATACAGATTGTATCAAAGCAGCTTCACAGTATTTAAATTAAAATAATACATCAATGTTTGTTTCTAGTGGAAAACGTCCACGTTTGGTAATGCTGATCAATAGTGTTGTTGATTGATTCATTAAATTAAATATCCCCAAATATCCCCAAGTGTCCGTGCCCAAAATCTGCTGCGTTTCCACTGTCGGGCCAGAAGCTCCACAGCGCTTCACTAAAACACGCCCGTAACACGCCTCTCTGGAACAACGTCACACAAACCCATCATTTCACCAACAAAATGGAAGTTTTATCAGAAAACTAATCAGAAAGAAATCACTGGAAACAGCGTGATCGCAAAACAAAAACACGATAAGAGCGACCGTTTGCTGGCATTTCTGTTGTTTAATTGAATATTTAAAACCCAAGAATCTATGTTTTACCACAGGTTTACAATAAAAAGTGATCCATTGATCATAATGAATTCATTTGTGTCAAAATTGCACATTAGTCACACAGAAATAAAATGGTTTACCGTTTATGACGTTTGTGAACGTCTATTTCACAAATGAAAGAGGACACTTACTTATTCAGTTTATTGTTTATACTTACTGTTTCTGTTTGGTATAGTTACAGGACATATTTAGCCTACATAACATTTAGAAAGAATGATAATTTCTACAAATATGCCACCAAAAATATTACCTGAGGAGCTTTAGCACTCTCTCCCAGAAGGATACAGTTATTTTCAGTCAGAGAAAAAGAGGATAGTCCAGTATAAAGAGACGAGACGTAGGCTACTGACAGATAAAATAAAAACAGGATTATGATAACCTATGATTTGTCTGATTTCTTCAAGCGTTCATATTTACCATGTTTACTATGGTAATGGTTAGCGTGCATAGTTTTTTGCAACGGGTATAAATATTCCTACCTTATACAGTGATCAGAATCCACATCGGATCACAAACAAAGCATTATGTTAGCTGACAGAATTATCTGGCGCAAAACCAGGCATGCGCAGAAAGACGTACAATCAAAGTAATCGGATCAGCTCGTTTACATGGTGTAATCTTTCGTTTGATCGGTTCATGAAAAGGTTTATTCCACCCCCTTCAATCCGACTGAAATTTCAATCGGTTTGAGCATTTTTATTCCGATTGAGGTGTTGACATGGAGCATTTTCATTCTGATTGGACTTTTAAACTGGTTATAATCGGAATACAATGCTACATGTAAACGGGGCTAGTGACACACCTGAATGAAAGGCTCATTATGCAGCTCATTATGCGGGTCGTTGTCTTCTCAGGTGTGAATCACGTCCCTACGCATGTTGCCTTTCCAAAAAGTCTTACAAAATTTAAATCAATGTATTGTTTTATGTGAATGATTAGGCAGGATAATTTTCACATCATTTTGAAGAAAAAACTCTAAGCGACAAAATGCATTATTCAAAAGTCTTGTGGACACATATTTAGTATGTGTTTTGTGGCCTTATTTCAGAAACTTTCTTTTTTTTTTTTTTTTTTATAACCATGCATAAACATTATTCTCTAAAAAATACAAACATGTACATATATGTTGCTCACATATTATGGTAGCCCTGTTTGTGCTAAATAGAGTTTAATTACACCTTTGCCATTAATATGTTTATAAGCAACTGAAAAAAGCACAAATGTGCATGTCAAAACATCTCAAGGACCCCAAAAACACCTCAGACCCCAGTAACAGAATATTTTCCGGGAAAAATGATTTTTAGTAGAATTTTGTTTAGACATCGCTGCTAGTAAACACATAACTGCAAAGTAATGGGATGCGTGAAAACACAAACTCACAGGCATGAATTGGCTCAGGCAGGATAACCGTTAATTGCCTAACACAGATGTTAATCATATTCGTCAAGCATCATTCAAAACCACATTTTATTTATTTTAAGATTTGAGATGACACAATCATGTTTGTAATTATATTAAACGCAATTAAATAATAATACTTAAGTAAATTAGCCTAAATATTTCTGTAATAACTGGGTGGGCCTATTCCTGTAGTGGGCAGGTCTGTGCTTTAACTTTACATCTGAGGCATTTAAAGACTCTATTTGTCCAGTGTTTATTTCTAAAGAAACACAACAATGTATAAAAGGCTCCATTACCTTGTATCTTACGTTATGGCCACGTAGAAGCCGTTTTTTGTAAAAATAGGCTGACGATTGCAGCATAACCACGCGACTCTCTGTCACACAGTAGATAACTTACCGTATAGACAGGAGGAGAAGCTTGCGGGCAATCGAGGGGACGTGGAGGCAAAATTGCTAAATAATTAAAGGAACCGTATGTAAGAAATGTATTTCAATTAATCATAAAATGGCCCTGATATGTCACTAAACATTAAGAAATCATGTTCATTTCAAATACTTATATCACTGACAACAGTAGTCCGGCCAAGATATTGTCATTTAAAAGTGAAGTTGCAGCCCTCAACTGATATTGATGTTGTCATGTTGTGTTTTGGCCTGAAGCGCCACCCTCCACCTATCTACCAATCACGAAGTCAGTAGTGTTTCGGCATCCGGGTTGCCAGCTCTGCTCTAGTTACCACAGCTACGTATCAGCCTACGTTCCTGCTGGATCCTGCTGCCTATCTGGCAACCTCGAGTCAGGGGGGAGGGGGAGGGGGAGGGGATACACCGCTCTACAGTAATTTGAAAGTGATTGCAGTACCAGTTTTGGCCACAATCTTACATACGGTTCCTTTAATCAGAATACTTACCAAAAGTTGCTCCTGCTCCTAGCTCATAGACAGCTCCTACTCACGCTCTCTGTCTCTGCAAGATTCGTAAGGGAATGATTCAGATTTATCTTGGCACAGCTACTAGAAGACTTACAACTGTCAGACAGGTTGCTCACGTCACATCTACGTCGTCAAGCTCAGTTTGAGGCTGCGCAGTACGCTCAGCCATCAGGAAGTGAGTGCTTCTAATTGACTTCACTGGTCTCCGTCGAAGTCTATGGGGTCGCTGTGTACATTTCTTTTACCGTCTATGATCGTAACGGTAGGTCTACAGGGATACTACGGCAATATAGGCTGTAGCATTGGTGGGCTACATAAATTTAACCTCAATAAAGGTTAGCCTGGAAGGGAATGAATGCATATCCCTGGCATGAATGTAAATTCTCATGATAAACCTCTGGGATCTTGGAGCACCAACTTGTAAAAGTGCATAACAGTAGGTCAACAAAACATAACTACAATGCGTTCTTTAATTCCCTATCTTATTCTGCCCCCTTAGTGGCATATAAAAATTAATGCAAACCTTAACATAAAGAGATGGACAGTGTTATTAACAGACCAAACACAGTAAAAATCATACAAATAAAGTATACTATGTACAAAAAAATCTGATGAGCCCAGAATATAAACTCGCGTTTAATTACACGTTAAGCATTGCCGAATACACTCAAATGAGATCGACTCAGAAAAGACGTCAATAAATGCACGCGAGTCACCTGTACATCTTCTTTGTTGCATGCAAATTATGATCACTAATACAAAATAAAACATTTTATTCAAAAAAATGTCTCTATTTGTACAAAATGCTGCACGTTCGTTGAATTCTGAATTTTGCACACACAAGTTGAAAGCAATTTGTTTGTGGATAGTAAAACATATCTGCAACATTTATCAAGTTCACGGATAATTGTGCGTGCATTTATTAATCATTATGATACTAAAATCATAATAAAGTATACTACAAAAAATCAGATGAGTCCAGAATATGAACGCGACTCGTTTAATTTCACGTTAAGCATTTTCCTCCCATAGATCCATTATAAGAACGCTAAATGTAGCTTAATGCATGAATGTCCCTTTATTATGTCGAAATGACAAGATATTTTGTCAAAATAACAAGTTATGATGTCGAAATAATGAGATATGTCGAAATAACAAGTTATGTCGAAATAACGGGATATTTATGTCGACATAACGAGATATTATGTCGAAATAACGAGATATGTCAAAATAACGAGTTATTATGTCGAAATAACGACTTAATATCTCAAAATAACGAGTTCAGTTTTAAGAATTTTTTTTTTTTTACCGTGCGGTTCAGAGCTTCCGTAGCTTACATCTTGTTCATGGACCAGAATCAAAAATGGCACATTGATGTATGCACATGTATTAAAAATGTGACACACAATTATTTAATTATTTATTACCATATTATTATTATTATTATTATTATGTTAATTTAGACAAATATAGGCTGGACGCAGATTATCAGTAGCCTCAATGGCGATGTAAATTTGGTCTGTTCCAAATGCAAAGCATCATGACATCAAAATACTTGTTTAGTTTAGATAGTGTGGGAGTATCGTTGGGGTACTTTTATGGTGCTTGTTAGCAGGGGCGTCGGACTGGGGGTAAAACCAGTACTGATTACCAGGGCCCCAAGGGGAGAGAGGGCCCTTGAAAAGTCTGGAATATATTTTATTTGGAACATGGGGGCCCATCAGGACTGCCTATACATAGGGCCCGGGATCTTGTGCTACGCCCCTGCTTGTTAGTGTTATTTTACTTCTTTTATGGAGCTTAATGAAAAGAGCTGCAAAAAGATTTTTCAAAAATGTGTTTTACAGAAAAATGACGAGTGAGGAAACTATAGGCCTAAAATTATTGATTTTTTATTTTAGAGAAAATGAGAAACTGCTTAAATATTATTTTCAAATATAATCTTAAAAATAATACCGTGCCTATTGTATACATAGGCTACAAATGTTAAGCACCTTACAGAGATTCATTTTCACAAAAATTGAACTTGTAATCCTCTTCTCATGTGTGTGTCTGAGTGTGATCATGGATCACTCTCTCTCTCTCTCTCTGTTTCTCTCTCTCTGTCTCTCTCTCTCTGTCTCTGATAGGGAGTGTACCGTGTTTTGATGCTGGATTTGATAGATTTGTTTGTGGCCATATTCATTTGCCGTGGATCAGAAAGCTGACGGGCCGTAAAATGAAAATTTGCCTTCAGATTTTGGGAGCGCTGTGTGTCGCTCGCTGCTCTCGCAGGATTACAGAAACACAACATGCTGCAGTCAAACACGACGTTTTGTGTTTGTCTCCGGCCGCTGCTCCACCACACATTCTGTTGTTCCCCTGAAATGTTCTATTATAGTTTTATTGCTTGTTTTTCCTTCTAACATTAATATTTTATAAACATATATATATATATATATATATATATATATATATATATATTTTTTTTTTTTTTTTTACTCAGAAATGCATACAAAGACAAAATAAGCACTCAAATACACGACACAATTACATAACTTCTGCATAAATGCATAATAGCAGAACGCATGTAGGCTACTGCGTTATATTGGCAGCTGCAGTCTACAGGTGCTGAACGTCAGTAAGCTCTATTCACGCTTCTCTCTCCAATGACTGGAGCGACAGTAATGGAGGAGCTGCTGTGGGAGATAATTAGATTAAATGAAAATGCATGTTGTCTGGGAGTGACGTCCTAAACATCTAATTAAAATGAATTTGCTGCAGCACAGGCGGGACAGAAGCTGTCCTCTTTACAAATAACAGCGGCCAAACCACACAACTCAAGAAAACGAAGGATGCAAAACATTCAGACAGCTGCTGATAAAAGGCATTCTTGAAATAGGCTATGACATGGTACTTCAGTAGCGTAGCGGACGGGCACACATGGCACGGGGGGGATGGGCGCTTGTTGTAGGTATTAATATTCCACGTCTTGCGGAAAAACATTCTAGCCGCAGCTACTTCTCTCTGTTTATGTCTATGATAAGTCACGCAGATACTGGGCTACTCCGCAGTGGTTCGGGTCGTACCAGTCTAAAATAGTCAGAATAAACACTTATCCTACATTTTGTAAATTTTTAACCAAAAAAAGTTATGGACTGCAGCTTTAATGCAGCGTCAGATGTCAAAAGCTCAGTCAGTTTTTACTTTCACTTTCTGTAGTGAATAATTGACTGGGGTTTGAGACTTCTTCACCGCCATAACTCTAAAGCAAAGTTTGTACATTACTTGTGTGATATCCACTGGGTCGCCTTCATGGTTTAAAATTTATTTAACAACAATTGCTTGCAACATGATGGGCAGTGATTTAGATTTTGCACGTGCCATTTCCTGTGATAAAATAAACAAGTACGCTAAAGTAGGCCTGTTTAAATCACATGTGGGCATTTTTTGGCAAAGATACAGGGCTCACAGCAATGTGTTATCTGAATGTGAGCCTAAAGTGGTCCATATGATAAATAATGGCCCAAATATCACAAACCAAATGTGAGCCACCTTTGGCAAAAATGTGATAGTGAAGGACCTCAGCCATCCTAACAATGGACTGTTCTCTCTGCTGCGGTCTGGAAAGCGCTTCCGCTCCCTGAAGGCCAACACAGAGAGAATGAGGAGGAGCTTCTTCCCGCAGGCGATAAGATCTCTCAATAACAACACAACACAGGACTAATAATATATTTGTGAAATATCCAACACTGACTGGGTTTCCATGGCCACCCTGGACACACTTATGCATACTTTGCACTACATATTTATATTTATATTTTCATATTTTCATTTATATCTTCATGTCTATATTTTCATATTTTTATATTTTTATATTTTTATCCTATGGATCACTGCACAAATATACAAATATATCATATTTATCATATTTATATTTTCATCTATGGACTACTACGCAAATTACTGCAAATTACTTTAATTAAGACACCTATGAAGTCACTTTTTTAGCATATCTGCACACCAGAGCCATTTCAAACTTCTATACTTTTGGTTTTGACAAATTTTTATTTCTATATTCATATATCTGTTATATTGATATTTTTTCTATGGTCAATGGCAGTCGTGTAAGCATTTCACTGCATATTGTACTATGTATAACTGTGTATGTGACAAATAAAATTGAAATTGAAATTGATATAATTATGTTGCAGCTAATGTGGCCCAGTTATCTTAAAACATATCTGGGCCAGTCTTGGCAAAGATGTGGGACAGTAATTACTGGTGAATGTAAATGTGAACCTAAAGTGGCCCAGACATGGCATAGCAAATATGGCCTGAATACATTTCTAGGGCTCTATGAAATCCGTTTTATTTTTTTCTCAAATTCCGTTTTTTTTTGTTTTTGTTTTTTTTGCCCTTTCGGATTTTTCGGATTTGCTTGTTTTCTTTTTACTTCTAAGCAGTATTGACCAGTTACACAAACTCACAATTCAGCTTTTTTATTTAAACTGTTAATATATTCAGCAAAGCACATTCAAAATTCTCCAAAATTCAGCCAAACCTTCAACAAATCTCTGGCCAAAAATAACAGTAACATGAAGGTAACAGTTACAAGGTAGGATTGATGAATATTAAATTAAAGATTAAATGCAGCCATGCTGCAGGGAGACAGAAACACTGAAACAACGATATGTGCCTGACAGAAAGCAAACACAATGACACATAAAAGTACACTGTTAACCCATCATCATCAGTGACCCCTCCATGTAAGCAAAAAAAAAAGATAAATTACTGACATTTACAAAAACAATGCACATTAGCTTATCTTTTATTATTAATAGTAAAATTCGGTCCGATTTTTGCTATGCAACCATGCACTGCGCTCTCCACAAAGACAAAGAACTTTTAGTAGCTAATAGATTTCCACCACTGAAAAACGCTTGCTGTAGCTCTGCTACAAGATTTATTTACGGAGAAGAGAAAAACACCCATAGTGTTTGTGGTGCACCCCCATCCTTTATGTTGACTGAGCTTTCAATGTTGTTACGGAAAGGGTGAAGTTGATATGTTGGTTCTTGTCACATGAACTGCGGTGCGCTTGCGGCATTCTGAAAAGTTGAGGTGTTTTCATCTCGCTGCGCCTGGAAAAAATGAGCTTCAATTATGAGCGTTTGAAATAACGCATTTGAAATAAGCGTGCAAAGGACACGACATGTGAACGGCCCCTTGACGAGCTCGCTTTGACATTTTTTTTTCCTTACGCGGGAACGTAAGGACGTATGGTTACTAGGCAACATGTTTAACAATGCCATTTGGCCACGGTTTAGGTAGAGACCTTTCTACGTTTGTTGTTTTAAACGGAAAAAATGAGAAGGAAGTAAAAAAAAAACGTTTATTTAAAGCTGCAGTAGGGAGTTTTTAGAAAACATTGACTTAGCCTGAAAATTTTAACAAGCACAACCTACTGGTCACTCCCCCTTGCTCTCTGCTGCGCTACAGCCCTCCCTCCACAGCTCCCCCCCCACAACGGAGCCTGCCGTGAACGCGCAGGCTAGTAAGCAGGGCCATCGATGATGGTGGATTTCAGTTATGGCACATTCACTGGTAGTGACGAAACATCAACAATATGCTTTACATTGACTATGACCTGCCCATACTTTGACTACAAACTTGGTCCTCAAATCATTACGTATTTTGCAATACATGTAATGTAACTTTATAATGTTGCACTCTTTCTATAAGTTATAAATAGCTAGTAAGATAATATAACGGTAACTAACGTTACAGTATGTAAGTAATTATTCTAGGGATATGTAATGCTAAATAAGGTTTGCTAGTACATTATTTCAGCAACATGACAAGCCAGTGAATCAGCAGGTTTCAATTGTTGCTTTGCACAGTGCGTGACATTTTATCTGTATGTTATGTGGTTAAGAGTTTTGACACTGAGTCAATGGGCTCCGACGGGCTTGTTTATCGTCATCGGTCTTTTTCCGTTTATCTGTCTTTGTTCTATGAGCAGGTGCCACTCGAGAAATTGGCAATTTTGGTTGTTTGTCCGCCATTAGCACAGCTGCGGCACATCGGCAATCTTGATTTTGAAAGACGGTACGCGCTGTGCAAGAGAGAGGTGTGATCAGCGCGTACACGAGCTTGATTGACACTGCTAAGACATTCCTCCTGGCTCTAATTGGTTGTTTCTGACCGGGAGCGGTGTATTTCTGCAAATGGCAATAGGACCACTGAGAGGAGCCAGAGGAGCTTGATTTTTTCCACAGATTATCTGTCTCATATTCTACTGTCAGGACATAATGACAGTTTTAACAAATATGTAAACAATAAATTTTTACAAAAGTTACCTACTGCAGCTTTAATATGTCAACAAAATATATGCAAATTCCGTGCGATTCCGCGCGTATAAGAGAATTCCGTTTTCATGTGTAAATTCCGTGATTCCGTCCGCGTTTTCCGCATCACGGAAATCATAGGGCCCTACATTTCACCAAATTTACGACCAAATGTACCAGATGGCATACATATCCAGGCCTCATCTGGGCCAACTATGGCACATATGGCTCAGTTCTGGCAGCGGCAAATATCATATGGGCGTTGTCTGGCCAACACACATCAAGTCAGTTTTAGTGTGAGTTGTGGCTTGCTGTGTGTGGCCCAGATATGGCCTGGATATGTATGCCATTGCCAGCCAAACTCAGGTTGAGTCATCGCCGTCATTCCATGTGGTATGTGGGCCAGAAGAATGTGGGATATGTGGGCCACAACTTGGCCAGATGTCATTTGCTATCTGGGATTCCATGTGGTTGGTGGGCCAGAGCAAGGTATTGGTTTTAGAATTAAAACGAACTGTTGGCCAGTTCTGCTTCATTTGTTTTGTTCATGGCTGAGATGCGGCATTGCTATGGCTTGCCTGTGGCCCAAATCTGGAAAGCAGGAGCGGACCACTCAAGGGCCATCATTCCATGCGGTATGTGGGCCAGATGAAAGTGTGAAGTGTGGGCTGGATCTGGGCCACAGCAATTTTGCTATCTGGGTGATTTCAATATATACAAATCTGTAAAGGATCCATCCACCATCAATCCCTCCATACAGTTTCCTTGAAAGTAAACATGAAGAGAAAGTTGACCAAAGTGTAACATTGATTTGGCAAATTCACATTTGTATTCCTTCCATTCTAGTGTTCATCACCAACTTTTCATCATCCAGTCAATTTCTGATAAGAAAATACCAGTCCCTTCTGGGCAACAGGATAGTAGACAGGATGTGTAGCGACGATATAAACTTTCCGACAATATTATTTCAATCTTGCAAATGAAAGAGATGTTATCTGTGCCCTATTTCAGAGGCTGCATTCGAAGACCGAATGCGTCACAGCGGTGTGACGAAGGCAAATGTGTCCTTTGTTTTCCGGGACACGAAGGATAGAACGACTGGATCCTCCACAGCCTAGCCTATCCCAATATTTATTGCGCGCCAGTAACCACTGGATTACATTTTTTGTATTATTTTATAAGGTAAAAAAAAAAAAAAACTTTCGAGCTGTTCAAATGTTGACATATCTTAATAAAATGAGATTTTATAGATAGGTTATACTCTTTATTATGTACCTAAATAATCAATGTGAAAATATTCAGACAGGTTGTGAACCCTGTTTTGTTTACAGCTAAATATAATAATAAAATAGTCCAGTACAAACGTTACTGCTGCTCTTCAACGGCAGCTGTCACAGTTTCTAAGCGATAAGAGCAATCTTACTTAGGCTAGACCATCCCATTTGATAATGCTCAATTCAGCCTTCATGGCTTGGACTTTGAAGTCCGCATCCTTTGAAATATGCAGCCTCTGAATTGGGACACAGCTGTTTTCAACCGTTAGGTGCCGATATGGATCTTCATGATGACGTTTTACCTACAAGTGTACAAGCAAGATTATGCAGAGTCAAATTAAATCAGCTCAATATTTTTAAATTGCCGTTGTTGTGTAAGAAAAGTTGTGAAACATATGAGAGTAATGTCATTCAACATTTAGGTTACACACACATTTAAATAATAGAGCACTGAACTCTCATATTTGATGTTAATCACAATTGGCAAACACTTGCGGCCATAACATTGACATACAGCACCTATGCATGATATAATTGTGTTGGTTTTTGCTGGTCGAGTAAGTGTGCACGGTTTAATAGAATAAAATTGTGTTCAGATACTGAATCTATATGATGGTAACAGACACATTTATTGTCTACCTTGTTTGTACGATGTGAGTGGTATGTGTTGATGGGTCTTCATGTGTGCTCATACACTGAGTGTCTAATAACCAATTATTCCCCCCACACACAACTGTGATCTGAGCGGAGTCTGACATCTGACACACAAAATACACTTTCCATCTATCTTCTGTGTTCATTAATTCTGTCTATCTCTGCCACGTCTGTAATCATGCCCTCATGAGTTGCACCATTCGCTCCTGATGCTCGAATCAAAGCTTGAACTCTCAGGACAGAAAACACTTTCTTAGTCAGTATTTTTTTAGAGCATGTATAGAGCAACTAGCAATACTGGTTTGATTCCCAGGAAATGCATGAACTGATCAAATGAAATGCATGTTGCTTTTGATAAAAGCGTCTAACAAATGCATAAATGCAAATTATTAATTTTAGTTTAATTATGAACATAGTTTCACCGTAATAGGTTTATTGGAAAAAAAAATGTTTGTGTGATATTAATTGGTCTCCCTTGCCTTTGCTGAGGAAAAGCATTTATCTGGGTGTGACAGCAGGGTGTAACATGTCAATTTTACACAGACGTACCAGCAATGCTGCAATTTAAATGATATACTTTTTTTTTTCTTTTTTTTTTTTTTACAAATATACTTCCTCTTTCTTTTCTTTACAGACACACTTACTGACAAAGTGTAATGTTAGCATCTTTACGGGCAAATTAAATTTTTTTTTTTGAACCAGGCCACTGATTTGCATTTCACAAACCTTCAAGGAATGTTGTCACGGTTGAATTGAGAGCCAATTCATGTTTGCCGTAATTGAATACAGTATGTTAAAAGTACAATTTCAGCATTGCTTGTTCAGACGCATGTCTGCATTGGACACATTGAGATGGCTGCTTTTCCTTAAGATTCTGAATGACCACACAAATAGTTTCATACAAGAAAATAATCACACAACGGCTACTGCTGACGGAGCTGCAGGGTCAGAGCATAACGCAACACATGCATCTGATGAACATTTCATCAATATATGTGCTTGGAAACTGAAACCATGGCCTTTTAGAATATTTGTTTTCTATGTAGCATCAGGTGAATAGTGTAAACATGAATATTTATTCTTTATGTATTAATTTGTTCAGTTAAAAAACAACATAATGTATCATATGTATATTGTATAATGTAAATATGAGCTCTTCACACTATTCCAAATTTTCTGAAGTCTGTGATTTGAAATTTCAGTCATTTTTACAAACAGAGTTCTGACTCTGAATTCTGGTTGCATTGCAATTCAGATACTATCATTTTTGTTATATACTTGATTTTGATCAATTTATCAATTTCATCAATACTTGATTGACTTGCAGTTGCTAAATTTGGGAGGAGTTTGATAAACTTTAGACAAAATAAAAAAGGAAGACATGAAATTGATGAGTTGGAAATAGAGGATTCTGAGAAATTCTGAAATAAAAACTAGAATAGGGTTTCATGCTTGATTGTTCAATAAATACATTATTTCCCCCATTTTTGACATGCAGCACCTCCCTTCCCAGTCTGTCAACTCTGTTTAGGGCCTCTATGAAGCCCCTCCTTCTGAAAAGCACAATGTGCTCTGATTGGTCGGCTGGACCAGTGCGTTGTGATTGGTCAACTGCTTTAAGCGTGTTTTGAAAACACCATACCATAACTACGAGTTTCAACACTCTAACTCAACTCAATCAGGGCCCGCCCCTTTATTTTGCGTATGCCCTGAGTGGGAATTATTTAAATAAGGAATATTGTGATGTGTATTTTCCCGGAAGAAAGCTCTAGACTACAATCTACTCTAGACTCCCCACATTTCAGGGAGTTTAGAAACAGTGCTTGCTGATATAGAGAATAGCTCCCTTTGGAGAGACTTTGTGCTTTGTATCTTTGCAGACTTTTTTCATGCTCAAACAGCAACTTTACACTCTAAAGAAAGTTGTATGACACTTGTAAAAACATGAAAACAGAAAACATGTATACGCTCAATAGGACCCCTTTAAACAGACTGTGAGACAATTGTTGTTTTCAGACCAACAACAATCATGACTATATGAAGTAAAGTGAAAGTGACATGTGAAGGCCAAGTATGGTAACCCATACTCGGAATTTGTCCTCTGCATTTAACCCAGCCAAGTTAGTGCACACACATTAGGAGCAGAGTAGTGATTAGTGAACACACACACACTGCAAACCGTGACACAGGAGCAGTGGGCAGCTATTATGTTGTGGTGCCCGAGGAGTGCCTTGCTTAAGGGCACCTCAGTCATTTCCTTCAGGTACTGGAATCGAACCAGCAACCTTTGGGTTACCAGTCGGACTCGCTATGGTTATATCAAATTCGAACACTATATATATATATATGAAGAGTTCAGATGCAAAAACCTGTAAGTGCCACCTGAAATTTTCCTCTAGAATGATCATTTTTATCAAGCTTGTTTATTTTATAATATAATTAATAATTATATTATACTGTATATATATATATAATCAAGTGACTACTTGTGTATGTTTGTTTTAAATGGTATAGCAGTCTGAATTTTTTTCACTCAAATCCAAAAGTAGATTAGTCATATTCAAATTGTACATTTAACTTTCTCTGACTGTCTCCTATTGGCTGATGTACTGCAGCAGTTCTGGGCAGTTGAGGTTTTATTTAAAAAAATTATCTGAAGATACAAACTGAGGCTGTTGGAAATAAATTAGCACACATCTATTTAGATTTCTAAATAAGGACATAATATAGAATGGTTTCTAATCGAAGATCTCCCCAAAGGTATGTAGTCGTATAGATTTAAATCCTCTTATGTATTGTTATTCATATGTTTTATTATTATTATGTATTGTTGGTTACCATTTATATAGATGTCTATGTTAACATAACTTAAGGCGGGCATACACTGTGCGATTTTCGTCCGATTTTGAGCCAAATTCTGACTCTTGCGACTCTTTTTCAGGTCAGGCCGATTTTCAGCTTTGTCGTGCGTCGTTTGTCGTTCAGTGTTCATGCAGTGTACAGGGGACACGAGAGGCGATTAACCTTTCCCGACCGGCAATCGGATGGTCGGATGAATTTCTGGCATGTTAGAAATTTTGGTCGCTCCTCGTGACTATATCGCACAGTTGAAGCAGAGCTATGAACCGTTGCCCTAAACTCAGTGTTTTTTCCCTCACTACGCCTGCGTGAAAACAGAAGTTTCATCTGCAGCAACAAAAAAGCTGCAGAGTTCAAACTAGCTACAAATTACTTTTGCTTACCTCCAGTTCGTGTTGCAAAATGGATTAACCATTACCCACATCTTCCAAGCCACCTACGATGTACACTTTGCCTCTTTTATTAATTTGTTAAACAATGTTTTTGAAATAAAGCTGTTTTTAATTTTCATTTATGAATTATTGCAGTGTTCGGACATATTATAGACTGTTAATAATTAATGATATGCCTATAGTTCATTGTAATCAACCTAAATGTTTTAGACAATTTTCAATGAGGAGGAGTAAGCTTCTATGTAATATTTTATTATCCTCACAGCCAGTAGCGCAGGAAGGCCCCCAAGTGGGGGGCTGTGGACTAACATAATATTGTACTTTAAAAACGTGAAATTAAAATAAATAAATGGACAGCGTTAACTAACTCTCTTATGCCTAATGTAGTGACTGTTCAAGCTACGGAGAAAATGAAATAAAGTTTGAATTTGTCATGCTTTGTTCCGATCAGAGCACGTGAGCGGAGAGCGCATTTCTGAATATTCCGCTCCCTCGCTCATTCCGCTCAGGGTCGCTCGCTCAACCCAGAATGGCCTGCTGGTTCGAAAATATGTGGAATAAGGGCTGCCTCCGACTAAAGTTTTTTTCTAGTCGACTACTAGTAGTTGTTCATTTAAGCCATTAGTGGACAAATCGCCCCATTATATTAATTGTATTACTTAAATAGGCTATATACAGCATAATGAGCGTGTACATAATATAGCCGCACTCAGGCGCACGACCGCACACATAAAGATTGCCACAAAGAACCGGCAAAAGTATGTGTCAAAAATAGCAAGGAGACATTTAATTGTTTATTAATAAACGCCAGAGAGAAATGCATGTGAAATGCACATTTCATATGGATTACATAATAAGAGAGTAGCCTATTTCTTTTCGTTTTAAATAGTTTCGTTTAAAAGTAGACATTTCAAGCTTTCTATAACCTATATTTCTCAAATCTGTGATGCACAAGCTGA
This sequence comes from Leuciscus idus, assembly GCA_021554675.1. NCBI lineage: Eukaryota > Metazoa > Chordata > Actinopteri > Cypriniformes > Leuciscidae > Leuciscus > Leuciscus idus. The sequence continues at coordinate 52,682,976 of CM038622.1, read as the reverse complement.
GTTTCGGCGCCCTCCATTTCACGTGCAATGCAAGTGATTGTGCGGCGTGCCGGCACCTTATTACATTGTCTGCTATATATTTGCTTCTTATTTATTAAATACAGGCAATTGGTTGATAAAACATTGATTAAAATTAAGATACAATTTATACAAAACGAAAATCTTTTAAAAATAGTCTTTCTACAAAACAAAACTCAATGAAGTGGTCAAAATCATTTCTTACCCACTCCATGTCTCCAGTCATATTGCGCATCTCATGATGTATCTTTATCTTTCTCATGCTGCATATGCTCACTTTCATAATCAACATTGATTAAATAAAAAAATAACATTAGCCTATAATATTTAAACATTAATATGAAACTAAATGTTTTCTTTAATGGCTACAACACATATACAGTACAGAGAAATTCAATGTCTTGTCGTCAGCCACAACATAATGACGTCACATATTTTCCAACCCAGCCCTCAGCCCTCAGCCCCCAGCCCCCCTCGCATGAAACAACTTCCAGCGCGCCTGCTCACAGCGCGTTGGTTATGCGGTGATGCGCTATGAAATTATTGCGTGGCAATTTAATTATAATAGCCTATCAATTTAATAATAAAAGTAGCCTAGGCCTTCACTAATAATAATAATAATAATAATAATAACCCCCGGCACGAGGGTTTATCATGCTGATTCGTGCATATTTCACACGTATAGTGTGAGCAGTGAAGTCACAGCTCGACGTTCGGACCGTATAGTGTGAGCTAGTGTTGTTTTTGGCGGCCTGTTTTAATTTTAGTTTTAGTCTAGTCTTTGTGTCAAGCTGTCATTTTTGTTTTTATTAGTTTTAGTCACGTTCATACTCTTTTTAGTCTAGTCAAGTTTCAGTCGACTAAAAGTCTGAGCATTTTAGTCTTATTTTAGTCAGAATTATCCATGACTATTTTCATCTAGTTTTAGTCGACAAAAACTGATGACATTTAGTCTAGTTTTAGTCAATGAAAAATGTATTTTAGTCTCTTTTTAGTAATGCAATTCTATTTAACCCAGTCAATATAGTGTACCACTATGGAAAAATAGCAAAAATAGCGAACAGAAAAGTAACACTCGTCTCATTCGTGGAGGTTGAAAAACAAGTTCTTTGTGACATCCAAGATTTATTGTATTAAAATTTAAATGCAAAAGAAAAGGCATGAGAGTTGGCTGTTTTTGTAAATTTTAAGTTTTAATTTAAAATGTTTGCGATTTTAATATAACTACATGGCTAAATATTTTACCACTTGCTTATAAATCTAGATAGAAGTAGTGCATTGAATAATACGTTGTTAAATTGTGCTTAAAAGAGAATTACGTCTATTAAAGAGTGTCTATGTGTATAAAGAGAATCGCAATGCTGACAAAACTTTTTGTTAAATAAAAGCTGATAACTTCTGGATTTGAAATAAAAATAGTGAGTATGTGTTTGTGGTACAGCCGTGGATCAATTACGTACTGCAAACGCAGCATATGTGAAAGCACTATAGCGCGTGCTGCTCCTGCACCGCACACGGAGTATGTGTGAAACGGGCGTCAGACTTAACTTTGTTTGTTGTAGTTTACGCTAACTCACCGCAGCTGCATCTTCTAAATAATGGCGCGAGTGGGGCTTGAGGAAGTGACGTCCCCTGCATCTGCGCAGTGCGACCTGATGCAGCCGCTGAAGTGAGCAACAGGAAACAGAAATACTGCAAAATAATAATAATGCGACTAAACGAGATGAAATAACGTCATAACATTTTGTCTCGTCTCGTCTCGTTTTGGTCAACGAAAATGAAGAGACATTTTAGCATAGTTTTTATTTTGTAAACCACATTTAGTCTCATTTTTATTCATCAACAATATTGCATTATACATTTAATTATAGTTATCGTCACATGACCAGCATTTACGTTGCGTCTCGTCTCGTTTTCGTCACGTGATAAAGGTTCGTTGACGACGATATTTAGTCATAATTTTCGTTGACGAAAGCAACACTAGTGTGAGCACATAAATCCTGAGCTTTGGCTTTACATCACACGCGATCTACTCGTTCAGTGTGAGTAGGTACCTTGCTGAAATCGCACAGACATCGCACAGTGTATGCCCGCCTTTAAAGATGTACCTTTATACCTTTCTGGGGTTTGAAAGTGGTTGTTGCGTGGACTTTCAATAGAGGGACAGGAACCTCTCAGATTTCATTAAAAATATCTTCTTTGTGTTGTGAAGATGAAGAAAGTCTTACATGTTTGGAACGACATGAGGGTGAGTAATTAATGGCAGAAGGATTACTTTTGTAAAGTAGTTTGACTGGACAAATTCGAAATGAGTGTTATGAAACACAGAAAATCTAGTTATACCAAATAGCAACAAAGCTATGATTATTTTTTATGTTCTATCATATGCTATCTGTTAAATCTTACCATAACCAGGTTTTAGTCTGTTTTTAGCCCGGTACCCTTAGCCACTTGGTGCATCATAGAAATGCTCCTAGCAAACACAAATAGCAAAATCAATACATTTAAACATGAAAGCATATCCAAACATCAACCAAAAGTTAATCTGATAAATACATTTTGCATAAATATTTAATCTGAAAGAATTACTTACCCATTCTAAGAAAATTGGTCCTCCAAATAAGTAAATAAAGTGACAATTTCATGTGCATTGTTGGCCCACAATTTGTGGAGTTGTTCTTCTGTTTTTCAGTTATACGCTAGATCAGGTGTGCAGGCAAACGAGAGTAAAAGTTGGTTTGAGGATAGATACATTCTTTATGATATTTCCACATCACAAATATTGTCATTAAACTATATAACATTATAAAACACGTATTGTAAATGAGTTAAAACACTTACTCTGTGTTTTCACTGTTAAAAGCAAACTCCATGTCTGCACTACGTCACAAGTCAAAGAAGATGTAGGGCCTAGTCTGTGAGAAAGGTTTAGGCGTGCACATCACATAAATATCATTACAAAACAATAGAATTCCATGAAATACATGTTGTAAATTAGGTTAAAAACACTTACTTTCTATGTTTTCCCTGTTAACGTTAAAAGCAAACCTCCTCGTCGTCAGCTCCATATCGAGTTAAAGATGTCGCCTTTGAGAAAAGTTTCAGCTCGTTTATGCGTGCAGAGCATTTAAATATCGCTATAAATCAATATGTTATAAAATACATATTGTAAATTAGATAAAATGTCGTAAATGTCTCGGATGTAACTAATTACACACTCTCTGTTAGATTTAACTCTACATATTTTCACCAGCCAGAGGGTGCGGTTTACACTAGTAGTGTTAATCCCTTGAAATTCAACACCAGAAAATGAACTCTTTACTCTAAGAGTCCTTAACACCAGGATTTCAACACTGGAGATTTTTCAGAAGGGGAGAAACAGACATTACTGACCTGATGCAGACACATAGCTGAAGAGGACTGAGAGCACCTTGTTCTGTAGCGAGGTTTACATAAGGTCGCGTGGAAATAAGCGGGACAGCCAGAAATCTTCCCAAATTACTCTCTATGAGAACGCGATGCAGTTCCATTTTTTCACCACAGATTTACATTGGAAATTTGTGGGGCACTGTAGAGCTAGGGAGAGCTCTGAGACCGGTTGCCCCACTAGTATCATAAATACATGCCTTCCGAATCCATGTTTAATATACCCTGCTTACTTTACGACTTAAAGGGATACTCCACCGTTTTTTCATATTAAACTATGTTATTCCCTTAACTAAGACGAGTTGATACATACCTCTCTCATCTCAGTGCGTGCACTTAATTGCTCTGGCGCGCGGCGCAGTAAAAAGTCACGCCTGATCCTCTTCCTCTCACTTCCTCTCAGGCGTGACTTTTTACTGCGCCGAGTCGAAGTATTCCCAAAAGTGCTATTCCGCCATACATTATAGTTATCCTTTTTAACCTGCTTAGAAAAGCGCCACGTTTTATTTTGTGTCACCATACTTGGTCGTATAACTTCTCGTGTAGCTGTTTTTAAATAGGGAAAACGTTGATGTGTTTGGTCACTTCTAAATTCATTGCTGTTAGATACCATTGAATATACTGGGCTAAGCTAAGTGCTATCAAAGTGTCACCGCGCGCCAGAGCGATTAAGTGCACGCACTGAGATGAGAGAGGTATGTATCAACTTGTCTTAGTTAAGGGAATAACATAGTTTAATATGAAAAAACAATGGATTATCCCTTTAAAATAGTCTCTAGAACATCCGAAAAAATATTTGTTGCAGAATGGCTGAACACATTTATAATTTATCATTAATTCAATTCATATAGAGGTCTATGTTTGGATTCATATGTTGCCCATACAGACGAGCAGTGGCTGACACTGACCCTGAAGAACCAGATCTGATTTGGTTCTTTCTGAACAATGCTCTGTTGACGGGGTACTTTTGATCTGGATGTCTCTGACCTGTTATTACCTGGAGACAAGGGTCGATGTCAACATGTCTACTGCGCTATGAAGAACTGACGCTCGGTGGAGCTGATGAACTGCCTGTGAGAAGGAAGAGGGAAATGTCACTTTTGTGCTGGATCAAACCGGCTTCTTTCCTCTCAAAGGTAATGGAACTGTCATCTTTTCTCTGGCCGATAACGATCTGCTTTATATCCCCCACAAACTGACTGCCTCCCTCTCTCCATCAGTCGTTCTCTTCTCTGCTCTGCTCAGGTCATGCAGGAAAAGCAGGTGTTTCAGAAGGTTTGGTACTGAAATCTGCCCTGTTCTCAGTCAAGGTTATTATACGCCCCTTTCATTATTACTTCTGCTTGATAAGAAAAGCATCACTCTATCGATTATATGGGTAGGATTAGTATTTTGACAACATAAACTTCGTTGGAAGTTTAGTCCTCGCATCCTATACCACCCAGAACACCATAGCAACCACATAGCCTCCCAGATCACATTATTATCCACACATCCTGGCAACATTTCCACAACGCCCATGAGTTGGAGTATGGAAAATAACTGTTCTCTTACGAGAGGTCTCTCGTACTGCGTAAGATATCTTACGCTAGGGGAAAATCCTTTTTCCGCGAGATATTGAAGCCAAAAATTATCCTTAATTTTGTAATAATGCAAAACGCGTTGCGGCAGCATGCAGACATAGGCGAGGCAGCTCGCGCGCCTATTGGCTGCTCTGCGGCAACTGCAGCAGCCTATCGAGCGAGGCCTGGCGTGACGCCAGACCCAATCAGGGCACTTCGCGCCCGCTGCGTCACGTCCCGCCGAAATGGGCGTGGTCTAGGCCTATAAATACCGCTCGCAGGCAGCTATTATCTGATTTTTCATCCTTCAAGCGAAGCACACGCATCGCTGGAGCTGGAGAAGAAGCCGCGCCGTCTGAAAGAGAGCACCTTCAGCGGGACGAGTCACTGAAGTCGCTGGCCGCGCCGCCTTCCTTGCCTTCCTGCTGCGCTATCCGGCGTTATATCCTTTCTCTGCTACTGTGTTTATGTATGTGTGTGTGCTCGCCGCCGCGACACACACTCCCATTGCACTAAAAGAGTTGGGCGTCTTTTTCAAGACGCCCCTTTTCCTGATCACGCAGCTCTCGCGCTCGCTGACGGCGACTGCCCTCACTGCGAGCTAGTTACTGCCTATGGTGACTCTGAGGACTCACCTGGCATCCCTCTCCGAGACTGCTCCTCCGCCCCCCCCCCCCCAACCCGCAAAGCTTGCCGGTTCGCCCGCTTGCCTTGCCTGCTTGGGGGACGATACCTGTTCTCCCTCTGTTCGAGCCGCGCACACCGCGCCGTTCACAGGGGATGTCAGGAGCGGGCGGTCACGGGGCTAGCTTTCTCTCTCCCTCTGTTCAAGCCGCGCAAACTGCGCCGCTCACAAGGGAGGCTGGAAGCGGACGGTCGGGGTTAGTTTTTCTTTACGTTATAAGAAAAGCTACTCTGCCTCTGCGCCCCATTCATGCGTCACTCACCGGCGAAAGGAGAAAGGTGTGTTTTTAGTCCCTCCGAGGATGGACTGACCTTCAATTTCTCATACATTTCCCAGTTCCCTGATCATGCGACTGGAAATATCAATATTGCAGCAGGCGAGCCTGTTTTAATACAAGCGCGCCTGCAAGCAAACGCCGAAGAAAACATGTGACGCTCTTATATGCTCGTGCATCCGAAAGCCTTTGTGTTCCCCCCTGTGGCTCAGTGGCGGAATCACTGGTTTTCCTCACGAGAGACCGGAGTTCGAATCCCGGTCTAGCGGCAGTTAAAATTATGCCGCCAATGCTTCGCTCTGTCAGTTCCCTGAAAAGCGACCGCAGATGTGCATTTTGCAGCCAACGAGCGCGTTGCACAACCCGCTCGCCTGCACCCAAACACCGTTTCTATGGTTTCCGTGCGTCACTGGCGAAAGGAGAAAAGAGCGTTTCTGGTCCCCCCGCGGACGGACTGACCTCCTCTTTCTCGTACATTTCTCATTCCCCTCTGAAGTTCGGGCGACTGGAAATGTCAGTATTGCAGTGAGCAAGCCTGTTGTAATACACGCATGCCTGCAAACAAACGCCAGCACGTTGACGCTCTCTTATAATACTCGCGCTAACTGAGTTACAATGTGTCTCCCCCTGTGGCCCAGTGGCAGACTCTCAGGTTTTTGCACGCGAGAGACCCGCGTTCGATCCCCGGGTCTACCGGCAGATAAAATTATGCCGTCAATGCTCGCTCTGTCAGTTCCCTGAAAAGGCGACTGCAGATGTGTATTTTGCAGCCAACGAGCGCGTTGTACAACCCGCTCGCCTGCACCCAAACACCGTTTCTATGGTGTTCCGTGCGTCACTGGCGTAAGGAAAAAAGGGAGTTTTTCTGGTCCCGCTGCGGACGGACCAACCTCCTTTTTCCTATACATTTCCCATTCCCCTCTGGAATTCAGGCGACTGGAAATGTCAATATTGCAGTGAACAAGCCTGTTGTAATGCACGCAGGCCTGCAATAAACGCCAGCATGTTGACGCTCTCTGTTTCTATGGCAACTTCTCGCTCGTTCAGTTCCAGTAAATGTGACTGTTCCAGTGTATCCTGCAGTAAACAAGTCGGCGACGCAGCACGCTTGCCTGCACACAAACGCCGATTTTACGGCTACCCAGATAAATCCCATAAGTGTGAATTTTTCTGGTGTCCCGGCCACGGCCGATGGTGCTTTATGTGTAGAAAGAATGCCCACTGCCCAGTGCCCATCTCTACACACAAGCACAGCCCGTCACACAGGGCTCGCGCACATGAATCGACTCAGATCGATTGCGCTTCAAACATGGTGAATGTGCCCACTAACACCACGTTATGCATGTCTCACGGTTTCTGTAAAAACGAAACCAACGTGCATTCGCTTCACTCAAGCGAACGATGCTTTCAGTGTGATAAATGTGCCCGCTGTCCCGCGCCCACATCCACACATAGACATGACAGTTCCTACGGGAACCGCCCAGCCCTCCCCTCGCGGTTGACCACCGCAGAGGAGTCGAGCGCGGGCAATCTGCCCGCTGTTATCAGTGCGCCCCATGCCTCAAATGTCACGAGCGCGACGCTTGTGTTACAGCACGCCGAAGCCTCTCCATCGCTGAGCGAGCGGAGCGCGCTTCGTATTCAACCCCTAGCTATTCATGCGGACGCATGGGCAAAGCTGCCCGGGGTTTCGAAGTGGGTGCTGAACATTATAAAAAGAGGCTATTCGCTACAGTTTCGCCGACGCCCTCGTCGCTATGTGGCGCGCGTCAAGACCACGGTAAAAACAGAAGTAGCACATTTACTTCGAGCCGAAGTGGCGAAACTATTGAGCAAAGGGGCCATAGAGCCTCTCTCTCAAGTTCAGAGCGAAGGAGGGCTATACAGCAGATACTTCCTGGTACCGAAAAAAGACGGGGGTCTCAGACCCATACTAGATCTAAGGCAACTGAACAAAGTGCTTGTGAAGCGAAAGTTCAGGATGCTCACGACCAGACAAATCCTTGTGCAGATTCGCCAAGGAGATTGGTTTGTGTCAATAGATCTGAAAGACGCGTATTTTCAAATACAGATAGCGTCACGTCACAGGCGATATTTGAGATTCGCCTTCGAGGGCCAGGCATATCAGTACACAGTCCTGCCGTTCGGTTTGTCCCTGGCACCCCGTACATTTACGAAGTGCATGGATGCGGCGCTCGCACCCCTCAGAATGAGAGGCATGCGAGTACTGAACTATTTGGACGATTGGCTGATTCTAGCGCAATCTCGCGCAGTGCTCATAGAACACACGACCATTTTACTCGATCACCTCGAGGATTTGGGTCTCAGTGTCAATTGGGCGAAGAGCTCTCTGTCACCCAGTCAGAAGATATCTTTCCTGGGCACAGAATTGGACTCGCTGTCCATGATAGCGCGACTATCACCACAGCGCGCGGTAGACATTCAACGCACAGCGAACTCGTTTTCGCTGCGGCGCGTCTGTCCCGCTCAAGAAATTTCAGAAGATGCTAGGTCTCATGGCCTCAGCATCATCAGTGCTCCAGCTGGGCCTGCTCCGCATGCGCCCGCTGCAGTTTTGGCTGAAAGCGCGAGTCCCACGCAGAGCATGGGCATCCGGTTCGCTTCGCCTCAGGGTCAATCAGAAGTGCGTCACAGCTCTGAAACCTTGGAGAGCGAACGACTGGTACCAATCAGGTGTAAGCCTGGGGACTTCCTCGAGGGTGAAAGTGGTGTCCACGGACGCGTCCACCTCAGGATGGGGAGCGCTGCTCGAGGGCAGACCGTTCTTCGGCCAGTGGTCGGAACGGAAAAGCTCCTGCACATAAACTGCCTCGAAATGCTGGCAGTAGACAACGCGCTGACGCGTTTTTGTCCCCAAATAAAAGGACGCCACGTCTTGGTCCGTTCGGACAACATGTCTGTGGTGTCCTACATAAATCGCCAGGGCGGCCTCAGGTCCAAGAACCTGTACAGGCTGGCAGAACGCCTCCTGGTATGGGCTCAGTGCAACCTGCGCTCGCTCAGAGCAGCGCACGTGCCAGGGCTCCTGAATATAGGACCGGACAGACTGTCCAGGAACAATGTTCCGGCAGGCGAGTGGTCTCTACACCCACAGACAGTCCAACTGCTGTGGAAGAAATTCGGCAGAGCGGAAGTAGACCTGTTTGCGTCTCAAGAAAACGCTCACTGTCCGGAATTTTTCTCCAAGAGCAGGAACGCGCTGGCCCATGTGTGGCCCCGCCGCCCGCTCTATGCTTTTCCCCCCGTCTCTCTCCTGCCTCAGGTGATAGAACGGATCAGGGAAGAAGGATGCTCAGTATTGCTGGTGGCACCGTTCTGGAAAAACCAACCTTGGTTCCCAGTCGTGATGCAGTTAACAAGTACTTTCCCGTGGCCAGTACCAGTGAGGAGAGACCTCCTCTCACAGGCCCACGGCTCGATCCGGCATCCTCACCCGGAACTATGGTCCCTTCATGTCTGGGCCATCAACGGGTACATGTTGGACTCCCTAAAGGAGTATTAAACACGATCACGCAGGCTAGAGCTCCGTCTACGAGACGGCTCTACTCCTCGAAATGGTCAGTGTTTTCGGGCTGGTGCACAGCCCGTGGTGTGTCACCCACAGACTGTGGTGTGACGGAGGTGTTTTCCTTCCTACAAGAGCTGTTGGATGAGGGCAGGGCCCCCTCCACGCTCAAAGTTTATGTGGCGGCTATAGCAGCGTTCTCAGGAACAACGCTTGGTCAGTCAATAGGAAGGAACGATTTAGTCATCCGCTTCCTTAGAGGGGCTAAGAGACTGAATCCTCCCAGACCTCCCTCAGTCCCTGTATGGGACCTTTCTACGGTTCTGGAAGCCATGAAAGGTGCGCCAATTGAGCCTTTACAGTCAATTTATTTGAAACACCTGTCTTGCAAGACGGTGTTTTTGCTGGCTCTCGCTTCAGTGAAGCGCATAGGGGATCTACACGTGCTCTCTGTGAGCGCGGCGTGCATGGAGTTTGGGCCTAATAACTCAAAAGTTATACTCAAACCTAAGCACGGTTATGTTCCAAAATCCCTCCTCACACCGTTTAGGGCGCAGGTTATCTCCCTGTCAGCCCTACCAGTCCCTGATGAGGAAAGAGACGCGAGCCTCCTTTGCCCAGTCAGGGCATTACGAGCTTATGTGTCTCGCTCGTCTGTTTTCAGACAGACGGAGCAGCTCTTTGTTTCATTTAGCGGACGTTCTAAGGGACTAGCCGCGTCGAAACAGAGCCTATCCAGATGGATAGTTGATGCTATAGCGCTGGCATACGCCTCCAAGGGCATGCAGTGCCCGTTGGGTGTCAGAGCGCACTCCACGAGAGGCATGGCCTCTTCGTGGGCCTGGTCATGTGGGATTGCCTTGCAAGATATTTGTATGGCGGCAGGCTGGGCCTCCCCGTCTACATTTATAAGGTTTTATAACCTAGAGGTTCCAGCCCTGCAGGCCAGGCTGCTGTCGGTCTAAGTTTACCAGTATTATCTGACCTGATGCTATCAGCTCAGAATGCTGCGTCTACTGAGCACAGCTCAATGTTCGACAGTAAAAAGTAGCAGCACGAGATGTGCCTGGGCAGACTGTGTAAGTGACATTCCCCCATCAGTTCAGGCCGTACCCCGCCCTGTCTGTATGAAATTCGCGTCTCAGCGACGCTGCCATATGTGGAAGAGTGCGGCTTCGCCCCTCCCTCTTCCCGGACTCCCTGTGAGTTCCCTGAGTGATTGTGCACTATATGTACCCCGGGCTTTCGCCCTTGGGTCTTTGGTGTCAGATCTCAGCATGCACGGCGTTTTGCATTGGGTCCCCTAGCGTAAGATATCTTACGCAGTACTCGTTCCCTCTTCTAGAGAACCGAGGTTACGTTAGTAACCGAGTACGTTTCACAGTTATTGACATTGTAAATCTAGCAAATAAATACAAATAAATATAACATTTAATGCAGGTTTATAACACTATGTAATAACTACTTTGTGTTATTTTTGAGCTGTTTTAATTAAAAACATTTGCACTAATCAACTTGCACTGACGTGTCTTAAAATATGTCAGTGCCATTGTTTTGTCTCAAGATGCACACAAGTAATGTTTTTTTTTCTTTTCTTTTTCTAAGGTACGTTTATGAAAGCTACTTAGGGGTGTATTCACACCTGCCTTGTTTTCACTAAACCTTATCTGTGAAACCAGACCTTTGAGTATTAGTAGACTGTTTGTTAAAGCCATTATATACGTTGTGCAAATTTGATAAAATTGAAGTGTTGTTAGATTATGACTTATTGTACTTGTATTTTTTTATAAAGATTAATAATGTTTATACTATAATTATTTATGATTTTGTTATGTCCTTGCTAACTGATGAGGAGATTAAGACGTCATATCCGTGTGGTGGGCAGTAGCAAGTGACGGAGCGATACAGTTTTTGACCATCGTTCCATATTGTGTTGTTATATAAAGTTAAAAGGTTGTTCTTGCTTTTAAGTACAAAATAAACAAGAATGAAAAAGGAATATATAATGACTTGGATGAGTTTGTCGCATCAGACGAATGGTACATATTCTAGAAGGAGTGGCGTTACATCTAGTCAAAAACCTAGCTCTCAAAGGACGATCGCTAAAACTTTGCTTTTGAAGGACGATCGCTAAACGGATTATAGACTTTTGGGACTACTGTTTTTACTAACAAGGACTACTTGATGATCGTCAACATCAAAGGATTAAGTGATCGTATGGATGCGCTTGGTGGATGCACGTCCATTATGGAACTACGCGTGTGGAGCGCACAAGACATTTAAAAGTTTATGCGCATGGTTCAGTCTGTTGGGATATCCTGTTTGAGGGACATTGTTCATGAACAGGTACTATTTGAACAATTTGCGGTGCTTATTAATTTTTAAGAGGCTTGATGACTGTTTCATATAGTTGTTTTTGCACTGATTCTGCAAAATGGATGACGATTGCACATCGTACTTCAACACATTGCAATACTGATTTTTGCCATGAGGTGGCAGCAACTGCATTACAAATGGAATAAGCTTCCGACGTCAGATCAAAAAGGACACTTCATTTAACTGAAAAGGCATTAGAATTAAAGCTGCACAATCTCATAAAGGACAGAAGATCAAAACATGGCAAAATTATCAAGTTAATGAACAAAATTGATAGTCTTAAAGATGATGAGAGGAATCTAAAAAATATTGTGGAAAAGCTTCAAAAGGACTTTTCAAGTCAAGTCAAGTTTATTTGTATAGCGCTTTTCACAATACAGATCAAAGCAGCTTCACAGTATTAAATTAAAATAATACAACAAAGTTTGTTTCAAGAGGAATTTATTGATTGATAAAATTAAATTAAATATCCCCAAAATATCCCCAACTGAGCAAGCCAAAGGCAACAGTGGCAAGGAACCGAAAAACTCCATCAAGTGACCTAATGGTGTCCTAAAACTCCATCAGGCAGGCCCGGGGTGGGTAATCGGGAGAATCGGGAGAATTCCCGGTGGGCCGCTTCACTTTTGGGCCGGTCGAGGATTTTTATTTTATTTTATTTTTTACATTTGTCACGTTATTAGGCTACACACGTTCCGCATTCTGACACCGCAGCGCGCAGCCTCTGCATGGGTTGTACCATGTGAGGGAGTTCTCCCCTCCCCTCCTATAGAGTTGGTTGGATCCATAGCCCGTCTTTTCCAAAACGTTTTCTCAGGTAACGTTAGGCTACCGCGGCACCGCCGGCGCCTACCGATAGCTGCCTGGGCCGGCCCTACCGTAACGGTACGCGTCAGGGAGGATGGATGGGAGGAAGAGGCCAGGAGGAGGTAGGGTTGCCAACCGTTCCGTATAATACGGAATCGTCCCGTATTTGACACATAAAAGTCTTGTTCCGTATTGAACTGATACGGAACGCACTTTGTTCCGTTTTTTTGAGAATCAGTGCAAATCCATGACAGACACATAGCTTCTAATGTATGTCAGACTATGAACGAAGACATTTGTAATTTTTCCCATGTTTGTCTATGATCAGCGTAGCGTTTTTAACATCTTGGAACATCATCAGAGAGAATGCCCTTTTAATTGGTCGTTTCAGTCATTGTGAGACACGTATCGTAGCAACGATGACGACAAGTGACAACAGCGGGAAATGCAAAAATGACTTGAATTGCTTGAATGCAGCATTTGAGTGAATATTTTATATTTTCTTTATTAGCTGTTTTTTTATGTATTATTGTTTTGCACTGGAAAGAAAGTTAACTATAATGGAAGTATAATTATAGATATTTGCACTACACGTCCTTAAAATGTTGTCTATTTAAATTAAAAATATATATTTTTTGCACTGGAAAGAACATTCTAGAAGTCTAATTCTATTGAATAAGTTCGCACAAGGCTACAGAAAACTGTTGTGTTTATTTTTCTTCAAATGCAGTCTAAGCTGATGAGTTTTGAATGTTATATGTTGTATTTGTTCAAGTTAAAAATAAAACGTATTATAAACTAAACAAATCCATGGTTCATTGTTGGCAAAATGATCATGATAGCCTTATTTCACATCTATGTGGTTCAGTCTTGTATATTGATTAGGCCTACTTTGCTATTCTATAAATATAGGCCTAATAAGTTGTATTATAATATGCTATAATATATGAAATATATTTATCTAAATGTATCAATTAGTTTCCACAATATTCAGAATTGCAAGATATAAAGTCAGAATTGTGTGAAATAAAGTCGCAATTGCTTCTTATAAAGTCTAAGTGAATTATTATTTAACCTTTACATTATTTGTTGAACCATGGCATTAATACAAACTACACAATAGTAAGAGCTGAACTGTTGCTTCATTTATCCAATTTGGAAAAAGTGCTAATATTTGGAATTCCACCATGGAAAAAGTGGGCCGGTCTTGGGCCTGAAACTCCCGGGCTGAAAATTGGCCCCACTCCGGCCCTGCCATCAGGTGACCTAATGGAGAAAAAAAACCTTGGGAGAACCCAGGCTCAGTCGGGGGCCAGTTCTCCTCTGGCATTTATGAGCTAGAGGCCGGATTGTAGTTTGAACTGTAGGATTATATGAATGCCTGGCTGAAGAGGTGCGACTTTAATCTAGTTTTAAACTGGGAGAGCGAGTCTGAGCAACGAACAGTATCAGGAAGACTATTCCAGAGTTTTGGAGCCAAATGTGAAAATGCTCTCCCTCCTTTGGTGGTTCAGGATATCCTAGGTATGACCAAAAGCCTTGAATTTAGTGATCTTAAAGAGCGCGATGGATTATAGGGCGATAGAAGATCCGTTAAATAGACTGGAGCTAAGCCGTTTAGGGCTTTATAAGTCAGTAGCAATACCTTATAATTAATACGGAGCTTTATAGGTAACCAATGCAGTGATGATAAAATCGGTGTTATATGATCATATTTTCTTGATCTCGTAAGAACTCTAGCGGCGGCATTTTGGACTAACTGTAGCTTGTTTATTGAGGATGCAGGACAACCAGCTAATAAAGCATTACAGTAATCCAGTCTCGAGGTCATGAATGCATGAACTAACTTTTCTGCATCAGAAACTGATAGCATATTACGCAGCTTAGCAATGTTTCTAAGGTGGAAAAAGGCTGTTTTTGTAACATATGAAATATGATTTTCAAAAGACAGGTTGCAATCGAGTATAACACCCAGGTCTTTTACTGTAGAGGATAAAGTAACAGGACATCCTATGATGTTAAAGTTGTATTGTGCGAGGTTTTGTGGGCGGTTTTTTGAACCGATAAGTATTACCTCTGTCTTGTCTGGATTTAATAAAAGAAAATTACGCGTCATCCAATCTTTTATATCTTTAACACACTCTGTCAATTTGGAAAATTTAGCGTTTTCATCCGGCCGTGATGAAATATATATTTGAGTGTCATCAGCATAACAATGGAAACTAATTCCATGTTTCCTTATAATATTTCCAAGTGGCATCATATATATTGAAAATAACAGAGGGCCTAACACAGATCCCTGCGGCACTCCATAGTTTACTGGAGTTATGGTCGATTTTTCTCCATTTAAATAGACAAAATGGTAGCGGTCAGATAGGTATGATTTGAACCAGCTTAGTGCTTGTCCTTGAACACCAGTATAATTTTGTAGTCGATCTAAGAGTAATGTGTGATCTATAGTATCGAACGCAGCACTAAGATCAAGTAAAACTAGTATTGAGATACAGCCTTGGTCAGAAGCTAAAAGTAAATCATTTGTGATTTTAACGAGCGCAGTTTCAGTGCTATGATGCGGTCTGAATCCAGACTGAAACTTTTCATAGATATCATTTTGTTGCAAGAAAGAGCCCAGTTGAGCGGACACCACTTTTTCTAATATTTTAGACATAAATGGAAGATTTGAAATGGGTCTATAATTTGCTAGATTATTATGATCTAATTGTGGTTTCTTAATGAGAGGTTTTATAACTGCCAGTTTAAATGTTCTTGGAACATGACCTAAAGATAAAGACGAGTTAATAATATTGAGGAGAGGCTCTTCCACTACAGGTAACACTTCTTTCAGTAGTTTAGTTGGTATAGGATCTAATAAACATGTTGTTGTTTTAGATGAAGTGATACGTTTATTTAACTCTTTTTGTTCTATAGTTGTAAAGCACTGTAATTGTTCTTGCGGGGTGATAATTGAAGCTGAATTATAAGGCGCAATTGAAGATTGAACGTTTACAATTGTGGTTCTGATGCTTTCAATTTTCTCAGTGAAGAAGTTCATGAAATCATTACTACTGAACTGTAACGGGATATTTTGTTCGGGTGACGTCTGTTTATTTGTTAGTCTAGCCACGGTGTTAAATAAAAACCTTGGATTGTTTTGGTTGTTTTCTATTAGTTTGCGGAGGTGCTCAGCCCTGGCCGCTTTTAGGGCCTTTTTATAACGTCACATACTGTCTTTCCACGCGATTCTAAAGACCTCTAAATTAGTTTGTTTCCATTTACGCTCTAAAATACGGGTTTCTCTCTTTAAAACATGCGTAGTATTATTGTACCATGGTGCTTTATTTTTCTCTCTGACCTTTTTTAATTTAATAGGTGCAACCACATCCAATGTTCTAGAGAGAATGGTGCTCATAGTGCTAGTTAGTTCTTCTAGTTCATCTGTTTGTTTGGGTTCAGGCAGCAGCAGAGACAGATTAGATAAGCAATTTGAGAAATTATCTATGGTGGATGGGAGGATTGTTCTGCCTGGTTGATAACGCGACGCCGCATGACATATTACAGCAGTACGTAATATGCAAGTTACCATGTAGTGATCAGTGACTTCATCACTTTGTGGAATGATATCTATATCGGTTGGATCGGTTCCATGTGATATAATTAAATCGAGTGTATGATTAAGACGATGTGTTGGTCCGGTGACGTTTTGCTTGACCCCAAATGAATTTAATAAATCTGTAAACGCAGCTCCTAATGCATCATTTGGATTATCTACGTGTATGTTAAAATCTCCAACAATTAATGCTTTATCGACATTGACTAATAGGTCTGAGAGAAAATCTGCAAACTCTTTTAGGAAATCAGCGTAAGACCCTGGCGGTCTATATACGGTAGCCAAGGCTAGAGATAATAGGGATGTTTTTCTAACATCTAAGAGCGTAACATTTAGTACAAGTACTTCAAATTAAATAAACTTATAACCCGTTTTCTGAGTAACATTGAGAATATCTCTATAAATGGTTGCAACACCGCCGCCACGACCAATCAGACGGGGCTCATGCTTATAACAGTATCCAGGAGGAGTAGACTCATTAATACCGAAATAATCATTTGGTTTAAGCCAGGTTTCAGTAAGGCAAAGTACATCGAAGCTATTATCTGTGACTATTTCATTTACAATAACTGCCTTAGGTGTGAGTGATCTAATGTTTAGAAGACCTAGCTTTAGAAATAGTTTATGTTTACTAATAGCAACATTTTCTGTTTTAATAACAATTAGATTTTTCCTAGATCCTGCAGTAGATTTATTATTTGATCTCACTAAACGAGGAATAGACACGGTTTCTATGCAATGTTCTACACTAGTATTTATATCAGTTAAATTGGTGCAGCAGAGACTATGATTTGGACTTTTGGTTACTAGTCAAAGGGTATTTAACATTTTGGAGATGTTATCCGACAGAAGATCCGCTCCGAATCTGCTTGGGTGTAAGCCATCAGCACGGAAAAGCCTAGGACGCTCCCAAAACAGATTCCAATTATTTACAAAGAGCAGTTTCTGCTCATTGCACCATGACATTAATCATTCATTTAGCGCAAATAATCTGCTGAACTTTTCATGCCCTAATCGGTACGTGGGAAGCGGTCCTGACACAATGATCGTTGTTTCAGGCGATGTGCTGCGTACCGTATCGATTAGATTCCTGAAGTCTTTCTTCAGAATCTCCGTCTGGCGCAGCCTGATGTCGTTCACTCCCGCGTGCAGGACCACAGTTCCGACGCGCTCGTCACCGTTCAGGATCTCGGGAACGCGAGCAGCGATTTCAGAAACACGAGCACCAGGAAAGCAGTGACTGTGCACCTTACTTTTACCTAACGTAGCGTGCACGTGCCGAATGATGGAATCGCCGATGATCACAGCATCGCGTTCTGTTTCGCGTAGAGGGGAGAAGCGGTTTTGTGTGGATAACTCGAAAACCGGGAGGGTCGGAGAAAGTCTTGGTCTAAACCTGACTCGCGTCTTCCGCTGCGGAACCACCCAGGCTTCATGGTGGCGTGTTGGAGCCGGAGTGAACGAGACCATGGCTGATCGCGACCGATGCTGAGGAACGCACGGAGTAGACGCGGTCGGAGTCAGCGGGTTAGTAACGTTAAACACTGATTTGTGTGCATCGGCGCGTGATGTTTCAAGAGCCAAACACCGGACTCTCAGCTCGGCCTGTCTCAATAAAAGGTCGTGGATCTGTTTCTCAACAGCTTCCAGCTCAGACTGCAGTGCGTGCAGCTCAAATGTGTCCTCACCTGCACCAAAAGGTAGACTACTTACATCTGATATATTCACCATTTTAACAGATGGACAGTGAGTTAGCAACGAAGCTACCAGTGATGCTATCAATATTAATACTAATTTATGACTGAAGTCTTGGATATAATCCGTTTTCTTTTTTTTTCTTTTTTTTTGTGGTAGGGGTGTAGAGTAGACGCACGATAGGCAAAAAAAAAAAAATGTTTGTTTGTAAGTGAGTGTGGAGAAGTGTCTTGGATATAATCCGTTTTTTTTTTTTTTTTTTTTTTTTTTTTGTGGTAGGGGTGTAGAGTAGACGCACGATAGGCAAAAAAATAATAATTTTGTTTGTAAGTGAGTGTGGAGAAGACGCGTTCAGCCGTGATCCACGGACGTAACCTTTAACACTAGAAGTGCCAGAATTCCATAACTACTAGAACTGCCGCAAGCGGTCATTTTGACCGCTATATTCCAAACTCTATATCTTTAATGATAAATACCCAATTGAGAGATTAATGCATTTATTGTATTAATATGTCTTTAAAAAACAAAACAACACCAAACTGTACATTTAAACAAGTTTAATTATACATTTATAAATAAATAATATCCGTAGATGTCCTGAACAAAATGACGGAGTAGCCCATATTTGTTTACACAGTTCGATCGCGTCGCGCCCGCCGACACACACACACACACACACACACACACACACACACACACACACACACACACACACCCCAACCATATTCCAGTATTTCAATCTTGACATTGCAGCCTGTTCATTATAGCCACAATAAAATATAATAATAAAATAGTCAACCTAACATAAAAATTCCACTGCTCTGTTTGTAGCCTAGTAGGCTAGCCTACAATTCGTACCATTTTGCGCATGTGAAGAGGATGATTTTTTCCGTCGATATTGGAACGTGAGTGAAGTACAAAGCCTATAATAAAGAATAGTTTACCATCCAAATACATCGCAAATGTTGAAACATATTGATTCTAATTAGAAAGTTACGTGAGCCTAACGCCGCTTATTTTCACTTTCGCTTATAACGCATTTCATTTTGGCTTGTTTATAGTTATTTTTTCATTCTTGTTCTGTTCTGAATATCATTACATTTAAATGATTTGTTGTTGAATGTTTAGTGTATTTTTAACCACATTTTATTGTTGTGTATATTGGTATAGCCTATAATAATACCGCGAAATTCCGTGCGGTCAATATGACCGTCTATGGCCGAAATAGGTAAATATGTTCATTTGTTTTTTTGCCTTATGTGTAATTTATATGAAAAACATTTTAAATGAAAATACAGACACTTTTAGGAAAAGTCAGGTACCAGCAGGATTGTATTTATTTTTTCAACAAAGTTATTGCAGATATAAAATTCAAAACGGTCAAAATGACCGCCATGGCCGTTCTAGTGTTAAGAGTATGCAGCGTTGGATCACTAATAGGCTTGAGACGCTCAACAGTCTGCTCAACAGTCCGCGTTGTAACTATGAGGTTTGAGCAGTAACGTTAGTGCTTCTCAGTGAGGAAAAGTAGAAAATGTTCGTTGTAAGTGAGTTTAAAGAGAAAAATCAAAAATTATAAATCAAATCGATAGAGCTCCAAAAACAACAACGCGTTCAGACGCGACGCATGATAATAACAGGACAAGACATTACTCACCGTGTTTGTGGAGTGTTTCTTACTCACCTGAGCTTTTATGAACTCAAAGGCGCGAGCGCGTGAGAGAAAAATAAATAAATAAAAATAGCTGAGCGCACGGGTGGCGCGTTAACAGGCTAGCGAATTACTAGCGTGTTGTGCTAGTAGTAGGGCTGTCCCCGACTATGGATTTTCATAGTCGAATCAGAATCGTCATGTCTTGCCTATAGTCGACTAGTAGTCGAATCATGTGTATGGGGGTGGGGCTGGGGGCGGGGCTTTAACGTTTCAAAGCCGCGATGTACAGAAAATCACACAAAGATATAGAAGAAAATGTATAAAAACATTTTTTATCAATAAAACTAAGAAATAACATAAATAACTCCAAAAAGGCCACACTGCAGATTTGCATTTCACATGCAAATCAAATTAAATCGGCTAAATTACCTGTGCGAGCAGGCCAACCTACAGCACAACATCGATGCACCGAAAAAATAAACAATTAATTTACTAAATTAAATTAGAACAGAATATACCTTTCTAATAAATAAAAATACAAAACGAAATAAATCAGAATCAAGTCACAGGATGAGGAGCAAATGTGTGCAAAATGCCTAAAGTGCAGGGGAACATATATTCAAAACAAGCCACAAATAGTTAGATTAGATAACCCTGACAGATTAATAAATAAAATTAAAATAAAGAAATTATTAAAATAACGATAGTAGCCAGAATTTTCAACTTTGTCTTTTTAACTGCAGAAACAACAATAAATGCTAAACTGGAGAGGCAGTCTTTTTAGCTAAAAATGTTCACAGCATCCAAAAATAAAATTAGAACCGGCTGAAAAGTTTTGAAATCACTTGTAGGCTACCTGATCGAGAGAACAAATCCTGAAAGTCTTTCACTCTGTCTGTCCGTTGGAGTCTTTTCAAATTGTGCGCGCGGATAAAATACATTCTAACGTGAAACCCAGTCTATGCGTGAAACATGTTAACGTTGGCCGGCAGAAGTGCGATCATGGTTTTCCTGATGCTAAATCCAGCCTTGGAGAATATCCTTTCTGATGGTGTACATCCACACTTTAGATTTTCTTATCCCAGACATTGTTAAAGATTTAAATCCTTGCCGCGAAGACGCTCCTCTGTCGGTCACGGATTAAATTTGTCACGGGGTGTTTGGATTTATTCACGCACGTTAAAAAATATTTATTAAAAGCTTCTTTCTTTGCACATTTTTATATAGGCCTACAGCATTATCATAATAGGCTGAATATTAACGTATTGACATAAAAGCTAGTTCTATGTGAAATCAGACATTGAGCGCCCTCATATAGCCAAAGTGGCCTCTGCGAAGATTCGACCGTGAGATCGGTAGTCGAATCAGGCTCCTCCTATCGAAGCATCGAATCTTCGACTATTCGGGGTCACCCCTAGCTAGTAGTAACGGAATGTCAGGTTAATCTGAGATGTTGGGTAAGCTGTATTTAGTAGTAGTATAAACAACTAGAAATTGTAGTAAATGATGGTTCAAAACAAGGAAATACGAGGCTAAGACGGAGCTTACAGCACCGAAGCAAACACACTCACAGCAGGCGTGTTTTCAGAGTTGAATAAAGATTTCAATTGCCTCAATACTGAATTAGGAGTGCTTCTGTCTGAGGAAGAAAGAAAGGCAGATCATGAGAACTGGTTACAGCATAAAACTGCAATATATTGAGGAGTTTGTAAAACAGACTCAAACTTGGATTCTTACAACCAGAGATAAGATAGAAGCTCACATTGGACCTGAAGACAGTGTTTCCGTTGCTTCATCACAAAGACACAAAAAGAATAATGGGTCCGTTGCTGGACGAATGTCAAATGTATCCAGTCGCAGTTCAAGTTCTGCAGCTCCGCTTAAACAAGAAGCAGAACATACAGCATTATTAGTGCGTTCTGCATCTTTGAAAAAGAAGCAATCCATTGAGCAAGAGATGGCGAAATTGAAGGCAGAACAAGAGCAGTTGGAGTTGGACACAGAAATTGCAGCTTCCTTTGCCAAACTCAAAGTATTTAAAAACAATGACCTCCTGTTTGACGATAAGAGTTAATGTCAATCAAAACATGCAGATATACATTGTAAAAAGGAACTGAAAAACTCTTTCCTTGTGGAACAGTATAGTAAAAGAGACGTGACACTACCACCTTCTCAGAGAACCCACAGTACAAGATTTAGAAAATAACTTGTTAAAGATAGCAGTTCTGGAGAACTTTAAGGTAATTTATATAAAGTGATGCAATGACAGAATGAGATCACTGAGATGTTTGTTAAACAGCAAATTTTGTCTCATTTGCCACAAAGAGACATTCCAATATTCACAGGAAATTTGATGGAATACAGAACCTTTGTCAGAGTTTTTGAACATGCCATCGACACCAAAACAGAGAGTGCAAGAGACAAATTGTACTATTTGGAACAGTACACTGGGGGAGAAGCCAAAGATCTTGTCCGTAGTTGTGTTCATATGGAACCTGACAAAGGCTACAAAAAAATGTGGGACCTTTTGCACAAGGGGTTTGGCGACGAGCTGGAAAGGCATTGAAAACTTATGAACTTTTTCTCATTGGATGTCGAAATGTAATGGAAGATATTGAGTATATGGATGAAATGGACAATCCCACAAATATCAGAATTGTCATCTCAAAGCTTCCATTCAAATTGAAAGAGAAATGGAGAGGTAGTGCCTTTGAAATTCAAGAACAATGTGGAAGGAGAGCAAGATTTGCAGACCTTGTGGGCTTTATAGACAGAGAAGCTAAGGTAGTCACTGATCCATTTTATGGGGAAATTCAAAGCTTTTCTGTACGCAGTGAAGGAAAAGGAAAGGCCACATCTGTCAATATTAAAGTTCCAAAGAAAATTCCACAAAAAGGTAGCAGCTTTGTCACAGCCATTAATCCTTTTGAAAAGGAAGCATCTGACTCTACTGCAAAAAGAACCTCAGTAGTAACTGCCAGTGCATTTGAGAAACCCTGTTTGTTCTGTCAGAAGAACCACACACTGGAGTCTTGTGGTAAATTTATAGAGTGCTCTTCCAAAGAAATAATTGACTTTTTGAAGTCAAAATGCTTCGGATGTCTGACATTGGGTCATCTTAGTAAGGACTATAGAAAAAGAATGATATGTCAACAATGTTCACAGAGACATCCTAGTATACTTCACAGTGATAAGAAGGATGATCAATTACACAAGCAAAAGAAAGAAGTCAGCACAGAGGAAAAAAGTGTATCCTCAGCTCTGGTCGCACTTGAAAAAGAATAATGCGCTGATACTGGGGCCGGAGAAGGTGAGTCCAAACTTGCAATTGTGGCAGTAAAAGTCAAGTCCATAAAGAGTGAGAAAACTTTGGAGATGTATGCCTTTATGGATCCAGGTAGCTCAGCTACGTTTTGCACTGAGACATTGATGAAACAGTTGAATGTTAAAGGAAGGAAAACAAAAATACTGCTTCGAAAGATGGGACAAGAAAGGCCAGTGGATAGTTATATTGTGTCTGATCTGGAAGTATGTAGACTGGGAGAAAGAGTATATAGATCTTCCAAGAGTTTACACAGAGAAAATTATTCCAGTAAGAAGAGAAAACATTCCCTCACAATGACACATAAAGAAGTGGCCTTACTTGAGTAAAGTGTGCCTTCCCACTATTAATGCAGAAATTGGCTTGTTGATAGGAACCAACATTTCTAAAGCACTGGAACTTTGGCAGGTCATTAATGGCAAAGGAAATGGTCCCTATGCATTAAACACTGCCTTGGTTTGGGTAGTAAATGGACTCAGCGAAGAAACTGATAGCTGTTGTGTAGAAAAGGAAATGCAGCCAGTTATTGCTGTCAACCGAATTTCTGTAGAGATTATTGAACATCTGTTAGTACAGCAGTACAATACAGAGTTTGCAGAACGCTGCAGTGAAGACAAGCCTGAGATGTCACAGGAGGACCAGCAGTTCATGAGGTTGAAGTCAAAACAATTAGTAGAGGGACGCTACTGCGTTGGCTTACCAATGAAAAATGAAACTGTGAAAATGCCAAATAAACGCAGTGTTGCAGAACAACGTGCTAACAGTTTGAAAAGAAGGCTGAGTGTGAACCCAGACTTGCATGAGGATTACAAGACCTTCATGAATTATATCATAACAAAAGGTTATGCAGTCCAAGTTCCAAAAGAGCAACTAAACCGAGAAGATGGCAGAGTGTGGTATATTCCCAACCATGGAGTATACCATCCTAAAAAAACACAAGATTCATGTAGTCTTTGATTGCAATGCAGCTTTTCAAGGAACCTCATTAAACAAACAACTGCTCCAGGGACCTGATCTCACTAACTCTCTGGTAGGAGTTTTGATTAGGTTCAGACAAGAACCAGTGGCCCTAATGGAAGACATAGAGTCTATGTTTTATCGAGTAAAAGTTCCAGACAAAGACGCAGATCTGCTACGTTTCTTATGGTGGCCAGAGGGTGATTTGACACAAACCCTTTGGGAATACAGAATGGTGGTGCATTTGTTCGGGGCCACATCTTCCCCAAGTTGTGCGTCCTATGCTCTTAAGAGAACGGCAGAAGATGCTAGAAATAAAGTACCTCAGGAAGTAGTGGACACAGTATTGTAGAACTTTAATGTTGATTATTATCTGAATTCTGTGTCAACAGAGAGCCATGCTATTGTCTTAGCAAAGGTGGATTCCGCTTGACCAAGTGGATTAGTAACAGCAGAGCAGTATTGTCTTCCATTCCCTTAGAAGACAGAGCTAAAGAAGTCAAAGACCTAGACTTGAGTCACAATGTCTTACCTATGGAAAGAGCTCTAGGAGTCCAGTGGTCCACTGAAAAGGACATGTTCACATTTAAAGTGCAGAGACAAGCAAAACAATCATCCAGACGAGGAATTCTATCTGTGGTCAACTCAATATACGACCCTCTTGGGTTTCTGGCACCTGTCATCTTACCAGCTAAACAACTACTGAGGAACCTATGTAAGGATGAAAGTTGGGATGAAAAGATACAAGATGATCAAGAACAACAATGATGCTTAGACTTAAAACAACTTTCTAAGTTCGCAGTGCACAGATGTGTCAAACCAGAAAATGTTGGATCCACAAAACTGGCTCAAATGCATCACTTTGCTGATGCCACTGAAAATGGATAAGGAACTGTGACTTATTTTTTGCTGAAGAATGAAAGGGGTGACAAACACTGTTCTTTTCTAATGGCCAAATCAAGGGTGGCACCTTTAAATGCTGTATTATTGATTTAGAAGGATATCTATAATGCGTTTAATAATTGTATTTTCATACTTTATTAATTATCAATTTATCATTTCTAAATGAAGTATAGCATTATTTACAAAGCAGTTATTTAGGAGTTGTCAGTGATTAATAAGATCACTTAGAAAGTGTGAGTAAATGTAGTAGATTCAGGGAGTTATAAAGCATTTAGTAGTGGTCAGTTCACTATTTTGTGAGCAAAAGTGAGGACTAGTTATGCCTAGTAAAGCATTTATAAAGGAGATTTAAAGACTCATTTATCTTCTAAACAGAAAAAGGAAACAAACACAACACAACACAGTGATAGAGAACATAGAAATATTAACAGCCTTTAAATCTCCTACATAACTAGCATAACTAGTCCTCACTTTAGATGAGCTCACAAAAAATAGTGAACTGACCTCTACTAAATGCTTTATAACTACCTGAAAACAGTAGAAATACATGTTAATAAAGCATTTATTAACACACTAAGTAACTATTACTTTATGTCTGAATAATAAGTGTATGATGTATGAATGTACATTGAAATAGTTTAATCATTTACTCACACTTTCTAAGGGATCTTATGAACCACTGACAACTCCTAAATAACTGCTTTGTAAATGATGCTATGCTTCATTTAGAAATGATAAATTGATCATTAATAAAGTATGAAAATACAATTATTAAACACATTATAGATATGCTTTTAAAACAGGAATAAAGCATTTATAACTGCATTTATATACTGCTTATTAGTGTATATTAGTGCTTTATAAATGAATTAACTGTTTACTAATGCTTAACTAATGATTAATAGCGTGGAGTTATTATAAAGTGTTACTGAAAGCTCCTGAACTAAGCAGTTAAACAGCAGCTCTACAGTCTCAGAGCCTCTCTAGGACAGCAGCCATTCAGACAATAGAGAAGTGTGAACGACGTGTGTTAATGGGCCACTGCAGTTCCTGCTCCAGCCTACAGGAGCGCTGCTGAGTATGGACTTAAACACACACACACGTAAGTCCCCACTTGGTCAAAAATGTACAAAATTAACCAGAGCGTGTTTTGGCTGATTTTAACATGTTTTAAAGCATGACCAACAGGGGACTTGAAAAATGTCCCCACTTGGCTCGACGGTCCCCTGTTAGTGAGTGTGTAACGACACCAACGTCCCCACTTAGATAGATAGACGAGTACACACACACACACACACACACACACACACACACATACCTCTGATTACCCCATTGGTCATTACGCACATTCATCTCTCGCATTATCTTCAGCTGTTTTCCATTCATTACTTGTTAACCTCATCTTCCTTTCCACACCTGTTATCTCTTTCCCTAATTGTCACTGCTTCTTCTAGTCCTGCTTTGCCTTGTCTCTTTGCCAGATTATTTCGAAGCTATGCGTGTGAATTCTCTGAGTAATATCCTCTCGTGTCTTGTCTTATCCTGTCCTGTCCTGAACACGTAAGGAGATTGTGCTACCACTGTGTTTTGCTACTAAGCTGTGCTAATTACAGAGTACCTGTGACCGCGCTCGTTGATTACTGATCTCCTGGAGGTCCCGGAGCTGGCTGGCTTCCGTAACGGTACCCACGACTACCAGAGACGCTCCGCTGCCTACACGGAGGATTTACGTTATTTACCCGGCTGCTGTTTCACCGGAAGATTTTCGTTGTCATTATAGTATACTGAAGAATTCTGTTCTTACCTCTGGACTTCTTTTCTGTTCATTAAAGACTGTATTGCTGCATTTCGCTCCTGGGTCATCTTTCTCTCCACTCATTACAGAATAATCTGGCCACATGGACCCAGCGAGCAGCAATCCTTTTCAGGGGGCCGTCGAACTCCAGGGTGCGATGCTGGGCCGACATCAGGAAGAGCTCTCCGCCGCGAGACAGGCTGTCGAGTCCCTGTCTTCTCAAGTTTCTGATCTTTCCACTCGGTTCCATCATCTGCGTCACGAAGCACCCGTTACCCAGGATCACCGCGAGACACCAGAACCACGGATTAACAACCCACCGTGTTATTCTGGTGAGTCCACTCAATGTCGCGCCTTCCTGACGCAATGTGAAGTTGTCTTCTCTCTGCAGCCCTCGACCTATGCTACCGATCGTGCCCGAGTCGCCTTCGTAATCTCTCTCCTTGCTGGACGAGCCCGCGAATGGGGAGCTGCTAACTGGGAGGTCGACGCGGACTGTGTGTTCAATTTTCCCCAGTTTAAGGCCGAAATGATCCGAGTTTTCGATCGCTCGGCTTATGGAGAGGAGGCTTCACGATTACTTTCCTCCCTTCGCCAGGGAAGGCGCTCCGCAGCGGACTTCTCTATTGAGTTTCGCACTCTAGCTACCACTAGTGGCTGGAATGAACCAGCTTTGGTGGCTCGTTTCCTGGAGGGGCTCAATCCGGATCTCAAAGACGAGATCTTCGCTCGGGAAGTACCTGCTCGTCTTGACTCACTAATCGACCTGGCTATTCGTATAGAGAAGCGCTTTGAACTACGCCACCGGGCGCGCCGCCTGGAATCATCTCTGCTTTCCGCTCCGCCTGTCGTCTCTTCTTCGCCCTCTGCTGGTCCGGAGCCGGAGGCGATGCAGCTTGGAGGGCTACGCATCTCTGCAAGGGAACGAGAGCGGAGAATAACTAATCGCCTCTGCATGTACTGTGCTGCGCCTAACCATTTTGTCAGTGCTTGCCCGTTAAAAGCCAGGGCTCGCCAGTAAGCGGAGGGCTACTGGCGAGCGCTTCCTCCAAGGACTCTATATCAAGATCTTGTACCACCCTTCCCATTTCTCTCCACTGGCCTGACTCTTCAGTCGCCTGCACTGCCCTGATAGACTCAGGCGCGGAGGGAAATTTCCTTGACGTGACGTGGGCTCAGGAGCAAGGTATTCCCCTCATAGACTTAAGAGACTCCACCCCCCTTTTCGCCTTAGATGGCAGTTCACTTCCTAGGATACAGAGGAGGACCATCCCTCTCTCTCTCACGGTCTCGGGGAACCATAAGGAGACTATTTCTTTTTTAATTTTCTCTTCCCCTTTTAGTCCGGTGGTTTTAGGACACCCCTGGCTGGTCAAACATAATCCCCTTATTAATTGGTCTAATAATTCGATTTTATCATGGAAGTTATCTTGTCATGTTGATTGTTTAACCTCTGCCATCCCTCCTGTCTCTTCTGTCTCTTTTTCACAGGTCGAGCCAGGTGATTTGTCTGGAGTCCCGGAGGAGTATCTCGATCTGCGGGAGGTTTTCAGTCGGTCCCGGGCAACCTCTCTCCCTCCTCATCGGCCGTACGACTGTAGCATAGACCTCCTCCCGGGTACCACTCCTCCGCGCGGCAGACTCTATTCCTTGTCAGCCCCAGAACGCGAGGCACTCGAGAATTATCTCTCTGAATCTTTAAATGCGGGTACTATTGTGCCGTCCTCGTCTCCAGCCGGCGCTGGTTTTTTCTTTGTTAAAAAGAAGGACGGTTCTTTGCGTCCCTGCATAAACTATCGAGGGCTGAATGACATCACTGTTAAGAATCGCTATCCCTTACCACTGATGTCATCTGCCTTTGAATTATTGCAGGGAGCAAAGATTTTTACTAAGCTCAATCTCCGTAACGCCTACCATCTCGTGCGCATCAAAGAGGGTGACGAGTGGAAGACCGCTTTTAATACACCCCTCGGTCACTTTGAATACCGGGTTCTTCCGTTCGGTCTGGTCAACGCTCCTGCCGTGTTTCAAGCCCTCGTAAACGATGTCCTCCGGGACATGCTTAATATTTTTGTCTTTGTCTATCTCGACGACATACTGATCTTTTCTCCCTCTCTCCAAGTGCATGTGCAACACGTTCGACGAGTCCTCCAGCGCTTACTGGAGAATCGACTCTTTGTTAAAGCAGAGAAGTGCTCGTTTCACGTCTCCTCTGTTTCATTTCTCGGTTCGGTCATTTCTGCTGAGGGCGTCAGTATGGATCCTAACAAGGTTCTGGCGGTTACCGATTGGCCTGTCCCCGATTCTCGTGTCGCGCTCCAACGATTTATTGGTTTCGCAAATTTTTACCGCCGCTTTATACGCAACTTTAGCCAGGTGGCCGCTCCTCTCACCGCATTGACCTCTATTAAGTCTAAATTCGAGTGGTCCGATTCCGCTCAACGCTCCTTCGATCGCCTTAAGACTTAGCACCCATTTTACTCACTCCGGACATCTCGAGACAATTTATCGTCGAGGTCGACGCCTCGGAGGTGGGGGTCGGGGCTGTCCTTTCTCAGCGCTCACCTGCTGATGAGAAGGTACACCCCTGTGCCTTTTTTTTCTCACCGCCTCACTCCCGCTGAGCGCAATTATGACGTCGGTAACCGCGAGCTACTCGCCATTCGTTTGGCACTGGGTGAGTGGCGTCAATGGTTGGAGGGAGCTCCGGTTCCGTTCATTGTTTGGACTGATCACAGAAATTTAGAATACATTCGTTCTGCTAAGAGATTAAACGCTCGTCAAGCTCGCTGGGCTCTATTTTTTACACGCTTCAATTTCACCATCTCGTATCGCCCCGGGTCGAAGAATGTTAAGCCAGACGCCCTTTCTCGCCTTTTTGATTCATCGACTCCCACCACTACCCAGGAGGAGATCATTCCCTCTGCCTGTGTGGTAGGCGCGGCGGTTTGGGGAATAAAGAGGTTGGTCAAACGTTCACTAGCCCGTGTCGCTGTCCCGCGCGCCTGTCCTAAGCATCGTCTGTTTGTTCCTGTCACTGCGCGCTTGGCTGTTCTCCAATGGGGACATTCCTCTAAATTGTCTGCCCATCCCGGCGTGCGGGGCACTCTTGCCACGATCCGCCAATGCTTTTGGTGGCCCACTTTGGACCGTGACGCGCGACGTTTTATCGCTTCCTGTGTGGTTTGTGCCCAGACTAAGTCCGGTAACTCGCCCCCAGCCGGTCTACTTCGCCCGTTACCGGTTCCTTCGCGTCCGTGGTCCCATATTGGACTCGATTTTATCACCGGTCTTCCTCCTTCCGCGGGGAACACGGTCATCCTAACGGTCGTCGATCGTTTTTCTAAGTCCGCTCACTTTATTCCGCTCCCGAAACTCCCCTCCGCAAAGGAGACGGCTCAGATCATGGTTGATCACGTTTTTAAATTGCACGGTCTGCCCACTGACATTGTCTCTGATAGGGGACCACAGTTTGCCTCGCAATTCTGGAGGGAATTCTGTCGCCTCATTGGAGCTTCCGCTAGCCTTTCATCCGGGTTTCACCCACAGACTAACGGTCAGGCCGAACGGGCCAATCAAATTGTCGTCCGCATTCTCCGCAGTCTGGCTCATCGTAATCCATCGTCATGGTCAGAGCAACTCGCCTGGGCTGAATACGCACACAACTCGCTCCCCTCGTCTGCCACAGGTCTCTCTCCTTTTTCCTGCTGCCTGGGTTATCAGCCTCCGTTATTTTCCTCGCAGGATTCGGAATCTAATGTTCCGTCCGTACAGGCGTTTATCGATCGCTGCAAGCGCACTTGGAGAACGGTTAAATCAGCTCTTTGTCGCTCGAGGAGACGCATGAGCGCCACTGCCAACAAGCGTCGCGTGAGAAGCCCCCGCTACGTTTGCGGCCAGAGGGTTTGGCTTTCTTCGTCTAATTTGCCACTCCACTCTGAGTCTCGTAAATTGGTCCCTCGCTTCATCGGACCATTCCGCATTTGTAAAGTCATTAGTCCAGTCGTAGTCAAGCTGTCGCTTCCTCCAAATCTTCGTCGCGTACACCCCGTTTTCCATGTCTCTTGCATTAAACCGTCGATTCGTGCGCCCTCTCGCCCATCTATTCCTTCTATTCGCGTCGAGGGGTCTCCAGTGTACAGGGTCCGCCGACTCTTAGACATGCGCCGCCGAGGTCGTGGGCATCAATTCTTAGTGGACTGGGAGGGGTACGGTCCTGAGGAGAGGAGTTGGGTATCTGCCCGGGACATCCTGGACCCCTCGCTGGTCGATGATTTTCTCCGGTCTCGTCAGTCTTCCTCGGGAGCGCCAGGTGGCGCTCGTTGAGGGGGGGTACTGTCATGATCCTGGTTCTTCCTTTTACTCTGTCTCCCCCCTCTGGTCACTCACACACACACACACACACACACACACATACCTCTGATTACCCCATTGGTCATTACGCACATTCATCTCTCGCATTATCTTCAGCTGTTTTCCATTCATTACTTGTTAACCTCATCTTCCTTTCCACACCTGTTATCTCTTTCCCTAATTGTCACTGCTTCTTCTAGTCCTGCTTTGCCTTGTCTCTTTGCCAGATTATTTCGAAGCTATGCGTGTGAATTCTCTGAGTAATATCCTCTCGTGTCTTGTCTTATCCTGTCCTGTCCTGAACACGTAAGGAGATTGTGCTACCACTGTGTTTTGCTACTAAGCTGTGCTAATTACAGAGTACCTGTGACCGCGCTCGTTGATTACTGATCTCCTGGAGGTCCCGGAGCTGGCTGGCTTCCGTAACGGTACCCACGACTACCAGAGACGCTCCGCTGCCTACACGGAGGATTTACGTTATTTACCCGGCTGCTGTTTCACCGGAAGATTTTCGTTGTCATTATAGTATACTGAAGAATTCTGTTCTTACCTCTGGACTTCTTTTCTGTTCATTAAAGACTGTATTGCTGCATTTCGCTCCTGGGTCATCTTTCTCTCCACTCATTACAGTCTATTGTCTCTATTGTTTTGTGGTGCAAACGAGCCCCATTCAGTCTCAGTCTCCCCTGCACACATTCACACCTCCCCGGCCAGGTTATGTGCACCTAGGGCTAGCTAGCATGTTAGCTTAGCACACCATCAATACACGACAATGTATGAGATTAAAACCATATTTGTGCTCCAAACTTACTTTATAACGCAAGTCGAGTGTTTAAAATAATCTTTTGTGATCTAATTTGGCTTCAGATTAAAAAAAAAAATCAGACAGAAAATATATTTTATAGTATTCTGCACGATGATAAAGTCTATATCGATTAGCATTACATTATAAATATAATCTATTATTATGAAAATACTTGACATGGCTCGAAGAACACAGGTAAATCAAATATCATTGTAATCATGTTTATTGTCTTCAAAATGTCTTTATCTGCATGTTACAGCGATCTCTGTTAGCTTTGTAAGTGTCAGGGACTTCCTGGAATGTCACATGATTATGGCACTTCTTCATGTCTTCCATATATGGACTATACTGTGCACATAGGGCGCCCTCAGGCTGCTGGTATGGATTGAAAACACAGTACATCAGAGTTTCCAGCGCTCATAATTATTACATCATCGCATTTGGGTATAAATTCAATAAATATTATTCCTGTCTATAGAAATCTGATGTAAACCTATGAGAATCTATCAATATTTCTCCAAATCTGCACATTTTTGAGCTAAAAGCCCTGAGGGACGTTGTTTTGTCAAGCGATGTCATGACTACAGCACAGGAGTTTTTTTCTGAATGGGAGCGGCTGACACACATAATTCATATTAAAGGTATCGACTAATTTTTTCCTTTCATAACTCCTGACACAAATTAAGACATAACTGTCACTATAAGTTTCTCAGAATACAATAGTGGTCAAATACTGAAACTTGAGTCTTATATCTTTTTAATGATGTATGGTTTGTCAAGGTATAACATTAAATCTGATAGAAACTTTGAACTATAAAAAAAAAAAAAAAAAAAGTTTCACACTGGCAAAGGTTAACAGGTAAAAAAAAAATTAATGAGGAGGAGGGTAGTGAATGAGGTATGCGTTTAAGTGTTAAAATTAGTTATAAAAACATAACTTTGACCCCGGTCAAAATGATTTGCCCAGGAAGATCAAAGATTGTCCATTAAATATAACTAAAACTAATTATATACCTTGTTTAACCACTACAGAGGCATCAATGTCAGCGGCAAATGTCAGAAGGACTTGCCAAGGTAAGGCTGTTCTGGGCAGGGTACATGAGCGCTGACTAGATTGCCAGAACCTCACAATCTGACAACGTCGGAGCAAATTTTCAAATGTCTTCAAATAACAAGAGAAGTGATACAAACGGTGAAGAGTCACCATGCTGATACTGGTGCAATATGGCACTCCTGGAAAGCATCTCAGCCAATCAGATTTGAGGACCAGTACTAACTACTAAATATATAATACAATATAATATAATATAATATAATATAATATAATATAATATAATATAATAAAAGTTATCCTCTCTCCACACACACACACACACACACACACACACACACACACACACACACACACACACACACACACACAGCTATCTAAATGATGGGGATAAAGTCCTAGACTTTTATTGTTTTTATTTACAACTAGTTATAAACACTATTACCTAACCCTTTTTTACAAATGAAGACGTCCCCAAAAGCAACATATCAGTGAGTGTTTCTGTGTGTGGTTTGTTGTAGCTAGGGGGCAGTGTTGTCCTGTATCTCCTCATCTCTCTCACCGTCTGCTCTGTCTCTCGTTTAGCCCCATGCCATATTCAAATGCAACTTGATTAGATTTTTGCCCTTCCACTAAAGAGGGATAACAGCATGAGAGAGAGAGAGAGAGAGGAGGGAGGAGGGAGGGGGGAGGGGGGAGGGGGAGGGAGAGGAGGGGGAGGGAGAGGGGGGGGGGGGGGCAAAAGAAAAGAACAGGACAAAGATGAAAATGAAAAGTGGAAATATCAGGAGGAAGGAATGAAAGAGCAAATAGACAACTGAATGTGGAAAAGAAAATAATTTTAGAGAGAAAGAGAATGAGAGGATGTTGTTTAGGAGTTACATGTATTATTTGATGTTATATTATAAGTATATTATAATTCTTATGAAAATAATAAAATGCAAAAAGGTTTTCAGGCTTTGATTTGGGGGAAAGAAAATATAATTAGCTCAGTAAAAATGCAATAGAAGACAAAGAAACTAAGGAACACATAATTATGAACTTGGTCTATTATTATTGTGTATATGCGTGTGTATGTATTTGTGTGTGTCCTGGTGAACCCTGTGTTACGGATAGTATGCTTCATATATGCATCCAAGAATAGTAATACAATATTTTTTTGGTTCAGCTTATAAATCATGATTTATAACGATGATCTTTTTTTATGTATTATTATTATTTATTTATTTTTATGTAAAAACGCAGTGTTTTCTGTGATGATTGTGTTTAGGGGTAGAGATTATAGGGGATAGAATATGTACAGCAAACAAATCATTGTGTTTATGGAATGTCTCCATAAAACATGGAAACCAAACATGTGTGTGCGTGTCAGTGCAGGCAGAATTATAGTGTAGTGGTGTCGGGTTCATGAACGTCTTTTCAATCAATCAGCAATCCAGTTCACAAAAATCGGTCTGAACATTTCGTTCATGAACCAGACTGCATTTATTTGCAGTAATATTTTGCATATATTTCTAGTAAAAACAATAGTCTAAATGTACTAATACATTATTACAAGTTGTTAATATATTATTAATCTGTTAATATTATTTAACGGATTTTGAACTAACATGAACTAACAATGAATTTGCAATTGTACTTTCATTAACTAAAATTAACAGATTAATAAACACTGTAACAAATATATTGTGAATTGTTAGTGATGTTAGTTAATACATTAACTAAAATTACCTAATGGGCCGTATTCTAAAGTGTTACCATATCTTACCTTAATAGGAGATTAGCAGAAATTATAACAGATAAATAATCAAGAACACATTTAAATGACTAATTTAATTTGTCAATCAACTTGTTATTGACCTTTGAAATGTTTACATTTTTATTGGTAACAATAAGGTTTATTTGTCATGATTCATGATTTTTTTTTATTAACTAACATTATCAAAGGTTAATAAATGCTGTAAAAAATGTATTGTTCATTGTTAGTTCATAATAATTAATGCATTAACTATTGTTAACAAATGAGACCTTTTTGTTTCTAATAGTAATTCGTTATGAACGGCTGACATTAGTTCTCAGCAAATGCTATATTATTATTCCTAGCCTCATTAATATTCATAAGATGAATTTTGTTGTCAAAACCAGTCAGACGCCCACACACAACTTGTTCATTCTGACGGTGTATCTTCTCAGTTTGGTCTACTACTATATCTGTCTGTCTCTTTGCACTCCAGGCACGTTATATTTCACCGGTGACTTTTGATCTTATAAACAATTCATCATTTAGCACAACAACCGCACTTGTCTGTAAACATGCACCATCTGTGTGAACCTGATAGACAGACAGGCACCTGGCCAGAGTGACAGCGAGACACTCTCAGCCCTGCGGCGACAGACACATGTGGCGCCTTAGTTTTGCTACAACTTCAGCGCTACCTTTTGAGCCAAAGCCTCCATTGCTCCAGAACCAGGAGCTTGTCATCGCTGCCAGCTGCGAAAGGCAGAGGTGGAGGGTCAAAGATCACGCACGTCAGAGGAAATCGTCGCCCACGGCGCCGCCGTAGCATGCATGTCTCGCGCATCTGTCGGGAGGAAAGAAGCAGCCAGACGTGTGTGTCTTTTGTTAGCAGCGTTTGAACGGATGGTTCTTCCCTCAGGCGACTCGTTGAGAATATTACTGAATCGCTTTATTAGTTTCCTCATTGTAAACGCCTCTTCATATAGTCTCTAGCGATTTGATAGTGGAAAAGAAGCTACTTTCAATTCAGAGCGTACAGATGGAAACACACTAACCATCAACATGCTGTTATGTAACATCATTCTACAGTATAATTTAGGGGGTAAATTTCATGTCCATTGATGATAATTTAAATGTTTATGTTTACATTTAATCATTTAGCACACGGTTTTAAGCAACTTACAATTGAGGAGAACAATAAGCAATCAAACCAACAATATACAAGTTCTGTCTGTGCACTAGTACCAGTTAGTCTAGCACAGTATGGGGCGGTTTCCCGAACAGAGATTAAGCCTAATCCTAGACTAAAATTGCCCTTTAAACCAGATTAACAGAAATCTGCTTTCTCTGTCAAGGCTTTAAATAGTCCTAGATTTAGTTTAGTCCAGAGTTTAATAAGCTGATTTCCTGGAGGAAGACTAGAGTTACTCCAGGACTAAATCGAGGCTTAAATTATACCAGGAGGCAGGTTTAACTTCAAATTAACATTGTGTTTCAAAGTGGACACGTGTACTACTTGGATACACACACACACACACACACACACACATATATATATATACATACACACTACCGTTCAAAAATTTTGGGGTCAGTAAGAATTTTAATTTTATTTTTTGGGGAAAGAAATGAAATAAATCAATACTTTAATTCATCAAGGATGAGTTAAACTGATCAAAAGTTACAGTAAAGACATTTATAATGTTAGAAAATATTCTATTTTAAATAAATGCTGTTCTTTTGAACTTTCTATTCATCAAAGAATTTTGAAAAAAAATTGTACACAACTGTTTTCAACATTGATAATAATAATGAATGTTTCTTGAGCATCAAATCATCATATTATAATGATTTCTGAAGGATCATGTGACACTGAAAACTGGAGTAATGATGCTGAAAATTCAGCTTTGATCACAAGAATAAATTACAGTTTAAAATATATTAAAATAGAAAACAGTCATTTTAAATTGTCATAATATTTCACAATATTACTGTTTTCTTTTTATTATTGTTTTTTATCAAATAAATGCAGCCTTGGTGAGCAGAAGAGACTTCTTTTAAAAACATTTAAAAACCACAAACCTTTTGAACGGTAGTGTGTGTATATATATATATTTTACAAACAGACTTCCAGCATTTATTTTATTTTATTCCATAGCTGGTGTGTGCAGCTTATTTAGCTTGCTTAAAAATAATTTGCTCTTGTTTAGTAATTTTTTTTTTTTGATTGCGTCTTTTTCTGATTCCATTGTTTCCTTGGATTTGCTTCTCAGTTCCATGCAATTTTGAGCTTTTCTTGGTTCATTCCATGTTTTATAGGCAACCTCTATCATGCTAATTCAGATTAGCACAGTTGGTTTTAAATTAATCTGGTTTATTTTAGTTCAGGACTCCATAGTCCAGGTGTAACTAATCCTTACTTAATCTGTGTTACAGAAAGCCATTTTTTAAGACACGATTAACTATTCTAGATTAAGGCCTACTCCTGGCTTAATTTAAACCCTGTCAGGGAAACCGCCCCTATATGTAGTAGGGCTGGGACGATACACCTATCTCCCGATTACATATTATCACGATACTTGGGTGCCGATACGATATGTATTGCGATTTTTTTAAGAATTGCGATTCTACAAGTATTGCGATTTTTTATTTATTTATTTTTTAACACTAGACCATGGGGAAAAGTTAAATCATACACTTATTCGCGTCGAGGGGTCTCCAGTGTACAGGGTCCGCCGACTCTTAGACATGCGCCGCCGAGGTCGTGGGCATCAATTCTTAGTGGACTGGGAGGGGTACGGTCCTGAGGAGAGGAGTTGGGTATCTGGTGTGTATCAGACTGTATATGATGTACAAGATGAGTCATGTTTACAAAAACAATTCATCACATTTTTCTGACTTATTTTAGAAGCATCATACTCATACAGTACTACATTCTCTTTAATAAATGATTCAATAACAAATACATTTTTTAACAGTCACTTGTCACCACCTTGTGGCGAAACAATGTAATTGATAAATGCATTATTAAAGTTTTTATCAAAAGCTGATTTACTCTATTGCTATTGTAGACATCAGTGTTTATATTTGAACTTTAAACTTTTATCCCAGTACTTCTATGATAATTTGAACTATTGTATCACAGAAATAATGATACTATGAGGAAAAGACTGCTGTTTCATGACAACTCTCTCTGGGTCAGCGGCAGCGCCAACACAGATTTTAATGTTGCGATATGATTTTGTCAACGGTTTAATAGACAGACGAAATGGAAGAAGATCGCGTGGGTGTTTGAATCGAGATCACAGTCTTTTAAAGATGAATCGTGCAGCTCTACTGTCTTATCTCTCTCACAAAGTTTTGGGAAAACTTATATTACGTCACTCAACACTCAAAGATAACGACACATTTCATCCTCTGTTGAAACGAAAGTGGCTAACTTCTGTCAACCTCATCTATAAGCAAGGGCAAAAATAAAGCAATTTAATTTGAATTAATATCGATTCTGTAATAAAAAAATTAAATAAAAAAAATTGCGATACCTAGGTGAATCGTTTTTATCTCCCAGCCCTATGTAGCAAGATTTTTTTTTAAAATAAGTGTTAGTATTAATTGGTCAAGTGTGGACGAAAAAAGATGCGTCTTCATCCGTTTCTTGAAAAGCTCGGTTTGTTTTAGGCTATCATTCCAACAGCATGGAACAGTCAAGGTAAAGGTCAGTGAAAGTGATGTTGTGCCTCTTTGGGATGGCGGCATTGTTTTTCTAACTTTCTTTTCAAATTTTCTTCAGAAATATAATATTTAACCCCAAAAGAAAATGCATACTATAATGAATCACAAATATATGTTCTAGACTAAATGTGAGCATGCATTTACTCATCTCAGATTCAGTATTCCTCAAAAGGAATAAAACAGTGAAATTCAAACTCTGAATATTATGCAATCCAGAATGGCAGCAAAGATATAAGGTTTGTTTGAGCTGCGCCCTCTGTTGTACAGGCGTGAATTTGTATTTCCTTTACACTGAGGCCTATTTGTTTCACTTTTGGTGCAAAAGGGCCTTTACATTTGCCAAAAATATAACTGTATACTGTCCATGCAAGTGATGTACAGATTGCTCTGTTAAACATTTTGGTTGGTTTCTTATTTATGTTTGGCTGGATCATTGATGAGTTTCAGACCCCTTTAGTGCCTAGCAACAAATAAATGCCCCATTCTGCAGATCACTGATTCCCAAACTTTTTTGTCAGCCGAAGCTCTTAATAAAGACATACAGTAGTATAATATTTTCTTGAGGTCTACCTGAGATTTTAAGTTAATATTTCAATAATTTAACAACACATTCACATGTTCACAGTTGATATCAGTTATTGGTCATATGACATGCAGGTCCAAAAATAATTTTTAAGTAGTTATTGCTATAACAACAGTTCATAGTGACCATGGCTGTCTAGCTACAAAAAGGAGTGAAAAAACTGTGCCATCTGTCTGCTTTCTCTCACGTTCAGTTTCAGCGTCAGATGGAGGGATTGGGGGGGTACTCTGGGTTCGGGCCCAATTTCCGAGCTCGGAGCCCTCCCCCCGGACAGCACGCCAAATATGCATAACCATTTACTCTCTGATCATTCGTAAGTGTGAACTCGTGAAATACACACAGCTGCTACAAGCTGCTAGAGAGCCAAAAGAGAGGAATCAATGAATCTGTCAATCCAGTTCATAAAACCAGTGTGAGTAATTAAATTGCATTGCTTATTTTGACTCCTAGCCCTGTTTTTTTTTTCTCTATGTTTTTTTCTCTCAATTGATTATCCCTCATCCTTCCCTCGCATTTTTAGTTAGAATTTTGAGCATTTTTAGGTTTTTCTATGTGTACTGAAGCATTCTACGCATTACATTTATTCCTAAGGGGGTAAAATTGACCCGCGAGGGAAGGATTTGTTACTTTTTTAAAGTTCAACCACAAAACTCTTCAAATCCATTACATTTTTATTGTGTGTATTCAATCCGGTGTTTTCTTTCGGGGCTCCAGTTGATGATGTCATGTCACTCACAACATCACAAGACGGGCTTGATTCCTCTAGAAATGAGGATTCGGCTGTGTTACCTCCCTCGGGAGTGTCATCGTTAGCCGAGTCAGATCCAGAGCTGATGGCCATGCTTTCCCGGGCAGCTGAAAGCATCGGTTGGCGCCGCCCTCCCCTGAGCGCTGTAGGCTGGACGATTGGTTCCTAGGCGCGGCGCGTGCTGCACTACCAGCACTCGCCCCCAGTGCCTTTCTTCCCGGACGTGCATCAGGAAGCCTCCGGGTTGCGAGAGTTCCCGTGACTTATCGCGGCCCGTGGGCATCCTCCACTGCCCTCGTTGGTGCGGCGATCATGGTCTGTACACACAGAAAAATAGGGGTATCGTTTCTGTACCTTAAAGTAGAGTTGCCACGAAAGTACCCTGTAAGGTACAGGGAATGGTCCTTAAGGTAACAAATGAGAACCTTTGTCTTAATTTAAAGGTACAAAATCAGTTCTGACAGCAAAGGGTACATAAATGTACTTTTAACAAGCTTAAGGTAGCCTACAGGCAAATTATGCAGCAAATCAGAGATCACAAAATCTTAATTTAAATAGAGAGTTGTGTTTAAGTAAAAAGGTTACTCAGGGCTCGAATTTCAGCGTGGGATTGCGGGTATTATTGAATCATTCCCGCAGGTCTCCCACTTATAATGCGGGAAATTCCCGCAAACATTGATTCACTTTAGAATGTAGGTTGTATTGGTAAATTAATCCACACATCTTATAAAATCAAATCAGTCATTTTAAAACTGTCTGCGAGACGCAATTTCTCAAACAGCGTGAGTGATTCAGCGGTGCTGCGTCTTCTATCTCTCGTCTCTCAAAATGGGTTGCACAAGGTAATCGTTAAGCGCGCTGCAGGCGGCGATAATACACTCTCATGTTTCGGGAGTCGGGATAGACGGAATTGTCACTTGCATAATCGGGCCAGCATTGCATCATGAGTAACTAAAGTTTACCATTTGCACGTCTTTTTAAGTCTTACCAGTTTAAACATTCACGCGATTTTAAACTATTCGGTAATTGCGCGCTGTCTGAGAGATGTTTTTTTTTTTTTATCTGCACACATACATAGAGTAAAACCGCCTCACAAACAGCTTGCGGGTAACAAAAGTTATTTTTCGTGGATTATATCTCTTTAACAGTCAAAAACATGCGAAAATTATGTCAATTTTAGGTCTTGGTGAGTATTCTCTAAACACAGTCGGTTATGTCTTAAATAAGCATAAATGGCACGTGACCGTATAATGAAAACAGGATCCGTGCACTAGCTCTTACAGTGACAGCAGCCATATGTGTCTGTCATTAATTTGGTTGTCAAAACAACAAAACATAACTTTCATTTTAAGGAATCAGGATTAATAGCCTATGGGGCCGTTTCCCGGACAGGGTTTAAATTAAGCCAGGAGTAGGCCTTAATCTAGAATAGTTAATCGTGTCTTTAAAAATGGCTTTCTGTAACACAGATTAAGTACGGATTAGTTACACCTGGACTATGGCGTCCTGAACTAAAATAAACCAGATTAATTTAAAACCAACTGTGCTAAT
The DNA here is from genome assembly GCA_021554675.1 of Leuciscus idus. Classification (NCBI taxonomy): domain Eukaryota; kingdom Metazoa; phylum Chordata; class Actinopteri; order Cypriniformes; family Leuciscidae; genus Leuciscus; species Leuciscus idus. The sequence continues at coordinate 52,641,808 of CM038622.1, read as the reverse complement.
CTGAATTAGCATGATAGAGGTTGCCTATAAAACATGGAATGAACCAAGAAAAGCTTAAAATTGCATGGAACTGAGAAGCAAATCCAAGGAAAACAATGGAATCAGAAAAAGACTGCAATCAAAAAAATTACTAAACAAGAGAAAATAATTTTTAAGCAAGCTAAATAAACTGCACACACCAGCTATGGAATAAAATAAAATAAATGCTGGAAGTCTGTTTGTAATTATATATATATATATATATATCAATGGTGTTCATTAACAATGAATGGTTTTCATTTAAAATGAATTATTCAAATAATCCTACAATTAATACTTCTTGTTTATTCCTGTGATTTACATAACAAACTTACTATAACTTTTCTTAATACATGTGGTGTTCAGTGTTGGCAGTCTAGAAGCAATACTGGTTTCAACTAGAGTACTACCATAGTGGTTACTTTATTATTAATACAAACAGAAATCTTGGTTGCAGGTCCTCGATCCAAGCACAGGCTCAACACTTACTAACATACAAACATAATACTAACATAACAGACACTTTTAAATACCAACATAATAGAACATTAAACATTAACAAGTATCTCCGTTTTCTCATCTTGCTAAAAAAATGCATAAACTATTACTTTACTTCAAAATTTACTCTCCCAATTCAGCCTTGTGCAAAGCATGATGGGAAGTGGAAAGTCAAAGAGTGACCATTTAAAGTCGGTTTAAAATTAACCAATCAAATTTGAACTAGAATCCTGATACAATGGCGTTAAAACAAAATAAAATGTTTAAATGAAATGTATACTGTATATAAACACTGAACAAAATTATAAACGCAACACTTTTGTTTTTGCCCCCATTTTTCATGAGCTGGACTCAAAGATCTAAGACTTTTCGATGTATAGTAAAGGACTGTTTCTCTCAAATATTGTTCACAAATCTGTCTTAAAAACATTACTAAAGGTTTAATGGAAAATTCTTACATATACTACTAAACAAATTCAGAAGAAATTAGCAGTTCTTTGAAGAATGTTTAAAATGATATCCACTCACAAGAGATGAAGACATGGAGCCTCATGGGGGATGAAAATTCTAGGTGAAAAAGTTTTTGTTCAAGAACATGTGATGCAGCATCCATGCCAGTAGCTGTCAGTATGGAGTCAGTCATATAGGCCAGTAGGTTACAGTCCAGCTTTGGTTCGGTTCTGTCTTGACCTTCAGGCCAAATGGACACAGGAGCTAAAATGAGAAGAATACACATCACATTAACACACGGCTTGCTAGAATACTCAACTGTACTATTGGGTAGCCGAGTAATAATGTCCAAGTGCAATAATGTCCATTCAGCCAGTGTTTTCATAAATAACCCATACATTATTAGGGCTCCAAAAGCCAAGCAGAAAGAATGTACATTATATGATCAGCTGAGTGTATTCTCCTTTACTTATACTCTTGAAAGGTTAAACAGAACAAAAAGTACAAGTCTCATGTATAGGCCTACATCATTTCACAAAAGAGAAAATGAGATGGAGAAAGTATTGGTTTGAGTAGAGACATCTGTAACCAACAAAGGGATAGAGCTCTAGACACTCAATTCAATAGTAAATGCATGATAACAGATAATCAAGAAAGGGTTTTTCTCACCCAAAGCTATTGTATTGTTTCAACCTGGAAAACAGTGCATGAGTCATGTGGACCTATTTTATGGTGATTTTTCATTCCTTTTACAGTTTAAAAAAATATCTGTTAAATTTCACTACATGGAAAGAACAAATCAGAACATTCTTCCAAGTAGGGGTGGGCGATATGCCAAAAATATCATATAACGATTTTTTTTCAGGAAAATCACGATTCACGATTTTATCACGATTCTTTTTTATGTTGGTTTTACTATTTTGTGACTGAGCATTACAGCCAAACTAATATCCAGATTTTAAAAACAAAGCCTTAGGTAACAAAATATAAAATAAAAAAGAATGGCAGACAGGGGCAAAGATAAAAAATGTGTCATTATTTTCTTTGTTATTAAATATTACACATACACAACTTAATATACAAATTAAATAAACAGTGCTTTATGTTTTCAGCTACAGTAGGTGAATTTAACAGTAGCATTGAAGAAAGTAATTAAATGAACAAATATGAAAATAAAACAAAACATAGACTTCACTGTATAAATTATACATTTATACTTATTAAAGCTAAAAGTTATCAGTCAAGAGCAGTGAGTGATTTTCTCTTTGCATTTTGTTGTTTTATTAACATTAAAGGGATAGTTCTCCTAAAAATTCAAATTGTCATAATTTACTCTCTCAAGTTGTTTTAAACTCGAATAAGTTTCTTTCTTCTGTTGAAGATAAAAGTTATTTGGAAGATTGTGGGTAACCAAACAGTTGATGTACCCCAGTGACTTCCATAGTATATTTTTCTCCTGTGGAAGTCAATGGGGACCAGCTGCTGTTTGGATAGCCACATTCTTCAAAATATTAATATTAGAAAAATATTAGAAAATACTAGAAGGAAATTAATACAGTTTTGGAACAACATTATGGTGCGTTCACACCGGACGCGAATAGCGTGTCAGGCGCGAGTGATTTCAATGTTAACGCCGCCATCACACTGGCAGTTGAAATCAGCTCCGTAATACGCAATACGCCCCCAGCGGACGTCGTACTACACCGTTGAAAAGATTCGCAAGCGAGTAGAACAAAAATGGCGGAGAGATTAACGGTTGATTTTGTCAGTGTCAGAATGTACAATTCTGTATGATCTCTCTGATGAGGGTTATAGAGACTGTAACAACAATGACTTTGTGTTGGGGAATTAATTAGCTCAAATTAGCGGTAATATTCATCAATGTGAATATGCATCTGTTGCTTCCATAAATTAATTTATTCAAATTAGGGAATAGGTCAAAACCTCGGCTGGTATCAGCGATTACACAATTACTTGTAATAATCACTGATAGAGACGGGTAGCATTTACTCAATTTGGGGGAATTTGAGGTAGAAGTTGACGAATGTTCATTTACCATGCAGACTGGCCGTCCAGCGGACAGAATGTATAATTTATGAACAGAAATCGGGCGTCTTTAACACTGATAGATAACACTTTCTTGTGGCCACAAAGAAGATAATTATCTCCGTGTTTTAGACAATTTTAGGTTTCTTTTAAGAATAAAACCAATCGTAGAGCTTATAAGGTAAAATCTGCACTCATCAGGGACTCAGAATTTGAAACAAAACAGGCAAACTTAATTCAAATTATTTAACAAAGTTTATTTAAACAAGCTAGCGATTACACAATTATTTTAAATCACGCAGGAGTAAAAATGCATAAACAAAACAGGCAATATAACGATCGTAATACAGAAATACAACAAAATAAAAAGGCTTTAGAGAGGGATTGGGAAAGAGAGAGAGAGAGAGAGAGAGAGAGAGAGAAACTCAGCGAGAGGAAACTAATAGTTGAGATACGAATGATTTTAGGTGTGTGTGTGAGATGTGGAGATGGTAGCGTTTGTAAGGTGGGTGTGTCGCTCCGTGAGCACGTGGTAGTGTGTTTGTCTCGGCACACGTGGGTGAGAGTATGTGTGTGTGTGTGTATGTGCATGTTTGTGTGGGTGAAAGAGAATTTAGAGAGAGAGATAGAAACAGTTTAGTCATTCACCACAAAACCCCAACGTTTCTCAGTAATATTTAGACAACTTTAAACAGCATTTCCTTCAGATTGCAAATTTAAAAGATCTACGTTACTCTGTTTGAAAGGTCGGCCTTCTGTGGGTGCGTTCGTCTGTGTTGGATAAAGACACCTGGATCACGTGGTCACAGCGTTCTGGTTGCTATGGCGACTTGAAGCGAGCGAAGACTCAGCAAAGATTATCTTTAGCCTTAAGTTGGTTTTGTGGGTTGGTTTCAGAAGACTATACTGAAGTAAGTAGTTCTAAGAAAAGACTTGGAAATAAAAGGAAAATAAAAGCGAGCGGAGCTTCCTTGAGGGAAGGAGGCGTGTCGTCTTTCTCTCTGGCGGACTGCAATGAGAGGAAAGGGGCGCGCAATTTTAAAGGGCTAAACTCACGCCTCCCTCACGTACGTGGGCCAATCGTCTTTAACAACGTATGGGCCCACCTCCTGACGTTTTGAGGTCTATACGCCTCCTTTCCGCGGGGTTTTGAAACGATTAATTCGTCCATAACTTAATAACACTGGTATTTAATAAAACAATGCATTCTCTGATATTTTGTGTTAAAGATTCAGCATCGTTGGGCTTTGTGGAACACGGCAATACCGCGAATGACAGTTCTAATATCTAAAATCAAGGAGGTACATCATTTCTTGTAATTGTGGGCACCACAGAGTGATTACAGGCCAATAAACTACATAGGCATAATATTTGGGACAGGGGATCATACACATCAAGAAAATACACTTAAAATGTTTTATACAAGGATTTTGGATCACACGTGGTGGGGCCTGAGTGTGTTTCTGTGTGTGTGTATGTGAGTGCGTCTTGAAAGTTCATACCCGTCCGCTGAACTCTTGTCCCCGGCGCTGCGGGTGAGGCTTATGTGTGTGCGTGCGTTTGGCTCTTTGGATTGATGTATTAGGCACAGACCACATGTTTTGGGCATCTGGTCTCTACAACACAGTTTTATTGTTGTGAAGAGTTAATTAGTGTCTATGTGTAAATCAGTGTCCGAGAGACTCCCTGGGGGGGGGGGTGCTTTCGGGATCGCTCTCATTGGTCAGCGTTAGGCTCTCCAAGCCCTAAACAGACGGTCTTTGTTGATTTAGACGTAAGAGATCATGTAGAGAGAGAGAGATAGTCAATGATTTACACCATTTTTCGGCGCCGTTTGGGCTGCACGTCTTGCGCCGAGCAATCTCAAAACAACAGAGGTGTCGTAAATGAGAGTGCTTTGGAATGTGAGAATAGCTTGAGTCAGAGCGAGACAGGGGTTTTGTAGATTTAGACTGCATTAATTAATTTGATTTAATCACCATGCAACTGGTGATCTGCTCTCCGTTACATTCCCCCTTTTGATGAGTCGACCGGGCGTGTATGGGCCTAGTCGAGTCATCACGGTAACAACGGTCAGATGGCAGGTGCATGGATGGGAGGAGGCTGCACACGGGTGTTGCTTAGGACTGCAGCGTGAGCTCGATGAGGTCTTCAGCTTGCTCTAGTGGGGAGTCATCCTTCCGGAGGTTTCTCCTGAAGCCGACGGAGACTGCCTCTGTGAGCTTGGCTGTGGAGGTTCGAATTGCGTTGATCCTTCTGTACAGGATATAGGCCAAACCCAAAGCTAGGGCGTGTCCGAGGATGCTGGTAATGCATAGTGCGGTGTCGGCGGCTGTCCATGTTTGCACCACAGGTGAAGTGTTCAGGATGGGTAGTCGAGACAATGCTTGGAGGGCTGAGTCCAGGGGAGCTATGTCGATAACTTGTGGCCCCCCTTTTTCAATCCAATCTTCCAGTTCGGGATCTAGAGTGAAATTGCGGTTCTTGAAGAAAGACGGAATTTCTAGCTCGGCTTGGTACTCTTCACTTGGGAGGTGGTACAAGGCCAGGTCATCTAGGTGGAGGATGGCTCCTCGTGGGACTTGAATCCACATGCTTTGGTTGAGCAGGTTGACACGTGTAGCAGTGTCGTGTTGGTCATAGGTCAGGGTCGCTGACCGTACTGGAGTGTTCACGAGCCATCGGTTTCCTACAATCTCAGCTTGCGTCTCGGTGACCTGGTTGCGAGGTTTCGCATCAGCCGGACAACGTGCGTCGTTGGCTAGTTGTTGGAGGCCGCAGATCCCATCGGTGTTATCTCTGAGGAAAGGTTTGCTGGGACAGAGATAGTGAATGTCTTTCGTGCGGGTGCACATGTGTAGGTTAGGTGCTAGGTACAGTTGTGGGTCGCTGTCATGGTACGCTACCACGTCGGGAGTCCGTACTTTAAACTGAGTGTCCCGTTGCCAGAATCCGATGTTGACAATGTCTTTAAGACGGTAGATTCGGCTTGATTCGATGATTGGCAGATTGAGGAGGAAGCCAACCTCCCGCTGTGCCGGGTCAACGTACAGGGGAATGGCGCTACCTAAAGAGTAGGCGAGATGGGTTTGTATCGGATCCGTGGGTGCGGTGGTGGCGGAAGCCAGCACGGTTTGTACGAGACTCAGGGGTATTAGGTAAGGCGGGATCCTTCCCATGGCTAGGTTGTCCATGGAGGAGCCCACTTCTCTGAGCATGTCGGACATCAAGGCGGTGACCAGCTGAGTTTGGGCAAAGTCATTCTGGAAGACTGTGAACATCTGTTTCATGGAGTTCACAGTTTGGTTCAACATGACGCTATGTGTGTTAAGGATGGTGACTGTACCTCTCAGTGTCTTGCCTATGGTGGTTAGGGATGCGCTTTGTGTGGTGAGTTGGTCTTTCAGCTGTGGGAGTTCCGTCTGGATTTCTGTTACATGTCTTCGTACCGTGGCGATGTTCACGGCGTTGACACTGGACATGCCAATGTTGAACAACGTGCCGACAGCAGCGGCGGCTCCGAGCAGAGCTCCTAGGAACCTTTTGGACCGTCTGTTGTGTCCACTCAGTTCGGCCTGGGTGAGAGTCACCTTTTCAAGTTGGTTCAGCATGTGTACGATGTCAGCTTCAGCATGGTCCAGGGCTGTTTCCGTCCATCTGGCACCGGCCCAACTGTATTGAGCGATGGCCCTCGGGTAGTGTGCGCGGTAGACGTTTCGGGGGTCGAGTCGCACGTACACTTTCTGTGTGTGTGTGCGGCAATTTGTGATAAGCAGTCCATGCTGCTCTCTCAACACGATTCCCGAGGCTGGCCCCGGTGAGATGACATCGGGTGGTGGCTGGCCTCTGGTCGACTGAAAGCACATGATGGCAATCCACAGCAGCATCCTGTTACAGGCAAGAGAGAGGGAGGTGTGGATGAGAAGGGGAAAGAAAGAAGGCACAGATCAGCAAGGGTTGTCCCGGGGGATGGGACAGTCTTCTTTCCTGTAGGGACGGCGGTTGAGTTTAGTTCGTATTGGCCTCTTCTTGTCTGTCCCTACTCCGGGCCACATATCTTTTAATTTGATTTCGGTGGACCCATTTGAGAACGGGTTCTCTTGGTCCCCGTTTAAGCTGGATCTGGTATGCTACAGGAGAGAGTTTGTTCACAATTTCATGTGGTCCAGTCCAGTGAGGCAGAAACTTTTTTGACAGTTGCTTGGGTGGCAAGGCGAAACTGTAGTACAGGACTTTGTCGCCCACACTGAGTTCTTGGTGTGATGCCTTTTTGTCGTAAAAGGCTTTCTGGCCTTCAGCGCTGGTCTTCAGGTGTTGCTGAGCGAAAGCGAAAGTTGTTTTCAAGTGTCTATGGAGCTCGTCCAGATATTGGGACGTAGTATAGGCGGTGACGAGGTTGTTGTCTCCTGGTTGGTACAACAGGTGTAAGGGCAGAGTCATCTGCCTCCCAGTCATGAGTTCAAATGGAGCCACTCTGGTGGATTCCTGTGGTGTGGCTCGGATAGCCATCAGCACCAGGGGAAGTTTCACATCCCAGTCTTTCTGGTTAGCCGACACATATTTTCTCAACATGGCGACCACCGTTCGGTTAGACCTTTCTACCTGTCCGGATGAGATCGGATGGTGACTGATGTGAAGTTTGGCTTGTACCCCTAGAATTCTCCAGATCTTTTGCATGATCTCTGCGGTGAAATGGGTACCTCGATCTGAATTGACTTTCAGTGGCAACCCGAATCGGGAGAAAATGTGGTTCATCAGGAGATATGCCGTTGTTTGGGCGGTGTCGTTAGGTGCTGGCAGACACTCTACCCACTTGGTAAACTGACACACCACCGTGAGAAAGTATTTGTTACCTCTGCTCGATCTGGGCAGCGGTCCCACCCAATCAATTTGGAGGTCTGACCAGGGAAATGTGATTCCTCTGCGTTGCAACGGGGCTCTGTGAGTTAGGTTTGTTGGGTGAAACTGACAGCAGACCAGGCATTCTCTCACATACTCTGCCACATCCTGCTGCATACCTGGCCAGTATGCCACTTGTCTAAGTGTCTCATACGTGGCTCTGGTACCGTGGTGCCCCGCGTAAGGTGCGTTGTGGGCGTGGTTTATCATCTCCCCCCTTTGACATCGGGGCACGACAAGCTTGGGCGAAGTGGTGTCATCGGTGACAAACCATAAAATGTCGTCCCGCACACGCAGCATTTGTCTGCTGTTGTGTAAGTGTCTGAGATCTGAGTTATCAGTGGTGTCAGACGGTGCGATTGGGTTGGGGGAGGGGTCTTTGAGGTGGAGAATCATAGTCTTTATGGAAGTGTCTGAGGCTTGCATTTCTGCAAGGTCGTTGTTTGAAATTTGTGGGGTTAGTGACAGCATCTGCGAAGCAGGTGCAGTAGCAGGTGATGGTTTCTTGCTTCGGGTTAGCACTGCTACATCGGGGGTGGGTGAGGGTTTCGGGGAATTCCACGGTTCACCGTGTAGGGCGCCCGCTTTTGCGAGGGCGTCAGTGTGGTCATTGAAGTCTTTGTCTTGGCCTGGGAGTTTGGAGTGTCCTTTTACCTTTTTCCAGTACACGGCGAGATCGTGTGTCGTTGTGATGTTATCACATTCCTGGAACAGGTGTTGGTGTTTTACAGGCTTGTTGTTAGCAGTTTTGAAACCATTCTGTTTCCAGGTCTGAAGATGGCATACAAAACTGAGTCTGGCATAGTTAGAGTCTGTGCAGATGAGAAGTTCTTTGATGTTGTTTGATGCTGCGATTTGCAGAGTTATGAGAATTGCTGCGATTTCTGCATACTGTGATGACTTGGGGCCTAGTTTGAAGTGTTGTGGTGGGCATGGGTGGTCGTTCACCCACAGTACCCCTGCACCTGCTTTTAGGATGCCCTCGCTGTTGTAGGAGCATCCGTCCACGTAGGCTGTGGGCATGCCTTCGCACGCATTCTTGTCAAAGTACCTGTGGCAGGTCAGTGGTGGTTCTTGGGGCTCAGGTGTGTTCAGCGTTGCGGCAGGAGAGTTGTCAGAGCAGTTTTGACAGGCCGCCAAGCCGTTACCTAGAGCGGATTTGTGGTTTTGTGCATATCTTGCCTCGACGTTTCGTCCTTGGAGAGCCATTAGCCATGTAGCAATGCGTGAATTAGTGACAACGCCGTCGCGGATTCGCTGGCTATTGAGGAACATGACGGGCTGGTGGCATGTTTCTATGATGACTTTCTGTGCACCAATGTAGTTGGAGAAGCGCTGAATTGCCCACACTGTACAGAGCAAAGCTTTTTCGCAGTCTGAGAATTTACATTCTGGAGGGAGAAGTGTCTTGCTGGCATATGCGACTACCTTCTTGTCTTGGTCATGTTGTTGGTATAGGCCAGCACTGAGACATTGGTTTGAAAACCCAGCTTCCAGGTGGAATTCTTTTTGTGGATCAGGGTAAGCAAGGCATGGAGCTGTGCATAAATGTCTTTTTAGTTCTACCATGGCGTGTTCTTGAGCATCTGACCAGACGAAAGGGCAGTCCTTTTTCAACATAGTTGTTAAAGGCCTGGCGATGTCTGAATAGTTTTCGATGAACTGTCGGGAGTAGTTGCAAACTCCTAGAAAGCTTCGAAGTTCTGAGACGTTAGTGGGGGGCTTGATGTTTTGGATGGCATGAATACGGTTTGATTGTGGTTCAATGCCATGGGGTCCAATGAGCAAGCCAACGTAATTGACCTTGCTTTTACACCACTGCCCCTTGTGGAGGGCTATTTTGGCGCCGGCAGCAGATAACTGGTTTAAAACATAGTCAATTTCTTTTAGGTGGTCTGCCACCGTCGTGCTTTTCATAAGCACATCGTCGACGTAAATCAGGTTACCTCTCATCCTGGCGTCTGGGCATGCTTTGTTCAGGAATATGTTGAATTCAGCTGGTGAGTTTGCATATCCGAACGGACACCTGTTGAAGGTGTACTGTCGGTTGCCAAACGTGAATGCCAGCTTGTGTTGGTCGTCAGGGTGTACTGGAATGGTCCAGAATCCAGAGGCCACATCGAGTGTAGAGAAGATGGTGGCTCCTCTGATTTGTGGGATTTCCTGTTCCAGCTGAGTCATGGGCCATCGTGACAATGGCACCTGTTGATTTAATTTGCGATAGTCGATGGTCGGTCTCCACTTTCCATTAGGCTTGAGAACAGGCCATAGTGGCGCAGAGTATGTGCTGTTGCAGGCTCGAATGACATTTTTCTCAAGCATTGATTCGATGATTTCCCGCACCGGTTCGTGTGAGGCGATGGGAATCTTGTATTGCTTGACAAAGGTGGGCGGAGCCTCAGGGTGCGTGGGGATACGCACTGTGTGGAGGTCCGTCAGACCACAGTCTAAAGAGTCTTTCGCAAATGATTCTTTGAACTTGTATAGGACTTGTTTTAGTCTTTGGCGGTCTGCATCATCCTGAAGGGCATCAGCATCCTGTAGAATTTGTTGCACTTGCAATTCGAAACCTTGGTATGGTTCCTCTGTTGGTTTGTCATCAGTCGGGTTGGTTTCAACCGGCACGGCAGGTGCGTCAGCTTCACTGACGGGCTGGTGGGAGACTGTGTACACTGTGAGGTGTTGATCCTCTGTCAGCTCTGTTCTGCACACACGGTGTTTGGCTACCGACATGACAGATGTGATGGCAATGAATTGGAAGGGTGCTGTGAACAATGTATTGTCAGTATGTCCCTCAGGTATCAGTGCAGGTGGAATGGGCCCTATTACGGGTAGTATCAGTTCAAAGTCATGAAAGTCATTACTGACTAGCCATCCCAGTCGGTAGGCTTTGGGGATGTTGATGTCAGCTGCTGTGCAGTTGTTGAACAGAATGTAGACTACCCGAGATGACACTTCAGTGAGGGGTGTGGCTTCGAGGGTGAGTCCGAGTTCTACACATTCAGGTGAAGGTTGGAAGAAAGCCAGTGTGTGGTTTAGGGTTTGGCCCTGTCGCAGGTTGAGGCGCACGGCGACGCCTTTCGTGTAAGCAGGTACGACTGTTTCTTGTTCGTTGATGAGGGTGCAGACTTCAGGGATGGTCTGACCTGACAGTAGATTGTCATGACTGATGGGAACAGGTGGCAGTGAAATCAATGGGGCCCATACAACCTCATTAAACATGTCCACATGAGCCTTGAGGCGAATCAAGATGTCTGCTCCAATGTAGACTTCGTGAGCTGGGTCTTCCAGGATCAGGAAGTAATGGGTCAAGTGCCGGTGATTCCATGTCAAGTTCAAGGCACAGATCCCTTTGGCAGATGTCAATGAGGTTGGTTCTGGGTTCAAAGGGAAACGGGTGCGTTTACAGGTGTAGGGCAGGTCTGGAGTCTTTTCGAGAATGGCATTGAATAGTGACAAGCTTATAGCTGAGTTGTCTGCCCATAGTGCCAGGATAATGTCTGTTGCGGTTACGTCCTGCAGCTGCAGGGGAGTTTTTACCTGGGGGCAGTAATTATCGGAGTCTGGCGTTGTTCTGAACGTGCAGAGTAGCGAACTTGAACCCTGAACAGCTGTGGGGATTTCATCCTCATGTCTGGCTGAGGGAATTTCCACGATCCTTGTGGCTTGGCATTCTGGCTCAATGGATTTGTGCGGCTGGAGGGGGAGGGGTTCGCGCACCTGAGCCCAAATTTGTAGATGCTTGAAGTCCAACAAGGGTTCAAAACGGTCCAGCAGGTCCTTGCCTATGAGAAATTGATAAGTGTTCACAGGGGAAATATACACAGGGTGGACTACGCTCATAGGACCGATTGCCAGGTGAATGGGAGCTAAGTTCTTTAGCTGGATGTCGTTCTGGCTGTATGACTGCACGTTCAGCTCACAAGTGTGGAATTTAAGAGTTCGGTTTTGTCTTTGCGCTTCACACTTGAGTTTTTGAAATAGTTGAGCAGAAATTAGCGTTAGGTCCGAACCTGTGTCCACCAGGGCTTCGAGCTGCATTTCCTTTTCTAAGGTGATGGTTAAGTACAGTTTTCGTGCCACTCCTCTCTCAATGAGGTTGCCCAGGAGTTGTGGCATGGGCTCTTGTGTGTTGATTGACAAGCAGTGGGGGTAGGTCTCTAGTGTCTCGTTGTTGGTGCAGATTACTAGGACAGCGCTGTCTGGCATTTTGTTGTGAGAGCTGCTGCAGTCTTGTGCAGGAAGTGTTGTTGTCAGCTGGAGGGAGTGAGTTGAGCTGTCATTTGGTGATGCAGCAGCGAGTTCGATAGTCTTTGGTTTGACAGCAGTGTTTTGCGGGGCTGTCAGTTTGAGGGAGTGAGTGGAGCTGTCATTTTGTGATGTGACAGCGAGTTCAGCAGTCTTTGGTTTGACAGCAGTGTTTTGCGGGGCTGTCAGTTTGAGGGAGTGAGTGGAGCTGTCATTTTGTGATGTGACAGCGAGTTCGATAGTCTTTGGTTTGACAGCAGTGTTTTGCGGGGCTGTCAGTTTGAGGGAGTGAGTGGAGCTGTCATTTTGTGATGTGACAGCGAGTTCAGCAGTCTGAGGTTTAACAATAGTTTCAGGTGGGCTGTCAGCGTGAGGAGCATTGGTTTCAGGCCTGTGGGCTAGTCATGCGGTGTCTGGTTTATCTTTGTCTTCCTTGTGAGGTTTCTTTTGGACAAGATTTCTCAGTGCTCTTATGAGTTCTGCTTCTTCGGGCGTGGCTGCACTGTTTCTGTCGGGTGTGGGCTCCATTTTGACTTTACCGTTGTCATGTCGAGATGGGTCCCTTGGCCGTTTATCTGGGCTTGTGGTTCGGGGAGATCGGGGTCGGCCCCTTCTGGGGTTGCGATCGGCTTCCCAGCTGCCTCCGCCTTTTTGGTTGTGGGGGAAGCGATGCCGGTCCCAGGATCCACCGAAACGATCATTTTGCGGCCTTGGGCGGACACCCCCCCGGTTTCGCTGTCCTCTGCCGGCTTGGAACGGTCGGGACTGTTTGTTGCCGGGTTCGTAGTTGGCAGGCTGTGCACCCTCCAGGGCAAGTTCTGGACCGGGCGCAGAGACGGCACACACTGTGGGGTATTTTACAGGTTTTTCAGACACAGTCTTTTGTTTTACGTACGCTTTGTGGGCCAGGTCACGTAACTGTTGAATTGACAGGGTCCGTGGACAGACTAGAACGCCCAGGTGCGCACTTTGACTTGGGTGGAGATTCCGCAGAAAAAGCGTTTTGAAACTCACGTCCTCTTCCATGTGTGCCTCATTCCTCGGTCCGAAGTAGGCGAGCCGCAGACGTTCGTAGTAGGCTTGCGGCATTTCCAGACGAGCTTGTTTGAGGTCCATTGCCGCAAGGATGCCTTGGTCCGAGTCTGGATCAGAGAATTCACGGATCAGGGCTTGTCGTAATTGTGGATAGTTCGTTTTAACGGATTCTGGCTGGCGATCCAGGAAACTTCTCACGATGCGCCCAGAAGTGGTCCGAAGGAGATATAACTTGTCCCAAGTCGTGACATTGTCCACAGTTTGCAAGTGAAATTCAATATCGGTTAAATAAGAGTGCACGTCGTTGCCACCTGCTGGATTTGGGTTGAATGTAGGGATGTTTCTTGCCAGCTTGTCCAGTTCTTTAGAGGCTGTGCGGTGACTGGTGGCTCGTCTTTCCGGGACGGGGCCAGCAGGTGAGATAGTGTCAGGACGTGGGCTTTCCTCTTCTTCTTTAGCTTTAATAGTTTGGCTGTGAAGTGCAGGTTCGCGGGTAAGGAGAGACGGGGTGGTGTGTGTCTCCCCCTCCCGCTTATCTTGTAGGTCGTACACATGTTTGAGTTCACAGTGGACCATGTCCAGCTCGCCCTTAACCCTCTACTGCATAGCGTTGCCCCCAGGCAACGGAAAGTTTTCTTAAGCCCTGTGTTCAGTACATTTTTCTTTAAATGATTGCAACCAATTAGAATGTTTGAAAAAGTATCAAAGAACAGTCCAATAAGGTTTGGGAGTCACTATCAAGCACCATTTGAAGGCGGGACGTCCTTTTCTGACACATGGTCACAGGAGCACATGGTGTGAGATGAAAGCAAGATTATTTGCTTTAGTAATCATATTTAAAATAGCATGAACTGTACATAAAAAATATGTGTGTGTGTATGAAGGTGTAGAGAAGCCTTTTGGCAGGTTTTGTGAATTTCTTTTTATTTTGCATGTTCACAAATTCAGTTTTTCTTTTTGTTGCCTCAGGGCAACGTTATGCGATAAGGGGTACTTTTCAAGGATGTCTTGGACAATACCTCACAATGGCAAATAATGTGTTACAAGTAGGGAAGATGTAGGGTTCCTGGGTGCACAGGAACACCCAAAGTCACCAAAGTGACACTAATGTGCAGCATCCACAGTCATGTTAGAACAGAAAGGGGCCATCTACAAACTGTTCCCACAAAGTTGGGAGCATGAAATTGTCCAAATTGTCTTGGTATGCTAAAGCATTAGGAGTTCCTTTCACTGGACCTAAGGGGCAAAGCCCAACCCCTGAAAAACAACCCCACACCATAATCCCCCCTCCACCAAACAACCCCACACCATAATCCCCCCTCCACCAAACAACCCCACACCATAATCCCCCCTCTACAAAACTTTACACTTGGCACAATGCAGTCAGGCAAGTACCGTTTTCCTGCCAAACCCAGACTCGTCCATTGGATTGCCAGTCAGAGAAGCGTGATTGGTCACTCCAGAGTCCAGTGGCGGCGTGCTTTACACCACTGCATCCCACACTTTGCATTGCACTTGGTGATGTAAGGCTTGGAAGCAGCTGCTCAGCCATGGAAACCCATTCCATGAAGCTCTCTACAAAGTTTGGAGGTCTGTAGCTATTGACTCTGCAGAAAGTTGGCGACTTCTGTGCGCCTCAGCATGTACTGACCCCACTCTGTGGCCTAGTTGCTGTTGTTCCCAATTGCTTCCACTTTGTTATAATACCACTAACAGTTGACCGTGGAATATTTTGTAGTGAGGAAATATCACGAATGGACTTATTGCACAGGTGGCAACCTATCACCGCGCTTGAATTCACTGAGCTCCTGAGAGTGTTTGTTGAAGCATCTGTATGCCTAGGTTCTTGATTTTAAACAACTGTGGCCATGGAAGTGATTGGAACACCTGAATTCAATGATTTGGAGGGGTCCCAA
The DNA here is from genome assembly GCA_021554675.1 of Leuciscus idus. NCBI lineage: Eukaryota > Metazoa > Chordata > Actinopteri > Cypriniformes > Leuciscidae > Leuciscus > Leuciscus idus. The sequence continues at coordinate 52,626,698 of CM038622.1, read as the reverse complement.
TACTTTTGTCATTATACAATAGTGTATATGGGGTTGATTAGGATACATGAAGTACATGATATGACATGACGCACTACATGATACAAACCTATGTCTGTATCAAATCAAGTATATTGATGTGTTTCAAGTGTTTTTCCCTTTTTACTTAAATGATTTCTTGACATTTTTTAATAATTTTTTTTATTTTTGTATTGCTCTCTGAGAATTGTATAATGACCATTTTCTCTATGATTCTTTACCATTGTTGCATAACGTTGCCCTCAGGCAACAAAAAAATATTTTGGGGTGGGGGGGTTGGGGGAGGGACATTTTTCAATAAATCAATAAAATGTTCCCAAATGAGCCAGGAAATGATGTGAAATAATTTTTATCATGTGTCATCAAAATTCATGCAGTAGAGGGTTAAGCTCATGTCTTTGTTGGATGAGCTCGTCAATTTCAGCTCGGGCTTTCTGCAAAAAGGTTTCACAAACTTTGACTCTAGCGTCTCTGTCCGTTAATTCTGTGCGTGCTCTTGCTAGCAGATCCTCTCCACGTAGCAGCTTGGAATTTAGGGCAGCCGTGGTCTGTTTCTCCGCCTCCAATGTCCTGTCCGTGTCCAGACGCAGGTCCTCCAGGGCCTGCTGTAATCTTTCCACTTCCTGTTGTAGTCTTTCCACTTCCTGTTGTAGTCCTTCCACTTCCTGTTGTAGTTCCGGGTGTGTTTCCTCCTCAGTTCCCAGAAGTAGCTCGTCCAGTTGTTGTTGTGCCAGCTCCTTTTGTTTGCAGGCCTCCTTTAGCTGAGTCTTTAGTCCAGCGGTGTCCTTTTCCAGCTTGGCTTTGTCCTTTTCCAGCTGGGCTTTGTCCTTTTCCAGCTTGGCTTTGTCCTTTTCCAGCTGGGCTTTGTCCTCCTCCAGCAGACGTGCCTGGGACACCAGGTAGTGAGAGAGACTCCCGATGAGGCGACTCCATTCTTTTGAACTGTAGGCCTGCGTGGGGTCCTGGGACATGATCTGGTCCACGTTGTTGTCCAGTTCCTGTTGGGTCAGGAGTTTTGGGTCACCGAAGTCTTTGGATAGACAGCCGGAAGTCATGGCGGACAACCACGCTTCCAGGCTACTCCAGTGAGCCGCAGGGCTGGATGAGCGCGACATGTTGACTCACTGTAGGCGAGAGAAAACACAACACACACACACACAAGAAGGGCCAATGCAATCGTGTCGTGAAGCTAATAAACTATAGGACGGTATGCCGTCTATAGAACTTTGGGCTAACTGACTTTAGACAGTTAGGCGGGTCAGCATAGGACCCGGAATAGAGACTGTTCAGTTGTCCCTCTATTACTTAGCTTTTTGGGGTCTCGTTGGTGCACTGAAAAACAAGTTACCACAGAACATGCAAGGCACGAGTAGGCGAGGATTTAAAGGGGAGGAAGAAACAGAGATTGAACACAAAAACAAAAACAAAAATATCAGTGATTTTATCTGAGCTGTAATTTGGACACTAATAGCACAAAGGATGTGCCTTGGGGGAGATATTTAAGATTATGTGGCTTATAGTGGGAGGCAGAGTTTTCTTTTTTTTTTTCAAATGATTTAGTCTTACCTGAAATGGACGGAGGTCGCCCCGGCCGGCCCTCCCCGAGCGCGGTCAACCTTCCTGGCGCCCCGAACACCTGGCCGCCGTGACCTTGGATTCTCCGTTACTCTGCTCACGGACACGACCCCTCAAACAGGGTGACTTTTAACACAATCCTAGTAGTTCCGGAGATATCAACCAACCAAACGCAATGCAAAGGTGGGTGCGTCACAGAACGATGGCAGGGTCTGCCTAGTGTTTGCGCAGCGGTCCCAACAATTGACTCTTGCGTCGGTTTTTATGGCTGACACTCAGAAGCACCGGATTGCTGAGGTCACGCACTGCGTGCCGCCGCCCGTGGCAGAGGTAAGAGAAACTCAAGGGTCACCGCACGGTCAGTGTCGGAAACGTCAGTCGGGAGACTCACCCACAGAGGTCGAACCGGGAGTCCTTTAGTCCACTGCAAGTGCTGAGATTCTTGCCTATAAGAGCCACAACATGGAGTGAAACAAGGGACTCTAAAGTGAATTAAGATTTCTTGCTTACACCAAATGGGTTATGTGGTAAAACAATAATAACAAAATAAAACTCCGCAGAGGAAGAAAACACAAAGTAAACTTAAACCAACCTTGAAACGGAAAAACCGAATTAAAAGGGTGTATGGTCTTGTCAGTTAAAGGTGAAACAGAAGAAGGTTAGCGGTTTCTCGATGTAGGTGGAAACAGGAGAAGCGGTGCGGTAGACCACTGTAGTGGTTTAATAGAGCCTCTAGGGGGCGCTCTTCCTCTCGTCGGTTCGCCTTAACTGTTGGACACACTTAAACTTTTAATTCAAAATTGGCTTAAAATCAAATCCAAATAATCCTGGGGTACCTTAACAGAGAATTCGAATGGTTATTTATAACAATCAAACAACACTTAAGTTATTTTGTAATGATTACAAACTAATCATTCGAAATCAGCATCTATGGAATGAAATTCAACAGAGTAAATTTGTAGAAAGCTGACTTGGACAGGGAGCTTCCACTAGGGGGCTCTGTCTTTCTCAGGGGTATGATGATTGGAAATAACAAAAAAAAAAAAAAAAATCACTATAACATTGAAGTTGTTATTAAATGATTATTTAAAAACGGGAATAAACCCAAACAGAATCATCAATGTAGATTTAAAAGTGGAAAACACAGCAGGGTATAGTGACCCTGAGGAGAAGAGGGATAGTTGACCTGGAGGGGTGTGGCCACGTGGGGCACTGTCCTCTTCCGGGTGAACTATCAGTGCTTTTGGATTGAGACACTCTATAATTTCCGGTTTCCTTTCTGGGAATTTAATTCACAATAAAATGTCTCAGTCCACAATACAAGGGTTGTTTTAAACGAACTTAGCGAGCTGTAACTGCAAATATGTATTTAAACAGCTTCTTAGAATTACGACCGCGAATTTTTTGAATCACCAAAAATCAAGGCGGAAGGAAATGGCCGACGGGTGTTTACCCCGTCGTCGACCACGCGGTGGCAGTGTTGCGCTTACGCGGAACAAAGACACGAGGTGGTAAATTTAAAACATGAGAACAATACACGCCTGTAGGATTGACTTCAGCAATCGCAATTTCACGCGTGCAGGCCTTTTACAAACACAAAAATCACACTGCAAATAAATTCTTTAAAAAGGTCACGCAGACCTTTTGCAAACACAAAAATCACACTGCAAATAAATTCTTGAGAGATCACGGCGGATCTTTTGTTTCTGTTCTGTGCAGAACTATAACGCGGGTTTCTTGCTGGTTAGCAAAGCCAGTGGTTTAACCCGTAAGTGTCGTTGCTAGCGACATACAATAGAATATATTCTTTCTGACCGGAGTAGCTTACTTTGCTCTCGGGGTTTACAGAAATACCGGTAACAATGCCTGATGGACTCCTTTGTTCCAACACAGGTATTAAAACAGAATTACATGTACGGTCAAGCAAAAGAGATGTTTATTTTCCTCTAATTTTGGACTCGCAACAATACTGTAAACTTAACTGCAGTTTTTCTCCACGACCAGACTTAACTGGTGGGTTATGGCTTTTTGCCCTTTGATCAGTTTTTCGAGTCGACTTATTCAGTAATTCAATACTTGTTTAGTAACTTTACAAGATTCAAACGCGCACAAAAACGTTAAACTTTCAAAAATCACACATGAATATCAAATTGCACAATTTGTATCAAAACTGAGTATGAGAGTGCCCGCATCCTCCACCAATATTTATGTAACAACAATGACTTTGTGTTGGGGAATTAATTAGCTCAAATTAGCGGTAATATTCATCAATGTGAATATGCATCTGTTGCTTCCATAAATTAATTTATTCAAATTAGGGAATAGGTCAAAACCTCGGCTGGTATCAGCGATTACACAATTACTTGTAATAATCACTGATAGAGACGGGTAGCATTTACTCAATTTGGGGGAATTTGAGGTAGAAGTTGACGAATGTTCATTTACCATGCAGACTGGCCGTCCAGCGGACAGAATGTATAATTTATGAACAGAAATCGGGCGTCTTTAACACTGATAGATAACACTTTCTTGTGGCCACAAAGAAGATAATTATCTCCGTGTTTTAGACAATTTTAGGTTTCTTTTAAGAATAAAACCAATCGTAGAGCTTATAAGGTAAAATCTGCACTCATCAGGGACTCAGAATTTGAAACAAAACAGGCAAACTTAATTCAAATTATTTAACAAAGTTTATTTAAACAAGCTAGCGATTACACAATTATTTTAAATCACGCAGGAGTAAAAATGCATAAACAAAACAGGCAATATAACGATCGTAATACAGAAATACAACAAAATAAAAAGGCTTTAGAGAGGGATTGGGAAAGAGAGAGAGAGAGAGAGAGAGAGAGAGAAACTCAGCGAGAGGAAACTAATAGTTGAGATACGAATGATTTTAGGTGTGTGTGTGAGATGTGGAGATGGTAGCGTTTGTAAGGTGGGTGTGTCGCTCCGTGAGCACGTGGTAGTGTGTTTGTCTCGGCACACGTGGGTGAGAGTATGTGTGTGTGTGTGTATGTGTATGTTTGTGTGGGTGAAAGAGAATTTAGAGAGAGAGATAGAAACAGTTTAGTCATTCACCACAAAACCCCAACGTTTCTCAGTAATATTTAGACAACTTTAAACAGCATTTCCTTCAGATTGCAAATTTAAAAGATCTACGTTACTCTGTTTGAAAGGTCGGCCTTCTGTGGGTGCGTTCGTCTGTGTTGGATAAAGACACCTGGATCACGTGGTCACAGCGTTCTGGTTGCTATGGCGACTTGAAGCGAGCGAAGACTCAGCAAAGATTATCTTTAGCCTTAAGTTGGTTTTGTGGGTTGGTTTCAGAAGACTATACTGAAGTAAGTAGTTCTAAGAAAAGACTTGGAAATAAAAGGAAAATAAAAGCGAGCGGAGCTTCCTTGAGGGAAGGAGGCGTGTCGTCTTTCTCTCTGGCGGACTGCAATGAGAGGAAAGGGGCGCGCAATTTTAAAGGGCTAAACTCACGCCTCCCTCACGTACGTGGGCCAATCGTCTTTAACAACGTATGGGCCCACCTCCTGACGTTTTGAGGTCTATACGCCTCCTTTCCGCGGGGTTTTGAAACGATTAATTCGTCCATAACTTAATAACACTGGTATTTAATAAAACAATGCATTCTCTGATATTTTGTGTTAAAGATTCAGCATCGTTGGGGTTTGTGGAACACGGCAATACCGCGAATGACAGTTCTAATATCTAAAATCAAGGAGGTACATCATTTCTTGTAATTGTGGGCACCACAGAGTGATTACAGGCCAATAAACTACATAGGCATAATATTTGGGACAGGGGATCATACACATCAAGAAAATACACTTAAAATGTTTTATACAAGGATTTTGGATCACACGTGGTGGGGCCTGAGTGTGTTTCTGTGTGTGTGTATGTGAGTGCGTCTTGAAAGTTCATACCCATCCGCTGAACTCTTGTCCCCGGCGCTGCGGGTGAGGCTTATGTGTGTGCGTGCGTTTGGCTCTTTGGATTGATGTATTAGGCACAGACCACATGTTTTGGGCATCTGGTCTCTACAACACAGTTTTATTGTTGTGAAGAGTTAATTAGTGTCTATGTGTAAATCAGTGTCCGAGAGACTCCCTGGGGGGGGGGTGCTTTCGGGATCGCTCTCATTGGTCAGCGTTAGGCTCTCCAAGCCCTAAACAGACGGTCTTTGTTGATTTAGACGTAAGAGATCATGTAGACAGAGAGAGATAGTCAATGATTTACACCATTTTTCGGCGCCGTTTGGGCTGCACGTCTTGCGCCGAGCAATCTCAAAACAACAGAGGTGTCGTAAATGAGAGTGCTTTGGAATGTGAGAATAGCTTGAGTCAGAGCGAGACAGGGGTTTTGTAGATTTAGACTGCATTAATTAATTTGATTTAATCACCATGCAACTGGTGATCTGCTCTCCGTTACAAGACATTAATCGGAAGGCTGCTGCGTGGAGGAAAGTTCCCCAGGACGTTGATATGTCAGGTCGGCTAAATGTGATATAGTGGTATATAGGGCTTTTAATTGTATTAACTGCCCTAATAACGTTAGAAAATCATGAAAATAAAAAAATGACATGACAACTTATCGTTATAAAATCATTATTTATTTTATTAAAAGTTGAGAATTCAGGTTTGTTTATCAGTACCATAGCAACGCTAACTTCTGCTGGAATTGTCGGATAGGAACCGTCCGTAGCCTTTCGCAAGAGTTCAATTTTTTGAACGCATCCGGATGACCAACGGACCCGGTTCACACCCATTCGCATGCGGTCTGCGAATCTCCATAGGAAATTAATGACTTCCGGTCGTTTCGTAGCCGAATCGGAGCTGATTTCAACTGCCAGTGTGAAGGCGGCGTGAGTCAATGCAAAGACGCGTTACGCGCGTAAAAAATTCCTGCGGCGCGAATGAGGCGTAGAGCGCGGCGCGGTAGACGCGAATACGCCTCATTCGCGCGTCAAGTTCGCGCGAATGGCGCGAATTGAGCGTCTGGCGCGTTAAGCCTTGGTTATACTTTCGCCTGGCTCCGCAGCAAAATTAAACCATGGTTAATTTGTAGTTACTATGGTTTTACTGCAAAAACCATAGTTAAACTATGGTTCATTTTGTAGTTACTATGGTTTTACCACAAAAACCATAGTTAAACCATGGTAACTACAAAAAAACCATAGTTACAAAAAACGTACTCGGTTACTAACGTAACCTCGGTTCTCTCTAGAAGAGGGAACGAGTACTGCGTAAGTATCTTACGCTAGGGGAAAATCCCTTTTCCGCGAGATATTGAAGCCAAAAAATTATCCTTCATTTTGTATTATTGTAAAACGCGTTGCGGCAGCATAGAGACATAGGCAAGACGGCTCGTGTGCCTATTGGCTGTTCTGCGGCAACTGCAGCAGCCTATCGAGCGAGGCCTAGCGTGACGTCAGACCCAATGAGGGTGCTTCGCGCCCACTGCGTCACGTCCCGCCGAAACGGGTGTGGCTTAGGCCTATAAATCCATCTCGCAGGCAGCTGATATCTGGTTTTTCATCGCCGAAGCTAACCAGAGCGTGTGCATGCATGGCAAGATACGCAGTACTCGTTCCCTCTTCTAGAGAGAACCGAGGTTACGTTAGTAACCGAGTACGTTCTCTTACGAGAGGTCTCTCGTACTGCGTAAGTATCTTACGCTAGGGGACCCAATGTAAAACGCCGTGCGTGCTGGGATCTGACACCAAGACCCAAGGGCGAAAGCCCGGGGTTCATATAGTGCATAATCACCAGGGGAACTCACAGGGAGTCCGGGAAGAGGGAGGGATTTTGGAACATAACATTGAGTCATTAGGTCCAAACTCCATGCACGTACTGAGAGCGCGTGTAAGTCTCCTATGCGCTTCACTGAAGCGAGAGCCAGAAGAAACACTGTCTTGAAAGACAGGTGTTTAAGATCAATCGTCTGTAAAGGCTCGAATGGGTCACCTTTCATGGCTTCCAGCACCATAGAAAGGTCCCATACAGGGACTGAGGGAGGTCTGGGAGGATTCAGTCTCTTAGCTCCTCTAAGGAAACGGATGACTAAATCGTTCCTTCCTATTGACTGACCAAGCGTTGTTTTTGAGAACGCTGCTGTGGCCGCCACATAAACCTTGAGCGTGGAAGGGGTCCTGCCCTTGTCCAACAGCTCTTGTAGGAAGGAGAGAACCTCAGTCACGCCACGAGCTGTGCACCAGCTGGAGAACACTGACCATTTTGAGGAATAGAGACGTCGCGTAGACGGAGCTCTAGCCTGCGTGATCGTGTTTAACACTCCGCTTGGGAGGTCAGCGGGTACCCGTTGATGGCCCAAACATGAAGGGACCACAGCTCTGGGCGCGGATGCCAAATCGAGCCCTTGGCCTGAGAGAGGAGGTCCCTCCTCACTGGCACTGGCCATGGGGCAGTGCTCGCTAGCTGCATCAGAACTGGGAACCAGGGTTGGTTTTTCCAGAACGGCGCTACGAGTAGCACTGAGCATCCTTCTTCCCTGATCCGTTCTATCACATGAGGCAGGAGAGAGACGGGAGGAAAGGCATAGAGCGGGCGGCGGGGCCATACATGAGCCAGCTCTTGGAGAAAAATTCTTGGAGAAAAATTCCAGACAGTGAGCGTTTTCTTGAGATGCGAACAGGTCTACTTCCGCTCTGCCGAATTTCTTCCACAGCAGCTGGACTGTCTGTGGGTGTAGAGACCACTCGCCTGTCGGAACATTGTTCCTGGACAGTCTGTCCGGTCCTACGTTTAGGAGCCCTGGCACATGCGCTGCTCTCAGCGAGAGCAGGTTGCGCTGAGCCCACACCAGGAGGCGTTCTGTCAAGCCTGTGCAGGTTTCGGGACCTGAGGCCGCCCTGGCGATTTATGTAGGACACCACTGACATGTTGTCCGAGCGGACCAGGACGTGGTGTCCTCGTATTTGGGGACAAAAACGCGTCAGCGCGTTGTCTACTGCCAGCATTTCGAGGCAGTTTATGTGTAGAAGCTTCTCCCGTTCTGACCATTGGCCGAAGAATGGTCTGCCCTCGAGCAGCGCTCCCCATCCCGAGGTGGATGCGTCCGTAGACACTACCTTCACACTCGAGGAAGTCCCCAGGCTTACACCTGATTGGTACCAGTCGGTTGCTTTCCAAGGTTTCAGAGCTGCGATGCATTTCTGATTGACCTTGAGACGAAGCAGACCGGAAGCCCACGCTCGGCGCGGCACTCGCGCTTTCAGCCAGAACTGTAGCGGGCGCATGCGAAGCAAGCCCAGCTGAAGTAGTGATGATGCTGAGGCCATGAGACCTAGCATCCTCTGAAATTTCTTGAGCGGGACAGATGCGCCACAGCGGAAAGAGCTCGCTGCGCGCTGAATGTCTAGTACGCGCTGTGGTGACAGTCGCGCTATCATAGACAGCGAGTCCAGTTCTGTGCCCAGAAAAGATATTATCTGTCTGGGGGACAGAGAACTCTTCGCCCAATTGACTCTGAGACCCAGATTCTCGAGGTGATCGAGTAAAATGGTCCTGTGCTCTATTAGCACCGAGTGAGATTGAGCTAGAATCAGCCAATCGTCCAAGTAGTTCAATACTCGCATGCCCTGTAGTCTGAGGGGTGCGAGCGCTGCGTCCATGCACATCGTAAATGTACGGGGTACTAGGGACAAGCCGAACGGTAGAACTGTGTACTGATATGCCTGGCCCTCGAAGGCGAATCTCAAATATCGCCTGTGACGTGACGCTATCTGTATTTGAAAATACGCGTCTTTCAGATCTATTGACACAAACCAATCTCCTCGGCGAATCTGCGCGAGGATTTTTCTGGTCGTGAGCATTCTGAACTGTCGCTTTGCAAGCACTCTGTTCAGTTGCCTTAGATCTAGTATGGGTCTGAGACCCCCGTCTTTTTTCGGTACCAGGAAGTATCTGCTGTATAGCCCTCCTTCGCTCTGAGCTTGAGATAACGGCTCTATGGCCCCTTTGCTCAATAGTTTCAAAATTTCGGCTCGAAGTAGGTGTGTTACTTCTGTTTTTACCGTGGTCTCGACGCGCGTCGCATAGCGGCGAGGGCGTCGGCGAAACTGTAGCGAATAGCCTCTTTCTATAATGTCTAGCACCCACTTCGAAACCCCGGGTAGCCTCGCCCATGCATCTGCATGAATGGCTAGGGGTTGAATGTGAAGCGCGCTCTGGTCGCTCAGCGACAGAGGGGCTTCGGTGTGCTGCAACATAAGCGTCGCGCTTATGACATTCGAGGCAGAGGGCGCGCTGATAACAGCGGGCAGATTGCCCGCGCTCGACTCCTCTGCGGTGGTTAACCAAGAGGGGGAGGGCTGGGCGAGTCCCGTAGGACTTGTCATGCCTATGTGTGGATGTGGGCGCGGGATAGCGGGCACATTTACCACACCGAGAGCATTGTCCGCCTGAGCAGAGCGAATGCACGTTGGTTTCGTTTTTACAGAAACCTCGAGACATGCAGAACGTAGTGATTGTGGGCACTGGGCAGTGGGCACATCTGCTACGTTTAATGCGCAATCGAACTGGGTCGATTTTATGTGCGCGAGCCCTGTGTGACGGGCTGTGCTTGTGTGTAGGAATGGGCACTGGGCAGTGGGCATTTTGTCTACACTCATAACACCATCGGCCGTGGCCGGGACACCAGAAAATACACTCTTTGTGGGATTTATCTGGGTAGCCGTGAAAACGGCATTTGTGTGCAGGCAAGCGGGCAGTGGAACCGGCTTGTTGACTGCAAAATACACTGGAACAGTCACATTTCTTGGAACTGAACGAGCGATGAGTTTTGGTGGAAGTCCGGCCGCGGCGGGACTTGGACACCGTCGTTTCCCTAGGCGTGCTAGGACGACTTCGGGGCCTCGGGCTTTACCACAATCCTGGGCCGCGGCCCATGCGGGGCGGGGCGGCGGCCAGATGAGCGAGAGCGCGGGCCTTCGGGCCTGTCGGCGCTGCGAAGTGGCGGCGGTGGGCGGAGGCTGAGGCTGTGAGCTCTGAGCAGACGGTTTTGCACGGCCTGCTGCAGAACTGGAGCGCTTCGGCAGGAAGTGCTTCATAGCCTGTGACGCTTTCTGTACCTCGGCGAATCTTTCCGCGAAATCTTTGACGGAAGTTCCGAAGAGGCCAGCAGGAGAAAGCGGAGCGTCGAGGAACGCGGCGCGCTCAGACTCAGACATCTCAGAGAGCGTTAGCCACAGGTGTCTCTCAGTCACAGTGAGAGAGGCCATGCTCCGTCCTATGGCCTGTGCAGCAGACTTAGTAGCGCGGAGAGCGAGGTCCGTAGCACTTCTCAAGTCTGGCACGCAAATTGCATCTGGTCCTTTCTCGTCCAGCTTTCGGAGGAGATCGGCCTGGAAAATTTGCAGTGTGGCCATAGTATGCAGCGCTGACGCAGCCTGCCCAGCGGCGGAGAAAGCACGACCGAGCAGGGTTGACGTCATGCGGCAAGCTTTTGAAGGCAGCGCCAGCTTAGCGCGCCGTCCAGCGGAGGGCGGGCATAGGTGGGCTGCTATCGCTTCTTCGACCGGCGGCAGCGAATGGTAACCTCTGTTTTTAGCATCGTCAACAGCGGAGAATGCTATCGAAACAGAAGAGCACATTCTAGCTGAGAAGGGGGCGTTCCAAGACTTAGCGACTTCTTCATGTAACTCAGGAAGAAAGGGCGCTGGTCTGGACGCAGGCGAAGCGCGCTCCCCAGGAAGAAAATATCCATCCAGCCGGTTGTGAGCAGGCTGTTCAGGCGTAGACCACTCGAGGCCGAGGCTCGGCCAGCGACTTCAGTGACAACTCGTCCCGCTGCAAATGCTTCCTCAGACGGCGCGGCTTCTCTCCGGATCCAGCGATGCGTGTGCTTCGCTGAAGAGATGAAAAATCAGATATCAGCTGCCTGCGAGCTGGATTCATAGGCTTAACCCTCTGGGGACCAAGCTGTTTTTGGGGCCCTTGAGATGTTCTGACATGCTCTGACATTTGTGCTTTTTTCAGTTATTTATAAACATGTTAATGGCAAAGGTGTAAATTCACTCTATATAGCACAAACAGGCCTACCATAATATGCGAGCAACATGTATGTAGATGTTTGTATTTTTAAGAGAATAATGTTTATGCGTGGTTATTTAAAAAAATAAAAATGAAAGTTGCTGAAATAAGACCACAAAACTCATACAAAATATGTGCCCACAAGACTTTTGACTAATGGATGTTGTCCCTTTCAGTTCTAGCTTCAAAATTATGTGAAAATAGTCTTGCTTTATCGTTCACAAAAAAAAATACATTGATTTAAATGGTGTAAAACAGGTTTTGCTTGGAAAGCCAATATGCGAGGGGGAGGAGTAGTTTACACCTTAGTCCCACCCACTCTGCATAATGACTCTGCATAATTAGCCATTCATTCAGGTGTGACACTGACTGAGCCACAATGCAAAGACAAAATATATATTTTGAAGAAGACTTATATTGACCATTTAAGATTTTGCTTACATCTATCTTGTAAATATGTTTTGCTATTTTATTAAAAAGGTTACAATTACAACAATAATTACAATTTCAGCAATATTTCTGCAAAAAAGTACTCTTTCTTTGTAAAAAAAAAAAAAAAAAAAGATTATAGGCCTACATTTTATCATATGTATTCATTAGTTTGAATATAGCCAACATTGGAACATCTTAGTCTATGACTTTATTTTTGACAAAATAGTATTTTATATATATGAGCAGAAAAGCTTATTTGATGTGACAGTATATTCTACAGTAAAAACTGTACCCAAATCTAGTCAACAAAATGTTGTCTTTCATACTTCGCCTGACTTAACGCAGTAACTGTAACTGTAAAAGCAGTTTATTCTTTCACACACAGACGCGCGATTCATATTTAGGCTAAACACTCTTTACAAATATGTACCCTTCAATCATCTCACAGAAACGCGATTCATATTATAGAAACGCGATTCATCTTTTTGTTTACATAAGCCTACAACGTTATTCCATAACGTTATTCCACATTAACACTTGAGAAAGGATAACTTAGCCTACCTCACTCCTCAGCGGGATCTGCTCCTCATATCAGCACGGAAAATTTTCTCCATAAGGTAGGCTATATTATGCCTCTTTGTTTACAGCTGATGTGGGGGCGTTTCACAGACTGAAATGGTTCTCAGAATTTGCGTTTGAATAGCACGCGCTCTCCGGGGCGTGGTCAAATTACTTTTGAATGGCTCCTAATGAGCTCGACTGGAGTCGCTCTCTTTTTATACAGATTACAGAAGCTGATAATATTTGTTTTTTATATAAATTACTTCATTTAAAAGCTGCGATCTCAAGCTTTATGCCCGTGGGTCTGTTTGCCTGTTTGACTGAATTTTCGCGGAGTTATAGATAATTTTCGAACGCGTTTCAAATGGGAGTTTACTGACAGAGAGAAGGCAGAAATAGCATCATGTTAGTTTTTCTTTATTTGTCAAAAAGCAAAACACTTTATTTGTATTGTGAGTATACAGAAAAAAAATAGAAACTGAACAGGATCGATTGATGTATTACACGAAAATGAAAGATCAAAATTAACAGAGCATTTTGTGTTTATTTTTCATTGCTAAAAAAAAAAACGAGCAAAACGCGCGGGCGCGTTTTTGGTCCCCAGAGGGTTAAGCCACGCCCGTTTCGGCGGGATGTGACTCAGTGGGCGCGAAGCACCCTCATTGGGTCTGACGTCACGCTAGGCCTCGCTCGATAGGCTGCTGCAGTTGCCGCAGAACAGCCAATAGGCACACGAGCCATCTTGCCTATGTCTGTATGCTGCCGCAACGCGTTTTACAATAATACAAAATTAAGGATAATTTTTTGGCTTCAATATCTCGCGGAAAAGGGATTTTCCCCTAGCGTAAGATACTTACGCAGTACGAGAGATCTCTCGTAAGAGAACCATGGTTAATTTTCGTAAGGGAACTGTCACTATAAGTTTCTCAGAATACAATAGTGGTCAAATACTGAAACTTGAGTCTTATATCTTTTTAATGATGTATAGTTTGTCAAGGTATAACATTAAATCTGATAGTAACTTTGAACTAAATAAATAAAAAAACGCTTCAGTGCGCCGACGCACTGGTGAAGCTTAACAGGTTAATTTGTGTTAGTGAGCACTTCTCCTTTGCTGAGATAATCCATCCACCTCACAGGTGTGGCATATCAAGATGCTGATTAGACAGCATGATTATTGCACAGGTGTGCCTTAGGCTGGCCACAGTAAAAGGCTACTCTAAAATGTGCAGTTTTATCACACAGCACAATGCCACAAATGTCGCAAGTTTTGAGGGAGCGTGCAATTGGCATGCTGACTGCAGGAATGTCCACCAGAGCTGTTGCCCGTCAACTGAATGTTCATTTCTCTACCATAAGTCTCTCCAAAGGCGTTTCAGAGAATTTGGCAGTACATCCCACAGGCCTCACAACCGCAGACCACATGTAACCACACCAGCCCAGGACCTCCACTTTCAGCATCTTCACCTCCAAGATCGTCTGAGACCAGCCACCTGGACAGCTGCTGCAACAATCGGTTTGCATAACCAAAGAATTTCTGCACAAACTGTCGGAAACCGTCTCAGGGAAGCTCATCTGCATGCCCGTCATCCTCATCGGGGTCTCAACCTGACTGCAGTTCATCGTCGTAACCGACTTGAGTGGGCAAATGCTCACATTCGATGGCGTCTGGCACTCTTCACGGATGAATCCCGGTTTTCACTGTACAGGGCAGATGGCAGACAGCGTGTATGGTGTCGTGTGGGTGAGCGGTTTGCTGATGTCAACGTTGTGGATTGAGTGGCCCATGGTGGCGGTGGGGTTGTGGTATCGGCAGGCGTATGTTATGGACAACGAACACAGGTGCATTTTATTGATGGCATTTTGAATGCACAGAGATACCGTGACGAGATCCTGAGGCCCATTGTTGTGCCATTCATCCACGACCATCACCTCATGTTGCAGAATGATAATGCACGGCCCCATGTTGCAAGGATCTGTACACAATTCCTGGAAGCTGAAAACATCCCAGTTCTTGCATGGCCAGCATACTAACCGGACATGTCACCCATTAAGCATGTTTGGGATGCTCTGGATTGGCGTATACGACAGCATGTTCCAGGTCCAGCCAATATCCAGCAACTTTGTACAGCCATTGAAGAGGAGTGGACCAACATTCCACAGGCCACAATCAACAATCTTATCAATCTATGCGAAGGAGATGTGTTGCACTGCGTGAGGCAAATGGTGGTCACACCAGATACAGACTGGTTTTCGGACCCCCCCAATACAGTAAAACTGCACATTTTAGAGTGGCCTTTTATTGTGGCCAGCCTAAGTCACACCTGTGCAATAATCATGCTGTCTAATCAGCATCTTGATATGCCACACCTGTGAGGTGGATGGATTATCTCGGCAAAGGAAAAGTGTTCACTAACACAGATTTGGACAGATTTGTGAACAATATTTGAGAGAAATAGACCTTTTGTGTACATAGAAAAAGTATTAGATCAAAGATAGAAAAATGGGGGCAAAAACAAAAGTGTTGCGTTTATAATTTTGTTCAGTGTGTATATGAAGAGTTCAGATGCAAAAGCCTCTAAGTGCCATCTGAAATTTTCTTCTAGAATGATCATTTTTATCAAGCTTGTATATTTAAGTTCAGTAATTTCACTTAAATGCCAATGAAAATTACCTATTAATTGTCATTTAAGTGAAATTACTGAACTTATATATATATGTGTCTGTGTCTGTGTGTGTGTGTGTCCATTGTATTAATACACTTGTCCACTTTGAAACACAATGTTAATCTGAAGTTAAACCTACCTCCTGGTAGGTGTTTCTGAAACACAGATTAAGTACAGATTACTAACACCTGGACTATGGAGTCCTCAACTAAAATACACTCGATTAATTTAATACCACCTGTGTAAATCAGGATTAGCTGGATTGAGGTTGCCTATAAAACATGGAATGAACCAAGAAAAGGTTAAAATTGTATGCAACTGAGAAGCAAATGGCAATGGAAGTTGAAAAGAGAGTGCGATCAAAGAATTGTTCTGAACATGAGAAAAGTCTTTTAAAGCAAATAGTTTCGAGACATCCTGTTATCGAAGATAAACTGCACACATCAGCTGTTGAATCAAAGAAAAGGAATGCCTGGACATCTGTAATGAATTTAATGCAAATGAACACACATCTACAAGAACAATACAACAACTTCAGGTAAGAATCATAAGTTTTATTATGGCTTTTTAAAATCACTGTTGTATTTATAATAGTTATTTAATACAGGTGTTGTGGAAAAATATCAAAATAAACCTAAAAAAAACTGTTGCTGAAGCTCGAAGAGGGAGGTTTAAGACTGGCGGAGGACCTGCAAATAAAGACTGTGATGTGTTGGATGAGTTACTGACAGGAATACTGGAGATCACATGCACCTATATTAAGTATTTTAATTTGATTTTGGCTTTTGTTTCTCTCCTCGAAAACTTCTATTTGCTTCTGTCATATGATGTGAAACATTTTCCCATTTAATCTGTATTTATTTGACCATATATGAACTGTTCATGTTTCAAGGAGAAGGTCAAAACAGAACTGAAGAATTGGAAAGCAGCTTACCCTCCACATCCTCAGAAGCAAGGGTGACAATGTCTGCCAGTACTGGTAACCAGAAGAAAAGACTCACTGTCCATGAAAAGTTGGCTAATGATTTTCATGAACATAAATTGAAGTATCTTAAGGAGGAGCATGAAATGAAGATGTAACAACTGAGACAAGTCAGACACAAATATTTGTTATAGTTTAACAACTGATATTTAGAACTCACTCAGGGAATCTGTGTCCCAGCCCCCAAAACAGGGCAAGAAGATCTCAGTTACCCTGGTTGCCATGGCTGCGATCAGATAGGATGGTTTTTATGGCTCTTAGGAATGCTAAAAAGTAACTAACTCAGCCACAGATATCAGAACAGAGTCTCCTGCGTTCATTTAATCGTAGACAAACTGATCTATAAATGAACATGCATCCCAGAAACTGTGTGAATGATTTACTGGCTTATGTACCATTATGTATATACTTTGATATTTGATTATACAACCAAAACGGGACTCTCACTTAATTCTCGCTGAGAAGGAGAGATAAACCTATGTATAACCTCTTGAGAAATGTGTAGACATGTATCCAGGGGCGTAGCCATCATTTCAAAAGTGAGGGGGACAGAATGTCAAGTGTAATACCAGTTTTTTTCAGACTTTTGTTGACAGGTTTTTGCTTAATTGGCTTAATATGCTATTTATTTTTAAAGCAATAAAACAGAAAGAAAGAACGATGTTCATTACTTTATATTGCACATGCAGGGTTTTTCCTGGCTCAAAACTAGGCGGAAGTGGTAAAATCCTGATCATGCATTTTAATAATAAGATAATGAAATTTGTATTTTTCATAGACCATCATATAGCCTACACTGTAAAAAAAATCCCGTTGTTTTTACGGAAAAATACTGGCAGCTGTGGTTACCAGAACAATACTGTAAAAAAACACATCAAAGTGAGGGGGACAGAATGTCAAGTGTAATACCAGTTTTTTTCAGACTTTTGTTGACAGGTTTTTGCTTAATTGGCTTAATATGCTATTTATTTTTAAAGCAATAAAACAGAAAGAAAGAACGATGTTCATTACTTTATATTGCACATGCAGGGTTTTTCCTGGCTCAAAACTAGGCGGAAGTGGTAAAATCCTGATCATGCATTTTAATAATAAGATAATGAAATTTGTATTTTTCATAGACCATCATATAGCCTGTGTTTGTGGGTGGAGCTCGGTACCCCTAGGGGGGTCGGGGGGCATGCCCCCCTGGAAGAAAATGTGTACATTTTAAAGATAAATGCATTAATCTGGTGCACTTTGAGTCACCCGAATCTGCTGTTAAAAATAAATAATCCACCCGCCAACCGCCCAAACCTATGATATTTGATCATCACATTACAATTATTCAAACTACAATTATTACATCACTGTTGGAATTTTTTTTTATCAGAATAAGTTTTTTACCTTTATAAAGGGCATTTTTTCCTTAATTTTATTAAATGTAGCCTATGCTCCATCTTTCATTTCAAATTGAAACTTTGTTACCGTCAGTGTATTATTATCAACTATAGGCTATCAATCGCCACTTAACATTAAATTAAATTAAATCAGAATCATCCTTGCATTATCTGTGATTCCCTATTTATTATTAATATTATTTATTATCTATCTATCTATCTATCTATCTATCTATCTATCTATCTATCTATCTATCTATCTATCTATCTGCCTGTCTGTCTTACTAAACTAAAACTTTCCAATTGAAAACCTTCAAACTTCAAGCTTTTAAAACTACTTCAAACTTTCTGGTTAGGCTTTTTCAAGAGAACTTAAATTTTGTCATCATGTACACATGTTACAACGCTGCCTGATTCAAGCAGGCTGTTAATGCATGAAAATACAAATTCAGCATTAGGCTAACAATCACCATGTTTATTCTAATTTGAAGGGCTTTGATAACATCTGTGAAAATAAAAGACATTACGAATAAAAAAAGATTGAAAATAAACGCACGTTTGTGCGGGTAGTGAATATTTTCAATTTACAACGAAACTTGTTAATTATTCAACAAGAGAAATAGGCAGAGTTAATCATCATTGTGCAACACAATTCAGATACCACATGACAACTTACTTACAGCGCTTGACTTTTTCGTGAAAAAGGATCGAGTTAAGACTGAAGAGTTTGTTGTCGTTTTGAACTCACTGCAACCTCTATGAAAAAAAATGGATTGGGCGCGGGTGCGAGCATGGGCGTGTCGTGATGCACGAGTGACTGATTACCATGGAAACGTGAAAGTCACGTATGTAGATAGACTTGACTCTTTGGATTTTAAATCTCGATGTAGGCTATGCACACCCGCGAAAACCGGGTGTGGTGGACACACTTGCCCTATGAAAAAGTGCGGGGGACGAATTTACATTTTATAAAAAGTGGGGGGGACACGTCCCCCGCGTCCCCCGCGTAATCTACGCCCATGCATGTATCCAATCTTCCCACCTCATGACTTTCAGACCTTGTTGCATACTATGGTTTACCAAAATCAGATGTGTGGCATGTTTTGTCTCTGCAAACTCCAATCTGCATTCCCAATTTGTTCATTTACATTACATTTTGATAACTTTGTGACGCATTAGAATTATAAGGATCTTGAAGATTCTTTTCTTTAACACCCAATGAAAGTACACATTGCAAATGAGCATGCTTGAACAAAGGTCATAAAAAGACATTTTCCCTCCAAAGGAAGACACTTCTTATTGGCTCTTACAGCTCCAAATGGGTGTGCCATCCTCACGCTTTAAAAGTCACTGACCACAAGATCCGGCCCTCTTAGCTCTTGTCCTCGGACCTAAACTGCAGCTCCAAGTGAATCCTGTGGGGGGAAGGGGACCCCCTTTCCCCCCCACGGGGCCCTGCAGGCCGAGTCAGACTGCCTTTTTTAAATCCAACCAAGAAGGAAACGGACAACTCTTACCTTAAGGATGCCGTGTGTTCCAGCATGGCCTCAACAGGCCCAGGGCAGGAGGCTTCGAAGCATCCAGGACATGTGCTCACTCCAGCATCAAGGACAACCTCAGGAGTTCAGTGACTTCATTCAACACGGACGAAGTCCCTCGCAACTCGCACCATGTGCTCTTTGTGTCCTGCCGGCCCAGAGCGTGTAGGCCACTATCTGCACTCCAGCCATGAGAACAGCGACAATACAAGTTCATCCTATCTCCTTCATCCAACGGAGAAGAAAAGGATTGCAACTCACACAGTGACATTTGACACTCAAGGACCCAACGACAAATTCAATCTTCAACCACTTCAAGAATTGACCATGCAAGTATAAATTTCATGAGATGCTCTGAAATAAGTTGATGGTTCTTTCCATACTAAAATAGATCTTGCTCCAGAATTCTATTTCCTGCTTCCGGTTCCATAACACTCACCACTTTACCTATACATGTATGGATGAATGAATGAAAGTATGTATGTATGTATGTTTGTTTGTTTAGTTCAGTTATGTTTGTGATTTATTTAATAAAACTTTTGCACAATTATGAATTTGATTTCTGATCCTCTGTCTGCATACAAAGTCCCTTTTACGATTTTGATCTTGTTACAGTATGCTCTTATTGCTGTACATGCTAAGGAATAATTATCTTTCAGTGACCATGAAAGATACATTTTTCTTAGAATAAACGAATAATCGAAGAGTTCGTTGGAACTGATTAATTGATTGTAATATTAATTGGCTTACCTCAAAGTTAATCTAATTAACTGACCCAAATATTAATAATTAATCATAATTAGTAATTATGGATTATTATTAATATTTCCCCTTTGAGCTAATGTCTTTACAAAGATGAAGATACTACAAGTAGAACTGGAGATAAAGATGAAGGAGAGAGATGCAACAGGCTCAAATGTCACATCAGTACATGAATCTGTGAAATAAATATTGTTTTATTAAGAAAAGATGGATGTTGTGGTGGTTTCAGTAACATACCAGACCAAAAAGTTGTATACTTTTAACAAATATTTGGTTTTATTATTACATGTATCAGATCTGAACAGAGGGTTGAAAGTTAAATAATGTAAAAAGATCTATTTAAAGTGGCACAATGCAAAAGCATCCCTGTATGCAAGTCCTTCTCTGTGGTTTGTTGTAAATGGTGGCACATCTGGATTGTCATCCTCTTCTATTGGGGTATCTGGGCATCCCTGCTTTTTTAGGTAGTTGTCCATCTATGCAACCTATTGTACTATTGTAAATTAGCTAACTACACTGTGTAAGTTATGGCTTGTTGGGTTACATAGTTATTTTGTTGATTTACTCAAGTAAGTCGCGTAAAATATTTCCACTTGTCATCGCCATTTAATTATTTTATTTAAGCAAGGGCCCCTGCAGTCTTGGGCAGTGCAACCCATTTTTTCCCGCAGTCTGCTGTCGAATGACCTCACAGGACGAGGGAATCCTGAAATCTCAAAAACTGCTCAAATTAAATAACATTTATCAATTCAGCAACAAAATCTGACATGACCTGTCCCATAGATGTTGTTTCTTATGTTCAAATCGCGATAAAAAATATTATTCAGGCTAGACCAGCCAATGCGCATGTGCAATCTTTACACAGAACGCGTTTTTCTATTCCTTTGCACCTTTTCAACTGTTTTTCTATGCAATCACGCACTAAGTCGAGGTTTATAAGATCGCGTATTTTAGACGCAAAGAAGCATTCTGTGTGAACGGCCCATTACGAACACTTCTTCTATAGCAACCAGAGCTTCAGTGGCAGCGGCAGTGAATGATAACTTCATCAGTCATGGATGGGTATTTATTTAAACTGTTTGGACTTAAACTTACTTGGCCCTATTTTGCACTTTCTCCCATTCATAAGTAATATAAGTGCACCGTATTTGGTTTAGCTCAGTTTAGCAGTTCATAGAGTAAGCTAAACTGCCATTTTCTGTCGATTCTCGTTTTCCACACATTTGGACGTACTTAAGTCTGTGTGTGTTTTACAGTTCCCTATCGTCCGGTCACTATGACGTACGTCGTGGTGACCGACGAATAGTACGTACGTCTCCGTTCCCTCCCTCAGGGAACGAGGGTTACCATATGTAACCGAGACGTTCCCTATCGTCCGGTCACTATGACGTACGTCGTGGTGACCGACGAATAGGAATCTCGCTAGAGAGGCCAATCTACTTCGAGTGAAACTAAAACAAGCCAATACATATTGCCGTGCAATCATTTGCATCAGCTGTGCAGCCTCGCAGCGCGGGTATAATAAGCAGCTGGTGATGATTGCACTTCAGTTAAGTCAGTTATTTATATATTTTGCTGTAGTGTGTCAGTAGGAAATATCAGTTTACATTTCCAAACATTATTTTTGCCATTAATTGTAATAATCCAGTGAGATTTCTGTATGCACAAGGAATCTGACAACAGCCAGGATGATCTGATCTTACCATCATCGAGTCCATCTGTGATTACATGAAGAAACAGAAAAAACTGAGACAAACTAAATCCAGAAGAACTGCGGGAACGTCTCCAAGATGCTTGAAGAAACCTTCCTTCTTCGGATATTAACATGCCTAAGACTTTTTAAGTACACAGTACTGTACGTCCTATTCGTCGGTCACCATGACGTACGTCTCCGTTCCCTCACTCAGGGAACGAGGGTTACCATATGTAACTGAGACGTTATTAGTCTATAACTGTTGTAATTTTGCTTTTGTTCAGAAAATGAAGTGGATGGAGAAACAGTGGACTGTGGACTCACTGAAGCCATGGTTGGCTACCTGTTTGATGGTTCCTTCAAAAAGCAACTAAAATTTCAACAATTTGTACGCCAATACAAGGAGTCTGAGACTCCTATTGTATTAGAGCCGGTACCAGTTGAAGTCGCATTATGAGGGTCCCGTTTTGGTAAATGTGTTCAACAAGATAAATGTGTAAATGGTAAATGTATTTAACAAGAGTTTGTCTGCTCATTTGGGCTTTTGCTGGATGGTGAATTTGATCTCTTTTTATGCAATAGAATCCACCCACAATTGACCCTTTGCAGGGAGTTTGATTGACAGGCGATCTGACCAATCATAATCCGCCATCTGCCAAATCCGCCATTTTTGTCCGACAAAGCAATCAGGAGAGTTAGTAGATTAACGTTGGAGGATTTAAACTTGAAAAAACGGAGTGTACTGACGTCTTTCCGCAGTTAAAACAACACTCCTCCTTATGTTCATGTTTATTTGATGCTATAAATTAATTAGAAGGAAGAGACGATCAGTTCACGAGCAGCTTTAACTGAAGCTCTACAGCGATTTGTCAGACACATTAAAGAGCCACAAAACGGTATTTATTGTTTAAATTAATTTAAAAAAAATTTACCCAAATTTGAAAGTTGCAACTTTGTTTAATATCTAAAGCAAGGGTTCTCAACCCTGGTCCTGGAGGGCCACTGTCCTGCAGAGTTTAGGTCCAACCTTGATCAAACTCACCTGCCTGTAGCTTTCCAGTAATCCTGAAAGGCTTAATTAGCTTAATTAGCTGGCTCAGGTGTGTTTGATTTAGGGTTAGAGCTAAACTCTACAGGTCAGTGGCCCTCGAGGACCAGGGTTGAGAATGCCTGATCTAAAGTAATCTGGTCTGTCCTGACTGTCAGCACGTTGTCAGTGTCCTCTCTGCTCCGTGATGTATTTTTCACTGCGTGAGAACATGGTGTGGCGTGGCTTGTCGGACATAGCAACAGTACCTAAAGGGGGCGGGTCTTTGCGAACGGTCAATTGGTAACTGATGTATTGATGTTGTATTGCAGTGGTGAAGCAGCTAACAGGGGACTACCCCTTGTGACTGTCATTCCAACTTTTCCCAAAGATGTCCAGGCGAGACTTGACACCAAGGAACCGTGTCACACAATTCCAAAAGTACGCAACAAAATAATCAGAACGCTGTATGAAATGATGGCAGAATACACCCTGTAAGTATAACAATTATTACCACCTTTGCTACTACAACTGTACTACTTAAGATCAATTCATAATCTATGTAGGCCATTAGACACAACCAAAATGTTATGAGGATGCGGAGGGTGAACCCAATTGCAGACAGTAAATACTTCACACAGGGTTTATTAACGACAAAAACAGAAAACAAAACCCACAAAGGGGCAAAACAAGACAGGATAGACTATTTTAGACTGACAACACTAGACTAAGACTCAGACAATAAACTAACATCTAAGACAGGATCAAACTCTTCTTTCTAGAAAAGACTTTCAACAGGTTACTCACAGATAGATTCACACAATGAATGACAATGAACCGGCACAGGACAGCAAACACAAGGGGATTAAATAGGGAGAAACTAATAATGACGGCAGGTGACACAGGTAAAGCAATATTGACAAAACGAGGATAACAAGGGGGCGGGGCAAGGTAACGAGACAACACAAGCACATGGCCCAAACAAAAGGCCATGTGCTTGCACACAAAACATGGGTCTGTCATGATCCTGCCTCAAGACTAGAGAAAATCAAGGACAAGGCAGAATCATGACAGAACCCCCCCCCCCCCCCTTAAGGAGCGGCTTCCAGACGCTCCTCAAGAGGACATCAAACACGAGACAAGACTGACTGAGACATAGACACGAACCAACAAAACATAACAAATAATAACAAAGGCATACACGAATAAACAATGACAGGGTTAGGGTGAAAAATTAAGAATAATAAACAAGGAAGGGGGGGAGGCGGGACAACAAAGTTCATAGGGGGAAGTCCATGGTGAACAGGTGGAACAGGGGTCTTGGGACTTCGGGCAGAGGGTTGAGGAATCCGGGGAGACTTGGGTGAAGAAACATGAGGTGGTGTCTTGGGGAAAACAGTCCGGGAATGGGCAGCGACAGGGGTGACCGGGGAAACGCACGGGGGTCTGGCAACAGTGGGAGCCGCAACGGAAACAGACACAGGAGGTACTGCGGGCGACAGGACAGGAATCTTGACGGGGGAAACAGGAGGCAACAAAACAGGAGACAAGACAGGAGGGGTAACAGGCAGCTGAAGAGCTAGAACAGGCGCCGGGCTCTCAGCAACGAACCCGGAACCAGCGCTCCCCGAAGCAGAATCGGACTCGACACTCTTCATCTCCACTTCTGTAGTGGCGTCGACTGTAGCAGACTCTGGAACAGAGCTCTCTGCTGCTGGCTTGGGATCCGCGCTCTCTGTGGCTGGCTTGGGATCCACGCTCTCTGCAGCTGGCTTGGGATAGGCGCTCTCTGCAGCTGGCTTCGGAACAGCGCTCTCTGCCGTAGACTCGGGAACAGCGCTCACTGACGCAGTGGGCTCAGGACTAGAAGACATGACAGGTTTGACAGGCATTTCAAGGATCTTGGCAAGACTTGACAAATAATCAGACAGGGTCTTAGCAGCAACGGCGACAGGCATCTCTTGACGAGCTGATACAGACCGCAATACTGCTTCAGCAGCTAAATCGGCCATGGCTCTCTCTGCAGTTAACCCAGGAACAGCGCTCACGACTGCAGCAGATTCAGGATCAGATCTATCTACCGCAGACTCGGGAACTGCGCTCTCTGCAGCAGGTTCAGGAACAGCTTTCCCTGCAGCAGACTCCGAAACCGCGCTTAGAGCAGCAGGTTCAGGAACAGCGCTCTCAGACGCAGCGGCGGGTTGAGAAACCTTCGCGGACTCAGGAGGTGACAGAGATGGGTGACAGAAAGCTCCCTTCTTCCTCCTCTTTCTCCTTGGCCGCGGAGCAGAGGCCATAGCCGGACTTGATACCGGTCGGGAAGACTCAGCGGGAGCAGTAACTGGTAGAGGAAGGACAGTCTCAGGCAGGACTGACTCCGTCGCGGAAGACTCCGAAGCAGACTCCCACGAGATCCGTCTCCCTCGTTTACCGCGGAGACTAGCCGGAGCAGATTACGCCTCAGGCGTCAAGGAGGAATGAGCCTGGTCCCCCAGCGAAGCAACGGCAAGAACGCGACCCTCCAGGATCACAGGCAGCCTGCCAGATGGTGATGACCTGGTGGGAACCAACGGCTCCTTACGAGATAAACGATCCACCACTTCTCGAAATGGGCGACGACTCAGCCCCTCCTGTTCAGACAGAGGAGGAGGAGCATTGAGTCCCGCGATGAAGTAACGGTTGACCAGGACCTCCGGCAAGAAGAACCTCCTCTCTTCCACGATCTGGGCGTACCTCCTCAGGGTCAACTCACCTTGGGGAGGGAATGGAAGTTTGCCCCTCTTACTGTCGGCGGAAGCCGACAGCCACCACTCTTCTATGCCATCCGGTAATCGATTGACAGGGGAGGACATACTGTCTGCTGGGTTCTGTTCTGGCCGGTTCATTCTGTTATGAGGATGCGGAGATGAACCCAATTGCAGACAGTAAATACTTCACACAAGGTTTATTAACGACAAAAACAGAAAACAAAACCCACAAGGGGGCAAAACAAGACAGGATAGACTATTTTAGACTGACAACACTAGACTAAGACTCAGACAATAAACTAGACAATAAACTAACATCTAAGACAGGATCAAACTCTTCTTTCTAGACAAGACTTTCAACAGGTTACTCACAGATAGATTCACACAATGAATGACAATGAACCGGCACAGGACAGCAAACACAAGGGGATTAAATAGGGAGAAACTAATAATGACGGCAGGTTAAGACTAGAGAAAATCAAGGACAAGGCAGAATCATGACACAAAAGATTGATTTAGTTTTTTTCTTTCTTTGTGCTAGGTATCCAATTAGCTATGTAAGTTGCATTGTTTTTAAGCCATTGATTGATCTGTTTACATAATCCTCAATATATTGTTACTTAATCTTTACTTGCTGGAATATGCCAAAAAGTCTCTTGTGTTTTTTACTAGCACACCTGGCACATGTCCCTAAAGAGGAAAATTAAAACAGGACGTGCACCATTTGTCAGCGACAGTGAAGTCAGAAAGCTGAAAGAGAAGTTTGGCCATACAAAACAGTCCAGATCTACCAGTGCATCTGCAAGTTTGTGTCGAAAGTCAGCTAGTGTAGCATATGTAAGCCCACTGCCATATACATAAAAAATTATTTTTCAATGTTAAGTCGCTATTACATTTTCACTTAGTGTAGGACAATGTAAAGCAGATATTACAGACATTTAAAGTCCCCGTGAACCTGAAGTTACAAACGACATTTCTCCAGTGTTGTGATGTATTTCCAAGTGAAACGGAATATTCAATAGAGGGCAGGGTTTTACTTTAGCGCTCCTCCTCTCCATCCCTCGCTCACAGCAGACTAACGGTTTGAGGGGAGTTGCCACGCCATTGCACATGACAGGAAGAGAAGAGAAGTCGTTTCGAGAGGGGAGGGAAGGATAACGTATTTGATTAAAGATTATAAGTGATACATGATTTTTTGTTAATTAATGAAGTGCACAGATAAATCATTTATAATAAACACTACAATATTACATATAAAAATTTGATTTCATGGCGACTTTAAATCTTTTTCACATATACTTCACTCTTTCACTGACTGAACATTAGGTCTCATACAGTTCATGCAATGTTAATTTATTTTTTATTTATCTAAAAAACCTTGTTGTTCAATGAGTGTGCAAACTTTCTGCATATCTGTCTCTGTCATTATCTGTCACAGTCTAAGAATGATCTGTTTCTGTTGTTCTGACAAAGGAAACTTGTGTGGGAGGATTCGACATCTGTTGAGGCCCATGTGAACGTGCTTCAAAATGAGTATCGGAAGACGCATCCAGACATATTGACAGTCAAAGACCGCATGGCACGAACATACTCCTGGAGACATTATCCTAGAGAAATCATTGAAGGAATGTCTGTGGAGGATGTACTCAAAAAATATCCATTCTTAAGAATGCCTGCTGGAGTGAGTATAGTGAAAACACCTGAATGTTACAGGGAAGCAAAATATTATAATTTTAAATATTGTGAAATTGAAGACATGTCGATTGCTGTCACTGAAAACAAGGAATATAAACATTTCTGAAAATATTTTCTGAAAGCTACAGTATAGTAACCTAATGCTTTCAGTGATAAGAATGAAAAATGTTAATAATGTCTTCATGTATATTCTACAGTTTTTTGATGAGGTTGACAGAATCCATCCTTCACCAAACAGCTTCTGTCATCGATTTAGAGAGGGTTTTGCCAGTGTTCTACCTAATGTGCTGAAACTCGCCAAGACCAAATCCACCCTAGCAGTACAACAGTACACCGAAGCAAGACAAGATGCCCTGGCTGAAGATATACCAGGTAGAGACAGTCACCTTGCTAGTGAACCTCACAATAATATCTGTAATTTACTTTACCACATTGCAAAATATATGTGATTGTGAATGTAAGATATTTTTCCGATATTGCAGGAATCGATTTGAATGCTGGGCTTATCCTCTTGCCATCCATCTTCAGAGAAAAGATTGAACACTACATTACTATGAGAGAGGTAGGCTTCTGAATTATGGTTGTGACGATAGTATGGTATATCGACGATAGTCAGAGATAACGCTGATGGCTGATGCCTTTGACGATATCAATACGATAATTGGCTCGTTTTCCTATTAATCTATTAAATTATTACTATTATAAGGCTAGTATTGTTATTAAATTAAAATTAAGACCTACAATTAATTTGCCTTGCCTAAATTCATAAAGACATCACCACTTGCGACATCACCGTATGAGGACGGTGTTTTTTAAAACACTACAAAACTACATCCCACATCAAAATTGTATTGCAGGGGATCCAATCACAAATTGTCAAGAGTGCTTGTTATAACAGACGCATCATTCTTGTTCAGTTGTTGTTTGAGCCAAGATGAAAACGGCAAGATGTTTCCATAGCACATTAACAAAACATTTAATGACACTAATAATAGGGGTGTAACATTACATCAATATGGAGAAATTAAATAGACACCTGACAAGATTGACTGAACCCTAAACACGTTTTGTCACAAAAGCCACTGACACTGTCCACTGTTAAGGCATCGCGAGTTCTATTTTAGCCCATCTGTTACAAATCTTAAAATAATGTTTTTTGAAAACACATATGTGAACTTTTAGCCTTCCAATTGCTTTTGCAGTTCTGCACTGTATGTAGCTGTACTGTGTGTGCCATGAAAGAGGCAACTATGACAAGTGCTTGCAATAAAAATGCCAATAAACTAAATTTACTTGTTTGTTTATTTGAATTTGAAAATCTGTTTTCTTTTATGTAGGGAGACCCTGCTTCACCCTTTCCAACCATACAACTGATGGATAAAGACTGGAATAGATGTGTGCCAGTGCACCAGCCTTGATGAAGCCTTCATAACAGCCTTCTGTATGTACTTTACTTTCAACATTGCATATCCACCACACCTGAAAAACACACAGACTTTCCTTCAGAGGCGCATTGTCAACATTGTGGAAGAGGGAGACAAGCCACTGCCAGTAACTTTACTCCGGATGATTAACCTTTTGTATTAGATCCTCATCATACCTCAACTGTACCATTGCCCAAAGTGAACTCGAAGGACATTTACTCTTGTGAAGTTAATTGAACATGTTGGAGTCGCACTTGCACATGAGCCGAATTTTAGTATCACCTGTGGTATAGATCAGTGCCAATCAACTTTTTCACGGTTCCATTCTTTTAGAAAACATGTGTACAGGAAGCACAGATGCTTTGCTTTTGGACAATCTGATAACAAAAATGACTGTCCCAGTAAAGAGTCAGCAGTACAGGGCAATTCCAGCGTTATGGATGTGACATTTGAACTCATAATGACAGGTGAAATGTCTCAAAAAAAAAAAACTTCTTACAATATTTAAATTGGAAATGCATATTCTCAGAGCACCCAATCTGGGGAATTGACAGGCAAAATATGTTTTTCTAAAATATATTTAAGCACCCCCAAAAAAGGGTTATATAAGGAAAATATGCATGCGTTATGGATGTGACGGGAAATTACAGAGTTTTTGGTATACTGTTCGATTTCCTTTAAAGTCTGTGAACTTTTAAGTCCAATGTATAAATATTGCTATCCACATGATGAAGGGGTCTTAGCTGAACATAAAAATATCAATGTTTAAATTATATATATTTTCATGAAGTGTATTATGAGGAAAAACCAACGTTATGGATGTGACAAAAACCCTGTTATGGATGTGACGCGTCTGAAATACATAGAATCTGTTTGGAAAATCAACAATCAAACCATCATGGCACTTTTGTTGACGCATAATGGCTGTTTTGACATTAAGAAGACTGTCTGAAATGATTCTGAAGATTCTGTTTCGCGCCTAAACCAATCAGGTTCCTCGCGCAATTGCAGGACGCCTCTCGACTAGGACGTGAATAGGCTACTATAAACACACAGACGGAACATTAAAGCAGAGACTATTACGGAAGACAGTCAAGATTAAAATACATTAACAATTAATGTTTGTCATATAAGAGTTCAAATCACAGGTTTTCTCCACAGTCAGGTGAACCGATGGACATTATTGTCCGTAGATGTGAGTCACTAGCAATCATGTAGCCTACGTTTTTTGTGTCTAAATAATCGCATGGTTTTCGGCCAGTTTATGGATTTTAATGCACAGTCGCGAGTCAAAATCATCACATTTTATTTCGTATAAAAATGATTTGACAAAATAATTGACACGCAATATTATTAGCCTATTATTATTATTTTGTCAGCGTGATCGCACCGAGCCTCTAAAGGGACGTGGTGGTGGAAAAAGCACATTTCATACGGATTACACAATCAGAGAGTTGCCTATTTCTTTTCGTTTTGATCTTTCAATCTTTCTATAGATAGGCTATATTTCTGAGAGACATACGTTGAGTTTCTGTTCAGTTATGAGACGCGCTCAAGTTCACGTGTTGCAAGTCATCACGCCTGCACCTCCATGTCTGCTATATTTAAGCATAAACATAATTTAGCTTTGTAAATAAAGTTTCAAGTTATTTGCATTTATAATTGTCATATTAAATAAACTAAACCTTTAAAACGTTATGGACGTGACAGTGCACTGAAGCGTCAAGACCTCTTTATTATAGCCCTTATAAATTCAACAGGCAGTGCTGTTATGACCAAATTAGTATATTTATTTCTCAGGCATGCCTCCATCTTTCTGCAAAATGCTTACTGTTAAAATAAAGTTTAAAAAAGGGGGGTCTTTGATACCTTTTTTTGAAAGCATGAAATATGGCTTGTTGAAAATCTAATTTAACCCTCTGAGGTCTGAGCTGTTTTCTGGCCCTGGAGGTGTTCTGACATGCTCTAAACATTTGTGCTTATTTCTGTTACTTGTGACATTGTCATGGCTAAAGTCTTATTACACTGTATTTAGCACAAACTCTGCTACAATAATATATCAGCAGCATGTATGTAAAAGTTTGTAGTTTTGAGATAATGACATTTATGCGTGGTTTGTGAAAATACCAAAAAAAATTGTCACTGAAATAAGGCCATGAAACCCATACTGATTATTTCTTCACAAGACTTTTGAAAATTGTATCACGTAGCCTAGAATATTTGCTCCAAAACTATGTGAAAATCACCCTGACTGCTCATTCAGATAAGACAATATATTGATTAAAATTTCTAAGACGTGTTTTGTGTGAGAAAGCCATATGCGAAGAGGCGTGATCATCTCATGAATATGTAAGCCTTCAACACCTGAGAAAGACAAAGACACTCCCCTAACTGCCCTATTAGGAGCTATCAGGCCCTGTAACCTTGCACAAAGAATGAGGAGATTTAAAAAAGAATGGCTTTTAGATTGTTTGGATTTATTTACAACACAACATAATCCAAAAATACACAACAAATGACAAAAGAGCACAATGAAAACAATGATCCAAAGACAGAGACCTTTGTGCCATTCCTAAAAACATTGTACATACCTTTCATTTCCAAGGTGTTTGATTTTCACTTTACCATGTTCATGTACAGAGACTCATGTGAATGTTGAAGTCAGCAGGACTCAGTTGCATCTGGTCCCTGAAAGAAAAGAAAAAAAGTGAACATACTGGTATCAAGAGAAACTAGGCCTGCACGATTTTGGGAATACATTTTAGATTTTTCTGGTTAAAATTGCTTTTTAAAATTCACAGAATACACACACACACACACACAAATGTTTCCAACAATATATAATATAATGAACATCATGTTTGTTGTGCCTTGTAGGCATACGCTATGTGCAGTACTGCATAAAATAATTATAACAATAACCTATAGCAGCCTATAAATCTTCCAAAAGATTTCAGTAACAATGCTAGAGAAAAATATATTGATTATCTTATGTTACTTCAAATGTTTCCATTCGTTATGATGATATGAAATGAGATAATAGTAAAAACATAAAGCCTAATGTTTGGTGCATTTTTCCTTTCAAACGCAATCGCGCTCCAAAATATGATACATTCAAACGCACAGCGCGCTCCAAAATATGATACATTCAAACCCACATCGCGCTCCAAAATATGATACATTCAAACGCGATCGCGCTCCAAAATATGATACATTCAAACGGGATCGCGCTCCAAAATATGATACATTCAAACGCGATCGCGCTCCAAAATATGATACATTCAAACGCGATCGCGCTCCAAAATATGATACATTCAAACGCCATCGCGCTCCAAAATATTAAACATTATGGTTATACATATCTATGTTTGAGCAGATATCCACAAACAGTATTTAACAGTAAACACGGGTCTAAATAGTATAATATTCACCATATATCTAGCAACAGTTCAACTGCAATGTGAAGTTTATGCAACAATACCATAAACTAATAAGTAAGAATTTCTTACCTTACATCTTTCTTGTCTTCAAATCGCGTTCTTCTTCTGAGTTAAATCCAATGTAAGCTCAGACGTGTCTTCCAAACTCAATGAAAGCAGAGACTTGTGAAGTTTTTTGGTGTTTTGTGTTTGAGGTAACGAGGGCGTTCGCGTTCCATGTGGAGATTTGCATGTGAATCACTTTTGCGCGAGTGGGCGTGGTCGAATTAAAAGTAATTAGCAAGCGTTTGAGATACTGGACATC
This sequence comes from Leuciscus idus, assembly GCA_021554675.1. NCBI lineage: Eukaryota > Metazoa > Chordata > Actinopteri > Cypriniformes > Leuciscidae > Leuciscus > Leuciscus idus. The sequence continues at coordinate 52,594,397 of CM038622.1, read as the reverse complement.
CTGTTGGTTTTATACAAATTACTTAAACAGAGAATATTTGTTTTCAGTTTGAATCCGATCATTTAAAAGTACACACTTAAATGTGTATAAAGGTAAATGGCTCATAAATGTGTGACAAGTATTCGCTGAGTTTTGTTTCAGTTTATAGACGTGCTCAAGAAAAAAAAGTTCACCGCGACGGAGAGGCAGAACGCACACCCTGTTTATTTTCTTTATTTTACAAAAGCACAATGTTTTGATTTGATTGTAAGTGGACACATACAAAAGTAGAAATATCACAGATTCTTTTTTTATATTTCTTTTTTCTGTATAACCATAAATGACGGAGTAATTTAAGTTTATTGTACTACAATGTGAAGAAAATCCAGCAAAACGCGGGGGCGCGTTTGCTGACCTCAGAGGGTTAAGCATTGTTGCTCACCTCATATCTGGTGGATAAACAAGGCAATTTTGTTAAAAATTTTGTTAAAGCACATTAATACTTTATATTACAGACCTAAATGGACAACTTAAAAAGGGTTTTGTTCTTTTGGTTAAAACTTAATTTTTTCATGGTAAAGATGACCTTTGCATGGAATTGCCCTACAGCAACACAGCTTGAACCTGGATCCATACGTGCGGTTTCCTCAGTCTGCTTCCCGTCTCCGCCCCTCCGCCCACTCTCGTCCCCCTCTGTCGCCAGACCCCTGTCAGAGCAGGTCCCCGTGGAACGCTGGTCCTTCCCTGGCCTCCTCTGTCAGGAAGGCCAGGGAAATGACCATGCCCCCACACCGGGTCGCTACGCCGCCCACATCCGGGCCGGTTATTCCGCTTCGCTGCCCCACCGAGGGTATGTCTGTGGTTCCCATGACCCTGCTGGTTCAGTTCTTGGGAGCCTGGCTAGAGCTTCCCAACCTGTCCCGCTGGGTCGAGAGAACTATCAGGCTCAGCTATGCAATTCAGTTTGCACAATCTCCTCCCCGCTTCCGGGGAGTCCGTTACACTATGGTGGGTGGCAATGCCCCTGTCATGCCTTACTGGCGAAAGGTGCGGTCGAGATTGTCCCTCTAGCCGAAATTAAGTCCGGGTTCTACAGCCCCTATTTCATTGTACCGAAGAAAACCGGTGGGTTACGTCCAATCCTGGACCTGCGTGTCTTGAACTGATCCCTTCAACAGGCTTCCGTTCAAGATGCTCATTTTGATCAGCTGTTTTGTGACCTCAGAGCTAATGATCATGTCTGGCTGGAGAGATTTTATTGCAGTGTGCGGTTGGGACTTCAACTGATGGACTATATGGGGGCACATTGTTTTTTGCTGATATTTATGGCCTTAGCTATACTATCAGCAACTGCCCTATGCACCTGATCATGGCACCAGTGATAACGGCCTTTCCAAAAGGCCTTTGGGCAGTTGTTGTTCCAATGAGCCTTACTTGGTAGTGTGCCATACACAGCCTGGACAAGGAACTTGACATGAAAGTAGTCTGCCTGCATGATATGCAGATATGCCTATCCATTTCGCCCATGCTCCCTGTTGCCTTAACCCAACCACCCTACTAACTCGCTCAACTTCCACACTGGATCTGACTTCCTGATGGATCAGGTGGTGACGATCTTCGCCCCAAGCCTTACGAACTTGGACCTTTGGGAAATATCACAAACATGCTCTGCCATTTGCCAAATTTCCCACCAATGCCTTCTGCCTTAGGGGGGACTCCGCCAGCTCCACCCTCCATTTTTCTCACCTCTATACTGGCTGACGACATCTTTGGGTCCCTTGAATCTTTGAACTGTAGGGATTCTCTCGTACATGCCACCATAAACTCTTCAGTAAGAGCAGTGAATGGGAGCTGCATGACATTACTGATTCCATATAGCTCTCCACTACTTAAAAGGTGCTCTAAGCGATGTCACACGACCAGATACAATACTGATTTTTGCGGGAACTCAATAATTTTTTTTTAAAATGCTGTTTATCGCGTTTTGGAACCAAACTCTTAATTTGTAACATGTTTTGAATGATATATATATGTATATATATATACAGTATGTGTGTGTGTGTGTGTATATACACTCACCTAAAGGATTATTAGGAACACCTGTTCAATTTCTCATTAATGCAATTATCTAATCAACCAATCACATGGCAGTTGCTTCAATGCATTTAGGGGTGTGGTCCTGGTCAAGACAATCTCCTGAACTCCAAACTGAATGTCAGAATGGGAAAGAAAGGTGATTTAAGCAATTTTGAGCGTGGCATGGTTGTTGGTGCCAGACGGGCCGGTCTGAATATTTCACAATCTGCTCAGTTACTGGGATTTTCACGCACAACCATTTCTAGGGTTTACAAAGAATGGTGTGAAAAGGGAAAAACATCCAGTATGCGGCAGTCCTGTGGGCGAAAATGCCTTGTTGATGCTAGAGGTCAGAGGAGAATGGGCCGACTGATTCAAGCTGATAGAAGAGCAACTTTGACTGAAATAACCACTCGTTACAACCGAGGTATGCAGCAAAGCATTTGTGAAGCCACAACACGCACAACCTTGAGGCGGATGGGCTACAACAGCAGAAGACCCCACCGGGTACCACTCATCTCCACTAAAAATAGGAAAAAGAGGCTACAATTTGCACGAGCTCACCAAAATTGGACCGTTGAAGACTGGAAAAATGTTGCCTGGTCTGATGAGTCTCGATTTCTGTTGAGACATTCAGATGGTAGAGTCAGAATCTGGCGTAAACAGAATGAGAACATGGATCCATCATGCCTTGTTACCACTGTGCAGGCTGCTGGTGGTGGTGTAATGGTGTGGGGGATGTTTTCTTGGCCCACTTTAGGCCCCTTAGTGCCAATTGGGCATCGTTTAAATGCCACGGCCTACCTGAGCATTGTTTCTGACCATGTCCATCCCTTTATGACCACCATGTACACATCCTCTGATGGCTACTTCCAGCAGGGTAATGCACCATGTCACAAAGCTCGAATGATTTCAAATTGGTTTCTTGAACATGACAATGAGTTCACTGTACTAAAATGGCCCCCACAGTCACCAGATCTCAACCCAATAGAGCATCTTTGGGATGTGGTGGAACGGGAGCTTCGTGCCCTGGATGTGCATCCCACAAATCTCCATCAACTGCAAGATGCTATCCTATCAATACGGGCCAACATTTCTAAAGAATGCTTTCAGCACCTTGTTGAATCAATGCCACGTAGAATTAAGGCAGTTCTGAAGGCGAAAGGGGGTCAAACACAGTATTAGTATGGTGTTCCTAATAATCCTTTAGGTGAGTGTATATATAAATTAAAATAATATAACATCTAAAACTCCTCAAAGACTGATGCTTATTCAGCATTGAACCCTAATGTACATAACTGATGACAAACGAAAAACTTAGAAGAAACATAATTATTAACATGAAAAACCATCTAATGTGAAGTGTCACAAAGGGATATCTAGGAATGACAATTTACAAGTTTTCCATTGTATTAATTATATTTATAAGATTACTCAATCTTTTTTATTTGTAACAGTACATATAACAGTAGTTTACTACAAAATTACAAGAAATGCTCTGTTATAATTATTTGTCTTTCACTGTATATAGTAAAGAAACTTACCATTAATAAATTAATATGTGTTTATATTTCGTTTACATTAAAAATACAATCTTATAAAAAACAGTAGTAAACAAATAATAAAATTCATGTGTTTGTGTGTGTATAATTCAGATGTTGTTTTCTGGTTTTCATTATGTTTCCACGCAATCTTCTATATGAAAAAGCCACAAAACGCATTTAGAGGCTCCAGTCAGCAAAGTTCATTAACCTTTATGGACGTCTGAGCAATGGGTTCCACTGACTCACCGCAAGATCACTGCAGTGTGATAATGAAGAACATATAGATGTTAGATGCTAATGGCTGAGGAAGGATAACCTTCCCTTGATCTTTTACCTCTGAGAAAATTTGAGGCCAGTAATGATAGAGAAAGAGATATTGAAAACTAATAAAGATGAGTTTGATTAGCAGCATTAAGGGAAATGTAAAATCACATCCTGTGCATTTCTCTAATAACAAAAGACATGTTAAAATAAAATTAATACAATAAAATTAATACAAGCAGAAAAGTATATTCTATTTTATACAGTATAGTATAGTAGTATTGTTTTTGGAGGACATGTACAAGCCATTCATGGTACATGAATATACAGTAATATCAGTCATAATAATCAGAAAATAAAATGGCTTAGAACCAATCAGAATCAAATATTGAGTTGTGCAATAATTTACAATAACAACGGGATGACTGCACATTAATCCATGTATATAAAACAAAAGTTACTGATACCAAATAGAGTATTCTTACACTGAAATAAATAATTAGCTGACATAATGCAATGAGTTCAACCAAACTGTGAGAAATTTGAACCATTACACTAGGGCTGCAGCTATCGATTCTTTTTGTAATCGATTAATCTAGCACTTAATCGATCGGTTAATCGAGTAATCGGATAAAAAATGTGTTTGTGTTTTTAAACAACCAAAACAAATAATGCATAACAAAAATGATGTGGCTGTAAAATGATCAAGCATTTGGCTTTTATTTCTCCAAAAAAAAAAAAAACAGAGGTATTTATTCCAACTCCAACATTTGGCTCCAAAACTAAGCCTATTTATTGCAATTTTTACCCATTTAGTGTTTATAAGTGCCAGTGCCAACAATTATATAACAATACAGTTGTCAAGTTGTCAATACAAGTCAACTTACTGTAAAACATGTATAACATGTAAAACTATGAATACAAACTTAAATAGTAAAGGCCATTTGGCCTTAGTTTTGTCTTCTTAATACAACATTAAAAAAAGGATTGCATTTAACTGCAATTTAACTTCAAATTGCATGCATTGGAGACACCTACACATAGTGTAGCTTTGAAAAGGGGAATGTTTTATTGCAAATATGCATTTTGTTAAATAGAAAAAGAACAGCATTTTGTTTTTCACTTAGGCTAAGTATATTAGCACGTTTTGTAGTATTATATTTTTTGTTAATTGAAAATGTTCTATGCTCAATTACTTTGGTAGCCGATTATAATGTCTTCCCCAAAAGTACGAGTGGATTTGGAGAAGCAGGCTGGGGATTTTCATTTTTTGTTGTTGTCTGTAACTATTTGGCAGACGTGACGTACAAACAAGGTCTCGCAAAGACTGCAATACAATATTTGTTCCTCCATCACGTCCCGGTGTATACAGTGAATGCATGCTGAAATTATTGTTGCGTGGCTACATAAAAGTTTAAGCATGTGATGCATTGCCGCAACGGATTGAAGCGCGCGCGAGCCACACGAGAAAACACTGTATCCGCGCCACTGATCGTAGCGGCAACGAGCACTTTGATCACTTGATTTAAAAAACACATTTCAGTGACATGATGGGTTTTAACTTCATTCAGGAGATTTGGGGTAACTGCACAACTGACAGATGACTTTGAGCGCACCGCCACCGTGTGTGTGTGTGTAACCATAGCGACAAAACGACCAACTTTCGGACCCTGCACTTAAGCCTATAATTTTGTTTTTAAAAATGCAATTATGTATTTAAAAGTTGCGTTTATCTTTACTCTCCGCCATCGCGCCAACTAAATTCAAAATGTATCACGCGCTATGGTCTGCTTCCTGAACATTGAACAACGGTCCGTATGAAACAATCAGATCCCTGCGCGTATAGTGCGCGTCATAGGAATTTAACGAGGCTTCGAGGCAGAGTTTTTGCCTCGAGGAATTTTTGTAATCGAGTAACTCGAGGAATCGTTTCAGCCCTACATTACACCCTTACTCAGCATATAGAGATGATCCAGTGAATCCAATTGGACAAAAGCAACTCCAAACATCGGTAACGCTTTAGATTACAACCCGGAAAGTACTGCGTAATTAAGATGAATTTACAGCGTAACTTTCGGTAATTATAGTGTACATATAAAGTATTTGCATGTAAGTATAAGGGAACAATATGTAAAGTTTGGGGAATAAAGAGGTAACGACCAGGAGAATTAAAAAATATTTATACTGTAAGTATTATAGAACTAAGAGGTACTTATGATACAACAATCTTACATTTGGGAGCAATTTAGGAACCTTTTTGAAATAATGGTGTAACAATACTGTACAATAGTGTATAGGCTTTTTAAATTTTACATATCTATGCATTTATACAGTTTTTTTTTTTTTTTTTTTTTTTAGCAAAAGTGCAGATGTTTAAGTTTGGGCTTACATGTTTCAAGGCAAGTAAAGATAAAACTATTGCATTTTTATTTATTTTTTTAATACTGGGAAATATACATTTGTTCAATGTAGTTACAGGGTAAGTGGTGCTTGTTACCCTCTTGTTTCATGTAGTTACAGGGCAAGTGTGACATTGCGGGCCTTAAATTAAGTGGTCCTTGTTACCCTCTTGTTACATGTAATTACAGGGTAAGTACAATAAAAATACATACACAATCTAATATCACTAACTCGGAAACCTTTATATGAAAAACAACTTATTACAGTTGGTCTGAAGCGATAGTCTACAGTTTAAAAAGTTTAAAATATTGTATTTTTTCTTACAAACACCTGAAGACAGAAGACAGAAGACACTGATGCATCCATTGGGTCGTATGGATTACTACAGTTATTGCAGTATGTGCTGTTTGATGCTTAACTAGGAACACATGAGCTTGAATTATATGTATTCCCAGAGATGTATTTTTTATTTTTCTAACAACCTTCATTTGTGTTAATCTGAGGAAAGAACGTCGTATGCATCTTGGATGGCATGAGGGCAAAAGAGGAGTAAATGGTGATGATGTATTTCTGGTTGTATTGCATTTTCTTTTAATACATAATACAGCATAGCAAGAGACTATTTCTTCTTCAGATTCATCAGTGGAAAGAAATAAAAAGAAGAAGAGGGACAAAAGGAAGAAGAGAAAAAAGGGGGGACAAAACGTGCTACTTACTGTCAAGACTTAAGCATTTGAAAAGAATTGTTGATTAGAGTACTTTTAAACGAAATAGTGTTGTAAATCTGTTTTGAATTAAATTGTTTTTCAAATAAAGGTTTCCGAGTCAGTGATATAAGATTGCGTGTATGTATTTTTATTGTACTTACCCTGTAACTACATGGAACAAGAGGGTAACAAGCACCACTTTAGTTTACGGCCCGCAATGTCACACTTACTGTACGTACACACCACCGCCGACTTGAGCTGCAAAGAAGCTCTGGCCACCCTGTCAAGGACGCTTGTCAAAAAGTACGGGAAAGCTTATTGACGCTTTGGCCACTCTGACGTAGCAGCATTCTATGTTTGATCATGGGAGAAGAGAAGTGTCACACCATGAAATGTAAACAGAAAAAACAAGCAATACATTGACACTAGAATATAATAATATAAATATTATATGCGCGAGGAAGAGAGAGCAAGACAGCGCTCGTGTTGTTTGAAGACGGTGAAGGTGAGTGCGCGCGTGGCCGGGGCCCTCTCTCTCTCTCTCTCTGCTCGTTCTTATGCCCTGTCAAGCGCGTTAAACTGACAGGACTTAAAAACACATGCAAATGATAAACTTTCACTCTATGATGGTTAAACTGTGCAATTAATCCGCGAATCACATGCGTCAAGGGCCGGGGAGCAGCTGGCCCGTATGGTTAATGAATCACGGATCAACTACGATAGCCTACCTATTCTTGACATCGCACATCCTGCGATGTGACTATCGTGGATTTGTACACTGCGATACCGATGCTTAAACGAGACATCGTGCAGCCCTACTGGCAAGACAGAGACCAATTTGAGTATCTATCAGTACTAGTTAAAAATATTATAAATCATCAGCACGCACTGAACCAACTCACCGGAGACACCAACTATCCCAGCTATTTTATCCCATGCCTCGTTCTTTTGTAACTGGTCCCTATATGCAAACAACGTCATATCATAAATGATAGGAAACCCAGCAACGGCGATGATCAGCTTCTCCTCCATTTTCTCTGAACTAATTTGTTTTGGTAGGAACGAAAGTTTACATTGTATGTTTCTACGGAATCAGCCAGCGTGAAGGACGTCTATATTCCAATTGGTTGCTGGCGTTTTGCCGCTGCTTGCCGCTGAACCACGTCATAGCTCATTACCATAAAGTTGAGCTACTTTCAACTTTCTGATTGACGCTTTGGTCGCTCAAAACGCGACGCCGATGGATTTGACGCTCCTTGCAGCTGAGAGAAGCCAGCTTCCATTGAAAATGAATGACTTCCGGTAACTTTGGAAGCTCAAGTCGGCGGCGGTGTGTACGTACCATTACCCTGTAACTACATGTAACAAAATGGTAACAAGCACCACTACATGAAACAAGAGTATCTTTCCCCAATATTTATATATTTCAGTGCACTTTTGTTAAAAAAATACTGTATAAATGCATAGATATGTACCGTGTAATTTTTTAAATAACCATTATTACAAAAAGGTACTGATGTACGTTCTTGCTGAATTGCTCCCAAATGTAAGATTGTTGTATCATAATAGTAGAATAAGTACCCCTTAGTTCTATAATACATACAGTATAAATATTTTTTTAATTCTCCTGGTTGTTACCCCTTTATTCTCCAAACTATTACATAGAGGTCCCTTATACTTACATGTAAGTACTTTATAGGTACACTATAATTAACAAAAGTTACACTTTAAAATCTTTTTAATTACGCAGTACTTTCCGGGCTGTAATCTAAAGCGTTACCCAAACATATTCCTGTTCACTACAGTCCTTCCTTTGATCTATGTAAAAACTTTAACATTTAATATTTCACTACTGCTTCTGTTATGACAGGACTTTTCACTATGACCACTTTTTATGAGAAGTAATTGATATTATACAGTAAACTCTTATAGTCACTTGCAAATCAGGGTTATTTCTATTATTAAGTAAAACTATTTTAAAGACATAAACTAGCTGTGAAATAATTAATTTTAATTCAAATAAATATAAAAAAAAGAACAAAAAAAACGTAATCTATGAGTACAATATGAACGCAAACTTGTTCAGCTTAACAACTAGAGTTCATTACTAAAATGAACAAAACTCAAAGTATGCTAAAGTGTTTAGCATACTTTTAAAAATGGTACTGAAAAAATGGAAATAATATGGTTAAAGGGATAGTTCACCCAAAAATTTAAATTAGCCCATGATTTACTCACCCTCAAGTCATCCTAGGTGTACAGTATATGACATTCTTCTTTCAGACGAATACAATCTGAGTTATATAAAAAAAAATCCTGGCTCTTCCAAGCTTTATAATTGCAGTGAATGACTGTTATGAAGTCTATAAAAGTGCATCAATCCATCATAAAAGTGCTCCACACGGCTCTGGGGGGTTAATTAAGGCCTTCTGAAGTAAAGCCATTCGTTTGTGTAAGAAAAATATCCATATTTAAATCTTTATAAAGTAAAATAACTAACTTCTGGCCAAACGAACATACGGATTCCACTTAAGTGTAAAGCGCAACTTATGCAAGTAATGCAACGTACTGCTGATATTTACGCTGCCATGACGCACTACGCTACTTCCTACGTCACAAGTTGTGTAAGTTGCGCTTTAGGTGTAAGTGGAATCCGTATGTTCGTTTGGCCGGAAACTAGTTATTTTACTTTAAAAAGTTTTAAATATGGATATTTTTCTTACACAAACGCATCGCTTCGCTTCAGAAGGCCTTTATTAACCTCCCGGAGCCGTGTGGAGCACTTTTATGGTGGATAGATGCACTTTTATGGACTTAAAAACAGAAACGGCCATTCACTGCCCTTATAAAGCTTGAAAGAGCCAGGACATTTTTTAATATAACTCCGATTGTATTCGTCTGAAAGAAGAATGTCATATACACCTAGGATGACTTGAGGGTGAATAATTCATGGGCTAATTTTCATTTTTGGGTAAACTATCCCTTTAAGAGTGCTTTTGACCAGCTGAAGTAGGATTCGAGTAGATCTTTATATGCTATTTTATCATTACATATATCACGAAAATATACTTAATGTTATTTCTTTTGAAACTTGTATGTGTCATGTAATTAAATCCATTTGTAATGATGAAGTTTTTAAATATATTAACTTTAAATGTAATATCAAATCACACACTACAGTTCAAATTTTAATCAAGTACTTTACATGTCAACACATCAATAAGTATTTTTCTTTAAAACCCGACAAAAGATTAAAACAATGATTTAAAATGTACTTTAAAGTAAACATTTGATATTACTAAGTGCACTTTTTAAAAGTGCACAGAAGTGTGTTAAGAAACATAGTCATGATAGTGGACTCTCTTTAAGTATATAAGTGGCCTTTTATTTTATTTTATTTGTATTATATTATCTTTAAGTACACTTTTTTTTTTAAATACAAGAATTTTGGTTACACTTTATTTTAAGGTGTCATTGTTACAGTGTAATCATATATTTAAGTATTGAGTGATTTGGTTGAGGGTCAGTTGCATGTAGTTATGCATACTTTACTGTTGTTACTATGGTAAGTACATGTAATATGTAACAAGGACACTGTAAACTAAAGTTTTACCAGATTTTTTTTTTTTAAGATTTGAAGTACACTTCAAGTGCACATTCAGTACAATTAGCACACTTCTTTCTCACACGGCAATTCCAAAACTAACTCATCTGAACTCTGAAGACCCCAGACTAAAACCTGTATGATATTTGTTGAGGGAACCTTCAGGGAGTCTGTGGGCAGCAATGAACTGACATAAGATACTTCTGACCAGTAGACCACAATTGTAGAGCTAAACCAGAAATCTTCTCAGGCTAATTGAAATGGGACAAATATTCTGTGATAACTCTGTGGCCCTTCATTCTATCACGAGCAGCACAATTTCCCACATGTTCAGGCTGTGGATGTTGTAGGAATGTGTGTTAGTGTGAGAGATCAAATGCTAGAGTTAGCTTTGAAGTCTCCATGCGAGTTGGCAGAAAATGCTGTTGGTCTGTGGAAACAAGCAGAAAATTGCATGCTGAGAGACTGTGAGTTCAGGGAGGAAACATTAACTTTTAATTTCTTATTTTCAGGACAAGCTCGAATATAGAGAGTAGATCAGTGTAGAAAAACTAACCTCATTAGATTCATACTGTCATCCGAGTTTTTCTTGCAGCCCTCACCAGTGCTGATCAATAAGTCCACTGTGAAATCTTGACAAATGATTGTTGTCACAGTATAATATCGGACAGTCAGAAAATGGCATCGCTATCATAAGATTCATCAGCATCCTGCTCGCTTAGGTGTAATTTACGAATCCACCGGCGATTATCCATCAATATGGTTAGGCGAGAATCAGCATGTTCTTCTGTAAATCAGCTCCCTCTAGGTTTGGATGAGCATTATATTATCTATATCATGGACAGTATGAGTAATTGTATGTCATCATAATAGTATATCACATTTTAGCTGAAAAAAAAAAGTATTAAATAACAATGTGGCAATGGCTACTTTGGCATTGGTTAATGTTTATTTTCAAGTACTGAGAATGTTTTGTTTTTATATGGTTTTAGATTTAGTTAATGATAATATCTCTGTAAACCATTGAATGAAATGTGCTTCATCTCATTTGATTATTTTCATTATTTATAAGGTGGCAAGGGGGTGGCATGAGGACTGTGTGGGGTGGCAACACCAGTGCAAACAAGCATGCAATCATCTATACTACTAAGCCTAAATCATACAAAATATACAGCGGGGGAAATAAGTGTTGAACACGTCATAATTTTTCTCAGTAAATATATTTCCAAAGGTGCTATTGACATGAAATTTTCACCAGATGTTGGTAACAACCCAAGTAAGCCATACATACAAAGAAACAAACAAAAATAAGTTCAGAAATTAAGTTATGTGTAATAATGTGAAATGACACAGGGAAAAAGTATTGAACACATGAAGAAAGGGAGGCGCAAAAAGGCATGGAAAGCCAAGACAACTGCTGAAAACTTACAGTAATTAAAAAGCAATCCAGCCCCCTGTCAGTGGAAATTAATAACAGCTGGTTCAGTCCCAAATGATGGCCTACAAAAAGGTCTCATTGCCAAGGTGTCACACAAGACACATCTCATGATGGGTAAAAGCAAAGAGCTGTCTCAAGACCTTCGCAACCTAATTGTTGCAAAACATAATGATGGCATTGGTTATAGGCGCCATTCTAAGCTTCTGAATGGTCCAGTGAGCACTTTTGGGGCCATAATACGGAAGTGGAAAGACAATAATTTCACCATAAATTTGCCTCGACCAGTGCTCCTCGCAAGATTTCTGATAGAGGAGTGAAAAGAATAATCAGAAGAGTTGTCCAAGAGCCAACACCAAGTTGTATGGTGTTTTGTGCACTGCCATTTCTCCTCCAAATATGGTGTGTATTATGGCATCCAAACAGTTCAATTTTGCTCTCATGTGACCACACTATATTCTCCCAGTATTTCACTGGCTTTTCCAAATGTTGTGCAGCAAACTTTAAATGAGCTTCAACATGCTTTTTTTTCAGTAATGGAGTCTTGCGTGGTGAGCGTGCACACAGGCCATGGTGGTGGAGTGCATTACTTACTGTTTTCTTTGAGACAACAGTACCTGCTATCTGCAGGTCTTTTTGAAGCTCTCCACAAGTGATCCTTGGCTCTTGGACAACTCTTCTGATTATTCTTTTCACTCCTCTATCAGAAATCTTGCGAGGAGCACTGGTCGAGGCAAATTTATGGTGAAATTATTGTCTTTCCACTTCCGTATTATGGCCCCAAAAGTGCTCACTGGACCATTCAGAAGCTTAGAATGGCGCCTATAACCAATGCCATCATTATGTTTTGCAACAATTAGGTTTCCATGCCTTTTTGCGCCTCCCTTTCTTCATGTGTTCAATACTTTTTCCCTGTGTCATTTCACATTATTACACATAACTTAATTTCTGAACTTATTTTTGTTTGTTTATTTGTATGTATGGCTTACTTGGGTTGTTACCAACATCTGGTGAAAAATTAATGTCAATAGCACCTTTGGAAATATATTTACTGAGAAAAATGATGACGTGTTCAATACTTATTTCCCCCGCTGTAACTGTAGGCAGCAATCATTGGGGTCCAAGCACCAATGGCCCCTGTGGATGATTAGCGATCCAACTGAAATTAATCTAATGATGTTGTTTTACAGCAAAGTCCATCTTGAATCTTCTCTGAAAGTAAGGTTTGATGAAACGGGTTACAGCAACACACAGGTGTCAAAATCACTCCTTTTTACTGTTTGATTTATTTAGTCAAAAATACCCCTCTAAAAATGTTTACTCATAATCATAATATAGGCCTATGTGGTGTAATATATGTGGACTTATATTCAACATTTAAATTTAGATTAATCAAATGTCATAGGATGACAATTTCAAATGAATGTAAAGATATCATTTGCAGCTCAAAACTTTCTGAAGCATTTATCTTTAGGTCCTTTTAATTTTCATCATTTATTTCTATAATATGTGTAACTTATGCTTGCAGTTTAAGTGTTTGTTTTATTATTCATACCACAACAGTAAATAAGTATCTTTATAGAAATGTTATAATATATTGGGCCCTATTTTAACAATCTAAGCGCATGGTCTACGTGTGTTAAATCAATCAGAGTCTCATCTCCAATTCCCTTTAAATGCCAGTTGCACTCGCGCCATGGCAGATTCGCTATTTACATGACGGAATTTGATAGTGGACAGACCGAAGCCATCTCCAGAGCGCAAACGGAACTGCTCATGCGTGAGGTAAAAGTGCGCAAGCAGATCATCTACGGGACAACCCGGATTCCACCATATCTTTATGTACACAATAATAATCTTTTACATTGTAAACCTTTTATTTTAAATATTTGGCATGTTTGTGTGCTGCTGTGCGTCCCTGTGTGTTTAATAAGCAGAGTGTACGCGCGTTGTGGACCCGCCTATAGGCGCACATTACTAACGTGCTCTGTAAAAAAAAAAAAAAAATATATATATATATATATATATATATATATACACTCACCTAAAGGATTATTAGGAATACCTGTTCAATTTCTCATTAATGCAATTATCTAATCAACCAATCACATGGCAGTTGCTTCAATGCTTTTAGGGGTGTGGTCCTGGTCAAGACAATCTCCTGAACTCCAAACTGAATGTCAGAATGGGAAAGAAAGGTGATTTAAGCAATTTTGAGCGTGGCATGGTTGTTGGTGCCAGACGGGCCGGTCTGAGTATTTCACAATCTGCTCAGTTACTGGGATTTTCACGCACAACCATTTCTAGGGTTTACAAAGAATGGTGTGAAAAAGGAAAAACATCCAGTATGCGGCAGTCCTGTGGGCGAAAATGCCTTGTTGATGCTAGAGGTCAGAGGAGAATGGGCCGACTGATTCAAGCTGATAGAAGAGCAACTTTGACTGAAATAACCACTCGTTACAACCGAGGTATGCAGCAAAGCATTTGTGAAGCCACAACACGCACAACCTTGAGGCGGATGGGCTACAACAGCAGAAGACCCTCGATTTCTGTTGAGACATTCAGATGGTAGAGTCAGAATTTGGCGTAAACAGAATGAGAACATGGATCCATCATGCCTTGTTACCACTGTGCAGGCTGGTGGTGGTGGTGTAATGGTGTGGGGGATGTTTTCTTGGCCCACTTTAGGCCCCTTAGTGCCAATTGGGCATCGTTTAAATGCCACGGCCTACCTGAGCATTGTTTCTGACCATGTCCATCCCTTTATGACCACCATGTACCCATCCTCTGATGGCTACTTCCAGCAGGATAATGCACCATGTCACAAAGCTCGAATCATTTCAAATTGGTTTCTTGAACATGACAATGAGTTCACTGTACTAAAATGGCCCCCACAGTCACCAGATCTCAACCCAATAGAGCATCTTTGGGATGTGGTGGAACGGGAGCTTCGTGCCCTGGATGTGCATCCCACAAATCTCCATCAACTGCAAGATGCTATCCTATCAATATGGGCTAACATTTCCAAAGAATGCTTTCAGCACCTTGTTGAATCAATGCCACGTAGAATTAAGGCAGTTCTGAAGGCGAAAGGGGGTCAAACACAGTATTAGTATGGTGTTCCTAATAATCCTTTAGGTGAGTGTATATATATATATATATATATATATATACACTGCTCAAAAAAATTAAGGGAACACTTAAACAACACAATGTAACTCCAAGTCAATCACACTTCTGTGAAATTAAACTGTCCACTTAGGAAGCAACACTGATTGACAATCAATTTCACATGCTGTTGTGCGAATGGAATAGACGACCGGTGGAAATTATAGGCAATTAGCAAGACACCCCCAATAAAGGAGTGGTTCTGCAGGTGGTGACCACAGACCACTTCTCAGTTCCTATGCTTTCTGGCTGATGTTTTGGTCACTTTTGAATGCTGGCGGTGCTTTCACTCTAGTGGTAGCATGAGACGGAGTCTACAACCCACACAAGTGGCTCAGGTAGTGCAGCTCATCCAGAATGGCACATCAATGCGAGCTGTGGCAAGAAGGTTTGCTGTGTCTGTCAGCGTAGTGTCCAGAGCATGGAGGCGCTACCAGGAGACAGGCCAGTACATCAGGAGACGTGGAGGAGGCCGTAGGAGGGCAACAACCCAGCAGCAGGACCGCTACCTCCGCCTTTTTGCAAGGAGGAGCAGGAGGAACACTGCCAGAGCCCTGCAAAATGACCTGCAGTAGGCCACAAATGTGCATGTGTCTGCTCAAACGGTCAGAAACAGACTCCATGAGGGTGGTATGAGGGCCCGACGTCCACAGGTGGGGGTTGTGCTTACAGCCCAACACCGTGCAGGACGTTTGGCATTTGCCAGAGAACACCAAGATTGGCAAATTCGCCACTGGCGCCCTGTGCTCTTCACAGATGAAAGCAGGCAGCAGAACGTTCTCCATGGCGTCTCCAGACTCTGTCACGTCTGTCACATGTGCTCAGTGTGAACCTGCTTTCATCTGTGAAGAGCACAGGGCGCCAGTGGCGAATTTGCCAATCTTGGTGTTCTCTGGCAAATGCCAAACGTCCTGCACGGTGTTGGGCTGTAAGCACAACCCCCACCTGTGGACGTTGGGCCCTCATACCACCCTCATGGAGTCTGTTTCTGACCGTTTGAGCAGACACATGCACATTTGTGGCCTACTGGAGGTAATTTTGCAGGGCTCTGGCAGTGTTCCTCCTGCTCCTCCTTGCACAAAGGCGGAAGTAGCGGTCCTGCTGCTGGGTTGTTGCCCTCCTACGGCTTCCTCCACGTCTCCTGATGTACTGGCCTGTCTCCTGGTAGCGCCTCCATGCTCTGGACACTATCCTTACAGACACAGCAAACCTTCTTGCCACAGCTCGCATTGATGTGCCATTCTGGATGAGCTGCACTACCTGAGCCACTTTTGTGGGTTGTAGACTCCATCTCATGCTACCACTAGAGTGAAAGCACCGCCAGCATTCAAAAGTGACCAAAACATCAGCCAGAAAGCATAGGAACTGAGAAGTGGTCTGTGGTCACCACCTGCAGAACCACTCCTTTATTGGGGGTGTCTTGCTAATTGCCTATAATTTCCACCGGTCGTCTATTCCATTCGCACAACAGCATGTGAAATTGATTGTCAATCAGTGTTGCTTCCTAAGTGGACAGTTTGATTTCACAGAAGTGTGATTGACTTGGAGTTACATTGTGTTGTTTAAGTGTTCCCTTAATTTTTTTGAGCAGTGTATATATATATTAGGGGTGTAACGGTTCACAAAATTCACTGTTCGGTTCGATACGATACACTTGTGTCACGGTTCGGTTCGGTACGGTTCGGTACGTTTTTGATACAGCAAAAAGAAAGAAATGGCAGAGAAATTTCCTTGATTTAAATTTGTTTTATTCTTTTTTTTTATTAAAACTAACATCATTAGTTAGTTCCCAGTCTGTCAGTAACGCTCTGTTTACTTTTTTATATTTTAGAGTATCAAGATGGCGCCGGTGTGTCTGGCTCGCCGTCTTACCCTGACAGTCTTTGTTTTGTTTGTGTGGTTTGTGCTTTCTGTCCTAAAGACCATTCATTCTCTGTTGGTGTATGATCGTCTGGAGCTACTTAAAATCAAAAGTACGGTGGACTTTACAACAAACTACTCCCAGGGTGGTTCAAAAACATTTCCTCCTCCACTCTTGACGGATGTCCCAGCTCATCTGATCTGCATCGAGGGTCCACCTCCCCGGAGACGCAGACGCAGAGGGGCGCATAGCGGCTGGCTAGTCCGGATTAAGGCATGGCTGGCTTCACCCTCTGAGTTGTTGCCGGTGATACCGGAATGTCAACGATGTTTTCAACGCCTTGTCGCTCGTCGCGGCCTTGCTCCAACTAGCAGCTGGTTGATACCTGTTGTAGGCCTGTACGAGGAGCGACATGGTTTGCGCGCCTCGTTCCCGAAGTCCTGGCGGAAGGAACTACCTTCGGTTGCTGTGCCGGTCAGCTCTTGCGGCTGACATCTCGACTCTACCAACCAAATGTGCACTGATAAATGCAAGGTCGGTAATGAACAAAACTTTCATCCTTAAGGACTTTTTCATCACACAAGCTGTGGATGTACTGTTTTTAACAGAAACATGGATTGCCGTGGGTGAGTCAGATGCTTTTACAGACCTCTTACCTCCTGACTGTACTTTTTTAAATTCCCCAAGGACCACTGGACGTGGAGGAGGAATAGCGACTGTCTTAAAGAGCAGCTTACATTGTAAGCTTTTGGCACCATCTGTTTTTTCATCAGTTGAATTGAGCTCGTTTGTCTTAGGCCGATCGGATCCCGTACTGTGTGCGGTGCTATATCGCCCGCCGAAATACAACAAACATTTTATAAAACAGTTCTCTGACTTTTTGGCCAGTATTATGACAGACTATGACAGAGTTTTAATTGTTGGTGATTTTAATGTACATTTAAGTTTGCTGTCACTCCAAACCACTTACTAAAGATTTTCTAGATATGATTGATACTTTTAACTTTTTTCAACATGTCAGTGGACCCACACAGGAACAGGGGCACACGTTAGATCTTGTGTTATCCTATGGTTTGCTCATTTTGAATATTCAGACACAGGATGCTGTATTTTCCGATCACATGGCGGTTTTATTTGATTTTAACTTGTCTTGTCTTAAATCTAAACCAAATGCCCCTGCACGCCTAGGCCGTGTGTTTAAGCCGACCACTGCTGCTCAGTTTTCTTGTGTTTTTCAAAAGTCGTCTCAGTTTGATACTGGTCTCGTAGCTGACACAGAGAAATTAACTTCTTCCTTTCTTTCCACATGTGCTAGCATTCTTGACATTGTTTCTCCTTTAAAAGTTTTGCGCCCCAGACCTAAATCTGAGCCATGGTTTAATGGCACTACCCGTGCAGCAAGGAGAGAGTGCAGGAGAGCAGAGCGTCGGTGGAAGAAAGACAAGCTTCATGTCTTTTATGAAATTTTAAAGGAAAGCTGGAGAACTTATCAAAAAATAGTAAAAGGTGAAAAAACTAGATATCTAAAAGAAAAAAGTCCAAAATTTAAACAAACCACATGTCCTTTTTAAAAGTATTGATTAAATTTTAAATTCACCCCAATCCACTTGTTTAGAAGCTTCTTCTGAAGTCTGTGAGAACTTTTTACACAATTTTTTAGACAAGATTGCCTTTATTAGAGCTCATATTTCCCCACCTGTATCCGACCCTTTTGAAATGCCGACCTGTTTAACAGTGTTTGACCAGTTTGAGCCCGTGTCGCTTTCTTGCCTCAATAAATTAATTTTACAGCTTAATCCCTCAGTATGTCCCACTGACATTGTCCCCCCTCGCCTTTTTAAGGAGGTCTGGACCACTATAGGGCCACATGTCCAAAAAATTATCAACAGCAGTCTGACTTCAGGAATTGTCCCAGCTTATTGCAAGGAGGCAACTGTTGTACCTCTAATTAAAAAGCAAAATCTGGACACTACTATTTTAGCTAATTACCGACCGATATCAAAGCTTCCTTTTATTTCTAAAATCTTAGAAAAAACTGTTTTTGCACAATTACAATCCTATTTAGATACAAATGGGATTTTAGACATTTTTCAATCTGGTTTTAAAGCTTTTCATAGTACTGAGACTGCACTTTTAAGAGTTTTTAATGATCTTTTATTAACTACAGACCGTGGAGACTCAGTTATTCTTGTGCTTTTAGACCTTACTGCTGCTTTCGACACAACTGATCACGCCATTCTTATCTCGCGCTTAGAGCACTGTATAGGCATCCGAGATACTGCCCTGCAGTGGTTCAGATCGTGTTTATCTGACCGATTTTTTTCTGTAAAACTAGGTGACTCTACATCATAATAATAATAATAATAATTCATTACATTTATATAGCGCTTTTCTCGGCACTCAAAGCGCTTTACATAGAAGGGGGGAATCTCCTCAACCACCACCAATGTGCAGCATCCACTTGGATGATGCGACGGCAGCCATATTGCGCCAGAACGCCCACCACACACCAGCTTACTGGTGGAGAGGAGACAGTGATGAAGCCAATCAGTATATGGGGATGTTTAGGAGGCCATGATGGACAGAGGCCACTGGGCAAATTTGGCCAGGATGCCGGGGTTACACCCCTATCATCTATCGCCCCCCTTCTCTGTGGAGTCCCGCAAGGCTCGGTCCTTGGACCACTATTGTTCTCCTTGTACCTTCTCCCTCTTGGAAATATTTTTAAAAGACATGGTATTTCCTACCATTTTTATGCGGATGACTCGCAAATTTACTTACCACTGAGAAGAGATGCAAACGGTTCCCTAACTCCGTTACTTGAATGTCTCAAGGATATTAAAACCTGGATGTCTTTTAATTTTTTTAATTTAAACGAAGAAAAAACTGAGATCATTGTGTTTGGACCCAGTCGGGTTTGTGACTCCACTCCCGTAAACCTTGGGTCCCTGCAGCAATATGTAAAGCCAGTAGTTACCAATTTAGGCGTTAAAATTGACAGTGAATTTAAGCTTGACAAGCAGATAAACATGGTGGTTAAATCCTGTTTTTATGGGCAGTTTCGTTCCGCTTGCATTACGTTTGCCATTTGATGTTGGGCAATGTTGTGGTCGCGCCGGCGTCTCTTACATTATGAGTGCACTTGCCACGCGCAACGCGCGTACATTTGAAATAACGAAATTTTGGTCGGCAGGAAAAATGGTCCAACGAACCGTTCGGTTTGAAAATGCGTACCGAACACCGAACCGAAAGCCTCGTACCGAACGGTTCAATACGAATACGTGTATACACCCCTAATATATATAGGGCCCTATTTTAACGATCTGAAACGCAAGTGTCAAAGCGCAAAGCGCAAGTAACTTTGTGGGCGGGTCTCGGCGCTGTTGCTATTTTCCCGGCGGGATAAATGACTCTTGCGCCAGGCGCAAATCTAAAATGGGTTGGTCTGAAGTAGCTTCATTATTCATAGGTGTGGTTTGGGCGTAACGTGAAATAAACCAATCAGAGCGTCATCTCACATTCCCTTTAAGAGCAGAGGCGCTTTTTCCATAGCGGATTGCTATTGTAACGGCGGATTTGCCAGGCGCGCGCCAGGAGCGGTTCACAGCCAAGGAGAGCAACGCTCTCGTCACGGCCGTAAAAGAGAGAAGTTACATTGAAATGGAGAAACCCACCCAAATTAACTTCGGTTAAACACGCGTATGATAATTTGGGTAAATGTGTAAGCTAGATGTATGCTTTTATAATAAATTATCTATCTATCTATCTATCTATCTATCTATCTATCTATCTATCTATCTATCTATCTATCGTAATAATGTATGATTTGCAAAAATGAAAACTGCTGCTTCTGTGTAGATGAGAGAATCAAAGTGCGCGTTGTGCACAGGCTACATTGATTATGGCCAAGCATGCGCCCTTAAAATAGCATATGAATAACATGCGCAACGCGCCACTGACTTTAAACTATTTTTTCCTGGTTAGTGGCGCAATTGTTTTCTAAACCTGCAAAATAGCATGAAGGAACGTTTGCGCCGGAACACGCCTCCTCTTTTCGCTGAACCGCCTCCGCGAGCGCAAGTGTATTTCCTAACTTACCGACGTGCTTCTGTGGAGGGAAAAGTCCGCTTTGCGCGGGTGCAAAATAGGAATGATACATGCGTCGGTGTCCAAAGTCACTTGCGCTGGGTGCAAGATAGGGCCCATATTGTCTATTGACGTTAGGCCAGGTTTCAGTTGGTCAATGGCGCATTCTACTGCCTCAAAATAGCAACGTACCAGAACACACCTCGTTTTCAGACCAGCACGCCCATGGGCACACAAATGGGCGCAAATGCATTTTCTATTTAAACAACGTGGCGCAGGACGTGAAAATGATAACTGCGTTGGACTGAAACTAGCAAAAAACATTTGCGTTGCGCTTGGCGCTGCATTGCGCCAGGTGTAAGATACACTCTAAAAAATAATTCTGTGGCTTAGTAAATATTACAGTAATATTTAACTTCATTAATTTAATAAAATCTCTGAATATCGTTTACTTAATTGTTTGAGTTAAACATACCAATATAATTGACAAAAAATCCAACAGTTAATTTTATCAAAAATTTACAGTTATATGCAAGTTTTTTTTCACTAAAAGAATTTAGTATTTGACTAACCAATTATTTATAATACACTTAATATATTTGTGAAATTTCTATCAAAATATTTGAGAGTGGAGAATTAAACTGATGTTTCAAGAAATTCAACTTAATTCAAATCAATATTATTAATATATTTAACACTCTTAAGAAATTGAGTAAGTTTACTCAATTAAAACAATGCACCCCTCCCCCACCCTCTGACATGACAACAACTCAACGGTTGAGTGAGCGCAGGCTGTTTGAATTCTCTCCAGTCCAGAACAGTTCTCTCTTCTCAACGTCGCAGAATTGGTGCATTTACCAGTATATTTTATACTGGGATAAATCTCGGGTGATCAAATGATTCAAAAGATCAGATGATTCTTAACAGATATCAGTTTGACATTGTTGGAACAGCTTCTCATTATGAAACACTTGAGTTTAAAAGACTTAAAATAGTAAAAATTAACAGATAGAGCAGAGAGTTCAGACTCTACAGTCTCATTGGATGAGTTTGAAGCTGTCTTTAAAAAAAAAAAATCTGATATTTTCATAACAGACCTTTGTAATAATGCATCAAATGATGCTCAGAAACTGTCAACTGTTAACGTTTTGTATGTTTTAGTGGTAAATACAATCCCACTTACAACTACGAGAATACATCTAGTGTGGTATCATTGCAAACATGTTTTTGAGACATTACCCCATGATGTTTTGTGGCCATAATATTCCCTTTCATCCCTCACGTTTTGAGGATGCAGATATATGTGACGATATGCTCATACGTGCTTTACTGTCTTCATTTTTTTCTTCTTGCAAGTGTTTAATTGACTGGCGATACTCCCACTGACGACCTCAGGAAACTGACGGGATTAAAAGCGAGACTTCCTGCAGCACTACTGCTTCACGGAGGTGCATGTTTCTGGCACGTGCCGTCATAGACGATAAATCAACAGGAGCTGGATAATGTGGCTGAACGAGATGCTTGGCCTCCTCGCTCGCTCCCTCGTCTCCTGGGAGGGGCAGTAATCCTCTTAAAACACTCTTAAGCAGCCATTTGTCATCCAGCGTGTTACTGGCACATCCCGAGGCCCTAAGCATGCAGCGTCACATTTGCACCTTCTTCACTGCAGTGTTTCTTGTCCATTGATGCTTATAGTGCACTCTACAAGACGGAATCTTGTCGCATTTTTTGTGACATATTTTTGTTTCATATTTCTGTTACTAGTTTGCGAAAAGAAGCTCCAGATTGCAGTGCATGCCCATCACTAATGTATGTGAGCAGTCTCAGGTGCTGTTGTTTTCAGTATTGTTTTCCAGTAAAAAAATTAAGATGCACTTCAAAAATAAATTTCTTTACATGTTTTAGCCTTATTTTCTATTTTGTGTTTCTTTTCCAATACAAGTATATTAAATCTTAAAGTCTTATTTTTCAGTACAAATGTTTAATAAATGTATGCTTTAAAAAAATCTGTTTATGAAGAAAAATGTTTGAATTTTCTCACATCATGGACAGCTTTTTTTTTCTATTGTTTTAAGCAAAAGCTCATGTAATTTTAATTCACTAGCCTAGATTTACAATCAAAAGTTATAAAAATGTCTCTTTCATACATGAAACTTTCCATGCAATATTAGTGAACAAGGGTTGGAGCTTTTAAGCTTAAATTTGACAGTCTTTTTAAAAACATTATCCCTGAAAGCTTGAGTTTGCAAGAGCATGATAAACACACCGAGCCTGTGAAAGCGACTAGTGTATAGAAGAGTTTACCTGTTCGCCATGATAATGTTTAATGTCAGACAACCTCTTTAGTCACAGGAGGTTTTACTGATGTATTTTATGTCAGAATAAAACGTGAAAATATCTTGAGCTTGTTCACCACAGACCTTGTTTAAAGCATTTAATGGGGGCCCTATTATGCTTTTTTTTGTTCACGTTTAACTTTCATTAGTGTGTTATGTTCTTGTTTGAGCATGAAAATGTCTGCAAAGTTACAAAGCACAAAGTTCACTCCAAATGGAGTTATTCTCTATATCAGCAAGCACTGTTTAACTCCCTGAAATGCCTTAATTATAATCCCGACTTTTCTTTTGTGAACAGACACGTCACAATATTCCACATTTAATTAATTCCCACACAAGGTATACGCAAAATAAAGGGACAGGGCCAGATTGAGTTGCATTAGTAGTATGTAGTAGTTTAAATTGATATATTTTAGCATGTCAACAGTCAGCAACGTTTTTGAGGAGTACACGTGCATAAATGCATACGGGAACCTTGGAGTATGATGTAGGGAACCCACGATGAATCAAACATCAAATAAAGCAAAACGACAGGGAACAAAAGGTCAGGGGATCTCTGGATAATCCGTAATTCGTTTGTAATTATAAAACGAAAATACCGTTTTTCTGTTTTTGGTTTCAAAACGAAAAACCAAATAACCGTTTTTGGTGTCAGAATCAAAAAACGAAAAAACAATTAAAAACGGCCCGTTTTTCGTTTTTGGCGATCATTTTATCGTTATTCCTTTTTGAACAAAGAATGAAGAGAGTCTTTGAACTTCAGTCAATTCGTTTTTCGTTTATAAACCAAAAACGGAAGTCACCCCTTTATTCGTTTTTTCAAAAAAACGAAAAAAACGAGATTTCGGCTTGATTTTTCGTTTTTTAGTTCACAGGCAAAAAACGAATAAATGACTTCAAAATTCGTTTTCCACATGTGGGCGGCCTGACACGCCCCCTTCCGCCGATTGGTCAAGCAAGTCTGAGCATGTGACGTCATCAGTTGTCGCTCAGGTCTGTTCAACAAAATAATAGTCCTCTACTATGGCTACAGATTCTTAAACTGTACAGGGCAGGTCCTATTGGGCTTTCTTCTGTGCAACTTTACACGTTTCACAGAAATCTTTACATCAGAAATATTAATTATTAGTCTGCCACCAGCCTGTTTTATTTAGCTGTGCGGAGTTAAATCTGTGTGGTGAAGCGAGGCTCACTGACCAATGATATATATTTCAAACAACAATTCGACATTTGCTCGCAATGTTTTTCTTACAAAAAACTTCATCATTCTGCAGGACAATTGTCTATTACAGTATACAACACAGATAGAAGGGTGTCAATAAATCTGTGGTGATATAACACGCTTTAAGAAAAGTTTATTTCCATCACACTGTAAAGTGTTTTTAGATATTACATATAGATTACATATACCAAAGATTTTACATAAACTGGGTCAGCATACTGTTAATTACAGTTAGTACCATGGGAAGTAGGGGTGCTGAGCGTGACCCCTGGCGTGGAGCCCATGAAGAAATATGGTTGGGGATAAAAGTTCACACAAACAAAACCAAAAAACTTTGGTGTTTTGCCTATAGGCATACATATTACGTGTGTTTGTTTTTATTTATGCTGTATTATAAAATACCCATATTATAACAAATAAATAAAATATATTTGGAATTTGCCCTTTAAAACGAAGGCTCAGTTTGTGGTTCACAATTATTTGATCAAAAACAATAAAACAAAGACAAAGTCACTTATATTAAACACTTTTTTATTTATGTTTTTGTTAACAGAAGTTATCTTGCGCCTTTAATTGCCTCCGCTATCGTCCTGTCAATCATCTGTCTCATTCTCGCGGGTCGCGGCTATGATTACAGCTTCAGTAAAAATGTATTTCACCATCATCGGTACCCACCCTCAGCCGATAGGCATTACAGTATTTGCAATCACCATCCCGTGTTAAAACGGAGCGTCTAAAAGAAAAGTTCTGACTGCTGACTGAACACTGGTCAGTGAGCCTCTCCCGCTCGGCGCTGTCAAGCGCAGCTTCACCACACAGATTTAACTCCGCACAGCTAAATAAAACAGGCTGGTGGCAGACTAATAATTAATATTTCTGATGTAAAGATGTCTGTGAAACATGTAAAGTTGCACAGAAGAAAGCCCAATAGGACCTGCCCTGTACAGTTTAAGAATCTGTAGCCATAGTAGACGACTATTATTTTGTTGAACAGACCTGAGCGACAACTAATGACGTCACATGCTCAGACTTGCTTGACCAATCGGCGGAAGGGGGCGTGTCAGGCCGCCCACATGTGGAAAACGAATTTTGAAGTCATTTATTCGTTTTTTGCCTGTGAATTAAAAAACGAAAAATCAAGCCGAAATGTCGTTTTTTTTCTTTTTTTTTTTTTTTAACGAAAAAACGAATAAAGGGGTGACTTCCGTTTTTGGTGTATAAACGAAAAATTAATTGACTGAAGTTCAAAGACTCTCTTCATTCTTTGTTCAAAAAGGAATAACGATAAAATGATCGCCAAAAACGAAAAACGGGCCGTTTTTAATTGTTTTTTCGTTTTTTGATTCTGTCACCAAAAACTGTTATTTGGTTTTTCGTTTTGAAACAAAAAACAGAAAAACGGTATTTTCATTTTATAATTACAAACGAATTACGGATTATCCAGAGATCCCCTGAAGTCCTCATGGTGTCAGGTTTAGAGATAAATCAGACAGGTGAGTACAATAAACAGTAGTTTTATTTCAAACAGAAGCACAGAACCAATCAGAGATGTATAGTTGAGTTGATAATGGCAAAGTGGAAATGAATATAGAACTTAACTGGAGAAATAACTGAATGTCTTTTGCAGATGGAGGTAGGGATGGCTGACGCGAAACAGTCGTTCCGAAGCTTTGTGAGATCCCGAAGCGCAGATGTTTCGAAACACTGATCCGAAGCGTGATTCAAAACACCCATGTCACGTGACTATGGCCAAACGAAGCCTCTGTGTTTCATCAGGTGTGGTCCGCCGAATCAGCGTTTGATTGACACGGTCGGGAACAGACCACACAATCGCACATCTTTATAAAAGTGAAATCAACGCATATTGACCTCGTGGGTTTTTGTGAGAGGAGTTTGATTTTGAGATAGCGGATTTTTGGTGATATAGTGACATAGTGTGATTTGATTAGTTATAGACTATTTAGGCTTACATTTAAATTTACACAACACATTGACTGATAGGCTAGAGACAGACAGAGTATAGTGACACATTAATAGATACATAGATATAAATATATAGACAGCTAGATTAATAGATAGATGCATATATAGATTATAGATCATACATATATAAATACATAGATAGATACATATATAGATTATATCTAGGTACATATTTAGGTACATATCTAGATACATAGATAGATTATAGATACATATCTAGATACATAGATAGATTCCTATAGATAGATACATATTTGGATAGGCTAGATAGATAAAATGGAGGCTCCCCAGAAGAGATGCCGTACATCTGTGGTGTGGGTGCATTTCCATTTAGAAACCCCAAATAAAGTGAGATGTGTGTATTGTGATATTGTGTCAACATCAGACCCATCATCATCATCATCATCACCATCAACATCAACACCAGTAGAAACACAGAACAGTTTATGGGGACTTTTTGATACTCGTATCCATCAAACCCAGATGATGCCACAGTGGAAGTGAAAAAATACATAATGCGTATTTGCCCAGAACTCATGATCCACTAACTTACTGGAAAGAGAGAGCAGTAATCTTTCCTCATTTGTATGTCCTAGCTAAAAAATATATTTGCATGCCAGCAACAAGTGTCCCTTGTGAGAGGATTTTTTCAAAGGCTGGAGAAAAAGAAGTAGGCTAAGTCCTTCCACAGCAGAGAAATTAATATTTTTGAATAAAAATCTCTAAAAAAGTGAGACATTGTGGCTTGATTTCTTTTATTAATATTCATTTTGCAGGACCAAAATAACATTATGCACAGTGAGGAGCCTATAGGTTACAAGCTTCACATTAGAAAAATACAATAATTAAAAAAACAAATTTTTTTAATGGCTCGTCAAGGTTGTTTCAGATCAACACCTGCAAGTGACCACTAGGTGTCACCGTTGAGACAGGTGTCGGATTGATTCGAAGCCTCGAAACAATATGGCCCATTTGGTTCAACTGTTTCATTGCTTCACGAAGCCTCGATCTGCCCACCACTAGTGATGTTACATATGACACTGAAGCTTCGATGCGCGTATCACACAAGCGAAACAATTTCTAGTGAAGCCCCGTATCGGGGTGTGTATTGGTTTACTAGAGTCACGTGATCGATGACAAACGAAGCCTCACTTTCTCTCCAGTCACGTATTTAACGAGTCGTTGCCTCAGTCTGGTTGATGTGTTTGTGAGGAGAGTGCTGTAGCCTACTTTGAAAGTTAAACAATATATTACATTTAAATAAGCAACATTTATTTTTCGCTACTTAGACTATTATTTTTTGTTGTTGTGTCTTTTTGTTTTTGTAAAATCTTTGCACTTTTTGGTGATTTTAGGTAATTTGGTGTTGGTATTGGGGTTTAGGGTGGGATTAGGGGAGAGGGGTGTTGGTGTTTGGTGAAGGGTTTGTATTTAGAGCAATGGCAACATCCAAAAATATAAAAATAATTAAAAACTTTATCAACTTTCTGTCATTCCTACAGTTGATTAAGCACTATCAGTAACAAGTGTCATAAGCACATTTAATAACAGATGATCCTATCAGACAATGTCCTTATTCATTGTGTGTGTGTATAGGGGGGGGAGAGGGGGAGAGAGAGAGAGAGAGAGAGAGAGAGAGAGAGAGAGAGAGAGAGAGAGAGAGAGAGAGAGAGAGAGAGAGAGAGAGAGAGAGAGAGAGAGAGAGAGAGAGAGAGAGAGAGAGATAGAGAGAGAGAGATAGAGAGAGAGAGAGAGAGAGAGACTACATTAGATCTTATTGAATCATATAAGCTCATTTTATATTTTAATTGTCACACTTTAATGGGTAAAATAATTTATTTAATGAACAAATCAAACACAAACATGTAAGGTTTTTATTTGTACACATAACATTGAAACTATGGAGTGTGTTGTGGTTGCTTCATCTGCCAGAGCTTCTGGCTGCTTTATTTTAAATAAGCACCAGATGGCGCTGCTCTCGGCGCTGTTCTCGACACTCTCGAAGCTTTGAATCTTTTCCCGGAACAGTCAGGGGAAAGCCTCAGTGATTCATGAGGCTTCATTTCCCCATCCCTACCCACCACTAGATGGAGGTAGACCAGGCTGGAGAACAGAAGAATGAGATCAGCAGTGATGGCAGATGGCAAACAGGAACACAGACTGCAGGCGAGTATCACATATCACAGGCGAGTATCACATATCACAGGCGAGTATCACATATCACAGGCGAGTATCACATATCACAGGCGAGTATCACATATCACAGGCGAGTATCACATATCACAGGCGAGTATCACATGTCCTGGTAAAGACAAGACTAGACAGTGAACTGATGGTGAAGTGGTGTTATATAGGGAGCTGATGATGATGAGGTGCAGGTGAGGCTAATCAGTAATCAGGGGAGAGTGAATGAGTGGGCGGAGTGTGCAGATCTGGTGAAGCCCTGACACACGGGTAAAATGTGTAGGGGGTGGATTCTGGAATCCACTGCTAATGAATGATTATAATCAATATTTTTCCTTCTAAATATCAAATGAGTTGAATGACTTCTCTAGGCTTATGAGATTTTACTTTGTTATAGAAGATACCAGTGTGATTAGAGAATACATGAAAAGAACATTTCAGTAATGTCTGTATTTGATATCTGAATGCAGTATCAGTGCTTTCTCATTTAGCAACGATTATTGACAGACTGGGAAGAGATGTGCTGCAACATGTCAAATATGTGAAAAATAAAAAAATAGTTTTTTTTTTTTTTTTTTACATTCAGGCATAAAAAACGATTTTAGTTGGCCCCAAAAACAAAATTAAGACTTTGCAAGAGGGCAAAATAGGTCCCCTTTAACCAAAAACCCATTCAGAAACCCAAGTGCTAAAATGCAACCAGTTTCTGTGTTTTGGCCTACAAAAAAAAAACGTAATTCCTGCAGCACTATATGACGGTGAGTAAATTATGACAGATGTTTCATTTTTAGGTGAGCTGGTCCTTTAAATGTAAACAGACCTTCCGTCTCGTGTGCAGTTTGCCTGAGGTGTTTTTGAACATTGCTCATTCCACTGTTTTCTTCTCTAATCAGGCCACATTTCCTGCATGGAATTTATATTGACCTGTAGGGAACATTGGTGTCTAAAACACAGATCATCATCATCACTCTGTGATTAAAAGGAGATTGTTGTGTCTACAAAGACAAACACCAGGCGGTTTCATGTTCTCCATTGCGTTTGGCCACTAGTTTGCGTCTCAAATGACTTGATGGTAAACCAAATGTGGTTAACCGAAGGCGTCGCCCAGCCCGAGTTTGACTGAAACCCACAACGTCTCGAAGGCACAAGAGGCTACCAGCGTTTGTGCTAACCACCATTCTTTGACTGAATGAAAGTACACAATGAGAGAATAAACAATGGGAGCCAAGGGGTACGTGACTCTGCCAGAGTTCATTTTTTATTTTTTATGGTACAGTTCGGTTCATTGGAACAATCTTGCTGGCTTTTGCCAAATTTCAATAGTGTCAACAATGCAGCTCTCGGGCAACACAAACAGGCAGTGCTGCAGATAAGATTTGGTTATCAGAGCAGCACAGTCAGCGTGTAACGCGATTTAACTCAATTTATATGTAAATGAAATATTTTGATTATAATGAGCTTACTGTTCAAGTTGTATGGAATGGAGTTTGTTTGTCTTCCTGTGCAAGAAGCACGAGCAAATTTATTGC
Source organism: Leuciscus idus (assembly GCA_021554675.1). NCBI lineage: Eukaryota > Metazoa > Chordata > Actinopteri > Cypriniformes > Leuciscidae > Leuciscus > Leuciscus idus. Next base: position 52,564,022 of record CM038622.1, on the reverse strand, counting down.
CTGAATCTCTCTCACTATCTCTCTCCTTTACATACTGGCTTCTCAAACTTGGCTGGTCTGAAATAAATGGGAGGCGAACACAGTAAAATTGCCTGGAACAGAGGACGGAAGCACGCTGCTATCGCTTAGCCTGCATGTTTTTAATTGACTTGTGGAGAGATCTCAGTGTCTTCCGTTTGCAGTAGATGCCACATGCGGCGTCATTAGTGCAGAAGCTGTCAGATTTGTTTGAAGCGCAGAAATAATTTGGTTTTATTTTTCTCGATCTTGACGTTTGCATGCAAGCAGAAATGCTCTTGGCACCTTCCATGAGCTGGAAACAAAAACAGCCTGAAGTCATTTGTTCATTTCTTTTTCAATAAATGCTGCTTAACCTGCACATCCAAAATACGTCAAACTTGGGAGGTCACACTAAATATTACACTGCCCTGTTTTATTTTCCATTTTTAGTTTTTGCATACCAAAATTAGGGACAGAGTCTTAATGATTTGTGTGAATTATTTGATTAATAAAAACTAACAAATGTCATTTAGCATCTTAATTGATTTAACTTATATTAACTATTTAATTATAGTTAATTTGGTCAGAGTCAATAGCATTTTTTATTTTATTTTTTATTTAGCTCAACTCAACAGATTATTAAAATGATAGTTTTTGCTATCTTTATTTTATCTTAGGTCACATCTAATAGATTTGCTGCAACATTTTTTTTAATATAAATACTGGATTTTAGCATTTTTAATGACACGGGACACCATAGTGTACAGCAATTGTGGAAAATGCCACCCTTCTTCTATTTCCAGTATAAAACATACAGAAATAAGCGAGTAAATAAATTTAGTTAGCACAGTATTTTGTGGGCGCTCAATTTTAATTGCTAGTTAGCAGGCACAGAATATCCGCATATGCATCATTGTGCTACAAACTAATGGTGTGTGACGTTACCGCTGAGTCAGCGCTTCACAGCATGTTGGAATCACAATAGTGAGAGGACAAGAGAGGGAATGGCCTTTTGCCGAGCATGAAATGAAAATCGAGTTCTGAGAGCAGGTTGACACGCTCTTTTCATCCATTTGCGAAACAGGAGAAGCAGCATAGAGCAAGCGAAAGCGGCGCAGCTGTTCTCAGGGGAAATTGTCAAATGCTTTGCACCCAGTTCAAGAGAAAAGTCGACAAATTCATTCACTGCTGTCTAACATCACATGACTCTAAAACCTGCTTCACTAAACTGATTGACTCTATTACAAAACCAAGGGATCATCAAACACTGAAAACATCAATAAATAAGAAAATTATTTATATCAAATCTACCTGAATACATTTCCCATTTAAGATATAAAGAGAATTCATGTTTGGCAGTGTGAAAAATACACTATAAAAGAAAAAACCCTTATGAAAAGTACCTCAATCATTATTTCTGCTTTTGAACATGGTATCATGTTATAATGTTATTTGAACATGGACTTGTACATGTGTTTGTTTTTTATACTCTTATTTTGTTTCTTCAGTTTATCGTCAGAAATTGTTTTAGATAATGATCTTTTTTTTTTTGGCACAGTAAGTTTTGCCACTAGAGGATTGACGCTTACTCAAAACAATAAAAATGGCGTAGCTTGATGACGATGTGAATGAACATGGAATCATCGGGAGTTTTCATCTTCACTTCCACATACAATGGAAAGCAATCAGATGGGACTCAAGCAGAAATCATGTTCATGTATGAGCTAAACATGGAACATAAACATTCCAATTAAAGGGATAGTTCACCCAAAATTAAAAATGATGTCATTAATTACTCACCCTTATGTTGTTACAAACCAGTAAGACTTTTGTTCATCTTCGGAACACAAATGAAGATTGTTTTGATGAAATCTGAGAGCTTTCTGTCCCTCCTCCGTTGACATCAATTACCACTTTTGACGCTTCAAAAAGTTCATAAAGATATCGTAAACCTAATTCATATGAACTGAGCGGTGTAGTCCAACTTTTCTGAAGACGCAAGATCGCTTTATATGATGGACAGATTGAATTTAGGCTTTTATTAAAATATAAACATTCATCAACTCACACATCAGTTATGGTAAATGGAAGCACAGGCATGTTTGCTTGATGTGCGAGAACCAATGAGGTTCATTCTCGTGTTGCACAGCACGTTTGAGGTCTGCAAGAACCAATTAGGTTTGTTCTCGCGTGTCAAGCAGGTTCGGTTTAGCTTTTGTTTTTGTTCGCTGATCAATGCTTAAATGTAAAAAAAAAGCCTAAATTAAATCTGTTCATCATATAAAGTGATCAAGTCTCTTCAGAAAATTTGGACTAAACTGCTGAATTCATATGGATTAGTTTTACGATCTATTTATGTACTTTTTGAAACGTCAAAGTTGAAGTTGCGTAGCTGTCAATGGAGAGTAGAAAGCATTCAGATTTCATCAAATAGATATTGATTTGTGTTCTGAGGATGAATGCAAGTCTTACAGGTATGGAACTACATGAGGGTAATTAATGTGTAATTAATGACAGAATTTTAATTTTGGGGGGAACTATCCCTTTAAAGGGTAACACATCGCAGTTTGACTTGGTCAAAACAATCATACTAATGTCACATGCCTGTCCTGTCTTGTGCTGCACATGGGTGTTTTGTTATTTTGGGCCATGTGCTCGGGTCATTGTCTGATCCCTCCCCCTTGTTATCTGATTATTGTTTGAGTTCATCCACCTGTTCCCTTCTGATTAGTTTCCCTTTATAAGTCCCTTCTTGTTTGCAGTCTGTGTCGGTATGTTGTCTAATGTTTCCTGTTCCCTGTGATTCTCAGTATGTTCATGGTCTGTTTTTGTTTTGTATTTATTAGTTATGTTTCCCCCTCGTGGGTTTTGGTTTGTGTTTGTTTTCTTTTGTAATAAACATCATTCTCCAGCACTTGAGTCCTCACACCTTTTTGCATTGCACCAGCCGTGACATAACGTACCGACCCATGAGGACTCAGCGGAGAAGAGGTGCGCAACCAGTCTCCTGTGCGCAATGGGAGCGGATCCTCCAATTTAAGGAGCTAGTCTCCCTTCGTCAGCAGGGGACGGAGGTGAGAGAGTTCAGCCGGAGGTTCAGTAGCGCAGCTGAGGGGTTGAACCTTAGCGAGGAAGCTCGTAAGGATTTATTTAATAATGCGCTTGACGAGCCGATGGACTGGCTGATCCGTAGAGCATTCGATTGGGTCAGTTTTGAGGCGATGGTGGAGGGTCTCATTCGCCATCGGGAGAGAATTGCCAGGGAGGTGGTCCCAGTTCCGGTGGTCCTGAAACGGAGGAGGAGAAGGAAGACTCCCTCCGTGACTGTCCCGGTGGACCTTGTTCCGGTGGTCCCGAGTCCGGTGGTCCCAGTTCCGGTGGTCCCGAAACGGAGGAGGAGAAGAAAGACTCCCTCCGTGTCTGTTCCGGTGGTCCCAGTGCCGGTGGTCCCGAGTCCGGTGGTTCCAGTGCCGGTGGTCCCGAGTCCGGTGGTATCGAGGCCGGTAGTCCGGAGACGGAGGAGGAAAAGAAAGGCCTCCTCAACGACTTGTCCGGTGGCTCCTAACCCAGAGACCATCCCAGAGGTGACTGCCATCCCTGACACGCCGCTCAGGCGACTTGCTCTGCCCACGCCGCCCAGGTGCCCTGCTCTGCCGGCCCTGCCCGAGCTGCTCGCCCTGCCGGCCCCGCCCGAGCTGCTCGCCCTGCCGGCGCCACCCCAGCGACCTGGCACGTCTGCCGATCCAGAGACTGTTCACGTCACGTCTGCCGATCCAGAGACTGTTCATGTCACGTCTGCCGATCCAGAGACTGTTCACGTCACGTCTGCCGATCCAGAGACTGTTCACGTCACGTCTGCCGATCCAGAGACTGTTCACGTCACGTCTGCCGATCCAGAGACTGTTCACGTCACGTCTGCCGAGCCGGTGTCTCCGGACAAGATGGCCGCCGCCGAGCCGGTGTCTCCGGACAAGATGGCCGCCGCCGAGCCGGTGTCTCCGGACAAGATGGCCGCCGCCGAGCCGGTGTCTGTTCCTGTTCCCGAGCCTGTGCCTGAGCCGGTGTCCGTTCCTGTTTCTGTGCCATGGTTGCCTGAAGGGTCGTCTCCTCCCTGGCCTCCCGAGGGGTGGTCTCCGTTCTGGCCGCCAGATGGACTGACATTTCCGCCCTGGCCTCCCGAACTCTGCGGGCCGCCCTGGCCTCCCGAACCCTGTGGGCCGCTCTGGCGTCCCAAATGTTTTGTTTCTCCCGTCCCGCCCCGCCCCGCCCCGCCCTGCCCTGCCCTGGTCTGTCCCTCCCGCTAAGTGTGTTGAAAGTTACCGCAGCTCATCTGTAACGGCAGGTTGGTCAGTGCCCCACCAACATATTAATTCAAAACTCTAAATAAACTGAATCAATAATAAATTGTAAATGTGTTAAGCATTCTGCAACAAATATTATTTTAGATGTTCTAGATTATTTAATTCATAAAGTGAACAGGATATATTAATGTTTAACGCATGGCTTCGACAGGCATTTATCATAATACTAAGTGAGGCAGAGGGTGCCTGAGCCCTCCCCAGCACTACAGCGCCCCACAATTTTCCAATGTAAATCTATAGTGAAAAACTATATACTATTTAACTGCAGCACGCTCTAATTGTGAGCCATTGGGCTTATTTTCGCATTACCTTATTTGTAAACCTCACGCCAGACCAAGACGATATCAATCCGCTTCTGATATGTGTATATTAGTCTGCATCAGGTCAGTAGCATGTCTGTTTTTCCTATGTGGAGTAGCATATCAAAGTAATGAAATTATAAATCCTTTAGTTTAAAAATGCTCATGTGAATAGCCTTAATATAGTTCTGTTGTGTTTGTTTTATGTTTGTTCTGAGAATAGACATGACATTCTTTTCCTCACTGGAATTCCTCCATAACTTGTAACATTCTAAAACAAAATTTGGAGGCAATAAATACTACATTAAGGCAACTAGATAGCATTCAATGCGTGTACATTTGAGCATCACCCTCAGGCTGAATAACGTCTCGGGTTGCTTGACTGTAACCCTGTTATGGAAGTAAAATAATGTCAAATGTTTTTGAAATAAAAAAGCATGTTGAATTGCACTACGTGAAAAAAATAGGCATTGCATTAACCATGCTTGCATTTTAATGCATTGTATTTTTAGGGCTTGCATTTTTATGGGCTGAAATTCAACATGGTTGAATATTTAAGCTGTGAATATTTCAATTAAAAACATTTCAAACACATTTTCATTATTAAAAATTCAATAATCCATATTCACCTTTCATATTTCACTTCCAAAATATTCAAACTGTTTAAAAATACAACCTATAATATTCAACAGGCAATTTTCAGTCCATTGTATTTCGCTTTGCAAATTCGCTTCCACAAATTTAGTGTTTCAAATTCGACAGTAAATTCAACATCGACATCCAGGAACTGCAGGAAACGCAGTAGATTACCGAGCATACTCTCCATCTGCTGTTAGTCAACCTCACCAGCAGGGGGTGCAAAAGCGCGTGTTGTTGACGAAGACCAGCAACAGTTAGAACAAGTCATTAATTCATAAAACTCATTTACAGCAATGCAAGTGTATTTGTGATTTTTATTGAAGGGGGTGGATTGGAATACACTGCTGCTTCATTATGACGGCTGTATGTTAAATGTGTCTTCACGGTTACTTTTCCTGTGTAGCCTACATGCATCTTTCTCTACCGTGAACGAGATTAATGTTATTCCCTGACGCGGATATACAGATCCAATGTTACATTTTTGAGGTTGACACATATTTCTCTTGGTTGTTTGTTAACTTTATATTGTGGCGATGTGCTGCATGCAGGCTATTAGGGTTTCCCTCAATACTTCAGGATTCCCCTGCTGTAGCCTACATATACAACGCTTTACGTAGCTTAATGGACTAATTAAAGTGATATAAAAGACCAAACTCGCAGGCAAGCAGATGGACTCAGAATAACGCGCAAAGCTTAATGCTGAGCGTTTCCTAGTGACTGGCATAAAGTTGGCTTGACGTTGGACATTCGCACATTTAGGGACCGTCTCTAAAGTGTATACGACTTTGGTATACACGTTTCTAACTTCGATAGCATTTGAATAGAACGACTTGCAGTCATAAAACCAACTGAAAAGTGTTCATGTAGTGTCAGGCATAATGCGCACCCTTTGGATTTTTTATATTTATTCAAATAAATTTTTAGTTTGCTATTGAAGTTAGAAACGTGTATGCCAATGTTGTATGCAGTGCCGGCCCGAGCCTTTTGGGGGCCCTAAGCAGAATTTGATTTGGGGGCCCCCTCCCACCACGCAGAGTCACCTGTGCTTGACGATTATTGACACAATGTCACGCTATAATGTTACATTATAAATTAATACAATGAGGTTATGTATTAATACAAAATAAATACTTAATAAAAAATAGATACTTTAAAAAGTTGTAACTTTTTCTTTACTCTTTTACTAACTCTTGGAAACTTCTGAAAACAAACTGTCACAAAACAAATTAAAAAAATTATTTGCAAAATATCCTCCAACGTTTTGCAACACTTTGCAGTTTGAATGATGTCTTGTATGAACATGACGGAGTATGTTTTTATGTTTCCACTGTTCGATCGCGCCCGCGACTCACACACATAAACACACATAAACACACACACACACACACACACACACACACACACACACACACACACACACACACACACACACACACACAACATATTCCAGCTTTGTAATCTTCCACTGTGATGTTTCCAAGCACATTTTTGCACGTGTGAAGATGATGATTTTTTTCTTATCATAGGATGATAAGCCTATGATAAAGAATAGTTTACCATCCAAATCCATCGCGAATGTTGAAACATTTTGATTCTAATGAGAGAGATACGTGAGCCCAACGCCGCTTACTTTCACTTTCGCTTTAAATTATTTCGTTTTGGCTTAATTGTTTATAGTTATTTTTTTAATCTTGTTCTGTTCTGAATATCATTAAATTTAAAGGATAAATCATTGATAAAATCACATTTTTGTGACATGGCTTAACATTACCGTGACTTTGCGCACAAATTGTCTATGCACGCGAGGTTATGCGCATGACTCAAACACTGGCAGACACAGCAGCAGTTGTAGGCAGGTATATTGTTCATGAAATCAGAATTTTCTTGTCTTGAATTATTAATCCTTTCATTCATTTATGTCACTTGTTTAAGTTAATTAATATGTAAAAAAAAAAAAAAAAAAAAAACTCGATTGGGGGGCCCCCTGGTGGCGAGGGGGCCCCAAGCAGCCGCTTAGTTCGCTTATGCCTCGGGCCGGCCCTGGTTGTATGTAACTTTATAGACGGTCCCTAAATGTGCGAATGTCCAATGTCAAGCCAATTTTACATTGTCATTTAGCAGATGCTTTTATCCAAAGCGATTTACAGGTAAAACTAACAATAGGAGGACAATGCAAGTGCTATGACTCTTGGTAGAGAAAGCTGATAACATGTAGGCTACACAGGGAACGTAACAATGAAGTTATTGAATGAAACAAACACAGCTTTTGTGTGTTTATCATCTTTTATCATCGCATATATACTGACACAGATAATCATTTTCATTTTATGAATGAATTACTTTTTCGAACTGTTGCTGGTCTTCGTCAACAACACGCGCTTTTGCACCCCCTGCTGGTGAGGTTGAATAACAGCAGATGGAGAGTATGCTCGGTAATCTACTGCGTTTCCTGCAGTTCATGGATGTCAATGTTGAATTTACTGTCGAATTTGAACCACTGAATTTGTGGAAGCGAATTTGCAAAGCGAAATAAAATGGACCGAAAATTGCCTGTTGAATATTATAGGTTGTATTTTTAAACAGTTTAAATATTTTGGAAGTGAAATATGAAAGGTGAATATGGATTATTGAATTTTTAATAATGAAAATGTGTTTGAAATGTTTTTAATTGAAATATTCACAGCTTAAATATTCAACCATGTTGAATTTCAGCCCATAAAAATGCAAGCCCTAAAAATACAATGCTTTAAAATGCAAGCATGGTTAATGCAATGCCTATTTTTTTCAAGTAGTGCAATTCAACAGGCTTTTTTATTTCAAAAACATTTGACATTATTTTATTTCCATACCCTGTTCCCTGAAAAAAGCGGGAACGAGATGCTGCGCTTGATTCAGCACTATGGGAAAATTTTTGTGTGACCAGCTGTGAAAATCTGTGTAACACGTCATTGGAATTGACTTTGAATTTTTATAGCTTCGGACAGTGATGCCATCGGAATACGTGCTCATCAGAGGCTGAGGGTGTCTGTACCCCTCACGGTTGCGTAGTGTGTGCTCACAAGAACGCGAAAGGTCTCGGACATGAGCTTGTAATTTTGACTCATGGCATGAACATCCAAACTGTAAAATCTTATGAATGTGTGTGGAGAGGACCAGCCTGCCACATCACAAACATGCTGCAGGGGGGCACCCCCTGCCAATGCTCAGAAGAAATGACCCCCTTGGTAGAATGAGCCCTGATGCCTATTGGCGATGCTTGACCACGCGCCTCATAGGCAAGGGCAGTAGCATCCCTCACCCAATGAGAAATTGTCCGCTTTGTGGTGGCCGCCCCCCTGTTATGGCCCCCATGACAAACGAATAGTTCCACTGGCTAGTGTGGTGGACGTAGGCCTGGACACTGCTCCAACGCAAGGGCTGTGTGCTCCTCCCCCAAACAAACAACGCAATACTGGTGTGTGTGTCGCATTCAGACATGGGCTGTGAACACGGAGGCACACACCGCTTGTTTTGCACATCGCTAATTTATTTATTTTTTTGTCCTTTTTTGCTTGTTTAACAGAGTGAGAGGTTAAAGAGATCATTTTCTGCGCACTGCCTTGCCTTGTGAAAACTAACTACTAGCAGAGACAGAGAGAGCTTGCGTCACACACACACACTTACACACACACAAACACACAGTATGGTCTGAAGACAAAAAGACCTATAGATGCATCTGTGGCACATCTAATTATTCATGGGTTTCATCAGGTCCCTTTCCACAGGTGTATAAAATCAAGCACCTAGATTATGAATGCAGACTGCATTGTGCTTGATTAATACACCTGTGGAAAGGGACCTGATGAAATCCATGAATAGCCTCTGACGAATGCACATTCCAATGACACAAAAAGTGTTCCTATAGCGCTGAATCAAGTGCAGCATTAAGTGTAGCTTTTGAAAGGGAATGCAAGGACATTACACCTCTGTGTTCTGCATGTATTCAGAAATTAGAATATAAAGCTTACAAAATGTTTATCATAAACTAGCACTAGGACCCAGAATCCAACCTAGCTAAATTTATGGTCAGGAGCCGCTACTGGTAATAAGGTACTCTGTGATTTAGCTCGGTGGCTGGTGTGATGCATATTGCAGTAAGCTAGATAGATATCAGAATATCATATTTAAAGCTGAATGACAAAAAAAAAAAAAAAAAACGATTTTGCTATGTTAGCAACTTGACAAATAACGTCTCGGTTACTAACGTAACTTCGGTTCCCTGAGAGAAGGGAACGAGTATTGCGTAAGTAGCTTACTTAGCTTAGCTTAAAATCCTTTTCTCGAGAATATTGAAGCCAAATTTTAAAAACGCAGTGCAGCTGCACAGCAGATACATAGCTGAGCGTTGGCTGTGCTGCGGCAACTGCACGAACCTATGGCGAGGCAGCTCAGGCGTGCGAACCAATCAGGCCGCTACGTGCCCAGGCGCATCAGAGTCCACCAGAATGGGTGTGGCTTATAGCTATATAAGCCCCCATTTTTGCCATAGAATCAGGTTTAAATCGACTGAAGCGATCCCCTGATCTAAGCACAGTAGCACGGCGGGTTACGCAAAACTCGTTCCCTTCTCTCAGGGAACCGAGGTCACATTAGTAACCGAAACGTTCCCTTTCGAGAGGTCTCTCGTATTGCGTAAGTAGCTTAGCCTACGCTATGGGAACCCCTTTCAAAATGCTGTGCGTGCTTAACCCCCTGAGGTCGGCTGTATCGCCGGCGATACCAGCTCGCTTTTTTTTTATCAGTGTAAAAGAAACTCATAAATACTCTGTTGACTTTGATTTTCCATAGGAGTTTCATACATCAATCGATTCTGTTAAATGTGTATTATTTTTGTGTATACTCACAATAAAAACAAAGTGTTGTGCTTTTTGCCAAATAAAGAAAAATAAACACGAAGCGAGTTCTGCCTTCTCTCTGCCAGTGAAGTCCATTCTGAAACGCGTCCGAAAATGAACAATAACTCAGCGAATACTCAGTCAAACAGGCATACAGACACACAGGCATGAAGCTTGAATTATCTTCTTTTAAATGAAGTAATTTATATAAAAAACAAATATTCTCATCTTGTGAAATCTGTATTAAAAGAGAGCGATTCCAGTCGAGCTCATCTCAGCTCATTACGTTTTAATCGGCCCCGCCCACGGAGAGCGCGCGCTATTCAAACGCAAATGACTGAGACGATCCCATACAAACTGTGAACGCCCACATATCAGCTCGAGAAAACACATCAAGTTTATTCAGATCAGTGTACTTGTCTACACTGTCTCGCAGCGCTGTGAGGAATAATAATAATGGAAAACGTACCTCAGAAGTGCTGGTATTTCGAGGAGCAACGGATGGAATACTGTAGTAAGTTTTTTTTCATTCTCAAGTAAATCGCGTTTCTGTGTGAATGAATGAACGGCAGAGATGCGCTGTTTACCACAACTCGCAAAAAGACAGTTTAAATTTGAATTGCGTTTCTGTGTGTGAATGAATGATCTGCTTTTAGCAAACTATTTTGCTATACTGAGTAAAAATCGACTGAAATATGTTGAAATAAAATGTATTTGTATAAGCAACGTATTAAACTGCAAATTAACATTTATATTCCTTATAATAAAAACGAAAGACCTATGTTACAGACAAATGAAAGACAACATTTCGTTGATTAGTTTTGGATAGATTACACATTTTTACTGTAAAATATCTGCCACCTCAAATAAGCTTTTGTTTGCCAATTTTTGCTAATATGTTAAATATAGTATGTTTTGTCAATGTAGGCTATATTCGAAGTAATGAATCCTTAACTTTGAAATATGTATGATAAAATGTATACTTTAGTTTTTACAAAGAAAGATTACACTTCAATTGTTGTTGTAATTGTAACCTTTTTAATAAAAAAAATATATTTACAAGGTAGATGTAAACAAATTTTAAAAGGTAAATATAAGCCTTTTCTTTAAATAATTTTTATTGTGTTTTATTATTGACAAATTTGGGGAGAGGATACATATTCCAAAACTGAAAATACAGTATGAGAATTAACTGCACAATTACTAGACATGTTTCCCTTGGATATTATACAATTTGCAAGCAAAATTTGTGAAAAATAAATAAATATTTGACATGCTTCCAACTGTGAACCAATTTGGTAGAATATATATATATATATATATATATATATATATATATATATATATATATATATATATATATATATATTGCTCTTGCATTCTTTCTTGTGGCTATAGGTGACACACCTGAATGAATGGCTCATTAAGTATGCGGGCCCCATTGTCTCCTCAGGTGTGAGTCACTACATATGCATGATGCAGTTGAATGGTTGCGCATATTGCCTTTACAAACAAAAAGTGTTTTACAAGATTTAAATCAATGTATTGTGTTATGTGAATGATAAGGGCAGGATGATTTTCACATCATTTTGAAGAAAAAACTCTAGGCAACGACATCCATTAGTCAAAAGTCTTATTGACACATATTTAGTATGTGTTTTGTGGCCTTATTTCAGAAACTTTAGTTTTTAGTTTTTTCAATAACCATGTATAAACCAAGCGGCAACATTCTGATCTGAAAAATGAAGCCTACCCGGAAGTGCGAAAAACTGCAATACATCGAAAATCCGCTAGAGGGAGGTCCCAAAAGGGAGCAAATGTCCATAGCCCCCATGTTAAAATGTCAGTTTTCACAGCATAAATTCATGTTTTTACAGGTTGGTCCCATGGACTTTTATTGTATTTTTCGATAGCTTCCGAGTGCCTGACAACTGTGAGGGGGGTGAATTTTTTTCTAACTCGTTAGTTTAGATCGTATTTAGATTTAAAATGTATGACAATAAGGGCGTGGTTAACTTTGATTGACAGCTTGATTGACAGCTGACAAGGCAGCGCCACAGAGAATGACAACATAAGAAGCGCCATTTTTTAATACAGTTGACATATAATACTACTGTTTCTGTATCATGAAATGTAGTTTTAAGAGTTTTTCAGGCGAGAATGTAGTTGTTTAAAGCTCAAATCTGTGGTTTATTTAAAGATTTATGAAAATTTTATCCAGTTGATCCAGCGATGACCGGGCGCTCGGCGTTCACGTACCCCGCCTGGAGCAGCCTTTCATCGGCTAGTCGTTCTGAGGTTTGCTGCCAATGCCGCGGACTCTGGCGTCTCTGAAGTGGTTAAACATGAGATATAATTCGTCTTTTTGGTCTCGTGAATCTATAATTTTTTCCCTGGGCAATCGTTTTGGCTGAGGGGAAGTTTCATAACTTTATAAGCTATTTAACTTTACCGATGTATGGTTAGACTAGAGCGCTGACTTTGTATGTTTGACTGAATTGTTTGCTTTATTTGTATAGCTTCTTATACCTTTTACTTATACTTTTATAATGGCTAATATTGATAAAACTGAAATTTAACAAAAAGAGACTGGGTTGAGTTTTGTCATTTTAATACAACGAAGATGATCTGTAATGTTGTTTACTGCAAAATCTGTTGTTTAGTACAAATGCACATATTGCCTGGACCATAAAATGTTTAATATTTTTATATTATATTTAAAATGAAAAGAGGCAGGTTTGTGTTTTATATTTTGTTTTTTCATAAATAGGCAAACGTTATGTGCAGTTGAATATAATCAATATGCGTTGCCTGAACCACATTTGTGTGGCTATAATGTTTAAGATTTCTTTAAATGAAAACGAAAAGAGTTAGTATGGTGTTTTATAACATATTTCGTTGCCTAAAATATACACAGAGATAACCGAAGTAGCAGAGCGAGCTGAGTGACGCGCGCTGCGTTAGAAGGTGGGCGGGGTTAGGATTTCCCAAGATTTTCCAAGATGGCGCCGCCCATACCCCCCATAAACGGCTTCAAACCCGTTCTTCAGAAAGTCTATGGGTGACGTCACAGACGCTTTGTCCATATTTTTTACAGTCTATGGTATAAACATTATTCTCTCAAAAATACAAACATGTACATGCATGTTGCTCACATATTATGGTAGCCCTGTTTGTGCTAAATAGAGTGTAATTATACCTTTGCCATTAATATGTTTATAAGCAACTGAAAAAAGCACAAATGTCAGGGCATGTCAGAACATCTCAAGGACCCCAAAAACCACTCAGACCCCAGAGGGTTAAAACTTCGCCCCATACTATAGCCTAGGGCAGAGCGCCCGAGACCCATAGAAGAGTAAAGTTATGAGTCTTAATAGAGGCCAGACCAGTGACAAGCCTCATATAGGGAACCAAGGAATGGGCCTTAAAAAAGGGCCAAGCTCCTTATTTATAAGGTATAAAAAAATGTAGTTCGAGTTCAACCAAGACCAGATATACATTGGGCCTTATAGTTATGGTGAATTGTGCTTAAACACTTATTATATTGAAAGAAACTTGCTTGTAAAGCGGGAACTTCCAGGTTATAAAATCTCTGGCTATAAAATGTGGATGGCGAGGCCCAGCTGGCCGCCGCACAGATATCTTCATTTGGTATTCCACTCGACCATGCCCATGACGAAGCCATGCCTCTCGTGGAATGAGCTCTGACGCCTATGGGAAAATGGAGGCCCTTTGACTCCTAAGCCAGCGAGATAGCGTCCACTATCCAGCGTGATAATCTTTGCTTTGTGACCGCGAGCCCTTTGGTGCAGTTGCCAAAGCATACGAAGAGCTGTTCTGACTGCCTGAACAGGGCAGAACGCTCTAAATAGACTCTGAGAGCCCTTCCAGGGCAGAGTAGATTTGCGTCTCTTTCGTCCTCTGGCGAGGGAAGAGCTGATATCAAAATGACCTACGCTCTCAACGGAGTGGAGAGCACCTTGGGAGCATACCATTGCTTTGGCTTAAGGACGACTCTGGAGTCGTTGGGCCCGAATTCAAGGCAGGAAGCGCTTACTGAAAGCGCTTGCAAATCGCCTACTCGCTTGACTGATGCCAGTGCTAGCAAGAGAGCAGTTTGAGCAAAAGAGGCTTCAGGTCAGCAGACTGAAGCGGCTCAAATGGGGCTGTCTTCATTACCTACAGGACCGTGGAGAGGTTTTATTATGTTCAAAACCCTTTCTGATATCCCGGGGATAAGCCTCCTAGGCCTTGGCCCGCATAGCTAGGAGTTGAATGATGTCTGGGGATGGGCCGCTTTGTGATAGGGAACCGACCGCCCAGCTTCTCTGTGCTTGTGATACTTTGGGAACAGTGCTTATGTGCAGGGGTGCGTACTTTATAGTGGGCACACAACCTACATTTATTACACCTCCAGCGCGAGCCGGTGGGAAAACTGATACTGTGGGAACAGTGCTTATGTGCAGGGGTGCATACTTCATAGTGGGCACACATCCTACATTTATTACACTTCCAGCGCGAGCCGGTGGGAAAGCTGATACTGTGGGGACAGTGCTTACTGCGTACTGTATAGTGGGCACACAGCCTACATTTAGAACACCTCCAGCATGAGCCGGAGGGAGAACAAACAGAGAAACAGTGTTTGTGTGCAGGGGTGCATACGTTATAGTGGGCACACAGCCTACATTTAGAAGATCTCCAGCGTGAGCTAGAGGGGGAACTGATACTGTGGGAACAGTGCTTTTTTGCAGGGGTGCGTATTGTATAGTGGGCACACAGCCTACATTTAGAACATTTCCAGCGTGAGCTAGAGGGGGAACCGATACTGTGGGGACAGTGCTTTTGCGCAGGGGTGCATACTGTTTAGTGGGGCACACAGCCTACATTTAGAACACCTCCAGCGAGAGCCGGAGTGAGAAGAGACAGAGAAACAGTGCTTGTGTGCAGGGGTGCATACTTTATAGTGGGCACACAGCCTACATTTAAAACATCTCCAGCGTGAGCTAGAGGGGGAACAGACAGAAAGTGCTCTTTTGGGTAGCCGTTAAAACGGTGTTTGTTTGCAAGTGTGCGTGTTTAAAAACAGACTCATTGACTGCAATGTTGGTATCTCCAGCCGCTTGAACCAGAGAGGGGACTGGGAGATGTGTAAATGGCTTTTTGGAGGCCGGCCCGGCCACGGCGGGACTCAACCACTCTCTTTTTCTTCCTGTCACAGTACTAGGAAGGCTTCCGAGGCTCAGGGTCCAACCATAGACTGTAAAAAATATGGACAAAGCGTCTGTGACGTCACCCATAGACTTTCTGAAGAACGGTTTTGAGGCCGTTTATGGGGGGTATGGGCGGCGCCATATTTCAATACAAATGTTCAGAAAGGATAACTTACAGGTATGATGTGTTGTGTCAGATCATGGCCGAGACGTAAAATTTCAGGAATTCCACTCGGCGCAGCCTATGCTCGTTATCAGCTGTCAATCAAGCTGTCAATCGCGCCCTTATTTGTCATACATTTTATGTCTAAATACGATCTAACCGCTGGGCAGGGCTGAGAGACCGGCTATGGTTTAGCAGTTGTTTAAGTTACGCACAGAGCCAAGTTTGTGGCTCTGTGCAGGTCCTTGAAAACTTCCGGGTCAGGTCCAGACTCGTCCATCGAGCGGAGAATTTTGGCCTGAAGACCTGGAGGACAGACATGGTGAGTCGTACTTTAGTTTACCCGAGGAGGGGGAGGGCTTGACACGAGCTGAATGCGGTGCTTTCCACAACATCGTTAGCTCATCGTGTAACTCGTGGGGGCTCCTCGGGCGGAGACCACTCTTCGCGGAGAAGTTCAGAGTTGAGGCTGGCTCTCACGCCTACTTCGACATCTCATCGCACTCCGGGCAGCTGCCCTTAGAGAGTGCAGCTTCAGCGTGGTCGCGGCCCAGACAGGGAGCGCACAGGATGTGACGATCTCCGCCGAAGAGAGGGCCTCTGCACGAGACGCAGGTGAAACAACGCCTTAAGAAAATTGGCCTTTTAGAAAGTGAGTCGCAGTGGTGAACACAATAGCTTATAAAGGATATATGGGCGCCGGTTGGCACAGCAGAACAGCGGGATGAAGGCGGCGTCCAGTCGAGACCAGGAAGCCGGCGTTCTCAGAACTGCTTAGCAGGTGGCTTGTTCCGCTGAAGGCTTTTCGATGGCGGCGAAGAAGGCTTCTCAACCGGAGGTCAGCGAAGTGGAAACTTGCTGAAGGAGATTAAATTCTATGGCATAAATTGGGGCTTATATAGCTATAAGCCACGCCCATTTTGGCGGGCTCTAACGCGCCTGGGCTCGAAGCGGCCTTATTGGTTTGCGCGCCTGAGCTGCCTCGCCATAGGTTCGTGCAGTTGCCGCAGCACAGCCAATGATCGCACTAGACGCTCAGCTATGTGTCTGCTGTGCAGCTGCACTACGTTTTATAAAATTTGGCTTCAATATTCTCGACAAAATGAGTTTTCCCATCGCGTAAGCTACTTACGCAATACGAGAGACCTCTCGAAAGGGAACATTGTCTCTGAGGCATGGCACAAACAGTAAAACGAATCGTGTTCAGCTGTATAACAATGACAAGTTTTGCGATAAGGTATCCAAAACAGTTGTTCACCTGTCTTATAAAAAACATGTTTCCAAGGTTTCTACAGAAGTAAAACCGGAAATCGAGGGTAATGAGAAAATGACAACTGTCAGGCGACGCAATGACATGGGCTGTTACACTGGTTAAAATAGCTGATTGCTTGATTGAAACATTTGGGAAATTGCAAGTAGACAAGTCAACAAAAATATATAACATTGTTCTAGTGGTTTTTGATTATTTTAATAATAATAATTTAAAAAACACATTGTGCCTTTAATTGGTTACTTGCCTCTTTTTTTTTATGTACTTTCTATTTCTTAGTGAAATTTTTTTCAAGTTAAATCAAATTCTTTTTTTGTAGGTGAATATCCTGCTAAATGAGGTGATGTCTGATGCCAAATCAGCCTCCATGCCAGTTACACAAAGACAAATCAACATAAGAAAAGCTTGACATTCAGAACAACACATAGTTTCTTCATGGAACACAGAAGACAAAACATTGTTCTCAGATCAGTGTTGAAGAAAAACAGCTTATTTTAATAATTGAAAAAGACGCTAATCAAGGTCATTATGATGAATACATTGAGCCTGCCAATGTGCTACTTAATGGTGCAGATAATAGCGTATAAATGACCCCATCCCAAAGAATCATTGGGACGTCAGTCCAGTCACTCCCTCTCTCCGCTCTCAGTCCAGATCAGACGGGTGCATAAAAATGCATCGATCTGACAATGAAAACTCTGTCCATCAAATACAAAATCCAAGAATTGATTCTGTTCAGTATAATAATACACAATGCATGAATTTATGTCTTATGCAAAATGCACAATGCGTGCATTTATTTCTTAATCCAATACAGTAATTGAGCTTGTGAATCCGAAACCTCAGTATTCCACTACAGTAAACTGTAATACAAATGTTTAACTGAAATGTCTAAGTCTAAGACATCCTGATCTAAACATGTGATTCCTTTGTAAGGTAAGAGTGTGATGGATATTTTTCACCATCAAATGTACCCCCGAAATGCAGTAGATCAAACATAAACACATTCAGCAAATATACTGAACAAAATTATAAACGCAACACTTTTGTTTTTGCCCCCGTTTTTCATGAGCTGAACTCAAAGATCGAAGACTTTTTCTATGTACACAAAAGGCCTATTTCTCTCAAATATTGTGTTAGTGTAAATCTGTGTTAGTGAGCACTTCTCCTTTGCCAAAATAATCCATCCACCTCACAGGTGTGGCATATCAAGATGCTGATTAGACAGCATGATTATTGCACAGGTGTGCCTTAGGCTGGCCACAATAAAAGGCCACTCTAAAATGTGCAGTTTAATCACACAGCACAATGCCACAGATTTCGCAAGTTTTTAGGGAGCTTGCAATTGGCATGCTGACTGCAGGAATGTCCACCAGAGCTGTTGCCCCGGAAATTTAATGTTCATTTCTCTACCATAAGCCATCTCCAAAGGCGTTTCAGAGAATTTGGCAGTACATCCAACCGGCCTCACAACTGCAGACCACGTGTAACCACACCAGCCCAGGACCTCCACATCCAGCATCTTCACGTCCAAGATCATCTGAGACCAGCCACCCGGACAGCTGCTGCAACGGTTTGCATAGCTAAATAATTTCTGCACAAACTGTCAGAAACCGTCTCAGGGAAGTTCATCTGCTTGCTTGTAGTCCTCATCTGGGTCTCGACCTGACTGCAGTTCGTCGTCGTAACCGACTTGAGTGGGAAAATGCTCACATTCGATGGCGTCTGACACTTTGGAGAGGTGTTCTCTTCACGGATGAATCCCGGTTTTCACTGTACAGGGCAGATGGCAGACAGTGCATATGGCGTCGTGTGGGTGAGCGGTTTGCTGATGTCAACATTGTGGATAGAGGGGCCCATGGTGGCAGTGGGGTTATGGTTGGGCAGGCATATGTTATGGACAATTAACACAGGTGCATTTTATTGATGGCATTTTGAATGCACAGTGATACCGTGACGAGATCCTGAGGCCCATTGTTGTGCCATTCATCCACGACTATCACCTCATGTTGCAGCATGATAATGCATGTTGCAGGGATCTGTGATCCCCATGACACAATTCCTGGAAGCTGAAAACATCCCAGTTCTTGCATGGCCAGCATACTCACCGGACATGTCACCCATTGAGCATGTTTGGGATGCTCTGGATCGGCATATACGACAGCATGTTCCAGGTCCTGCCAATATCCAGCAACTTCGCACAGCCATTGAAGAGGAATGGACCAACATTCCACTGGCCACAATCAACAACCTGATCAACTCTATGCAACTCAATTTTTTAATTAGAATTCATCATAACGATCGCGGGATTTGACATTTACGGTAGCTGCTGAGAAATGAGATGAAGATCGCTGGATAAAAAGCTGAATTTGGATCTGTTTCTTGTAAAGGTTTGGATTCTAAATATTTTGATTACATCAAGCAAATTAAATTGATTTCTTTTGTAAATTTAAGTTGTGTTTTGGTGTATTTTATGGTTCTATTGTCAACTATTGTGCTATAGGATAAAACGTCTCAGGTTAATTGACTGTAACCCTGTTCCCTGAAAAAGCGTCCCATGAAGGAACTTTGACTCTGACAGGAGGCCTAAGTCGCCTGGCTCCACGAATGATGCGGGCGATCAAAGGGTGTCTCCCCACTGAAACCCCGTCAATCAGAGTGTGGCAAACCGCAATGGACATGGGCCTGCTGACAGCTTTTCTTGCAAAAACTCCAGCATTGAAACAATCTGGCAGTGGACTGGGTCTGCATGATATGTAGCACACTACCTTTCAAAGACGTGCCACTTAAGGGCATACTTTCTTCTGGTGGAAGGAGCCCTAGCACTCAGAATGGTCTCAGTCACATCTGCTGGAAGTCCAGCATCTCTTAGCCCCCCTCAGGGGCCAGACATGAAGATTCCTGGGCCATGCAAAGACGTTTTTCCCCATATCGCTTTAAAATCAAGCGCAGCATTGAGAGTAGCTTTTGAAAGGGAACGCCTTTTGTGTCTCACGGCAAACAAACAAAATATTACAAAATGGTTAAACGATTAAATAAATGTTATTCATTTTAAGGTTTTAAAGTGTAGTCTAATTTAACATCATGTAATCGTCCGAAACGAGTTTGGAGCAGAAGTCACAAACAGAGCGAAATGTTATTATTTCTTATTAAGTAAATAAGTAAACTGCATTTAATAAATGTGACTGAAAAGGTAATTAATAAGACAACTGAATACAATAGAGTTGTCACCATCACCAGCTCAGTACCCGTCAGCACTACATTTCCCAGCATCCCCCTGGTCTCCACCTGCACTTAGTCAGCCATCACCACACCTGCTGCAGATCATCACCAGTATACTGGTTCCCTGCAGCTGCACCCCCTCATCAACACACCCTATAACTACCTGCATCACCCTCACCTCAGTGTCTGGTCTCGTAAGTTCTACACAGACGTACAGACTACCAACCTGAATCTCTACTTGAGCATACTCACCTGAGATTGCCACTTCGATATCCCATCTTCTGTCTTCCATCTGCCTTCATCAGTCTTCCAGATCCAGTTCGCCTGCCGTCTCATCTCTTCACCGTCTGCATTGAAATCCAACATCAGTTAACAGCCAGCTAAGTCACCATCTACGTTCACCTGTCGTCATCTACTCACCATTGCCTGGATCCCGCTGTCAACTCTACCCTCTGCATTCAATAAAGAACATATTGCTTTCACTCACCTGTCTGTTCCATTCTGTGTTGTGACAAGAGTCTAAACATTAATGCTACAATTTGAATATGCATAAATAGTTATACACACAAATTTGTACGTCGGTAAAGTTGTTAATTGTAAATAATTTACAATTTACTGCTGTCAATACGTAAATAATTTACGTTTTAGTGCTGTCAATACGTCAGTATTAAATGATTCGTTCACTTTCAAAAACATTTTTGCTGATAATGTACTCCCTGATGTCATCCAAGATATCCATGTCTTTCTTTCTTCAGTCAAAAATAAATTAAGGTTTTTTAGGAAAACATTCCAGGATTTTTCTACACAGAATTGGACTTCAATTGCAACCAACTATACCAATGTTCAAAGGTTCAAATTTCCATCTCAATGCAGCTTCAAAGTCTCTACACGATCTCAGTTGAAAAATAAGGGTCTTATATAGCAAAACGATCGGCCATTTAAAAAAAAAAATATATATATACATATGGTGGACAACCAGAATGCCTATTACCGCCGCGCCAGCTGCCGCGGCGAAAATAAATCAGCCGCATTTCAAAGTCGTTCCCGAAATGACCGCCAGGTGGCGCAAAGGGACATTGTGCAAAACAGCAGCAATTGCCGTATTTTAAAATGTAAGTGGGTTAAATATAAAACCCTAAGCCTAATAGGCATATTTTTCATATATATAAATAGGCCTATTAGGCTACAACAGAATAGAACCAAAGATAGAATCAATTTAAGAACTGAAAAAATAGAATCAAAAGTTAAAAATAGAGACGATATTAGGAGCAATGACGCTGAATATTTTTACTATTCTATTGAGGAATTAGATAAATGAAGAGCTCTCGTGAGCGATACAATTGCATAGTAATTTATAGTGATTTCAAAAGCAGTCCTTAAAAAAATAAATAAATGGAGTAGTGTGGCATAATTTTTGAGAGATTACGCGGAACGCGTTTTAGTTAAGATCCTGGTTTCAATGCCCTTAATGTATATAGGCTAGGCTACTGCTTTAAAAAAAATGTCACAACGCGTTTTGAGATTGTTTTGAATTAAACATTGAAGTTTAAAATGTAGTGTTTTGGCACACCAGGCCGAGTGGCGTTACGCATTGTTCAAAAATCAGGTTTTATTCTGGCATGTTGAATTGGCGTTCGAATTTTTTTTTTGATTTATTAGACTTAGATTTTAGATTTCGTTAGATTTATTTTTCTCATAACAGCTAAAAAAAACTTAATATATGCCTTAATATGACCTACTTAATATAGGCAATAGGCATATAATAGCCTATATAATAAATTAGCAAAACTTGGCCACTAAATATTTAATTTTCAATTATTTTAATTATCACAATTAAAGTTTTAATTTTATTAAATTGAACAAGCGCAACAATCAGCATTTAATCAAATATTCTAAAAGATGTATTATTAATAATAATGTTATTTCAACATAATATTTCGTTTTTTCGACATAATATGTGTGCGTGCAACAAGCAAGATGTGTATTTGTAAATCCGGTGATGCGTGCATTGATTTTTATCAATAAACTAGTGTTTTCTGACAGTGTCGACTGCAAAGATGAAGTTGACGATCGCCATATTTGTAGTGAACGCACCTAGAGAGAAATGCACATAAAGACATAATCAGAGAGTAGCCTTTTTCTTTTCGTTTTGAATTATTTCGTTTGAAGACATTTCAAGCTTTGTGTATTTGATGTATTTATCATGTCTGTGTGAGGCATACGCTGAGTTTCGTTAAGTTAGGAGGATGAGATGCGCTCCAGCTGACGTGCAATGCAAGTGACCGCGCGGGCGCCTCCATGATTAGTGTCTGTTATATTTGCTTCTCTTACTTATTCAATACAGGCAATTGGTTGATGAAAAATTGATTAAAATTAAGATACAATTTATAGAAAACAAAATTCACTTTAAAAAGAAAGGTTTTCTACTAAACAAAACTTAATGAAGTGGTCAAAATCATGTCTGACCCACTCCATATCCATCTCTCGATATAATGCATCCTATCTTACTCGTGCTGTTCACTTTTCATATTCAACATAGATGGAAAAAAATAACATTATAATATTTTAACAAATATGATACTAAATGAGATTATTTAATGGCTACAACAGTATAGTAGGCCTATAGACTCTATTTGTACAAATTGCTGCACATTAATTTAATTAAATGAAACCTTGTAACGAATTCACACTGTAGGGTAGACTGTGTACAGTTGAGACACCTTAAATAACTTGCGTTCGCAGCAAGCACAAGTTGTGATTTTTGCTGTGCACTTGCATATTAGTGTCAGCTGGGAAGGAAATATAGAGACCAGACCTCTTGGAACTTTAATTGAATACATAGCGTTGGTAAAGCATACTGAAATTACATCCCTACAAATGTATTAGGCCCTACTGAAAATAAATGTATCGAATTTAAGCAAAGTAGCCTAAATGTTAAGACTGTAAGCCCTTTGCTTTTTTACGTAGCCTATAAAGGACTCTTATAGCCGACTTTGTGTTAATTTAATTTGTAGAGGATTTTTTTAACTCAAACATTAACACTGAAATAAATGAAACTAAATTATTGTAATTTTTTTGGCACGACGAGTGGCGCTATGCATTGTTCTAAAGCCAGGATTTATTCTGGCATGTTGAATTAGTGTTCGACAAACGCGGCGGCGCGTTCTTTTGAATGAAAAGCGCTTCTCGCTCGTGTGAGCGAACACACACTGGAACGTTAGGCCATGTCGCAACGGGTGAATCGTGGCCGAGTGGTTGAACTTACGTTACGATCATTTAGATGACACGGGTTCGAATCCCGAACTAACTTGGACTACTGATATTTTTATATTAGCCTATTAATGCATTTTATAGTCTATTGTTGATGCAGAGAGATTTGTCTAGTTCTAAAACACACACACACATACACACACACATATATATATATATATATATATATATATATATATATATATATATATATATATATATATATATATATGACGTTTAAACGACAAACAATAAAATCAGAACCAGTATTCTTTTGCGTTCATGGTTCCAGTGGCAGTAATGCATCCACGGCTTTTCAAAATGTCACAAAGCGTTTTGAGATTGTTTTGAATGAAATATTGAAGTTAATAATTAAGTGTTTTGGCACACCACGACGAGTGGCAAACTCTTTGTTTTGTTTTGCAAACTCAGCTAGCCTGTGGGGGGTTTGGAGAAGGCAATAGTTGCTTTATCGTGGGGGTGCAGGACAGAGGTGTTAATGTTCCGTCTTTCATATGGAGAGTGTCGGAGCCAGCCTGATGAGCAGGCAAAGGCAAAATTATTTTAAGGATTAATCTCCAAATCTCCAAAAGTCCATAGCCTATGTACAGTAGGCCCTATATCTTATTAAATTATATATTGTAGTTTTATTGATTGTATTTAAATGTTTTCTACACACAATTTCAATTTAGCAGATACAGAGCTCTTTAATTCGCGACCCACCTCGTTTTATTGTAAGGTGAATTCAGCAAGGCATGCTTTATCTTTGAATGAACAAAAGCTATTTGTTACAGTTTTTTCTTTCGTGATTTGTGTGGATGACACACAGCGACATATAGCCTACAGTATTATCAGCTGTATGGTGTTTTTTTACGCTGAAATGCTTAATTTCGAGAAAGACCCGCCGCGCGCAGTGAGGGAGACCAAACTTACTAAAAAAATATCCAGCGTGAGAGAGGCAAAGAAAAACGCCGGTTCTTAATTTATGTTGCTTTGAACTTTTTTCGTTTTGTACCGTTTTAATTTAGCTGCAATTTCTTTGACAATAGAAATGTAAAATGTTGCAAGAGTAAGAGTCTGTGTTTCTTATTTTGCATCACAAAGGGAATAAACTCTATCGATGCAACCCTGTTTAAATAAAAAAAAAACTGTCCCGACACTTTATTCATACCTTGAAATGTGCGATGGGTTTTCAAACTTAATTAATTCTCTTTTTCTTTTACATTTTCATTGTTTATTTTTTAATTGAAAGCAATACTGTATTGAAAGTATTTTTCTGATTTGTTCGATCTGTTTTGAAAAATGTCTTCCGTTGCCGGGTATAACTGTCAGTCATCTCATTCTCGTGAATGATTCACACACACACAAAAAATAATTTAGCAGATTAAAGACGAGCTTCATCATCTTCATTTTCTGGTGCAATCGGCTGACAGTCTTCCTTCATCAGATGTGTCGTCTTTGCAGCGGCTCAACTGGAATGTAGCAAATTTATGTTGTAATGTACAATTGATAATTAAACAAGATGATTGACTTTAATAAACAGATGCATATTTAAGCATCAAGAACGGAAAAACATAAACACTGTCGGCTACACTGAGATTCGATCTCAGATCGTTTGAAGCTCCGAGAGGCTATTGACTGAGCTATCATCTGAGCTATCGTTCCCTAAAAGTCTGTTTTATTCTCTGCTTTGTTTGTTTATATTTTTACATATTCAATCAGTCTCATTTTTGTTCAAATAATGAAAAAAATTATTTTTTTAAATAAACAGATAGGAAACTTACCTTTTAAAATGCCGCAGTTGCTGCTGTTTTGCCCTGTCACTTGCGCCACCCGGTATAGCCTAGTCATTTCGCGAACGACTTTGAAATTGGACTGGTTTATTTTTGCTGCGGCAGTAGGCTAATAGGCATTGTGGTTGATTATTTATTAAAGAATTCAATTGATAATCATAACAACATGTAAGCCTATTTAATTCTGAATATAACAAAGAATGCTTAAACCGACTAACATCGGTTAGTAACTGCAAGTCCTGAAAATGTTTTAATTTTACGGTAAATTATTTTAATTTATTTCACTGTTATGTTTCAGTTAATAAATCTACAAACACATTAAAATAACACGAAGTAAATGACAAGTAACCTATTGACATAGCCTTTCTAAATTATAGAAAAACTGGGCACACAATGTTAACGTGTGTCTACTTTGCTTAAATTTAATGAATTTGATTCGTTTAACCACAATATTTATCTTGAATTTATCTGTGACCTCAGCTCAGATTACTGCCGCGGCAGATTACGTCATAAAGAGAATAAACTGACACTTTTCGAAGTCTGTGATTACAGCGCCACTCAGCGGTAAAA
Source organism: Leuciscus idus (assembly GCA_021554675.1). Classification (NCBI taxonomy): domain Eukaryota; kingdom Metazoa; phylum Chordata; class Actinopteri; order Cypriniformes; family Leuciscidae; genus Leuciscus; species Leuciscus idus. Next base: position 52,538,372 of record CM038622.1, on the reverse strand, counting down.
GGCAGCAAATACACATCCCAATTTTGCCGCCGCGGGAACGGCGGCGGTAAAAGTCTCATTCTGGTTGTCCACCATCTGTATATATATATATATATATATATATATATATATATATATATATATATATATATATATACTTTAACCACAAATGCTTGCCGTCTACTATCTCTGAGATGTGCCACGCATTGCGTCATCACGTTGGAAAGGTCACGCGTCACGTCATCTAAGTTATTTGTCTGTGTACTCTGGTTCAAAAAGGTAGGGAAAGGCGAAAAATTAAATTTTCTCCTCCAACTTCAAAATCATCCGACATCTTTGTTTTAATTTATTATTATTATTTTTATTTTTTCCGTGACCTTTCCAACGTGATGACGTAATAGGTGGCGCATCTCAGAGATGGTACAAGACGGGCATTTGTGGTTAAAAAGTATATATACATTTTTTTTTTTTAGAAAAGACTCTTATTTCTCGACTGGGATCGTGTAGAGACTTTGAAGCTGCATTGAGACGGACATTTGAACCTTCTTTGAACATTGGAATAGTTGGTTGCCATTGAAGTCCATTCTGTGTAGAAAAATCCTGGATTGTTTTCCTCAAAAACCTTAATTTCTTTTCGACTGAAGAAGGAAAGACATCGGGGTGAGTAAATTATCAGCAAAATTTTTTTTGAAAGTGAACTAATCCTTTAATGTGCTGTCAGTATTAATGTGTTAGAACTACACTTTACGTAAAAATGCACACGTATTATTATGAGATCACTTTAAAAATGCACAATATACACGAATAGACAGTAGACAATATATGTGTGTACAGGTAGCCTATGTTATGTACAAATGCAAAGAAATACAAGCAAGTATTGTGTGTTAAATAAATAAATATATAAATAGTGTTGTGTATTGCACGTTTATTGCCAAGTGTTAACTGTTCATGAGATGGATTGCCTGAGGTAAGAACCTGTTTCTATGGCTGTGTGTTTTGGTGTTCAGTGCTCAAATGCATATAGAGCAGATGAATCATCCAGCGTTCATTTGAACAGCCCATAACTATCAACTCTATAGCGGATATAAATATCCAAACTACAGTGAAAATACTATTTTCTATATGCGGAGTTCGTGCAGAAGTTTGAAGTTTGCGGCAAAGTGGCAAAACTTACATTAACTTAGAACACAAAACTCTCAATGGAAAGAAAGGAAACTAAGAAAAATTTAAAAAAAGTGAATGAGACGAGAGTAGTTAGATGGCTTGAAGGAAGCTGTTAACCCATTTTCATCTGATCTTGATCGTCTGTCTATTTTCTCGTCTAAACATGCTATAGGACCGTTCGGACCAAAGGCAACGATTGAACGGAAATTTTATGGATATATGCCTTCCACTAATGACATATGTTTATAAAAAAAACATTTAGACCGCTTAACAGAGCGATTGCTATCAGGATATGAGGAGATTTTCAACCAACATAACAAAAAAAATTCTGCAGAGAATCCCCTACGGCACCTTTAAGAAGAAGAAGGTCTGTCTTACATCTCTCTGTCTTGGGGATCAAACAACCTCTGGCGTTAACCCATGGTTTTCCTAGTGCAAGTCACAGTCACATCCTTTTGACCATTAGTCTTGGGTTAGCTGCCTAACATTGACAACATTCTTCCTTTAGCTAGGTTAATCTCTTACAAGCTTGCATGGCCATGAAGTACTTAGCTGGGTCTTAGCTGTTTTAGGGCTGAATGACATCCCAAATGGCAGATCCTCTAATTTAGGGTCCTGAGTGTTGACTTGGAATTGTTTTTTGTTGTTTTTTTACAGTCTGAAGGAGTCATTGCGGTCTGATTAGCTCTCAGATCCTACACGAGTTTGAAATTGTGGCCATAAAAAAAAAGATAAATAATGGGTATTTGAAGCTGCCAAAGCTGTTGCCTTTGTGAAGGTATAATGATGACCCAACATTTAACATAATTTAGTAATATAGCTTGAGGTGTTACAATTTAATCAAATTTTTTTTTTCTGATGGAATGTTTAAAATCGTACACAAATGTTCCATTTTTAACATTTATTCACAGTCGTAAACGGGAAATGATAACAGTGGTAATGATAATTAATATTAACATTTAATATTAAAATAAAATTTAATCTTATTTAATATAATTAAATTCATAATTAATCGATGAAACAAATTAATTTTCAGCTAAAGCAGCTCTATACAGAAGACAATAATATAATTATTCGTATCAATTCAGTTGTTGATTCAGTTCTGTTCAATAGTCAAAGTTTATCAGTAATGAAACTAATGACATTTTAGCTGTGAAACGCTCAATTCGGTTACAATTTTGTTATCATCCAATAGCGCCAGTGCACTTAACTATTAGCCAACTAGATAATATAATTCAAAATGAATTGTCTTTTAAACCCTTTTAAATGTAAAAATGGTCTGTTAATAAACACCTGTTTTATTAAATGACCTAGTAGCATTTGTGCATGTTTTGAATAATTAATAGTACATAAAAATGGAATTTAACTAAATTATAACCAATTTTTTTATTTTATTTAATAACAAATAAAATCATCATAATGAAATAATTGTCAGAGAAAATATTGACATGTCTAACAGAATACAGTTGTGTAATGGAAGCTTGTTTCCGCCACACACACACACACACACACACACACACACACACACACACACACACACACACACACACACACACACACACACACACAAAAAAAGAAAAAAAAAAGGAAGGTAATTGCGACTTTTTATCTTGCAATTCCTCAGAATTGTGAGTAGCCTATATATCTTGCAATTCGGACTTTATAACTTTCAATTGTGGGTTTATGTCTCACAATTCTGATAGAAAAAAAGTCAGAATTACCAGTTCTAAACTGTGGCAATTCATACTTTATAACCTAACAATTAGAACTTTTTTTCTCAGAATTGTGAGATAAAAAATTGCAATTACCTTTTTGCTTTTTTTGGCGAAAACAAGCTTCCTAGGTGAGTAGATGGTTAGCATGTTATCTCTGATGGTTCAGGAGCGACGGACACACAAACATGACCGTTTAGAATGCCAAGACACATCCATCTTTCATATGCTGACATTAACACATTACCACCGAAGAAGCTCAGGGTTTTTTATGAGCTCTGTTGTGTGACTTTTCTCACGCTGGTTCAGATCTGTCCTGACCGCCGGCAGGAACCCCAATAGATTTATGACTGCTCCATTCGGCTTCACGTACAGATGGAGAAACTCATCGCGACCGCTTCAACTCCGCTCACAGGCCAGCCATTCATCAAAACTGGCGTGCGGAAAATACGTTTTATGAGGATGGAGCATATCAGTATTGGTTATTTTAATTGTGGCATTGCACCAGTAGAAGGCAACAGTCTTTTTAATGGTGGGTATTGTGTTTGCACATAGCTCTGTAGGCCTACATGGACCTATAGCCTATACAAAATAATTATAGCCTACCTACCATATGTGTAACAGTTGCATTGTGTCTTGTGTTTATTTCATTCCAGTGTGTTTGTTTCATTGGCTTCAGTTCATTCTTGATCACCTGCTGGTTAGTCTCCTTGGCTGTAGATCCCTGTGTATTATACCGTCTGTCTCGCTCAGTCAGTTCTTGTCAATGTAAATGTGTTTTTCCCCTGCGTTAATCCTGTTTCTTAGTATTTGATATTAAAACCTGTTTCCTTGAAGTATTCCTCGTCGTGAGAGTTTCTATTTATTACGGTGCAATATTTTAGTAACCTGTATTTTATTTTAACATCATAATTAATTATTGAGGTTAAGGCAATATGACTTAATGTGTTAACAATATGATTTAATGTGTTAACCAGTCAAAAGTTTGGAATAATTAAGCCTACGATTTTTTAATGCTTATAAGGTATTTTATGTTCATCAAGGCTGTATTTATTTGATTAAAAAAACTGTAAAAAAACAACAACAATATATATATATATATATATATATATATATATATATATATATATATATATATATATATATATATATAGTAAAAGGTAGGCCCGATATCTTCCTGTCATGCAAGCTGAATTTTCAGCATCATTACTCCAGTCTTCAGTGTCACATGATCTTTAAGAAACGTTTCTTATTATCAATGTTGAAAACAGTTGTGTTGCTTGATATTTTTGTGTAAACTGTGATAAAAAATTTTATATATTGTTTTAAAAATATTACTTAATGTATTTTAAAATATATAAAAATAGAACATGATTAAATTAAATTGTAATAATATTTCACAATATTACTGTTTTTTACTGTATTTTTGATCAAATAAATGCAGCCTTGGTGAACAGAAGTAACTTTTTATAAGAAGTTTTTTACAGAAAAAAAGGCAGCTGCTGTGGTTAGAATAATTCTGTAAAAATACAATAAAAATGTTTGTACATATTTTCAGAACAACCTGCAAATTTTATCATATTAAACATGTAATCATATGTAAGCATTTAAAAAAAGTTTTTAATTTTTATTTATTACACTGTTAAATGCAACAGCCCTTTTCTGCTGCAATAGCAGTGCCACAGTTACTAAAATCTGTTTTGTACCTTTAACATGTACTGAAATCCTCCAAAATAACACTGGCGTCAAAGAGAAATACATGAAGAATTAAATTATTAAAGGTAGCTTTTCCACAATACAAATAGAAAACACTGTAAAAAAAAATTACATCCCCAAGTCAAAAATTTCAAGTGACCGATAACATCTAAATTTTTCAATTAGTCTGATGTATTATTTTTCATTAAGCCAATGTTAACAGACTATTGCAACAAGAATTTCACTTGGGCCAATTGAAAAATGTAGATGTTATCGGTCACTTGAAATTTTTGATTTGGGAGGGTTAGAAATTTTTTACAGTGAAGAAACACAAGTGCACAAATTATAATAAACATAATTATTAAAATTAAAAACCAAATGTGAAGTTTCACACAGGGAACTCTGGGAATGTAAGGAACTTGTCACTATAAATCATAAGATGATTTGTCCTTTTTTACTTCAATAAAATGTACTTTTTACGTTTGGATCTATTAGTTTTCATAAAAAATGTGTTCTGAAAGTTATATTTAGTGTTCTTGGATAGCAGAGGACCAGAGATTAAAATAGATCATTTGATCTCACTGTGTGTTTGTCTGAGCAGGCAACCTTAAAAAACAAAAATGGGTACAAAAATTCAGCATATCTCATTAAAATCTTGTACCATTCGATTGTGAATGCAAGGCCAACATCTGTAGGGGGTGTATGTGTGTGTGTCTGAGAGAGAGAGAGAGAGAGAGAGAGAGAGAGAGAGAGAGAGAGAGAGAGAGAGAGAGAGAGAGAGAGAGAGAGAGAGAGAGAGAGAGAGAGAGAGAGAGAGAGAGAGAGAGAGAGAGAGAAAGAAAGAAAGAAAGAAAGAGGCAGTCACAGAGCGTGACTGTTTGACTCAGATAAATGCAGCTCATTCATTGTGACCCCAGGGCTGCAGTAAAAGGGGTTTCTGGATTGCCAGATCCTTGGCTCCAAAACAACACTCTGAACAACCAGAGTTTTGATGTCAAACCTGTTTGGACACATTTAATTACAATAAATTACAAAGGCTAATATTATATAATATGAAAAATTAAAACAACAATACATTTATTTATCCATCCATCAATCCTTTATTTATCCATCCATCCATCGATCCATTTTCAGTCTTTTGTTGGAATCATAACATCTAACCTATCAGAACTAAAAGCAGATTGGCTCCCCTCCTTTGGTTATAATTCTCTTCATTTCCATATGTCATCCATCATCTTAAAACAGGTTTTAGTAACATCTGTAATTTCCTGGGATTGTCAAAGTATTAATAATTTTTCAATTATTAACAAACAGAATTAGATTCTGATTTAGATATTGTTGTTTCCCTATATACACTGAAAAAAATGGTGGATTTACCTTGAACATTTAAATAATTTTCACTCAGAAAAGGCTAGTAAATTTCACAGATAATTACAAAGAAACGGCAAGTAACATCGAATTAAAGTGGAATTTTGAAGTAGAAAGCATTTTTCTTGTAAAACATATTTTCATATTTTAGAAACACGCCTTCAACTCCATGGATATGCACTAAGTGAGTACTGGCGCAATAAACGCATTCCTCAAGGTCTACGCATACAGAAAGTACCCACCATTGGCAAGGAATCAAAAGACTTTGTGAAAAAATGGTGTGAAATCTTGAATAAGTGCTCCATGGACTTGATGCTGTTAATAATTGAGGAGGTTACAAAGCAAAAAGAGGATGTTATAAAAGACATTGAAAACCAAGAAACACTAATAAAGGAGAAAGTTAGTGATGACATCTCCCAAATCCTTGATTCGATTAAACAAACCCTGAAAACCTTTGAAGATGGTTTGATGACCACTAAAATCAGAAAGTACAAAAGGGATGCGGATGACTACCAACAAGGAAAGGTCTACAACTTCCTGTGTTCTGAAGACATCCAACCTTCCTCCAGGAGACGCCAGATCACTCAGCACAATGAAACCACCTCAGCTGAGAGTGACATCCCCACTGACTCGGACTCCTCTTTGGGTTACCAGCGTCATAAGGGGAGACCACAACCAAAAAACAATCAAGGCAGAACAAGAGGAAGACGAGACGTGGGAAGAAGAAATGCAGACACCAGGAACAGGCCCACGCGTCTGTGGGTGAAAACCCGGTAGTCAATCTCTCGAACAAGGTACTGACCACGCATGAACTCTGCTTTATCTAAAGGACTAAGTTTTGTTCCTACATGCTCAGTTGATTCTTTTGAAATTAAAATAGATTTATTTAGCTTTTTTAGAAAGCTCAAACTGAAGCACATGTTTGGTGATTCTGATATGCAAAGATCTGATAAATCTGTTTTTAGGAACAAGAGTAAATTTGTTCCTAGTTGTGAATATTCTACTATCCAAACATTTTGCAGAGTGGTTGAAAAAGAAATTCTGGACAAGTACACTAGAAACTATTCTTATTCTAATATGACCTATCATGAAAGATTGGCCATAGAAGAACTCTCTAGAGATAATGATATCATTATCAAATCAGCTGATAAGGGGGGTGCGATTGTAGTGCAGAATATGGCTGATTATAAAAAAGAAGCTTATCGCCAGTTAAATGACGAACAGTTCTACAGGAAGCTTAAGGTTAATCCTACCTTAGATTTTCAAAAGAAAATTCTTAATGTTACGAACATGGCTTTATCTTTGAACTGGATATCCAAAGATGTGTATGATTTCCTTAATTGTGAACATCCTGTGATTCCTATATTCTATATGCTACCTAAGATCCACAAGAGCCTTATAGAGCCAAAAGGTCGACCCATTGTGGCTTCCAATGATTCCCTTTTGGAACCCTTGTCTAACTATGTGGATCATTATATTAAGCCGTATGTTTCTAAACTTCCATCCTACATCAAGGACTCAACTGATGTCATTAATAAGATCGCAGAAATTAACGATCTTCCTGGTGATATTTTTCTGGTCACATTAGATGTAGAAAGCCTCTATACAAATATACCCCATGAACGAGGATTAGATGTCTTAGGTTTTTACCTCCAAGATCGCACTGATTTCCCCCCCAGTGAATTTATTTGTGAATTGGCCTCTCTAGTCCTTAAGCTAAATTACTTTTCCTTTGTAGGGGAGTTTTATTTACAGCTAAAAGGCACATCCATGGGTTCCACCTTCGCTCCAGACTTTGCCAATTTATATATGGGTATGTTTGAGTGTAACTTTGTCTTCAATCTTGACAGGAACCCCTTTTGTCAAAAAATCCTTAAGTGGTACAGATATCTTGATGATATATTCTGTCTTTTTCAAGGGAAAAGGGAAGAACTCTTAGGCTACGTTCACACTGCAGGGCTTAATGCTCAATTCCGATTTTTTGAAAAAATTAGATTTTTTTGCAAGGCCGTTCACATTTCCAATTAAATGCGACCTTTTGTGATCTCCTGTGTGAACGTGAAATGACCCAGAAGTGACCCGCATGCGCAGAAGAGTACTCAACGGTCAACGACGTCACTTGTTGTTTGCGGAAGTAGCTAAACTTTAACTGTGATTCTCTCACACACACACACGAGCGCGCAGTGATCGTTACACAAGAGCCAGACAGCAGCCTCTGACCTATCTAATATCAGATTCAGCACAATTAAGTTAACATAACGTATAATGGCCGTGGGCTTTTTTTTTTTATTTTTTTTTTTATTAACGGGCTCGTCGAGGTCGACCCGTTCGGCAGATTTACCTCAGCTCGACGAATATGCAGTCCGTTTTCAAACCGACGACTACTTCAACGCAGGATTATGACGTTTTTAGCGTATCAATGACGTGCGGGTCGGATAAATGCGACCTGGCCGTTCAGACTGAAGTCGCATTTGAAAAGATCGGATATGTATCGGATTTGGGACCACATACCCAAGTGGCCTGGGTCGCATTTGAAAAGATCGGATCTGTGTCGTTCAGACTGTCATGAAAAGATCAGATACAGGTCGCATAGGGGCAAAAAAATCGGAATTGGGTCGTTTCAGCCTGCAGTGTGAACGTAGCCTTAGAGTTCGTGTCTTTTTTGAATGGTGTTTATGCTGATTTAAAATTCTCAATTGAATATGATCTACAACGTGTATCTTTTCTTGACATGTGGATTGAGTTAAAGGATGGAGGCCTCATTACCACACTTTACAGGAAACCCACTGACCGTAACACCTTCCTTTTGGCAAGTAGTGCCCATCCTAAAGCCTTGAAAAATGGCTTACCTAAGAGTCAGTTTTATAGACTGAGGCGCATATGCCATTCTGATGAAGATTACATAGAAAAGTCTTTGGAAATGAAACAAAGGTTTCTAGAAAGGGGCTATTCTGCTCAGTGTGTTGAGGACGCCCATCAGGCTGCCCTGTCGAAATCAAGACAGATCTTATTGACAAAGAGTATCCAGGAAGAAAAAATTTTTTCAGTAACTTGTATTACCACCTACACCCCTCAGGCTCACATATTTAAGAGTACCATCCTTAAATATTGGCACATTTTGACCTCAGACCCAGCTCTCATCCAACGTTTCAAAGATCCACCCCTTTTTGTTTACAAAAGAGGGCCAAACCTACGAAATAAATTGGTTAGAGCCAATATATTTCCAAGTCCCAGACAGACACTTTTAGCTCCCCTCAAACATGGAAATTACCCTTGTGGTAACTGTGCTCAGTGCCACAATACGTGGAAAACAAACACTTTCACACATCCTAGAACAGGGAACTTTTTTCCAGTAAGAGGGGTTATCACATGCAACACTAAAAATGTTGTATATATGCTTAAATGCACGTGTGATATGATCTATATTGGTAAAACTATTCGCCCTCTGAAGCAAAGAATTAGCGAACATAAAAGTTCAATAAGACAAAATGATATGAATTATCCTGTTGCCCGCCACTTTAATAACCACTCGCATTCTCTATCCTCCCTCAGGTTTCAGGGAATAGAACAGGTTACTTCTCAGAGAGGGGGTGATGTTGACAGGTGACTATGTCAGAGAGAGCTGTATTGGATCTATATGTTAGAAGCTCTACAACCACTGGGTCTCAATGAGGATTTTGATATGAGCGTGTTTCTTTAATCTCATCACTATAGACTGTTCTATGCTTTATGATGGTCATAGCCTGATTTTTGCATAGAATAGTGTGTTCTTTCTATTTGTGTCGATGCAATGTAATCTTATAATGTATTTTTCTATTTGAAGTTTTGATGTAATTTATGTTTTTTGTTTTCAGTAGACCCTGTGTCTAAGGCTATACTTGATATAGGCAATGTTGAACTACATTTCCCATGTTCCCTATCCTTGTAGCCTTAGCCATGTTAACACAGGTGTCTGGCATTATGCAATCAGGAGAGGTGATTGGCAAGAGCCCTTTTGTATGGCCACATTCACTCTGTTTGTATGCCTGAAGAAGGTCGTAAGACCGAAAGCTTGCAAATAAATTGATCTTGCAGTGTTTGAGTGTGCGGCTGCTGTATTTTTACAATTTTCCATGATGATTTAGTTTAGCAGCACCTCACTACAAGACTTTATTGACGGATGAGCGGTGGCTTTTTCTATTTTTATCTTGTAAAACATATTAAAATCTTAATTTATAACTTTGAAAAAAAATATTTTTTTTTTTCAGTGTACAACACGGTGTCCTAATATTTGTCCGGATGATTCTTCAATGAGAATTGATGACATTAAGATTTTTGTCATGTATTCCTTTTGATTAAGCCATTCTGAACAGCAATGTTCAGCCAGACTTTTGACTGTCAGCATGGAATCTGGTCCACATTGCAGTTTATTCTGGCCACACAAACTCTGTTCCAAAACCCAGTGAGCTGGAATCATGGCATCACGGAAACACACCTGATGTGAAGGCTGATCATACTGGTACACCGCCAGTTATCTGACATTATTGGATGAGAACAAAACTTGAACAATTTAATTGAGCTGAATAATGACACTAATGACACCATAGTTATCTGACCAACTTTGTCTCGTCAGTTTTGAATAGTGAACGACCCGTGTCATGTTGAGAAAATATAAGCTGTCCTTCCATAATTTTGTACTACAGTCCAGAAAATACGATGTTTTGAGTTGTATATAGAAGTTCTGGACTGTCTTATCTCCATACCTTCAGCACATTTGGCCTGAACATCCTCTAGGTTGCCAGAGTAGCATTGGCAGTGGCAGCACTTCGCATCGGGTTGCCAGGTCAGTCTCAGAGCGCTGGTTCTGAGGTCTGGAGAGCTTTCACACGGTCTGTCCAAACAGACCTGGGCGACCACCGGCTGAATGTGCTGAGAGAGGCAGTGCCAGGTCTGGCTGGCAGACTGCAAAGGGACTACAGCTGTGGAGTGATTACATTTTCTTTCAAACAATGATCGCTTGCAGATGAAATCCACGTCACGGAAAACACTTGTATGTGCGAAACATCTGCTAATCGAGCATACACTTTAGTTTTGAAGCTAGGTAAGACATTCAGTTCAGGAAAAAGTATTGGAGAGATGAATATTTAACTTGAAGAATTTTTGCTGCATCTATTAAAATATTTGCCCTGAATAAGACACAAGAGGCAAACTGCTGGGTCCATGGTTTAAAAAGGTCTAATGTTCTGCCACAGAGTGGCTTGACTTGATAATCCAGATTCAAAAGGCTTGACACAAATGAACAGTAAAATCATATTTAATAAACACAAGCAGGGCTTGACATTAACTTTTTTGCTCACTAGCCAATGTGGCAAGTGGTTTTCCAAAGTTACTAGCCACACAGCATTTTTACTAGCCACATTTTTGTTGTTGTGAAATTACCTGATAAAAGTTGACTATGGTGTGCTAAAATTTACTTGAACAAAATTTACTATAAATGTAAAACCACTGTACCCAAATCAAGATAACAGTCATAAATGAATAACAATTGGTCATTATCTAATCTAATCTCTGATAAGGTTGTGTGTAAAGCTCCTTTTTTTAAAATAAAACCATGTATTATGTATTAGGCTATATGTCGCCACATAGCTCCACCGGCATCCAATGTATTTAATATAATATAATATATAATATAATATAGCTGAATGTCAAATAAAGCTGTTCTTAATTCCCAAGGTTTTTTTTTTTTTTTTTTTTTTGTCTGACAGTAACGAGTAGCTATGATATAGTGAATGACAAAATTTTTTATAGGCCTAACGTTATGTGGAAAATTATCTGAATTGAGAGAGTTCGGGAACCGGATGAACTAAAGCTCTGATAGTGAGTAGGCCTATTACAAGTATTAAGCACAAGAAAAGAAAGTAAATTAAAATGGTAAAACCAAATTCTTTAAATATAAAACAAAAGAAAAACAGATAAGTGATAAGTCCGTTGAAAAACACTACTCTTTCACGTCTGTCAGCAGCCGTGCGCTCAACAGATGAACAGCTCCTCTCAGCCATTCACTGAACAGGGTTAGACGCAGCTAGAGAGAGTGACGGCGGGGAGAAAGCAAGACCTCGCGCTCGCAGGACAGTATTGGCAACATTTGAAGGTTTACATACTGAGGTTTGTCCAAAAAGTCGCTAGTTTTGTCGCTAGTCGCTTTTTTGGAAAAAAAATTCGCTAAGTTGGCAACACTGACGACGTAACTCCAGCAGGGCAGCTAGCTGTCTCTTTCGTTTCTGTGTTGTCGGTCACTAGCGCACAAGCGCAAGTCAACACTGTGTGCATGTAATGGGAGTTGTAGTTTCGTAGTGTCACACTGCAATACGCAGCCGCCATTTTGAAATCGAAAGTGAGGCTCCGGTGGGAAGAACCCCGGAAGTAACGATAAACAACAATGCCTTGGATTACCAACCTGAAGCTGCTGCCGCGATTTACACTATTGGATGTTAATATCCAATATAGGATATAGTTCATTCCTGCTTCTTTTTTTACATTCTGAATTATATATAAAAAAAAACATTTTATTTATAAATGAATTTCACGCGTGAAATCAGCGTATATGGCTTATTTGAGATGCCTTTTGAAAAGACTACAATTATTCAACCCGCCAAAGTGGCTAGTTGGAGTGACTGTGTTACCCGCCACGAGCAAAATCCACCCGCATTTGGCGGGTTGGCGGACGTTAATGTCAAGCCCTGAACACAAGAAATAATAACAGGAAACACCAACATGAAACGTTAACACAAGAAAATGAATAGCGGATGACTGAGGGTTTAAATACACTATAGATGACAAGGGCCTAATGATAGACAGGTGCAAGTAATTAGTTGACATGGTAACAAACAAACTAACAAGATAACAACCCAACTAACAAAAATATGTTCTTAGAATGTTTTGCTAACATTCCCATAAGGTATTTTAAACGTTGAAAATGTCCAGGTTTTTTTTATGTATTAAGAATGTTTTTTTCTTGGTTAAAAACAACAACAACAACAATAAAACGGTTGTTTTGAACGTTCAGAAAACATTCAGCAATAAAGTTTTCATTACTTAATGGGAATGTTAGCAAAACATTCTAAGAACATATTTTTGTTATCCGGAAATGTTGTTCTAAGAACGTTTTCTCTCAACATTATGAGAACATCAGTCAAGTACAAATAACATCACAAGGACGTTCCATGAACGTTGTTATAAGAACGTTTTCACTCAACATTATAAGAACATCAGTCAAGAACAAATAACAAGGACATTCTAAAAATGTTGTTCTAAGAATGTTTTCTCTCAACGTTACGAGAATCTATTTTAACTATATAAACATTATAAGACTGTTCCAGAAACTTTATTTCAGTAGAGTTTTTTACTAACATTTACATAACTTTTACATAACGTTGATGAAAGTTATGGGAACGTTCCCTGTTAGCTGGGAATGGAGACCAGGAATGCGTTCAGCCCCGACAAAAAGTTGCAAAATGTTTTTTAAACAGAAACGGTGGTGCGCTGAACACCCTGTATCAAAGGCAGTGAAGGATACATCTATGCTGCCTTCAAAAATCAATCAGATGAATGTATCTCAGGAGACAGGAAGTGAAGTTAACATTGAATTTGGATGTGCCTTGATGCCTTTCTACCTTGGAATGCATCCTCCAAAGGCAGCATTTTTAGGCTTTTGAATGTCTGTGTTTGTCTCTCTCTCTCTTGCGCTCTCTATCTTTTTTTTTTGTAGGGCGTGCAGGTTATTCTGGGTCTGGCTACTGGACTTGTGTTGAGAGTGCAGTTGGAATGTTGTCTTAGCCCGCTCTGCATTGAAAATGAGCCATTAATGCTACATTTAATGCAGGGTTTTTGTAGTTATGATGCTTTGATGCTTGTGATTCTTATGTTGTCTGTTCTTTGAATTTGTTGAATTAATATTCCTTGTGTTCAAGAACTACAGTTTATTTTTTGTTTTGTTTTTCCTTTTTGAATCCATATAATAATTTATAATGTTTTTCTTCTGTGGTTGACTTTTTTTTCTGCTTAAGAATTATTGTGGCAATATCGAATCTTATTGTTTAAATTTAATTATTTGTTGTAATGTAATGAATGCTTTGGCGTAAGTTCTGCCAGGAACAATTGTTACGTCACTTATTACCTTCACATCTAACCAATCGTGTTCTAATACTTGCAGTATAAAAGTTTGGTACTTACACACGTCTGAGTTTGCAGATGCTGACACCATTAATAAGTTTGCAGAAACTGACACCAGCGTTCACTCACCTGCGTCTCGATTGCAACCATAACATCACAAAACCATATCGTTGATTTTTGATCTTACCAACTCTGGCAGCCGCGCCAGTGCGAGAGCGAGACCCTTATGTAGGAAACCAGCGTGTGGCGGTTTTAAAAAACTAATCTCATGAGAGACACTCTCCTCTCACTGGTTTTCAAATTCAAGTTCCACATCTAAGGCTTTCAAGTTGGTTTTCAAGTTTTTGGTAGGCCCTTCCACCAGCCACTGTAAACATGTCCCCTCTATTATGATCAAACTTCATTTAGGTAAGTATAGCCTATATTAACTTAGCTACTCTGCTGCTTCCTTCACCAGCGGCAGAGTTCAAATTGGTGACTGCGGTGACGTGGCAGTTTTCTCACAAACTGTTGATATAGACTGCAGCGCTTTAAACAGTAGGGCCGGATAGTTTACTGAATGGTTGTAGCAAAGTGTAAGCAAAGATTCACGTAACTGATATTCCACAGTGCAGTGGTAATTTATTTTCAGCGTCGGTGTTCCCACGGAGACATGGGCAGTTTGCAAATATAACAACTGCGTTACTGAATAGAAATAAAACAAACATAAGAGCAACAGAAATATTTAACCGGTTTTACATGCAGACATCGCGCATGCTTAAAGGGGGTTCTTGCACAGATGGATGAATGTGAAATATGCTTGATGCTAGCTTTGCGATATATGCGAAGTTCGCCAAACATCACCATGGTTTTGAGGCACGCGGAAACTGCGTATCATATGCATGCAAAAACTATTTTTGGCGTAAATGAGAAATAAAATTTGTGCTAGCCTATAGATACGCACTTTCATGAGATTGTGGCGGGCTTTAACGAGGAGCAGTGTGTCCGAAATTTTAGGATGAGCAAGCCAACCTTTGATATGTTGTGTCAACGTGTGTCCACATTCCTCTCCTACGACGACACTACGTTTCGTCGGGCCATTCCGTCTCTTTGCAGATGCGCGTTGGAGTCGTCATTAAACCGCTGAGACACGTAGCCTAATGCCTCAGAAAATCTGATCTGCCTGTTTACATGACAGTCGCATTGGCACATATCTGATTTAGGCAGAGCATTTATCTCTCGTCTGTTAACACTGGCCCACTCAATGCCCAATTTAAGCGACCCGGTCCAGCTAGACGAAGGGTGCATGTCCGATCTCAGATTTCGGATACAGCAAGGGTCAGGTGAATTACCAAGCCCGCTCAGGATTTGTTTCATACGTGCTTCACGAAAATTATCTTCACGAAAATTAAAAACATATTATATTGTTTGTGCTAACGAAGCATGGTTGCCATCATTAAAGCAGATCTTATTGTCAGGCGATCATGGCATTCCTGAGACGTTAATCTGGCTATCAGTCGTCTTTAATTAGGGGTTCAAGCACGAAGTGCTGAAACCCTATTGTAATTGTAAGGATTTTTAGGGGTTCAAGCATGAAATGCTGAAACCCTATTGTAATTGTAAGGATTCGTAAAACGCATCGTGCAGGCCAAACCGTAAGGCCTAGAGACGTGAAACCTGGCCAGATGGTAGGCCTCAATTTGGGGACCAAAAGTACTAAATCGCTCATAACTCTTAGACCGTTTGACCTAGACTCAAGTGCCTTACACCACTGTGATCCCTGGCTGAAGCCGGACAAAATGGATATCTCCAATTTCGATTTAGGCAGGAATTTTTTTTTGCTATGTCGCATTTTGTCCAAAACCTACTTTTGCGAACTAGTCCCTGGTTTTTGGCCCGATCGGAACCAAACCAGTCTAGGACAATTCTCTGGACTCTCTAGATCAATAATTATCGAAAAAAAGTTGAACTTTTGCATTTGGGTGGCTGTAACAGGGTCATTTAGAAAAGGGGCGTGGCAAAATACACCAAAAAGCCTATAAATCCAAGTCTCTGCTTTTCGTCGAGTTTGAAAGACGCGCCGTGAGCTTACATTGGATTTACCTCAGAAGAAGAAGAACGCGATTTGAAGACAAGAAAGATGTAAGGTAAGAAATTCTTACTTATTAGTTTGTTATTGTTGCATAAACTTCACATTGCAGTTGAACTGTTGCTAGATATATGGTGAATATTATAATATTTAGACCCGTGTTTACTGTTAAATACTGTTTGTGGATATCTGCTCAAATGTAGATATGTATAATATGGTAACCATAATGTTTCATATTTTGGAGCATGCTGTGCGTTTGAATGTATCATATTTTGGAGCGCGATCGCGTTTGAAAAGCAAAACGCACCAAACATTAGGTTTTACTATTATCTCATTTCATATCATCATAACGAATGGAAACATTTGAAGTAACATATGATAATCAATATAATTTTCTCTAGCGTAGTTGTTACTGAAATCTTTTGGAAGATTTATAGGCTGCTATAGTTATTGTTATTATTATTTTATGCAGCACTGCGCATAGCCTATGCCTACAAGGCACAACAAACCTGGTGTTCATTATATTATATATTGTTGGAAACATTTGTGTGTGTGTGTGTATTCTGTGAATTTTAAAAAGCAATTTTAACCAGAAAAATCTAAAATGTATTCCCAAAATCGTGCAGGCCTAGTTTCTCTTGATACCAGTATGTTCACTTTTTTTCTTTTCTTTCTGGGACCAGATGCCACTGAGTCCTGCTGACTTCAACATTCACATGAGTCTCTGTATATGAACATGGTAAAGTGAAAATCAAACACCTTGGAAATTAAAGGTATGTACAATGTTTTTAGGAATGGCACAAAGGTCTCTGTCTTTGGATCATTGTTTTCAATGTGCTCTTTTGTCATTTGTTGTGTATCTTTGGATTATGTTGTGTTGTAAATAAATCCAAACAATCTAAAATCCATTATTTTTTAAATCTCCTCATTCTTTGTGCAAGGTTGCTCAGAATGACAGGGCCTGATCGCTCCTAATAGGGCCGTTAGGGGAGGGTCTTTGTCTTTCTCAGGTGTGAAAACCATACATATTAATGAGATGATCACACCTCCCGCATAAAGCTTTCTCACACAAAACACGTCTTAGAAATTTTAAATCAATATATTGTCTTATCTGAATGAGCAGTCAGGGTGATTTTCACATTGTTTTGGAGCAAATATTCTAGGCTAAGTGATACAATTTTCAAAAGTCTTGTGAAGAAATAATCAGTATGGGTTTCATGGCCTTATTTCAGTGACAATTTTTTTTTTGTATTTTCACAAACCACGCATGTCATTATCT
The DNA here is from genome assembly GCA_021554675.1 of Leuciscus idus. Classification (NCBI taxonomy): domain Eukaryota; kingdom Metazoa; phylum Chordata; class Actinopteri; order Cypriniformes; family Leuciscidae; genus Leuciscus; species Leuciscus idus. Next base: position 52,520,956 of record CM038622.1, on the reverse strand, counting down.
CAAAACTACAAACTTTTACATACATGCTGCTGATATATTATTGTAGCAGAGTTTGTGCTAAATACAGTGTAATAAGACTTTAGCCATGACAATGTCACAAGTAACAGAAATAAGCACAAATGTCAGAGCATGTCAGAACACCTCCAGGGCCAGAAAACAGCTCAGACCCCAGAGGGTTAAGGTAATCCTCATGCAAATACTGGTGGTGGTGTCATGCTCTCTCATTTCACTCATCTATCTGTGCGGTAGCCCTAGCTTGCATTACTCGCCAAGTGGCTAATGTGGCCTGTCTCTATGTGGCTATTCGCGGTCTTGTACTGTGTGGCCTTTATTGGCCTTGTCTCTTGTCTCTGTGTGGTCTATCACGGCATTGTCCTTATGGCCCATCTTGGTCTTGTGGTCCATCGTGGCCATGGTTTTGTGTGGCCTAGTGGCCTTGTCTAGTGTGACCTCGTCTTTCGTGTGGCATTAGTGGCCGTTGTGGCTCATCGCGGCCTCGTCTCTGTGGTCTATCATGCCCGTCTGGCCTATTGTGGCCTTGTCCTGCAAGGCCCATCGTGGTCTAGTGGCCTCTTGAGGCCTTGGTTCTATGTGGCCTAGTGGCCTTGTCTCTGTGTGGCCTTTAGCGGCCTTGTGGCCTATTGTGGCCTTGTCCTGCATGGCCCATCATGGTATCGTGGCCCATCATGGCCTGGTTCTGTGTGGTCTATCATGGTTGTGTGGCCCATCGTGGTCTGTGGCTCATCGTGGCCATGGTTCTATTGTGGCCTCGTCTCTATGTGGTCTATCATGACCTTGCGCCTATAATGGCTTTTATGTGCGGCCCATCGTGGTCTTGCGGTCCATCGTGGCCTTGTCTCTATGTGGTCTATCATGACCTTGCGCCTATAATGGCTTTCATGTGCGGCCCATCGTGGTCTTGTGGCCCATCGTGGCCTTGTCTCTGTGTGGCCTTGAATTATGCAGCCATCGTGGCCTTTGTCTCTATTAGCAATTTACCATCTCACTTAAGTTTACTCTGTCACAGCTCCCTTGCTTTCCTCCCAATATGTCTCCATGTTGTACCCATACAGCTTCACTGTTTTTCTCACAATTATGGAAGTGGCCCTCTTTACCAAGAGCTCTTGGTCTATGAGGCCTTCCACGATTTCATGTTCGTCATGCTTATTTCATGTTCAACTTATTTTTCTTTCTATGTTTTAGAAACCGCAGGATAGAGGTCTGCAAGCCCTTCGGGTCCCGACAAAGCCCGACATGCTGAGTCCATTCGGGCCATTTTTTTTTTTTTACAGATCAGGCTCGGGTCGGACTCGGGCTCATTTAGCTTCTCTCCTTTCACCGTGCCTATAATATACACGCAGAGCGCAGGCTACTGTATGAAATATTGTTATATTGATAGACCTAGACTCAAGTGCCTTACACCACTGTGATCCCTGGCTGAAGCCGGACAAAATGGATATCTCCAATTTCCAAATCTCCAATATAGACAATTCTCTGGACTCTCTAGATCAATAATTATCGAAAAAAAGTTGAACTTTTGCATTTGGGTGGCTGTAACAGGGTCATTTAGAAAAGGGGCGTGGCAAAATACACTAAAAAGCCTATAAATCCCAAATGAAAACTCAGAACTTTACAAAAATTGATGAGCATATGTGTCATAACAGACACATATGCCCACTCGGGCTCATTTAGCTTCTCTCCTTTCACCGTGCCTATAATATACACGCAGAGCGCAGGCTACTGTATGAAATATTGTTATATTGATAATATTATAAATATGCAACACAATACACGATTACGTGAGTAACGCGTGCGTGCAATGCATTAGGTGAGAGTTGACCATGCAGAGCATCAGGGAGAAGTTGGAGCGTGGGGAGTTACTAAAAGTTCCCAATGCTTCAGAAAAAGTTGCATTTTGAAAGTGTTTTGATTTGATTACCACAACAAACAATGAGCCTGAAGCCTACAACAGTGGATGCTATTTTTTTCTTCACAACACTCGCGAATAAACAGCGAATGATGACCAACGTACATGTAGCCTACTCAGTTCAACGGATTTTTTTATTTATTATATATATTTTTTTATTTAACGTTAGCCAGTTGGCGAAGAGTTCTTTGATAGCTGTTCTTCAGTAAAGTTATTAACATAAAACAAAAAAGATAGGCCGTAAATATTTCTTTACTGCTGGATCACATTTGGTTATATAGCCTAATATTCTCTACTGCATGCTTATGCTTCTCTGTAATGGACAGTCTATATTAATATTTGTGGGCATAATTGTCGGTGGTGGTAGATAATATAATAAATAATAAGGCCTATAATAAAAGTTTACCTCTTAGTAGCGTGTGTATGTGTGTGCATGTAGCAGAGACAGCGCGCATCAGAGTGTGCACGTCAGAGAGAGCTTAAAGTGATATTGATGTTGGTCTCGGGTCGGGTCGGGTCGGGTTCGGGCTGAAAATTTGCAGACGTTGTCGGGCTAGGGCCGGGTTTTTGGCCCGTGCAGGGCTCTACCACAGGAAACACGACTGGTGGGTATACTTTTTTCTTTACAGCTCTTTGGGGGTTGGCTCCTTCCCAGTGGAATTATTCCTCAACCTATTTTTGGGGGTTGTCTGCGCCCCTGCCTTCGTTTTCAGGCAGGAAATGCAGATTCCGTTACCCTCGGATTGCGAGCTACGCCAAATAACTTTGTAAATATTGCTTGCTGGGCTGTTAATAAATGTATGCTTTGTTATGCTTTTTTACAATTTTGCCTCCCGAGTCTTTATGCTAAAATTAAAAGTCATGGGAGGGCAGTCGTGGCCTAATGGTTAGAGAGTCATTACTCATTACCTCAAAAACAAAACACCAAAAAACTTCACAAGTCTCTGCTTTTCGTCGAGTTTGAAAGACGCGCCGTGAGCTTACATTGGATTTACCTCAGAAGAAGAAGAACGCGATTTGAATACAAGAAAGATGTAAGGTAAAAAATTCTTACTTATTAGTTTGTTATTGTTGCATAAACTTCACATTGCAGTTGAACTGTTGCTAGATATATGGTGAATATTATAATATTTAGACCCGTGTTTACTGTTAAATACTGTTTGTGGATATCTGCTCAAATGTAGATATGTATAATATGGTAAGCATAATGTTTCATATTTTGGAGCATGCTGTGCGTTTGAATGTATCATATTTTGGAGCGCGATCGCGTTTGAAAAGCAAAACGCACCAAACATTAGGTGGTTACATTACTTTTTTTTCTTTACAGCTCTTTGGGGGTTGGCTCCTTCCCAGTGGAATTATTCCTCAACCTATTTTTGGGGGTTGTCTGCGCCCCTGCCTTCGTTTTCAGGCAGGAAATGCAGATTCCGTTACCCTCGGATTGCGAGCTACGCCAAATAACTTTGTAAATATTGCTTGCTGGGCTGTTAATAAATTTATGCTTTGTTATGCTTTTTTACGATTTTGCCTCCCGAGTCTTTCTGCTAAAATTAAAAGTCATGGGAGGGCAGTCGTGGCCTAATGGTTAGAGAGTCAGACTTGTAACCAGAAGGTTGCTGTTTCAGTTCTCAATACCAGCAGGAAAAATGAATAAGGTGAATGAACAGCATTCTCTTCCACCCCCATGACTGAGGTGCCCTGAGCTAGGCACCTAACCCCCAATCGCTCCCCAGGCACCGCAGCAAATGGCTTGCATTGTGTATGTCTTCACTACTCACTGCTTCTAATGTGTCTGCACTAACCTGGATGGGTTAAATGCAGAGGACAAATTCCGAGCATGGGTTACCATACTTGGCCTTCACGTCATGTCACTTTCACTTAAAAGGTAAATGTTCCTGTGCCTGGGATTTGATGTGATCAGGTGGATCACAACAAAATCACAACACCCCCCAATTTTTCCTTTTTTGAGATATGATATATGAGATATAATGTGATATCATGATCTGAATTAAGCTTGAATAGAAACGTTTTAAACCTTGTTGTTCTTTGTCCTATTTATTATACTTAAAAGACTGAAGCATCTTCCATATATTGACTGCTCTTGAAAAGTATGAATTTACGTTATTAACTATGGTGGGGTGTTTTTTTAACCCCTGGTGCCTGAACCCAACCTTTTATGGCCAAATACAGTCAGAAAAGTGCAACATGAACATTCTGCTAAACATCTCCTTTTTTGTTCAAAAGTAGAAATAAAGTCACTTGGATTTAAACAACTTATCCATTGTAAAACATGCTGCAATATTAATCACTAGCCAATTTGATCCACCGTTATTTCTAATATATTATTTCAAATATATATCGAAAAAGATAATTTACCCTATAGAAGTGCGCTGTTTGTGCATGTTAAATGGCCTCCCGCGGAAAATAGAAAAATATAACATGTACACATGAATGATCGCTCCCTGAAAAAAAATCTAGTGCCCTCCGGTGTGTGTGTATATGTGTATGTATGTATGTCAAGTCAAGTCACCTTTATTTATATAGCGCTTTTTACAATACAGATTGTATCAAAGCAGCTTCACAGTGATAACATGAAAATAATACAACAAAGTTTGTTTCTAGAAGACAATTGCTTCATCGTAAATAAGGCAGATCAATAATTTTGTAAAGTAGGGTTCGTTAACTTTGCGTGACACACACTCAAAAGGATAAAATAAATCACCAGAGAGAAGCAGCTTGTGAACAGTCGTCTTTTTTTACTCACTCTTCCGCTCAGCGCTGAGAAAAATAACACCAACTTGCAATACAGCCAATCAGAAAACAAAAAAGATGAACAATGAAGAAAATCAAGGTTTTTGAACCAGAACACTGATTCCAGACATTAACCCACTGTCTCCCATTTATATTTATTTATTTGTAATTTTTTTAACCTTACAATATTGTTGAATATTAAATGTCCCCAACTAAGCAAGCCAAAAGCCAAGTGGCAAGGAACCAAAACTCCATCAGGTGACAGAATGGAGAAAAAAATCTTGGGACAAACCAGGCTCAGTCTAGGGCCAGTTCTCCTCTGGCCAACGAACGAACAGTGTATGATTATGATTCAGGCAGCATTACAGGTCAGAAGTCAGATTGGATCAGAACATTCAGAATATTTATCCAGTTCCATCTGGTTAAAGATCGGAGTCATCACGCCGGTATGGAGATGAGTTTGTTGACGATCAGTGCCGATGACTGTCGTGTCGATGAGGCCTTCACAGGGTTGATGAGGCTGGCACTTCAGGGATGCGTTGTGGATGGGTCCAAGAGATGCGTTGTGGATGGGTCCACAATGGGTATGGGTATGTGTGTGTGTGTGTGTGTGTGTGTGTGTGCGTGCGCGCATGTGTGTGTGTGATTTAATACAATCTTCCACTGTCTGTTCCTAATAGCCCCTCGACCTGCTGATGTATCGATTTCTCTCTGGTGTAAATTGACAGAAGTTCATAGTCTTCTCTTGCGGATAAGTGGGGCAGAATGAACCACAGGCCGTGCAAAAATTATCCTCTGGGTAAAAATTAATTATGAATGTCATGGGTTGCGACAACAAGCAATTCCAATGGATGGTCAGACTTGTGCTGCGAGGTCATTGGATCAGCTCTGATGAAGTGTTTCAGGTTCAAACCAAATGGGTTATTTTGAAAGTGGCCATCAATTATCTGTTAGGATTAGGCTTAGACACCAGAGATGAGATCATAAGGAAGCCCTCGATATGTTTTCCACTATCTTTTTATAAATTTTTTTTGCAGCTGTGCCAACTATTGGCTCATTGGATTTGGGGGCTTTTTGTTTATTTTGGTGTAAAAGTAAAAGTGTCAGCATAGCCTTTGAGTCTGTTTGTATGAGGCCGATTTCAGCTCTGATTTTGAGCTTCAGGTTTGAGCCAAACTGTCAACTAGAAACCTGTCTTACTGTCCGTGTCTGTCTGTCTTTCAGGTGAGGTCACTGAGGGTTGTCTGGGTCGTCGAGGTCCAGTGCCGCTGTCTCTCTCTCTCCTGTCGTCTGCTCCTCCCTCTATCCCAAGAGTGACACAACAAGTTAGTGGTGTAATAAATCACAGTGCGGCTGGCCGCTCTCATCTTTGATATAATTAATAGGTGCTAAGAGAACGTAACAGCCTGTAATTTGCAGATGCCATTTTGAGGAGGCTGTCAGAAAGCTTCTCCTCCGCCTAACTGCTTTATTTTTGAGGAAAAATAGCAGAGCAGTGTAAAAATGGTCAAAGTTAAAAACCATTATTTTTACATGTAGATAAATCTGCAAATCAAGAGCTTTTGAGGATAAACAGGAAACTATATTTTTATGATTTATAAAGAAAACATGAGTGGTGTTTGCAAGTGGAAAAATATACTGTTGCTAAAGTGTTGTCTTCAATGATACAAGATATTACTTCACAGTTGCTCAATAGTTTTTAACACATTGCTTTGTTTGAGGACAGGAGTGTCCAATCCTGCTCATCAAGGGACTTCCTTCAGAGTTTTGCTTTAGCACACCTGCTTGGATGTTTTCAATGATCCCCAAGAGCTTGATTCGCTGGTTCATTGGGTCTGGATCTAAACTCTGCAGGACAGTGCTGCCCTACAAAGGCAAAATACCTTAACTCGCTAGAAAAAAAATGACTTTAAAGATTTTTAGTTGTCCCGCCAAATTAATTATAGGTAGGACACTGGAAATCTGGCAAATAGATGTTTTAGTAATGAAAATTATATACATAAAAAAATCTTGAGCTCAAACTTGACTTTTGGCCACTATTTTAAAGCTACTGTACTCTGCCTTTGTATTGTCAGCAAAAAGTGAGAAGTCATGCCAAGGCAAAAGGCAGTAACTTCCACATTATCAATATTTGGTTGCTGATCACCATTAACAAAAACATTATAGTAATACCTGTATAAAATCTAGTGAGAATGGCATTTATTTTGTATGATTTACAATTATTTATAGCCATCTACTTATTGCTATCCTGTGCTTTGGTTGCATTCTGATGGCATTATTAATACATGTGACATGACAAAATACCTCCATAGATATATTAGTCCAGCGTTGGCTCGACCGTGTTTCAACCAGGTCCGGTACCCGAACTGGGTGAGGCGGGGCTTTCGTTATTTGTTGTATTCATCTGCTACGGCATGTGTAAAAATTTTCTGTCAACTCTGCAAAATTCCTTCGCGATCGATATTGCACGTTTGTCGATGGAGCGGTTTCAGACCATACTAAATGTTCTGACCGCGTTTGTGCAGGACAAAGCTCTGAGGACATCAGAAGTTAGAGGGACTGATGGCAGCTGTACAAAGTACACAGGCTACACTGTAATTTTAATTTGAATGGACAGTAAAACAAAGGCAGATAACCGTACAATCTAGTAGGTAGCATTATTTGATAGAACAACGGCACAGTAACTTCATATTGACGAAGAGTGGTAACTGGTGTTACGGTGTTCTGCCTTGGTTTCTCTTGGGCTTTTGGAAGTTACTGTTAAGACAACTCATTATTTTCTCGAAAAAACAACGGAATTGATTCAAGATACTCATCAACATGATAAAGGAGGTCTTGAATGTGCCAAAAATATAAATAACTCATTTTCGACCAAAAACGAAGTCACGGTCTTTTGCCTTTGCACGGCAGAATTGGTCCAGCCATCCTCCTGTCAGACTCGCAGCGCTCTGTGTAAACAAGCTAGCAGATCTCCTCAGAAAGATTAAATATTATTAATTTGAGAAATGTCGCTGTCAAAAGAGAGCAAAGTCGCCAAAAGCGTTGAACTCACTGGAGGCTTCTAACCTAAGCTCTGCTGCTGGTCAGCAAGAGTGGCTAAGGCTAGTCAGTGATTTTTTTTTTGATCTGGAGATGTGTCATCCTCTGATGACAGCGACAGTGAAAGTGACAGCCCTGTGGTATTTATTGTGTATGGATGTGAGTGAGTGCAATTATTGTGTATTTATCTGCAAGGAGAATCCATTACAATGTGTTTGATTTATTTTAACCCAATATTTAACTGTTGGTATCTCCGTTATGAATTTGTTACACTGTTATTGTCAACTAGCCTACACAAAGATATGATTGCATACAGGCTAACATTATTTGTTCTCTGTTTCCTAGTCTCTCTGCCTCTCTCACTTTCTCTCTCTCTCACTCTCACTACACACACACACACACACACACACACACACACACACACACACACACACACACACACACACACACGTCTGGTTCACTATCTTTGTGGGGACTCTCCATGGGGACTTAATGGTTTTTATACTGTACAAACTGTATATTCTCTCCCCTTACACTAACCCTACCCCTAAACCTACCCATCACAGAAAACTTTCTGCATTTTTACATTTTCAAAAAAATATAATTTAGTATGTCTATTAACCCATTTCCCTCATGGTGAGTCACTGTGACTCATTTTGCTGGATCAGGTCACATTTTAATTAATGGTGCGCTATGTAATTTTAGAACTGTATAGGGTCAAGTCAAGTCATCTTCATTTATATAGCGCTTTTAACAATGTAGATTGTTTCAAAGCAGCTTTACAGAGATAAACGTATAATTTAAGGTAACAGAGATTGTTTTGGCTTTATAGCGGTTCTTTAATAAAGTTATTTTCCAGCTAAAGTTAGTTTTGATTGATTCGCTTCCGTCGCAACGATCATTTGTTATTAAATTAGGGGCCGCCAAGACGACATCGTTCTCTCTACACAGACTTTAAACGCGAACCTGTGATAAACGCTGATGGCGTTCACATGAGCATTAAGAATTGGTTCTATATGTGCGTTTGAATATATGTGCGCAGGTTTGTAATTCCCTACAAACCAAGCCTAAACAAAGTACTGGTCTTTCCTTGTAAATTTTTATACAGAATTTTATTTTATTTTGTCACTTCGGGGTAGGTACGCAAAATGAATTTCCTGACAACGCTTTATCTGTAGAGTGGGAAAGGGATCCTCCATAGGGAGAGACTAGTTGGCACTTCAGCACTGCGTTGTCATCGGGTCCAGGCGAAGGTCCTTCGTCAGATCTGGATACGGCCTGGATATGGCAGGCTGCGGGTAAACCTCGGGATAAACAAAGACACTAAAATTAGCGTAGATGCCATTCTTCTTATGATGTAACGAGTACATCAGGATTTATTGGAAGTGTTCCCGGTTCCGGATGACCTAATCTATGCAGCCTAACATTGAATTATAGAAGTCTATAATGTATTATGTGAATGCTAGGTCAAAGAGATGTGTCTTTAATCTAGCTTTGAACTGACAGAGTGTGTCTGCTTCCCGGACAATGTTAGGGAGACTGTTCCAAAGTTTTGGTGCTAAATAGGAGAAGGATCTACCGCCAGCAGTCGATTTTGATATTCTAGGTATTATTAACTGGCCGGAATTTTGAGATCGCAATAGACGTGAAGGACTATAATGCGTTAAGAGCTCGCTCAAGTACTGCGGAGCTAAACCATTTAGTGCTTTGTAAGTAATCAGCAATATTTTCAAATTTATACGATATTTAATAGGCAGCCAATGCAGTGTTGACAGAACTGGGCTAATATGGTCATTCTTCCTGGTTCTGGTAAGAACTTGAGCTGCTGCGTTTTGAACTAGCTGTAGTTTGTTTATTAAGCGTGCAGGGCAACCACCCAGTAGAGCATTACAATAATCTAGCCTTGAGGTCATGAATGCATTAACTAATTGTTCCGCATTTGTCAATGAGAGCATATGGCGTAATTTAGATATATTTTTAAGATGGAAAAATGTGGTTTTACAGATACTAGACACGTGACTTTCAAATGAAAGGTTGGTATCAAAGAGCACACCCAGGTTCCTAACCAACGACGAAGACTTAACAGAGCAAGTGTTAGACAGTATTCTAGATTATTACGTGAGGAAGTTTTTTGTCCAATAATTAGAATCTCTGTTTTTTCAGAATTTAGTAGTAGGAAATTACGAGTCATCCAATTTTTTATATCAGCTATGCATTCCGTTAATTTTGTGAATTGGTAAGTTTCGTTAGGTTTTGAAGAAATATACAGCTGAGTATCGTCGGCATAACAGTGAAAGCTAATTCCATGTTTCCTAATGATATCTCCTAATGGTTGCATGTACAGAGTGAACAGCAACGGTCCTAGTACTGAGCCTTGTGGTACACCATACTGAACTTGTGATCGATGAGACATCTCTTCATTTACTGCTACAAACTGATAACGGTCAGAAAAGTATGATTTAAACCATGCTAGTGCAATTCCACTAATGCCAACATAGTTTTCTATTCTATTTAAAAGAATGTTGTGGTCGATAGTGTCAAATGCAGCACTAAGATCAAGTAACACTAATAGAGAGATACAACCACGTTCGGATGATAAGAGCAAATCATTTGTGACTCTAACGAGAGCTGTCTCGTTACTATGGTACGGTCTAAATCCGGACTGAAAATCCTTGCAGATATCATTTATTTCAAGAAAGGAACACAGTTGTGAGGATACTGCTTTTTCTAATATATTTGACAGAAAAGGTAGATTCGAGATTGGCCTGTAATTGACCAAGTTGCGTTTTTTTAACAAGCGGTTTAATCATAGCCAGCTTAAAGTTTTTTGGTACGTATCCTAGAGACAAAGACGAATTAATGATATTAAGAAGAGGATCTATGACCTCTGGGAGCATCTCTTTCAGTAGCTTAGTTGGAATAGGGTCTAACATACATGTTGTCGATTTAGATGAATTAACGAGTTTGCAAAATTCTTCCTCTCCTATAGCAATAAATGAATACAATTTTTCCTCAGGGAGACTACAGTGCACTGCCTGATGCGATACTGTAGTAGACGATTGCATAGTTATAATTTTGTTCCTGATATTATCAATCTTATAAGTGAAGAAGTTCATAAAGTCATTACTGCTGTGTTGCTTGGAAACTTCTGGGCTTGAAGCTTTCTTTCTCGTTAGTTTAGCCACCGTTTCAAATAAATAACTAGGATTATGTTTATTTTCTTCTAATAGGGTTGAAAAATAAGCAGATCTAGCAGCTTTTAAAGCATCTCTGTAAGTAATCGAGCTCTCCGTTCATGAAATCCGAAATACCTCTAGTTTTGTTTTCTTCCAGTTGCGCTCCATTTTTCTGGCTGCTCTCTTAAGGGCCCGAGTGTGCTCGTTGTACCACGGCGTTGGACTATTTTCTTTAATCTTCTTTAAGCGCAACGGAGCAACTGTGTCTAAAGTGCTGGAAAAGAGAGAGTTAAAAGTTTCTGTTGCAATATCAAGTTCTTCTAAGCTATCTGGGATGCTGAGATGATGAAACTGATTAGGAAGATTATTGATAAAGCAATCTTTAGTGGTAGAAGTGATAGGTCTAACATATTTATAACACGGAGTCGGCTTTGCAGCCTTGGCTAAATGTAATTTACACGAGACTAGATAATGATCTGAGATGTCATCGCTCTGCTGCAGAATTTCAACGGCATCAACATTTATTCCATGTGATAATATTAGATCTAGAGTATGATTACGACAATGAGTAGGTCCTGACACGTGTTGTCTAACTCCAATTGAGTTTACAATGTCTTTAAATGCCAAACCCAATGCATCTTTTTCATTATCTATGTGTATATTGAAATCACCAACAATTAGTACTTTATCTGCAGTCAATATTAATTCTGATAGAAAGTCCGCAAATTCTTTGATAAAATCTTTATGGTGCCCTGGTGGCCTGTATACAGTAGCCAGCACAAATCTCAAACGTGATTTATCGTTTACACTATATATTTTTACATTAAGAACCAACACTTCAAAAGAAGTATATTTAAAACTTGATTTCTTAGTGGTTTTGAAAATATAACTATAAATGACAGCAACACCTCCCCCTTTGCGTTTCAGACAAGGCTCATGTTTATAACAGTAATCTTGTGGGGTTGACTCATTTAAAGTTATGTAATCGTTTGGTTTTAGCCAGGTTTCTGTCAAACGCAGCACATCTAGGTTATTATCTGAAATCATATAATTAACAATGAGTGCTTTTGGAGTAAGGGATCGAATATTCAGCAACCCAAGCTTTATCATTTGCTCATCTGTATTATAGCTGTTTTTTATTTGTTGAACATCAATTCATTATTTACCCTTTTCAACAGGTCAGGTTTGCCCCAAAAACTTTGCCAATTGTCTATGAATTCTATATTATTTTGCGGACACCACCGAGACAGCCAATCATTGAACACAATCTACTAACTATCTCATCACTCCTGCGAACAGGAAGGGGGCCAGAGCAAATTACAGTACCTGACATCATACTTGCGAGTTCACACACCTCTTTAATATTAATTTTGGTGATCTCCGACTGGCGGAGTCGAACATCATTAGTGCCGACGTGAATAATGATCTTAGAGAATTTACGATTAGCATTAGCCAGCACTTTTAAATTTGCTTTGATGTCAGGCGCTCTGGCTCCCGGCAAACATGTGACTGGTGGCTGGTGGCTGGTGTCTCTATTTTCACGTTCTGTGTGATTGAATCACCAATTACTAGGGCACAATCAACAGAATTCTCAGTGGGTGTTTCACTGAGCGGGGCAAATCGATTTGTTATGGTGATCGGAACGGAAGAGTGGTTTTTTGATCCGCGACTAGAGCAATCCCTCACTGTCACCCATTTGCCTTGCTGCACAGGCACTAATTCAGCCAGAACCGAGTCATGTAAAGAGTTCACTATGCTAGGCGCATCCAAAGCAGTATCTAAAGCTCTAGCACTCTTACTATCCTCAATTAAAGTTCGGATGTGTGTCTCTAGTTCTGAAATCTTCTCCGTCAGCCTAACTGTCTCCTTGCATTTATCACATATAAATCCTATATTGCCGACAGAGAAGGCTATGCTAAACATGTGACATGAAGTGCAGGTGACAATAACAGGACAAGACATTACTCACCGTGTTTGTTGACTGATTCTTACTCACTTGAGCTTTTTATGAACTCAAAGGCGCGAGAGAAAATAAATAAAAAATAAAAAATAGATGAGCGCATGGGTGGCGCGTTAACAGGCTAGCGAATTACTAGCGTGTTGTGCTAGTAGTAACGGAAGCTAGCGATGTCAGGTTAATCTGAGATGTTGGTTAAACTGTATTTAGTAGAATAAACAACTAGAAATTGTAGTAAATGATGGTTCAAAACAAAGAAATACTAGGCTAAGACGGAGCTTACAGCACCGAAGCAAACAAACTCACAGCAGGCAGCGAGGCAGACAAGAGCAATCGATCCTGGGTAGAGGTAGGGTAGGGTAGGGTAGGGTTAGGGGTAGGGCATAGTGCACATTTAAACACTAAATAAAGATAACCCTTTCTTCATTATGCAAGAAAAATATGAATATAGGCTACTTAAAATTCTATTTAAATTTGTTTTTATATTTTCAGACAAAGGTCAGGATGAAGACAATTAAAACGTCAGAACTGCAAATTATACAGAGAAATTGAAAAATTAAAGATTTTGCTGAAAAAGAAAACAACCTCTCTCCGAAAATACCAGAAACACCTTCAGAGGCTGACGTGTGTCTGAATCATGTAACGGTCACCAGCTGGAGTGCCCTTGAGAGCCACCAGAGGGCACTCCACACCAGACTATTATCACTCCCTCACAAACTACATTTCCCATAACTCACTGCCCGGACTCATCATCACTGATTGCATTCACCTGTGTCTCATCACCCTGTTAGTCTCAGCCTTTTTATACCATGTTCACTCATTCACTCACTGCGAAGTTTTGTATGTTGTTGCACTGCATTTCTGAGCGTTTTCCCTGGTTTCATGCCTGATTTTTTGCCTGTTTCATGGATTACTCTTTTGCCTCTGACCCCTGCCTGTTTTGTTTATTTATTTGTTTGTTTGTTTGTTTGGATGGCCTACCTGTGTTTTGACCTATTGCCTGTATATTGGATTACGTGTTTGGATGGCCCCTTAATTAATAATAATAATAATAATAATAATACATTTTATTTGTATTGCACTTTACATTATAGCAATCTCAAAGTGCTACAGAGCATATAGTAATCTAAAAAAATCAAGATTTAAAAATAGTTAAAAGGAAAAAACCTAAAGAAAATATATTTAGTGAAAAGCTTTTTTTAAAAGATGTGTTTTTAGGTTTCGTTAAAAAAAATCTGTAGTCTGTGGGGCCCTCAGCTGATCAGGGAGGGCATTCCACAACCTCGGGGCAGCCGATGAGAAGGCCCTATCACCCATGCTGCAGAGCTTGGTTCTGGGGGTGTAGAGGGTGTTTGTGTTTGCAGAACACGGAGAGTGCTCGAGGAGGTCTGGTGAGTGAGGAGTTCCTGTAGGTAAAGGGGGGCATGTCCGTGAATGCACTGGTGGGTGAGGAGGGAAACCTTATATTCAATTCTGAATGAGACAGGGGGCCAGTGAAGAGATTTCAGGATGGGGGTGATGTGATCATGCTTGCGCACCCTCATAAGGATCCTGGCAGCGCTATTCTGGATATATTGGAGTTGCTGGAGGCTTTTACCAGAGATCCCGATAAGGAGTGCATTACAGTAGTCCAGCCTGGAGTAGACAAAGGCGTGGACGAGCTTCTCTGCATCTGCCAGGTTGAGTATTGGATGGAGCTTGGCTATGTTCTTTAGGTGGTAGAATGATGTCTTACAGAGGTGTTTGATGTGGGTGTCAAAAGTGAGTTGAGAGTCCATTTTAACACCCAAATTGGTGACAGATGAAGAAAGGGTGATGTTTTGGCCAGAGAAAGTAATACTGTTGATGGTGGACAAGCAGAGTTGATGCGGAGTTCCAATTAAGATGGCTTCCGTTTTGGAACTGTTTAGCTGAAGTAAATTGAGCTTCATCCACGCCTCTATCTCCTCCAGGCATGTGGTCAATGTGGATGCTGGCAAGGAAGCAGAAGAAGTGGGGGTTGTCCTGAGATAAAGCTGTGTGTCATCAGCATAACAATGGAAAGATATACCATGTCTGCTAATGACTTTTCCAAGCGGGAGCATATAAATGGAGAAGAGTGTAGGGCCCAGCACAGAGCCCTGAGGAACACCACAGGTGACATTGTGAGTGTGTGATTTTGTTTTGCCCAGGATGACGTGCTCCATTCTGCCAGTCAAGTATGAGATAAACCAGTTGAGAGCATTTTCTGAGAGTTCAGTGGTATAGTGCAGCCGGTGGAGGAGGATGTTATGGTCTACTGTATCAAAAGCAGCTGTTAGGTCTAGGAGGATGAGTAGAGATGGGGAACCAGTATCTGCTGCCATCAAGAGGTCGTTGGTGATCCTGACCAAGGCTGTTTCTGTGCTATGGCCAGGGCGGAAACCAGACTGAAATTTTTCAAACAAGTTATTGTGTTTGAGGTGAACATGAAGTTGTGCTGCTAATTAAAGCTGCACTTGGATCTCAACCTTCGTGTCTCGGAGCAGTTCGTAACAAATCCCCTCGTTCAAAAACAAGGAAGCAAATAGGAAAACATAAAGCCCCAGAGGTTCAAAAAACTCTCTTGTTTCATAATGCACTGATAGATAATATCAGACAAGAGTGCGTCAGATTATATCACGAATTGTGTCAGTGAAGATTCTAAAAAATGACTAAGACAACACAGACATCACTTGGTTTTTCAAGAAAGCAGTTTGGGAACCAAAGTGAGCTGATTTTTCAAAGAAGAAAATATCGATCAACACAAAGCAAGCTCCAAAAGAAGGTACATGAATTCTTGTTGAGAGACGATGTCAGCCGCTTGACAGCAGCAAAAAAAAAAAAAAAAAAACATTACAAGAGGAAAAGCAAAAATGCAGAAAAGGTTTCTAAATGATACCATAAAAAATCTTCATCGCAAATTCCTTCTAGAGAATCCATCAAGTCTGCTGTCATATGTACTTTTATGTTGTATGCGTCCTTTCTGGGTTGTCCACCCATCCATATCTGACAGAGACACCTGTCTCTGTAAAGTTCATGAAAACTTATCCTTCCTTGTCCAGAAGCTTCATACACTCAAACTTCTTGGGTCGACTAACTTGGAAATTATTACAAACTCAATATGCTGTGATCCTGAAAGCAAAGAATGCATGTATGGAGAATGTGCCAAATGCAGAAGCAATATCTATCAGCTCAACAGTGAGTATGATGCTGAGGCTCCAGTGAGATTTGTTCAGTGGACAACTGAACTGGGAGAAAGGAGAAATAAAAATAAAGAAAGTGAGAAAGAATACAACCACTACCGGGAGCTCAAGAAAAACATGAAATCTGATGAGGGTTTGATTCACATTGATTTTTCTGAAAATTATGCATGCAAATTATCAGCAGAAATTCAGGCAGTTCATTTTGCATCATCTCAGCAGCAGGCAACTCTGCATACAGGAATCCTTCATGTGGGTGGAATGGACAAACATTTGTGCTTTACTACCATCTCAACATCAAAAGAGAAAAGTCCACCCGCTATTTGGACACACTTGTCTCCTGTGCTTGATCATGTGAAAACCCACCATCCATCAGTAAATTAGTTATTTTTTTTAGTGTTGGACCGTGCACCCAATACCGTCAGAAGGGCAACTTCTATATGTTTAGCACAGAGTTGTTCAAGAAGGGCTTCAAGAAAGGCACATGGAGCTTCTTTGAAGCAAGCCACGGAAAAGGTGCACCAGATGGAGTGGGTAGGGTTTTAAAAAGAACAGCGGACAGACTGGTCAGTGAAGGAAAAGACAATCAAAATGCTAAGAAATTGTATGATTGTCTACTGAATGTCCAGACCTCTATACAGCTGTTCTACATTGATGAGGAAGCTGTGGGGAAAGCTGTACAGAAGATGCCAAAACAACTCTCGGTGGTTCCTTCAACAATGAGCCTCCATCAGATGATCACTCTCACACCAGGAAAGATGTACAGAGATGTCAGCTTTCTCTGCTCTACTAAGCAGATTCTTGAGTGTGCATGTCACAACACACAAAGGTTGAAGTTCAACCAATACTTTCTGACACCACCGAAGATCAGTGTAAGGCCCGCTATATTTGGTCCAATCTCCGGTTCGCCAATACACGGGGAAGGTATCACGTGTTCTGTCCTCACTCATGCAAAGTATTGGTTGGTTAAATTTGTAATACATTGATCATATGTATTTACTCGTTAATTCATCTGACTCCATAAATGAAAGGTTTTAATAATATCTGTGCCTCACTAAAAGTGAGTGAATGTTTGACTATTCCTTTTAACCATTAAATAAACAATGTCAAAATGTCAACAATGTGATGAATAATCACATTGTAGCAATTTAATATTTCAGATGTCAGAGATCAATTCCACAATCAATTCAAATATCTAGAACATGGTTATACATTGGTTACACCAAAGAATCTTACCCAGCTTGTACCTGAGATAGAGAGAGAGAAAGGGAAAGAGAGAGAGAGAGAGAGAGAGAGAGAGAGAGAGAGAGAGAGAGAGAGAGAGAGAGAGAGAAACCACCTATCCAATTCCACGTCCAGCCCAGAAGAAGAGACCCAGAGAGGGCCAGAACACCTTCCTTTATTCTCTCCTGACCAGGTGATATGGGGGATGGGGTGAGACCACCCTCAAATGGCTTCTATCCCACAGAAGGGGGGTTGCCTTATCTGGCCTTATTTCTAAACCAGTTTTCTATGAACTTCTATAAACCTTATTTCCTTTTATTTTATCTATCTGGATATGAGATATCTGTACCACTCACTTTGAGACATTTCAAATGACACCAAAAGCATAACAGTCAATGATAAACATTCGCATTAAACCATGTTCTTGTGTGAGTTCTTTGTTGTTAGTTCATGTGCCTGTGTGAGTTCAAATGTTAATTAGCCAGCCGGGCCCTTTTGTCCCATAAATCAGGCCTCAACCAGTATTTTCAGTCTTACATCAGCAATCACAGAAAACACATGAAATCAACTGGAAAATCTAAAATTTCATTGGACAGTGGTGTGTCATCAAATATGATGATGAAATTTATCCTTGGACCATCGCTGAGGTACAATGAGACACATGCAAAAGTCAAATGTATTTTATAGGATTAAATTGTTGTTTTTACATTTAAAATGGTTTCAAAAGTTTCAGAGTCTGGCTGTCACATTTGGTATGGTTTTTGTTTCATGTTTCATTTATTTTATTTTGAAGTTTAGTCATAGTCATGGTTCCTGTTTGTCTTGTGATTCCCGTTATCCTGTCATGAGATCTTAGGCTTGTTTGAGATTAGCAAAATCTGCGCAGAACCGATCACCGGTGATCAGCGCGAGATGCATGCCGGTTAGAAATGTGTCCGAGTGCGGTCCGCCTGGCTCTGATGTCATGCTGACGTATGTCAAAAATCTCTCGCGAGCGCAAGGCGCACGTGTTGGATTTTGCAGTCGAGCGCAGTTGCTCTCCACCGACTGCGCTGATCAAAAGCACGATGGGAAACGACTTGCTGATGACACAGCTTAATGCTCATTGGTTTAAACAACTGTGATGTATTGTTCTCTTTTAAAATGTTTGATTTTAAAACTCTAATATCAGGTTTTATGTGTATATGTTATGTGTGAATATTCCCAAACTATCTGACAGTGCGATCTCTTTGGGTTATGCAATTTAATTTTTATAAAAAAAGAAAATAAATAAAAACACATATGTCTGTATTAAAGAAAAAAAAAATTGATAAACATGTATTTGGAATGGAATTAAATAACAAGTACTTTGGGTGTCTTGTTCATTTTATTTATTTTCATATAAAAGCAACAGAACTTGAATTACATCCAGTTTATTAGCAACACTGCACGAGCGTGAATCCCGCGATATCCATCTTTGATCTCGCAATGGTCAGATCCACTACGAGAAGAGAGATCTGTCCGGCTTGCCTGCGCTTTTTTCACTCCTCCCCTCACTGCAGCCGCCTACTTTTGCATACATTTCAGGCGAGGCAAGGCGCATCTCAAACAAGCCTCTTGTCATGTGCTTCCTATGGTTCATGTGTTATATTCTCATTGGTTCTTGTTTGTTCAGTTGTTTTCTTATTGGTTCATTGTCTGATTGTTCACAGGTGTTTCTTGTTTGTCATTAGTCTTTAGGCTTGTTCGACTTGAACTGGCGCTGAACAGACCGATCTGTGAATGACATCAAAATACCGCGAGAGAGATTAGAGAGCAGACGGCTCCTTATGCTTTTCAATCGCTCTCGCGGTACTTTGATGTCATTAACCGATCGGTCTGTGCAGCGCCGGTTCAAGTCGAACAAGCCTTTTGTGTATAAATAGCCTCCATGTCACCCATTATATTTAGTCTAGCTTTGCTCCCTCGAACTGCTGTTGGGGAGTGTCATGTCCATGTTAAGTTTGTTTATTTTGTTCACATTTATTTGAATAAAGCTGCACTGTTCCCATTGCAACTCGACTCAATGAACCTTATTACACTGGCAGAAAATGTTATTGTTTTTGATCTTTTAAGGCGAGACACGGCAGGCAAAAACATACTTTTTTTTTCACTGGTCAATTTTGAGATTTTGGGTTATTTGTCTTCAATAACATGTATTCTTTCAGACTTGTGCTGAAAAAAAGTCCAAAATACACATTTAGGTCTGAACGTATCCAATTTCTGACAGGCGTGACGTATTCCTAACTATTGTGAAGGTTTGTTCAGAGGGATTTGTTGATATATCATTCTTGGCCTGATTTATATGACATTTTATGCCTAAAAATAGGGCGGAAATCAATTTTTTAAGGCTATTGGCAGTATTTTCTGATTTACAGGGTAACAAAAGGGGATATTCATAATCCCCTCTGATAATGTCTTTTCATTGAATATATCAACAAAATGCAAAAATAATTTTGAACCTTGTTTTTTTCAATGGTCAGATTCGTCACTTCAAAATATTAGCAAATTAACGCATATTTAATTAGATATAGCCTCATTAGCATATTTTAAAATAAAATTACAGAAAACTTGCAATGGATTTTTTTCTCCTATTCATGTGAGTAATCAACTGGTAAAGTTTGATGATGATATCTGTAAGTTAACAATTTTACCCTATTCACCTGTAGTGTCTCGCCTTAACTAGGGGTGATCAACTCTGTTATTAATGTCAACTCTGTTATGATCAATGTCAACTCTGTTTGTTTAAGGTTTTACTTAAAAAATATCATCAAATGTGTTTTATTGTTAACAAATTGATCAGAATCTTATTAGCATAACTAGTATTCTTACTGCATGAAGTTTTAAAGGATTTAATTCATTTTTAAAGCCATGCTTAGAGAAAATGCACACAATCTTGGCAACTTTTCAGTTAAATGTGTTGAGATTTTTACTCCAAAACAAAAAGTCTCTATCTTATTATGCTTAAAGTTGCATTAACACTAGAACTCCCAAGGCGGTCATTTTGACCGTTTTTAAATTTTACAGTGTAATAACTTTGTTAAAATAAAATAAATGTGGCTGTAGGACTCTGACTTTTCCTAAATATGTGTATATTTTATTCTGACACTGTTATTTTATTAAAATCACAAAAAACAAAAAAGTTCTGACTATTTCTACCTAGAATGACCATGACGGTCATTTTGACCGCACGCATTATAGATATCATAAGTCCGTTACATTGCAAGTTTCGCGGAGGGACCTCATCACACGACTGGCGAGCGAACTTCACTCCGACCACATGGAATCAAAAGCCATACAACTGGAGGAACTGCAAACAAAATAAAACCAAGGAGACATGTGCCAAATGTCACAAAGTGGTGTGTGGGAGCTGCACACGAAAGGCGGTGTTTACCTGTGTGGAAAGTGCGTATGCGTCAATGATGCGGGGTGTTCGCGCCGTTCAAATGGGCAGTTAACCTGATTTTGTTCGTTAATATTTTTTGTTCACTGAAACTAATCGTTCTAAAGCAATTCGTTTTCTTGTTTAGCTAATGTTCATGTTTTTTCTTAGCCTGTTTGTGTGTGTAGCTATACTGTATTGTGCTGCATACTGTACATGTCCGTGAAAGTTTTTACAATGTATTCAAATATATCAGTGTTTTTGTTATTGTATAGGCTATATGTTATAAGTTATTGTATCATAAGATTTGTTTTTATTGTACAAAGAAAATAAGAAAATATTTATCAATTAGGCTGGAAAATACATTTTCACATTCATTTGAATTAAGATTTTGTGTTTATTATTACCTATCATAACATTGTAGATCCATTTATTTTTTGATTTTGTATTGATTATTGACCTTATTTACAAACAGGGCTGTACTAAACGGTATGAAGCTTTGACGTTTCCTAACTTTTGTGCATGTCTATTCACGTGGTGAGTGCGGTGAAATTTTTTTTATTTTGACGCAAAACGTTCCTCACATAGAGGCAGCACCTGTCGGGGCAATCTTTCTTTTGTGCTTGTTTTAAGGGCTATGACGACAGGAATTAAAAACTTCATTGGAAAAGAGAAGGTTAACATGTACAATAGATATGACATGATGAAAATGACGTTCAGTACGGCCAAATGAACGTCAAAGTATGAACGGTCAGAATGACCGCTATGGTAGTTCTAGTAGTTATGGAATTCCGGTAGTTCTAGTGTTAATGGATGAAAAGACAAAAATTATCTTAGGGATGAAAGGTTTTTAAATTGTGTTACATTTGTATATATTTGACCAAATTTTTCTATAACACAGTTGACAGATTTTTCTGTTAGTACATTGATGTTCAGTATTAATATTAATCAGCAAATATTGAAAATGAAAATGCATTCTATGAAAATAAAAAAGTTTAATGGAAAAAAAGAAATCCTATTTTTTGTTTTCTTTCTCTACTTGAAATGTACCCGCAATTCTGGAATGAGTCACATGCATGCCCTGTAGTAGTGATCGTTCTGTGTTAGTAAGATAGGTAAAATCATATAATGTGTGATTGTTCATTCTTTATGAAGATGCAGATCAGTGTTATGAGTTCTTTATAATGTCTTGATGATGCAATGTTGATCTGTTAAGCTGTTATAATTTCAAACAAGGGATTAACATTATGTATGTTTGAATGCTGTTCATATGCGACACAAGGATATCCATAGATGGGCATTGTATGTTATTAATGACAAATAATGCTTATGGTGTTTATTTTCTGTGAAATACCTCATTTATGTTTATTTAACTGGATGTTTATTTGAGAAATGTCACTGATGTGAATTAGGAATACACTTTCATTATGTAACAGTGAATTATTATTATTGTTCATATATTTTTAGTTTATTCACTATCTTTATTGTATTTATTATTTTCCAGACTATATCTATACATCATTGAATATACATCTGTGGTCCATCCCTCTACCTCCAATACACAGTGTTAATCTGATCACCTGTCTCTTCATTATTTGTGGTCTGACCGGCACCCAGAAGGGTTTCCTTTTCCATTAACTAATCAAAACCTTACAGTCCAAAACCCTCTCCAACACACCCAGAAGTGAAAACTTCTGCTCAGATTGTCCAACTCCTCCATGTTCAGCGTGTATGTGTGGCGTCCGCCCATCAGCAGTGTTTTCCTGCGGGGTTAATGCTGTTCTGAGCCCATGATTGTGCGTCATGCTGTTTTTAATTGTGCTAATAAGCACATATTTCACTTCCTCTCCTACTCTTCCTAATTATTAAAAATATAATCTATAAACCTGTCCGCCTGTCTGTGTCTAAACCTCTGAAAGTCCTCTGTGAGGATGTTGACGTGTGTGTGGGTTAAATCTCTGCCCGGGGTCTTTACACGAGGCCAACAGCTCCGAGATTATAATTAAAATCGGCAGGGATTTAATTTTAATGTTCTCAGTGAATATTTTGGACCTACATAACCACAAACCAACAAACACATAACCAAGAAACAAGAGCAAAAAAAAAATAAAAAATAGGCAAAAACATACATATTTGTACGTCATTTTAGTCCATTTTACTTTAACAAAAATCACATTTTAGATAAAACAACAAATATATGCTAAATTACAAAACCTTTTAGACTCGTTTACACCTGTATTTAGAATTGTGGATTGAATAAAACACATCTTATTACCAGCTGTAAACAGGGCCTTTGTTGCTAGTTGTAAAGTGATGTTTCAGATTTAGGCACGGAGGCTTGGGCTCAACTGTTAAACTGTGAACTTGAGATTTGAATCAGTGGCGGATTCACGAAAGAGAGTTTTTAAAGACACTCTGTTGTTGTTTCTTGTTTATTTACACACTTGTAAAATCAAACTGTTGTTTACTCCTTACCAGTCAGCCCCAATTTTGGCAAGTGATGCATACATGACATACCCAAAATAAAAAGGTTGCTGCTCATAAGTCATTCTGAATAGACACATATATTTAGAAAACATAATTTAGAAAGCCAACATATATTTAGAAAGCCAACCCTTGAGAGTGTGGCGGGGGAACGAGGGCAAAAAGGGGTTTTCTTAATTATAATAAATGAACAAGATTGCACCATTCACACTCCGACTACGCCACCCTGGGAATTTCACCCAAAGTTTTAAAATGAGTCCCTACAAAAGGCATACACAGGTTCGTATAACCGGTAAGAGTCAGAGACATAGGTCATCATACAATAATAAACTTTGACAATTCTTAAAAGAGAACAATAGTAAAATGGTTATGGAACACTTTGTTCCAATTCAACAGGCCACTAAGGCCCCATCCACACTACTGCGTTTTCGTTTAAAAATGGAGACCTTTTGCTACGTTTGCACCTCCCGTCCACACTAAAACGGCAAAAACGGAGACCCAAAACGAAGAAGTTTAGAAACGCTGCAGACCCGTTTTTCGTTTTGAATCTCCGGAGGGTGTTTTAGTCTGGACGGGTCAAAACGGAGGACTTTAGAAATGATTACGTAGTAGAGGCTCACGCTTGGCTCTATGATTGGGTGTCATCAGTCATGGCGTATATCTTTGCTAGCAGCTGTTGTGTTGTGCAAGTAAATTCTGCATTTTAAAATGCTATAACTGCCTACATGCGCCAGAGGCAAGCTATTATTCGAGCGATCTGTGACAATTCCCGTGTGCAGCGGCGGTATAGACCGTGCATGGAGCGTCGGTTTGGGTTAACCCGGGAAGAACCAGCGCATGGTGGGATAATTTTAGCAATTAAGTTGTGTTTACACCGGCACGCGCATGCTCAGTGTTGGTGAATGGTCACGTGATCCGCGTTTTCAGTCGTTTTAATGTGGACGGAGATCCCTACATAATACGCAGCTAAAACGCTGGTGTGGACGGAGATCGTATTCGTTTTAATTCTCCGTTTCTAAACTAAAACGCAGTAGTGTGGACGGGGCCTAAGGGTTTAAGACAACGTCAGGGCCAGGCATCAGGGCTTACCAAGAGGCAGAAAGTCAGTCCACGCCACCCGCAGATGAAGGATCACTGCACTTCACCAAAGCCACACCCACACACCCTGAGGAAGATACCACCACCCAAATGAGCCAGTCCTCTGCCCCTATAGTGCTCAGGTCCTTCCAACACACACAAAAAGATGTACAACAAATAAACAGTCACTTTAAGGCCGGGTTTGAGTATAAAGCTCAACTCACTTATTCAAACAGAAAACCAAAAATAAAGAAAAATAAATGTTGCCACTAATGAGTCAGAAAATAAGTAATGATCAGTAAATAACCAGTTGCTTAGAGCAAAGACAAATGGCAACAAAATACAAACAATTATATTTCAAAAAATCAGCAAAGAAAATACCACAACTTATACAAAATTAAGTATCAAACAAACAAAAAAAACAAAAACAAAAAAAAGTAAAATAAAACTATAGAAACCCACAAAGAAAGATGGTTAGAATTAAAGAAAAAGTAATAGACAATTCAGACTCTAGAACCGATCCTAAAAGTCAAAAAGACCATTACAAATCAAAAACATCATAACGAACAAGAAACAAAAAAACGTACTTGTTACTAACGTAACCTCGGTTCTCTCTAGAAGAGGGAACGAGTACTGCGTAATATCTTACGCTATGGGGAAAATCTCTTTTCCGCGAGATACTGAAGCCAAAAATTATCCTTAATTTTGGAATAATGTAAAACGCGTTGCGGCAGCATGCAGACATAGGCGAGACAGCTCATGCGCCTATTGGCTGCCCTGCGGCAACTGCAGCAGCCTATCGAAAGGCCCCATCGTGACGTCAGCTCCAATGGGGGCGCTTCGCGCCCACTGCGTCACGTCCCGCTGAAACGGGCGTGGCCTTGGGCTATAAACATAGCTTCGAGAGGCTGGTTTTTCATCGCCGGAGCGAACCAGAGCGTGTGCAGGCATGGCAAGATACGCAGTACTCGTTCCCTCTTCTAGAGAGAACCGAGGTTACGTTAGTAACCGAGTACGTTCTCTTACGAGAGGTTCTCTCGTACTGCGTAATATCTTACGCTATGGGGAACACAGTGTAAAACGCCTTGCATTCTGAGATCCAATACCAAAGTCCCAAGGGCAAGTGCCCGGGGCTCATATAGTACATGATCATCAGGGACTCACAGAGAGTCCAGGAAGAGGGGCTAGAATAGCATCATTCCTGTAATAAATAGCTTCCTATAAGGAGGTTCCACAATAGTGTTCCACACAGCCAGGGCGAACAAACTCGTCCTGGTCTGATGAATATAGTGGGTCTTACACACTGCCCATAGAGCTGCGCGATCGATCAGCGAGCGTTTGCTCAAGCAGTTTCAGTATTCTGGGCCGAAAGCATCGGGGCAGACAATACCGATTTATTAGACCGAAAGCAGTTTAGCTTGCAAAGCGGGAACCTCTAGGTTATAAAACCTTATAAATGTAGAAGGGGAGGCCCAGCCTGCCGCCATACAGATATCTTGCAAGGCAATCCCACTAGACCAAGCCCACGACGAGGCCATGCCTCTTGTGGAGTGCGCTCTGACACCTAACGGGCACTGCAAGCCCTTAGAGGCGTAAGCCAGCACTATAGCATCGACTATCCATCTGGATAGGCTCTGTTTTGACACGGCAAGTCCCTTTGAACGTTCGTTGAACGAGGCAAAGAGCTGCTCTGTCTGTCTGAAGACAGACGAGCGAGACACATAAGCCCTTAATGCCCTGACCGGGCAAAGGAAGCTGGCGTCCTTTTCCTCGTTAGAGACCGGCAGGGCGGACATGGAAATCACCTGAGCCCTGAACGGTGTGTTGAGGGATTTAGGAACGTACCCATGCCTCGGTTTGAGTATGACTTTCGAGTCATTTGGCCCAAACTCCATACATGAGAGTTTGGGCCAGTTTGGGCCAAGCGCTCACTGAGAGCGCTTTTAAGTCCCCTATGTGCTTTACTGAAGCGAGAGCCAGAAGAAACACTGTCTTGAAAGACAAGTGTTTGATATCCGTTGATTGGATCGGCTCGAAAGGGGCACCTTTCATGGCCTCCAAGACCGTAGAAAGGTCCCACATGGGAACTGAGGGAGGTCTGGGAAGATTTAACCTCTTAGCTCCTCTAAGGAAGCGAATGATCAGATCGTTCCTTCCAAGTGACTGGCCAAGCGTCGGTTTAGAAAACGCTGCTATAGCCACCACGTAAACCTTGAGCATGGATGGGTCTCTGCCCTCATCCAGTAACTCTTGTAGGAAGGAAAGAACCTCCGTCACCCCACAATTTGGGGGTGAAAAGCCACGGGCTGTGCACCAGCTAGAGAACACACACCATATTGAGGAATAGAGCCGTCTCGTAGAGGGGGCCCTAGCCTGCATGATCGTGTTTAACACTCCCTCCGGGAGGTTAGCAGGTACCCGTTGATGGCCCACGCATGTAGGGACCAAAGCTCCGGGCGAGGATGCCAGATCGAGCCCCCGGCCTGAGAGAGGAGGTCCCTCCTCACTGGTATCGGCCATGGGGCAGCGCTCGTCAGCTGCATGAGAACTGGGAACCAAGCCTGGTTCTTCCAGAACGGAGCCACTAGTAGCACTGAGCATCCGTTTTCCCTGATCCGCTCTAACACCTGAGGTAGGAGCGCGACGGGGGGAAAAGCATAGAGCGGGCAGCGGGGCCAGACGTGGGCCAGCGCATCCCTGCTCTTAGAGAAAAACTCCAGACAGTGAGCGTTTTCTTGAGACGCAAACAGGTCTACTTCCGCTCTGCCGAATGTCTCCCACAGCAGTTGGACTGTCTGCGGGTGTAGAGACCTTTCTCCTGCTGGAACATTGTTCCTGGACAGTCTGTCTGGTCCCACATTCAGGTGGCCATGCACGTGCGCTGCTCTCAGCGAGCGCAGATTGTGCTGAGCCCAGACCAGGAGGCGTTCCGTCAGCCTGTAAAGGTTTCGGGACCTGATACCTCCCTGGCGATTTATGTAGGCCACCACTGACATGTTGTCCGAACGGACCAAGATGTGGTGTCCTGTTATCTGGGGACAAAAGCGCCTCAGCACGTTGTCGACTGCCATCATTTCCAAGCAGTTTATGTGTAGAGCTTTTCCCGTTCTGACCACTGGCCGAAGAACGGTCTGCCCTCGAGCAGCGCTCCCCATCCCGAGGTGGAGGCGTCCGTAGACACCACCTTCACACTCGAGGAAGTCCCCAGGCTTACACCTGACTGGTACCAGTCGATCGCTTTCCAAGGTTTCAGAGCTGAGACGCATTTCTGATCGACCTTGAGGCGAAAAAGACCGGAGGTCCACGCTCGGCGCGGTACTCACGCTTTTAGCCAGAACTGCAGTGTGCGCATGCGAAGCAAACCCAACTGAAGTAATGATGATGCTGAGGCCATGAGACCCAGCATCCTTTGAAACTTTCTGAGCGGGACTATAGCGCCGCAGCGGAAGGTTTCCGTCATGCGCTGAATATCCAGTCTGCGCTGTGGCGATAGCTGAGCTGTCATAGACAGCGAGTCCAGATATGTTCCCAGAAAAGATATTCTCTGACTGGGAGACAGTGAACTTTTTGCCCAATTGACTTTGAGACCCAGATTCTTGAGATGCTCGAGTAATATGGTCCTGTGTTCTATGAGCTCTGAGTGTGACTGAGCTAGCGCGTCCATGCACATCGTGAATGTACGGGGTGCTAGGGACAGGCCAAACGGTAGGACTGTGTATTGATATGCCTGGCCCTCAAAGGCGAATCTCAAAAATCGCCTGTGACGTGACACTATTTGTATTTGGAAATACGCGTCCTTCAGATCTATTGACACAAACCAGTCCCCCTGGCGAATTTACGAGAGGATTTTCCTGGTTGTGAGCATTCTGAACCGGCGTTTTGAAAGCGCTTTGTTCAGCCGTCTTAGATCTAGAATGGGTCTGAGACCCCCGTCTTTTTTCGGTACCAGAAAATATCTGCTGTACAGACCCCCATCGCTCTGAGCTTGAGATAAAGGCTCTATGGCCCCTTTGCTCAACAGTTTCGAGCGAACTGTTGCGAATAGCCTCTTTCTATAATGTTCAGCACCCATTCTGATACCCCGGGAAGCTTTGCCCACGCATTTGCATGAATAGCTAGGGGTTGAATGAGATCTGGGCTCTGGCCGTGACATAGTGGCGGCCGGAGAGCTTCGGTATGCTGTAACAGACGCCACGCTTGCAGCGTTCGAGGCGGGGGGCGCACTGATGACAGCGGGCAGCCTGCCCACGCTCGACTCTCTTATGGCGGGTAGCTGAGAGAGAGAGAGCGGGGGGGAACCCATGGGGCTCGTCATGACTGTGAGTGAATGTGGGCGCGGGACAGCGGGCGCATTTACTACACTGAAAAACCGTCGACTTGAGCTGACTGTATGTGTGTTGGTTTCGTTTTTACAGAAACCGAGAGACATGCAGTGTGTAGTGTTTGTGGGCACTGGGTCGTGGGCACATTCACTACATTTAGTGCGCAATCGACATGAGTCGATTTTATGTGCGCTAGCCCTGTGGGACGGGCTGTGCCTGTGTGCAGGAATGAGCACTGAGCAGTGGGCATTTTTACTACTCATAACACCATCGGCCATGGCCGGACATTTAACGCACAATCGACATGAGCCGATTTTATTTGTGCGAGCCCTGGGCTTGTCATGCCTGTGAGTGAATGTGGGCGCGGGACAGCGGGCACATTTACTACACTGAGAACGCCGTCGGCTTGAGCGTATGTGCGTTGGTTTCGTTTTTACAGAAACCGTGAGACATGCAGTGTGTAGTGTTTGTGGGCACTGGGTCGTGGGCACATTCACTACATTTAATGCACAATCGACATGAGTCGATTTCATGTGTGCGAGCCCTGAAATGTGGCGGGCTGTGCTTATGTGTAGGAATGAGCACTGGGTGTGGGCATTTTACTACACTCATAACACCATCGGCCGTGGTCGGAATACCAGAAATACACTCTTTATGAGATTTATCTGGGCCAACGTAAAAACGGCGTTTGTGTGCAGGCAAACGGGCTGTGGTACCGGCTTGTTTTCTGCAAAAATACACTGGAACAGTCGCATTTTCTGGAACTGAACGAGCGAGAAGTTTTGGTGGAAGTCTGGCCGCAGCGGGACTTGAACACCGTCGTTTTCCTTGGCGGGCTAGGAAGACTTTGCCTCGGGCTTTACCAGATAGCGTCATCTTGTCTTGTGACGGCGTTTGATTGCAGGCGTGCATGCATTATAACAGGCTCGTTTACTGCAATATTGATATTTCCAGTTGCCTGAACTTAGGAGGGGACTGAGAAATGTGTGAGAATGGAGGTTGGTCCGGCCTCAGCGGGACTAATACACTCTCCTTTCTCCTTCCGCCGATGAGTGACGCACGCGAGGAGCGGGGTAGCTTTCTTGTAACGTAAAGAAAAACTAGCCCCTTTGAAGGAAAAACATCCATTCAGACAGCGTTATCTTGTCTTGTGACGGCGTTTGATTGCAGGCGTGCATGCATTATAACAGGCTCGTTTACTGCAATATTGATATTTCCAGTTGCCTGAACTTAGGAGGGGACTGAGAAATGTGTGAGAAATGGAGGTTGGTCCAGCCTCAGCGGGACTAAAACACTCTTTTCTCCTTTCGCCGGTGAGTGACGCGCGCGAACTGAGCGTGGGGGCGGGGAAGCTCTCCTATGACGTAAAGAGAGCTAGCCGTGTGACCGTCCGCTTCTGACATCCCATGTGAGCGGCGCAGTTTGCGCAGCAGGAACGGCGACTGAAGGCGGCGCGGCCAGCGGCTTCAGATGCAGTGGCTCGTCCCGCTGGAAAGGCTTTTTCTGACGGCGCGGCTTCTTTCTCTCAGGATCCAGCGATGCGTGAGCTCCGCTGAAGAGATGAAAAATCAGCCAAACCAGCCTCTCGAAGCTATGTTTATAGTCCAAGGCCATGCCAATTCAGCGGGACGTGACGCTGTGGGCGCGAAGCGCCCCCATTGGAGCTGACGACACGATGGGGCCTTTCAATAGGCTGCTGCAGTTGCCACAGGGCAGCCAATAGGCGCACGAGCTGTCTCGCCTATGTCTGCATGCTGCCGCAACGCGTTTTACATTATTCCAAAATTAAGGATAATTTTTGGCTTCAGTATCTCGCGGAAAAGAGATTTTCCCCATAGCGTAAGATATTACGCAGTACGAGAGAACCTCTCGTAAGAGAACATTCAATACAATTAACTAAAAACCCAAAATATTTTGGAAACAGGACAACAATGCA
Source organism: Leuciscus idus (assembly GCA_021554675.1). Lineage (NCBI taxonomy): Eukaryota > Metazoa > Chordata > Actinopteri > Cypriniformes > Leuciscidae > Leuciscus > Leuciscus idus. The sequence continues at coordinate 52,490,463 of CM038622.1, read as the reverse complement.
GCCGTAAATGCGAAGCACCCTGATTGGAATGCAGGTATTGGCCTTCACGAACCTATAAACAAAATTAGACTGTTACTCTGCTAGATTCATTCTCTCTTAACCTAATGTATGTACATGTCACAGGCCGGGGTGGGCCAATCAGGCTGCACCCACCCCTGGAACCCCTCTTTCACCCTTGGGGAGTCGGACAGAGGCCAAGCAAAACAACAACAGACAGAATGATCAAAAAGGTATATTTTATTTATGAATTAGAAGGTTAAAAGTCTTAAAAGGTAGAGGTCCGGTGAGTAGGATTTCTTCGGTTCCCAGGCCAGAAGGGGGAGACTAGAGGGCTTCGTGGGATTGCCGTCAGGTAAGTGTATGGTACGTGTGTCTTGTAAGGAGGAAGAGAAAGGGGGGGGGGGGGGGGGGTTTATGGCCAGGGGCGTGGGTCTTCTGACCAAGGTCTTTCACCGTCCACCAGACGGCGGCGGCTTTCCCTTCTGTCTTTCCCAAAGGCGGACAAACACACAGAGCAGGCGAAAGGATGACCAACTGGATTCTTTTACTGTGGAGCAGCCAATGGACAATCTCTCACAGTCTTCCTCAAAGGCGGGCGTACACACAAAGCTGGTAAGAGGCGATTTCTGCAAGCAGACAGGTGAGCATTCATGTAAATCTTCGTGGTTCGCATAAGACAGGGGACTTACAACTGGAGGCTTTCACTGCAAAGCAGCAGATGAACAGTTTCTCACAGTCTTCCTCAGAGGCGGGCTTACACACAGAGCTGGTGAGGGGTTAATTCTGCAAAGCAGACAGGTGAGCATTCATGTAAATCTTCGTGGTTCACATAAGACAAGAGACTTACAACTGGAGTCTTTCACTGCAAAGCAGCCGATGAACGGTTTCTCACAGTCTTCCTCAGAGGCGGGCTTACACACAGAACTGGTGAGGGGTTAATTCTGCAAAGCAGACAGGAGAGCATTCATGTAAATCTTCGTGGTTCACATAAGACAGGGGACTTACAACTGGAGTCTTTCACTGCAAAGCAGCCGATGAACAGTTTCTCACAGTCTTCCTCAGAGGCGGGCTTACACACAGAGCTGGTGAGGGGTTAATTCTGCAAAGCAGACAGGTGAGCATTCATGTAAATCTTCGTGGTTCACATAAGACAGGGGACTTACAACTGGAGTCTTTCACTGCAAAGCAGCCGACGAACAGTGTCTCACAGTCTTCCTCAGAGGCGGGCATACACACAGAGCTGGTGAGGGGTTAATTCTGCAAAGCAGACAGGTGAGCATTCATGTAAATCTTCGTGGTTCACATAAGACAGGGGACTTACAACTGGAGTCTTTCACTGCAAAGCAGCCGATGAACAGTTTCTCACAGTCAGTGATTCAGTATTTCACAACGTTTTTCTTCTCTGTAAGATATATCATAGTTAACTTCTTCACACAATCACAGTATTGTAATGCAGGTCAGTAGATAGGCTCCAGCAGATTTAAGTGTACAAATTCACACAACAAGACCGTGCATCACATCACTTCATCACTGTAAGTCATCACTCCAAGAGGAAATACAAAGCTTAAGGCCGTCGCCCATTTCCTAATCAGCATTTACAGCAACCATCTTCATATGTGAAAAGTCAGCGATCGAATCTTGTACTCACAGTTCTCATCAAGTTTTTCTTATTCCAGCGTCTTCCCTCTTTCCACGAACGTGCCTGAATCAACACCTGCCCTTGAATGACCGTGCCCGTGGCCCATTCACTCTCATCACAGCTCAGTCCCGAACTCAGCTCCAAACATTGCTGTACGTTAAGCACTGCACAAGCACCACCCCAAAACACCGCGCTCTCCCTCTCCCTTTACCTCTCCTTTTATGCTCCTCTTAGACAACGTGTCTCGCTCTCCGCCCTCGCCCACCTCGGGCCCAGCTGCCGGTGATCTCGGATAATTAATTCCTGTTTATGGGGCGCTTACGCTGGTTCAGGCTGTGTAGGTGTTTCACTGTTTAGGTTCCGGGGGAGTCGCGGCAAATTTTAGTTCCGCTTTACAGGGGACTGATGTATTTAGTCACCCCGTGACATACACATAAAACTAATACATACTGTTCGTTGAGAAAACGTGTCAATACTTATCAAGAGACAGTGAAACCATTGCTTTCTCTGGCGAGGAACAGAGCCGAGAAACAACAGCATCCCAATTACTGCATCAGGTTCTCACAACTGAGAAAGGAAATAGATTATGCAACGTTCTTAAATACAGACCAGCGCTTCGAGAACGCACACCTCATACCACTAAGAACGATTAGCGATTACTGTCTCCAGTGTCCACATCCAGTTTGTGCAAACAGCGATAACACAGTAACAAGCTCATACAGCGGGGTCAGAAGCATGCTCTCTAACACAAATCAGCGTCTCTAAAATGTACTTTAGACAGAACGCACTTCTCGTAAAATACACTTCATGACCTACAAACAACTAGCAGTATATTCTCAAATACGGTTTCCAGGAAGTGGTGACGGAAGCGCGTTAATGACGCAGCTGTTCACAAAAAGTGACGTGTAACAGGCAGCACATACGTTACAGCTTTTATAGCCCAGGGGCGCAGATAATAGGCTGGAATGGTAAAAAACAATGATGAAAGCAGAAATCACCCTTCCTGACACAAGAGTTTACAGTTCAAGACTCAAAATTAATCAGACTGTTATTAAAATTGAGATACATAAGCTCAAACATAAAAACAAAAACAACAAATATTAAGAATATATTTATTAAATGTATAAAAAATATTACGTGAGTGTAGTATTGCAACTTATAACCACAACTAAAGTGTAGCCACAATTGTGGTCATGCTTCATTTCAAATCTGAGGAAGATATCTCTAAAATTATGCGTTTTATGAAGCTGATTGTGAGACCATGTCAGGGGAGGCTTTGGAGAAGTTTTAGAGAAGGCTGATAAGATTCTTATCAAATATTTTATTGCCCTGTATACACCCATTTACAGTCTTTGACTAATGTCTGGCCAGGAGAACTGGCCCATTCATGCTCTATTCATGTAAATCGACGAACCTTTCACACCTCTGCCTGTATGAGACTTAATCTTCATTATTCTTCTATCCTTATTCTTTTGTTTGAATTCAGCCATTATAGCCTGTATTCTGGCATTATGCTTGGCCATCTACACCTCTGTCATCCCACTATACATGAATAATCCACCTATTATCTTAAATCTTGTTAGAAAACAAACACACAAAAAAACTATTCTTGGAACTTTTTGCGAATTCTTAAAATAAATAAAAAAATAAATAATAATAATAATAATAATAATATATATACAGTACCAGTCAAAAGTTTGGAAACATTACTATTTTTAATGTTTTTGAAAGAAGTCTCTTATGCTCATCAAGCCTGCAGTTAAAAAACAAAACAAAACAAAAAACAGTAATATTATGAATTAAAGCTGCAAGCAGCGATGAAAGGGCCCTCGCACCCGTGCCATCATCACTCGTTGGCTTTAGGAAGACAGAGCATGGTTGGGCAATGTGCATTTAAGGAGGTATACAGTATATAGTAGTTGCTAGCATGTTTAGTATGTTTTTTGCATGCTTAGTACACAATAGGTATGTGGTTAGTACTGCATTACTGTGTTAACCAGTTCAGTTTCTGTTGGCAGTAGGTGGGGTTATATATGTGAATATTGCTTTGTAGATGTGTTCAGTGCAGGACTTTTATGAATTATGTGAAGTTTGGGGCAGATTGGATATTGTATGTTTGAGTTACAACAACTTCCTTTAGCATTTCTAACATGCTTTAGAACTTAGCTATGTGTTGCTAGCATGTTTCTTGCATATTAAGTTTGGGGCAGATTGGACATTCCATGCCTGTGTTACAGCAAATTCCTATTTAATTGCAGCAATAGCATGCTTTAGCACTTAGCTAAGTGTTTGCTAGCATGTTTTAGCATGTTTCTAGAATGTTGTTAGCATGTTTAGCACTTGTTGGCACTTTTTTATATGTTATTAGGAGTCCACAACAGTGTTTAACATGTCACTTCCTGTTGCCAGCAGGTGGCGCTTTGACTGTAACTGAATATGAGCATTGTCATGTGTTCAAGACAGAACGCTTATCAAAAGTGTGAAGTTTGGCGCAGATTGGACATTGCCTTCTTGAGTAACAACAACATCCTGTTTCATTATATTAGCATGCTTTAGCACTTAGCTTAGTATTGCTAGCATGTTTTAACATGTTTCTAGCATGTTTAGAAGTCAATGGTATTTTTAACATGTTGCTAGAACGGCATCAACGTGTTAAACATGACACTTCCTGTTACCAGTAGGTGGCGCTATTACTATAACTGAATATTCTCATGTAGATGTGTTCAGGCCATGACTCTTATCAAACGTGTGAAGTTTGGGGCAGACTGGACATTCCGTGCCTGTGTTACAGCAAATTCCTATTTAATTGCAGTATTAGCATGCTTTAGCACTAAGCTAAGTGTTTGCTAGCATGTTTTAACATGTTTCTAGTATGTTGTTAGCATGTTTAGCACATGCTGGAACTTTTTTATATGTTATTAGGAGTCCACAACAGTGTTTAACATGTCACTTCCTGTTGCCAGCAGGTGGCGCTATGACTGTAACTGAATATGAGCATGGTCATGTGTTCAGGACAGAACGCTTATCAAAAGTGTGAAGTTTGGCGCAGATTGGACATTGCCTTCTTGAGTAACAACAACATCCTGTTTCATTGAATTAACATGCTTTAGCACTTAGCTAAGTTTTGCTAGCATGTTTTAACATGTTTCTAGCATGTTTAGAAGTCAATGGCATTTTTAACATGTTGCTAGAACGGCATCAACGTGTTAAACATGACACTTCCTGTTACCAGTAGGTGGCGCTATTACTATAACTGAATATTCTCATGTAGATGTGTTCAAGCCATGACTCTTATCAAACGTGTGACGTTTGGGGCAGATTGGACATTCCGTGCCTGAGTTACAGCAAATTCCTATTTAATTGCAGTAATAGCATGCTTTAGCAATTAGCTAAGTGTTTGCTAGCATGTTTTAACATGTGTCTAGTATGTTGTTAGCATGCTTAGCACTTGCTGGCACTTTTTTATGTTATCAGGAGTTCACAACAGTGTTAAACATGTCACTTCCTGTTGCCAGCAGGTGGCGCTATGACTGTAACTGAATATGAGCATGGTCATGTGTTCAGGACAGAACGCTTATCAAACGTGTGAAGTTTGGGGCAGATTGGACATTCCATGCCTGAGTTTCAGCAACTTCCTGTTTCATGGCGAAACATCGAAATTTGTCAGGCCGCCGAGGACCCGCCCTTTGACGAAAACTCAAGATCTTCGCAATTTAACGTCGCAAAGGCCTTAAGATTACACTCACCAAATTTGAAGATGATCAGATTAAAACTGTAGGAGGAGTTCGTTAAAGTACGAGGCATGAAAATGGCAAAAACTGCACAAAAATCTGAGAGGAAGTTGAAAATGGCTGACTTCCTGTTGTGTTTAGGGCTACGCTCCAATAGACTTTTTTGTAGGTATTAGGTCCTTACATGTATGTACCGAATTTCGTAAACGTACGTGGAACATAGCGGGAGGCGCACTCCGTTGAACTTTTATAGGTGGCGCTATCGAGCCATTTTGCCCCGCCTAATTCTGAAACCTATATCAGATGTAAATTTTCGCCAGTTCTGACGCGTGTGCAAAGTTTCGTGAGTTTTCGAGCATGTTTAGGCCCTCAAAAATGCGATTAAATGCGGAGAATAATAATAAATATAGCTGCGAGCAGCGATTGCGGGCCCAAGCCGGTGGCACCGCCACCCTGGTGCCTTTAGTTACACTAAAGGCACCGGGGTGGCGGTGTCACCGGCTTGGGCCCTCCATCGCTGCTCGCAGCTATATTTATATATATATATATATATATATATATATATATATAATAAAGACGGGAAATTTTACTTGTCTTACCTTATTCTGATTTTATGATACACTCAAAATATTCCACAACAAATCCTTTAAATTTAATGTAAAAATAAAAACGAAAGTAAGCCGTGTTGGTCTCACGTAACCCTCTCATTAGAATCAAAATGTTTCAATATTTGCGATGTATTTGGATGCTAAACTATTCTTTATTATAGGCTTTGTACTTCACTCGTGTTCCAATATCGATGAAAAAAATCATCCTCTTCACACGCGCAAAAATGTGCTTGGAAACATCACAGTGGAGCTCTGCTTACTGTGAATGGTACAAATTGTACTACTGACTATTTAAACAGAGCAGTGTAATTCGTATATGTTATGTTGACTATTTTTATTATTATATTGTATTAGGGCTATAATGAACAGGCTGCGATGTCAAGATTGCAATTCTGGAATGTGTGTGTGTGTGTGTGTGTGTGTGTGTGTGTGTGTGTGTGTGTGTGTGTGTGACGCGGTTGCGGTTGAACAGTGGACACATAAAAACATAAATAAAATGTATTAGTTTATTCCTACTTCCATAGGAATACATTGAAAATGCTCGCTCTACTCCGCACCATTATCAATGTCTGTGCGGACATCTGTATTTTATTTTCGCTTTTAAGTTAGCGATTTAAAAGCCCTCAGCGGTGTCACACGTCGATTAACCGGTGGGAAAATGTTATCACAGTCACATCCCTAATATATAAATACAATAGGCCTACCTGAAAGAGAATTTTACTTGCCCGACCAGAGTATAGCCTGATTAGAACGTCAATAACAAAACAAATTACTTGGGAATCACTAAAATGAGAGATTATTCTAATTTCATTACATTCATTTTAAGTTGCAATCAGCAGTTAATAATAAATGTCTTACTGATCAATGGTAACAAGGTTGCCCTGCTGAGGCTCATGCAGCTTCTCCAGGAGAATTGTAAACAAATGAGCGCAGCACACAAAAAAGCAACCCAGTTAACAACATACTGACTATAAAAATGACAAATATGGAGTTTTTATATATTTTATAACATATAAGCAACCTCACTTGACGAGTAGGCTACTATTTCCTGAATACAATCACGATTGAAACTGTGACATTGATTTCATACAACAGGTTAATAAACAGTTACAATTAAGTCACTTACATTTTAGATGCAATATTGACTGTTTTTGTTCTGTTACAGCAGCAAAAATAGTTAAACAAAGATCACAGCAGAACCATCGCGCATCTCACAGCAACTTGTTTTCTCATTACTGAATGATTCAGCATTTTGAAACGAATCGGTTGACTCAAAGATTCAATGGTCAATCCATAAACATCTGTCTCAATCATGAATGACTCAGTCATTCGAACGAATCGTTTGAACGAATGAATCAATGACTCGCTCATTAAGATGGTCGCCTGGCGACACCTAATGGCGGTTTAGTGTTTAAAAGTATCATTCTTTCCAACGTGCACCATTATCAATGTCAGTGCGGACGTCCGTTTTTTACTTTCACTTTTATATTAGCGATTTAAAAGCACCCGCTCGTGTCACACGTCGATTAACCGATGGGAAAATATCCTCACAGTCATACCTAATACATTTATATTTAAATACAATAGGCCTACCTAGCAAAACGTTTTATATACTATTTTGATTTCCTTTTGGACACAAGAGGGCAGTATAGCCCTATGTTTGCTTTTTTGTTGAACCAAATAGCACTAAATAGCCTGTTTTTAACTTTTTCATACTCCTTGAATAGCAAAAACAGAATAAAATGGGTTTAGTTCTAATATTTGTATAATTTTATATAAAAATAAATGGTGTATAATTACATTTTTAGAAGTTATGAGATGTTTCCTGCTTCCTTTTTGACATTAATTTAATCCCTCGCCATAGCAAAACCGTTTGAGATATTCAATATCCGTTTACAATTTAGCATCATTAATATATTTGTATCATGTTGAAAAAGTTTGGTGGGAATAAAATAAATAGTTTAAGAGGAGTGGCTAAAAATTCAGAGGCTGATTTTGCAAAAAAAAATCCACATTCAGACCAAAATATCTGACTTCCTGATGGCCGGAGCTAATGAATGTAAATTAGAAAGTTGTCCGGCTTGATGAGTACAATATACAAACTATTTTTTTTTTACTGTAGTTAAAACTAACCCGCCCACTTTTGTCAAAAGCATGTTGAAAGTGACACACTTCCTGCTGCCAGTTGGTGGCGCTATAACTTTGACTCACAATAGTTACATCCATCTGATCGGCCTCTTACCACGAACACACTGCTGAAGTTTCATCAAGATCAGTTAATGTATGCAGAAGTTATTCCACTTCGTGTTTCTCTTTTCTCGCCATAAATTCGTTTCCTCGCCACGGCCAAACCGTTCGAGATATCAAAAATCCGTCCGCAATTTAGAATCCTCAATGTCTTGACTTCATGCACACCGAGTTTGGTGGGGATTGGATGAATTCTCTAGGAGGAGTACTTCGCATTCCACAGCAAGCGTTTTCCAAACAACCCATAATAGCCGACTTCCTGTTGGGCTGGCGTAAAACTTAGAGCACGAAAGTTGTTCGGCCCGATGATATCTATATGTGTACTGAGTTTCAAATTAATTCATGCAAGCGTGTTTGATCTATGGACCAAGTTTTGTGACCCCGTTCAAGGGGGCGCTGTTGAGCCCCCCTGCCACGCCCGGGTACCAGCTTCAACCCGTCCCTGATGGCAGGGGGTTCCGACTTGTATGTAAAGTTTCAAGAGTTTTTGAGCACGTTAAGGACCCCAAAAGCCCCTGAAACCTTGATTAACAATATAAAAGCAATAGTCAAATCCCCCCTCCCCTCACACACACAGAGACACAGAGAGAGGGAGAGAAAATTCTTCAGAAAATCCACATTCAAACCAAAATATCTCTCTTCCTGTTGGTCGGAGATCGTTAATGTAAATTAGAAAGTTGTCCGTCTTGATGAGAACAATACACATACCAAGTTTTGTTGCTGTTGATAAAACTAACCCCCCCACTTATGACTAAAGGTGGCGCTATATATATGGTGTGCGTCCACGGCGAGGAACGGGCAGAGAAGAGCAAACGTTTTTTAGTTAATTCCTACTTCCATAGGAATTCATTGAAAACGCTCGCTCTGCACCATTATCCATTACAGTGCGGACGAACATATTTTACTTTCGTTTTTAAGTTAGCAATTCAAAAGTCCCCAGCGGTGTCACACGTTGATTAACCGGTGGTAAAATATTCCTCACCGTCACATACGGGTACCTAGTATATTTTATATTTTACATAGATACAATAGGCCTACCTGACTTTGAACACAAGAGGGCAGTATAGCACTATGAATGACATATATATATATATATATATATATATATATATATTTTTTTTTTTTGGACTAAAAAAACATTCTGGATGTTTTTAAACTTAAACAATTATTAAATTGAAAAAACAGAATAAAATGGGTTTAGATCTGATATTTGTATAAATATATATAGAAATAAATGGAGTATAATTACATTTTTAGAAGATAGGTTTTAGGCGTTTCCTTTTTTGACATTACTTTAATCCCTTGCCATAGCAAAAACGTTTGAGATATTTATTATCTGTTTACAATTTAGCTTCTTTAAAGTATTTTCATCATTTTGAAAAAGTTTCGTGGGAATTAAATAAACCACTTAAGAGGAGTGGGTAAAAAATCAGAGGCTGATTTTGCCAAAAGTCCACATTCAGACCAAAATATCTGACTTCCTGTTGATCCAAGCTAATGACTGTTTTTGTTTTTTTAATGGTAGTATTATTTTATACAAAAATTTATAATTCTGATGAGAATAAAGTTAGTGTTGATTAAAATTTTAAGGAAAACATATATATTGATCTAATATATAGCACATTAATTTTAAATTCATTCAGCTTGAATCACCAAACATACAATATTAATTTTATTTAAAGCAAACAATACATTTAAAAGATATGTTCTATGCATATTTTGTCATTTTAAAAATATCCATAAAGTGCTATGCAAAAAGACAAGACCTTAGATATTTCTTTATCCTTTTAATGCAGGACTAATTTTAAACAAACTAAGTGCACGGCTGCATGGTCATTCATGACGGTGCACGTCCACGGCGAGGAGCGAGCAGAACAAAGCGAACGTTTTTTAGTTCATTACTTCCATAGCAAATAATGGAAAACCCTCGCCCTGCTCTGAAGCATTATCAATGTCGGTGCGGACGGGAGTATTTTACTTTCATATTAGCGATTTAAAAGCCCTCGCCGGTGTCACACATCGATTAACCGGTGGGAAAATATCCTCAGTCACATACCTAATATATATTTATATATACATATCATTTTTATATATAAATATTTTATATACAAAAAAGCAAGGCCTTAGAGAATTATTTATCATTTAATGCAGAACAAATGAATGAAATAGTTAAGCTCTTTTCACTGTAACAGACAGACAGCCACACACACACAAACACAGAGAGAGTGAGACCCCCTCCTCCTCCTCGCCACACACACACAGACACCCCCCTCCCCTCCCCACACAGACACACACACACACACAGAATGGCAGAGGGCACTCTCTCTGTCAGAGAAAATCCACATTCAAACCAAAATATCTGACTTTCTGTTGATCCGAGCTAATAACTGTAAATTAGAAAGTTGTCCGGCTCGACGAGAACAATATATGTGGCGAGTTTTGTAACTGTAAGTAAAACGGACTAAGTTATAACACACATTTTGTTTCTCTTTTCTCGCCATAAATTCATTTCCTCGCCACGGCCAAACCGTTCGAGATATCAAAAATCCGCTAGCAATTTATCATCCTCAATGTCTTGACTTCATGCTGACCGAGTTTGGTGGCAATCCGATCAATTCCCAAGGAGAAGTATATCGAAATCCAGGGGCATGCGTTTCCAAACAACCCATAATAGCCGACTACCTGTTGGGCTGGCGTAAAACTTAGAGCACGAAAGTTGTTCAAGCCGATGAGATCTATATGTGTACCGAGTTTCATATTATTACATGCAAGCGTGTTTGATTTATGGACAAGTGTTCGAATCCCATTCCAGGGGGCGCTGTCGAGCCCCCCTGCCACGCCCGGGTACCAGCTTCAGCCCGGCCCTAATGGCTGCGGGTTCTGACCTGTGTGCAAAGTTTCAAGAGTTTCCGAGCATGTTAAGGGCCCCAAAAGCCCCTGAAACCATGAAAACCAATAATTTAAAGTATTCTCACTCAAAGAAAAATCTCTCCCCCCCCTCTCCCTCTCCCTCTCACAGAGAGAGAGAAAATTCTTCGAAACATCCACATTCAAACCAAAATATCTGACTTCCTGTTGGTCGGAGGTAATGAATGTAAATTAGAAAGTTGTCCGGCTCGATGAGAACAATATACGTACTGAGTTTTATCATTGTAGATAAAAGTATAGACCTAACTCCCCCTCTTTTGTCAAAAGGTGGCGCTACTGAGCCCCTGCACCACGCCCGTTTCTGACACTTTGCACATGTCTACTGGCTAATAAATGTGATGTGTCTGTCGAGTTTCATGCAATTTCAAGTATGTTAAGAGTCTCAAAAGCATCAAAAAAGAATATTAAAGTTTGATGCGTTGCCACGGCAACAGTATCTAAGATATCAATAATCCTTTCACAGGTCTACATCTGCCGTGTGTCTACATTATACACATAAAGTTTGAAGCAAATCGGTTAAAAATAAGAGGGTGATTTCAAAGCATTTTGAAAGTGACACACGTCCTGCTGCCAGTTGGTGGCGCTATAACTTTGACTCACAATAGTCACATCCATGTGATCGGACTCTTACAACGAACACACTGTGGAAGTTTCATCAAGATCAGTTAATGTATGCTGAAGTTATAATACACTTCCTGTGACCCTTTATTCGCCATAAATTCGTTTCCTCGCCACAGCCAAACCGTTCGAGATATCAAAAATCCCCTGGCAATTTTTCATCCTCAATGTCTTGACTTCATGCACACCGAGTTTGGAGGCAATTGGATCAATTCTCTAGGAGGAGTACATCAAATTCCTGAGCATGCGTTTCCAAACAACCCATAATAGCCGACTTCCTGTTGGGCTGGCGTAAAAAGTAAAAGTAGGAAAGTTGTTCGGCCCGATGAGATCTATATATGTACCGAGTTTCATATTATTACATGCAAGCGTGTCTGATTTATGGACCAAGTTTTCGGACCCCGTTCAAGGGGGCGCTGTTGAGCCCCCCTGCCACGCCCGGGTACCAGCTTCAGCCCGGCCCTGATGGCCGCGGGTTCTGACCCGTGTGCAAAGTTTCAAGAGTTTTCGAGCACGTTAAGGGTCTCAAAAGTGCCCGAAAGGTTGACAGAAAAATAAGAATAATAATAAATATAGCTGCGAGCAGCGATTGCGGGCCCAAGCCGGTGGCACCGCCACCCTGGTGCCTTTAGTTACACTAAAGGCACCGGGGTGGCGGTTTCACCGGCTTGGGCCCTCCATCGCTGCTCGCTGCTATATTTATATATATATATATATATATATATATATATATATATATATATATATATATATATAACAAAAAAAACAAAAACAATATATATATATTTTTTTTATTTTTTTTAAGTGTGTTTATATATATATATATATATATATATATATATATATATATATATATATATATATATATATATATATTACATTTTTTGGATGCTAAACATTTGTTTATTATAGGCTTTGTACTTCACTCACGTTCCACTATTGAAGGGAAAAATTATCCTCTTCACATGCGCAAATATGTGCTTGGAAACATCACAGTTTAGCGGTGATTACTGTGTTTAAATAGTCAGTACAATTCATACTATTCAGAGCAGTGTAATTTTTATATGTTAGGTTGACTATTTTATTATTATATTTTATAAAGGCTATAATGAACAGACTGCGATATCAAGATTGCAATGCGCTCGCTCTGCACCATTATCAATGTCCGTGCGGACGAACATATTTTACTTTCGTTTTTAAGTTACCGATTCAAAAGCCCCCAGCGGTGTCACACATCGATTAACCGGTGGGAAAATTTTCCCACAGTCACATCCCTAATATATTTATATATAAATACAATAGGCCAACCTGAAAGAGAATTTTACTTGCCCGACCAGAGTAGCCTGATTAGAACGTCAATGACAAAAAAATAACTTGGGAATCACTAAAACGAGAGATTATTCTATTTTTATTACATTCATTTTAAGTTGCAATCAACAGTTGTTAATAAATGGATTACCAGTAATCAGTTGATCAATGGTAACAAGGTTGCGCTGCTGAGGCTCATGCAGCTTCTCCAGGAGAAATGTAAACAAATGAGATCAGCACACAAAAAACAAACTCAGTTAACAACTTACTGACTATAAAAATGATAAATATGGAGTTTTGATATATTTTATAACAGTTAAGCAACCTCACTTGACGAGAAGGCTGTTTCCTGAATACAATCACGATTGAAACTGTGACATTGATTTCATACAACAGGTTAAAAAACAGTTACAATCAAGTCACTTACATTTTAGATGCAATATTGACTGTTTTTGTTCTGTTTCAGCAGCGAAAATAGTTAAACAAAAAGATCACAGCAGAATCATCACGCGCATCTCTCAGCAATGTGTTTTCTCATTTCTGAATGATTCAGCATTTTGAAACGAATCGGTTGACTCAAAGATTCAATGGTCAATCCATAAACATCTGTCTCAATCATGAATGACTCAGTCATTCGAACGAATCGTTTGAACGAATGAATCAATGACTCGCTCATTAAGATGGTCGCCTGGCGACACCTAATGGCGGTTTAGTGTTTAAAAGTATCATTCTTTCCAACGTGCACCATTATCAATGTCAGTGCGGACGTCCGTTTTTTACTTTCACTTTTATATTAGCGATTTAAAAGCACCCGCTCGTGTCACACGTCGATTAACCGATGGGAAAATATCCTCACAGTCATACCTAATACATTTATATTTAAATACAATAGGTCTACCTAGTAAAAGGTTTTATATACTATTTTGATTTCCTTTTGGACACAAGAGGGCAGTATAGCCCTATGTTTGCTTTTTTGTTGAACCAAATAGCACTAAATAGCCTGTTTTTAACTTTTTCATACTCCTTGAATTGCAAAAACAGAATAAAATGGGTTTAGTTCTAATATTTGTATAATTTTATATAAAAATAAATGGTGTATAATTACATTTTTAGAAGTTATGAGATGTTTCCTGCTTCCTTTTTGACATTAATTGAATCCCTCGCCATAGCAAAACCGTTTGAGATATTCAATATCCGTTTACAATTTAGCATCATTAATATATTTTTATCATGTTGAAAAAGTTTGGTAGGAATAAAATAAACCTTTTAGGAGGGGTAACTAAAAACTCAGAGGCTGATTTAGCAAAAAAATCCATATTCAGACCAAAATATCTGACTTCCTGATGGCCGGAGCTAATGAATGTAAATTAGAAAGTTGTCCGGCTTGATGAGTACAATATACAAACTATTTTTTTTTTACTGTAGTTAAAACTAACCCGCCCACTTTTGTCAAAAGCATGTTGAAAGTGACACACTTCCTCCTGCCAGTTGGTGGCGCTATAACTTTGACTCACAATAGTTACATCCATCTGATCTGCCTCTTACCACTAACACACTGCTGAAGTTTCATCAAGATCAGTTAATGTATGCAGAAGTTATAACACTTCGTTTTTCTCTTTTCTCGCCATAAATTCGTTTCCTCGCCACGGCCAAACCGTTCGAGATATCAAAAATCCGTCCGCAATTTAGAATCCTCAATGTCTTGACTTCATGCACACCGAGTTTGGTGGGGATTGGATGAATTCTCTAGGAGGAGTACTTCGCATTCCACAGCAAGCGTTTTCCAAACAACCCATAATAGCCGACTTCCTGTTGGGCTGGCGTAAAACTTGACGGGGGGAAAGTTGTTCGGCCCGATGATATCTATATGTGTACCGAGTTTCAAATTAATTCATGCAAGCGTGTTTGATCTATGGACCAAGTTTTGGGACCCCGTTCAAGGGGGCGCTGTTGAGCCCCCCTGCCACGCCCGGGTACCAGCTTCAACCCGTCCCTGATGGCAGGGGGTTCCGACTTGTATGTAAAGTTTCAAGAGTTTTTGAGCACGTTAAGGACCCCAAAAGCCCCTGAAACCTTGATTAACAATATAAAAGCAATAGTCAAATCCCCCCTCCCCTCACACACACAGAGACACAGAGAGAGGGAGAGAAAATTCTTCAGAAAATCCACATTCAAACCAAAATATCTCTCTTCCTGTTGGTCGGAGATCGTTAATGTAAATTAGAAAGTTGTCCGTCTTGATGAGAACAATACACATACCAAGTTTTGTTGCTGTTGATAAAACTAACCCCCCCACTTATGACTAAAGGTGGCGCTACTGAGCCCCTCACCACGCCCGTTTCTGAAACTTTGAACATGTCTACAGGCTAATAAATGTGATGTGTCTGTCGAGTTTCATCCAATTTCAAGTATGTTAAGAGTCTCAAAAGCATCAAAAAAGAATATTAAAGTTTGAAGCGTTGCCATGGCAACAGTATTAAAGATATCAAAAATCCTTTCACAGGTCTACATCTGCCGTGTGTTTACATTATACACATAAACTTTGAAGCAAATCGGGTAAAAATAAGAGGGTGATTTCAAAGCATTTTGAAAGGGACACACTTCCTGCTGCCAGTTGGTGGCGCTATAACTTTGACTCACAATAGTCACATCCATGTGATCGGCCTCTTACAACGAACACACTGTGGAAGTATCATCAAGATCAGATAATGTATGCAGAAGTTATAACACACTTCCTGTTTGCATTATTCGCCATAAATTCGTTTCCTCGCCACGGCCAAACCGTTCGAGATATCAAAAATCCGTCCGCAATTTAGCATCCTCAATGCCTTGACTTCATACACACCGAGTTTGGTGGCGATCGGGTGAATTCCCTAGGAGAAGTGTTTCAAATACCAGACCATGCTTTTCCAAACAACCCTTAATAGCCGACTTCCTGTTGGGCTGGCGTAAAACTTAGAGCACGAAAGTTGTTCGGCCCGATGAGATCTATATGTGTACTGAGATTCATATTATTACATGCAAGTGTGTTTGATTTATGGACAAGTGTTCGGATCCCGTTCCAGGGGGCGCTGTCGAGCCCCTCTGCCACGCCCGGGTACCATCTTCAGCCCGGCCCTAATGGCCGCAGCTTCTGACCTGTGTGCAAAGTTTCATGAGTTTTTGAGCACGTTAAGGGCCCCAAAAGCCCCCGAAACCTTGAACAACAATAATAATAATAATAATAAATATAGCTGCGAGCAGCGATTGCGGGCCCAAGCCGGTGGCACCGCCACCCGGGTGCCTTTAGTTACACTAAAGCCACCGGGGTGGCGGTGTCACCGGCTTGGGCCCTCCATCGCTGCTCGCAGCTATATTTATATATATATATATATATATATAAATGTAACAAAAAAATATACATATATATACATTATATATATGTAACAAAAAAAAAAAATATATATATATATATATATAAATATATATATATATATATATATATATATATATATATATATATATATATGGCGAGGCGAGGAACGGGCAGAGAAGAGCGAACGTTTTTGGACATTCATCATATTGCATTGGTTTTCATTTCTTGTCCTCAAACCGAGCACTAATCTGTTTATTTTTAAGTCACACATTCTCCATTGATTAAAAAAGACAATCAAATGTATTTTTTATTGGTAGTATTATTTTATACAGAAATAAATTATTTATAATTCAGATGAGAATAAAGTTAGTGTTAATTAAAATTGTAAGGAAAACAAATATATTGATCTAAAATCTACTATCATTTGCTGCAAATAGGTTGACTATTTATATTTATTATTATATTTTATTACGGCTGTAATGAACCGGCTGCGATGTCAAGATTGCAATGCTGGAATGCACAGTGTGTGTGTGTGTGTGTGTGTGTGTGTGTGTGAGGCGTGGGCGCGATCGAACAGTGGAAACATAAAAACATAGGCTACTCCGTCGGTTTGTTCATACAGGACATCATTTAAACTGCACTGTGTTTACTTATATTTATGTACACTCGCAATAAAACACAACATTGTGCTTTTGTAAAAAAACATTCAAGCAATCCCACCCCCAAAATGGCGCTATTTTTTTAAATGAAACTAAAATGCTCACGGCTGCATGGGCAATAACGCGTCTACAGCGAGGAACGAGCAGAACAGAGTAAATGTTTTTTAGTTCATTCCTACTGGACGTCCGTATTTCACTTTCGCTTTTAAAGGGATACTCCACTTTAAAATGAAAATTCTGTCATCATATACTCACCCTCGTGTTGTTTTAATCCTTTATGAATTTCTTTCTTCTGCTGAACAGAAAGGAAGATATTTAGGAGAATGTCAGTAACCAGACAGTTTCTGATCCCATTGACTTCCATAGTAGGAAAGAAATGTATACTATGGAAGTCAATGAGACCAGAAACTGTCTGGTTACTGACATTCTTCTAAATATCTTCCTTTCTGTTCAGCAGAAGAAAGAAATTAATAAAGGATTGAAACAACATGAGGGTGAGTATATGATGACAGAATTTTCAATTTAAAGTGGAGTATCCCTTTAAGTTAGCGATTTAAAAGCCCCCGCCGCGGTTTCACACATCGATTAACCAGTGGGAAAAAATTCTCAGTCACATCGCTATTATATTTATATATAAATACAATATACAATGGGCCTACCTGATTTTGAACACAAGAGGGCAGTATAGCCCTATGTATGACCTTTTTTTTTTACTAAATAGCGCATTCTGGCTGATTTTAAACTTGTACATAATTCTTGAATTGAAAAAACTGAATAAACCCAAAACTAGTTCTGTTTCGGTTTAGTTCTGTTATTTGTATAATTTTATATAAAAATAAATAGTGTATAATTAAATTTTAAGAAGATATGAGATGTTTTCTGATTCCTTTTTTGACATTATTTTAATCCCTCGCCATGTCAAAACCGTTTGAAATATTTAATATCCGTTCACAATTTAGCATCTTTAATGTATTTTCATCGTGTTAAAAAAGTTTGGTGTGAATAAAAAAAAAACACTTAGCAGGAGTGGGTAAAAAGCAGAGGCTGAATTTGCAAATAAATCCACATTCAAACCAAAATATCTGACTTCCTATTGGTCAGAGCTAATAACTATAAATTAGAAAGTTGTCCGGCTCGATGAGACCAATATACGTACTGATTTTTGTAATTGTGGGTAAAACTAACCCCCCCACTTTTGTCAAAAACATTTTGAAAGTGACACACTTCCTGCTGCCAGTTGGTGGCGCTATAACTTTGACTCACAATAGTCACATCCATCTGATCGGCCTCTTACCACGAACACACTGCTGAAGTTTCATCAAGATCAGTTAATGTGTGCAGAAGTTATAACACTTCGTGTTTCTCTTTTCTCGCCATAAATTCGTGTCCTCGCCATGGCCAAACCGTTTGAGATATCAAAAATCCGTCCGCAATTTAGCATCCTCAATGTCTTGACTTCATGCACACCGAGTTTGGTGGCGATTTAATTAATTCTCTAGGAGAAGTGTTTCCAATTCCACAGCAAGCGTTCTCCAAACAACCCATAATAGCCGACTACCTGTTGGGCTGGCGTAAAACTTAGAGCACGAAAGTTGTTCAAGCCGATGAGATCTATATGTGTACCGAGTTTCATATTATTACATGCAAGCGTGTTTGATTTATGGACAAGTGTTCGAATCCCATTCCAGGGGGCGCTGTCGAGCCCCCCTGCCACGCCCGGGTACCAGCTTCAGCCCGGCCCTAATGGCTGCGGGTTCTGACCTGTGTGCAAAGTTTCAAGAGTTTCCGAGCATGTTAAGGGCCCCAAAAGCCCCTGAAACCATGAAAACCAATAATTAAAAGTATTCTCACTCAAAGAAAAATCTCTCCCCCCCCCCTCTCCCTCTCCCTCTCACAGAGAGAGAGAAAATTCTTCGAAACATCCACATTCAAACCAAAATATCTGACTTCCTGTTGGTCGGAGGTAATGAATGTAAATTAGAAAGTTGTCCGGCTCGACGAGAACAATATACGTACTGAGTTTTATCATTGTAGATAAAAGTATAGACCTAACTCCCCCTCTTTTGTCAAAAGGTGGCGCTACTGAGCCCCTGCACCACGCCCGTTTCTGAAACTTTGCACATGTCTACTGGCTAATAAATGTCATGTGTCTGTCGAGTTTCATGCAATTTCAAGTATGTTAAGAGTCTCAAAAGCATCAAAAAAGAATATTAAAGTTTGATGCGTTGCCACGGCAACAGTATCTAAGATATCAATAATCCTTTCACAGGTCTACATCTGCCGTGTGTCTACATTATACACATAAAGTTTGAAGCAAATCGGTTAAAAATAAGAGGGTGATTTCAAAGCATTTTGAAAGTGACACACGTCCTGCTGCCAGTTGGTGGCGCTATAACTTTGACTCACAATAGTCACATCCATGTGATCGGCCTCTTACAACGAACACACTGTGGAAGTTTCATCAAGATCAGTTAATGTATGCTGAAGTTATAATACACTTCCTGTGACCCTTTATTCGCCATAAATTCGTTTCCTCGCCACAGCCAAACCGTTCGAGATATCAAAAATCCCCTGGCAATTTTTCATCCTCAATGTCTTGACTTCATGCACACCGAGTTTGGAGGCAATTGGATCAATTCTCTTGGAGGAGTAGATCACATTCCACAGCATGCGTTTCCAAACAACCCATAATAGCCGACTTCCTGTTGGGCTGGCGTAAAAAGTAAAAGTAGGAAAGTTGTTCGGCCCGATGAGATCTATATATGTACCGAGTTTCATATTATTACATGCAAGCGTGTCTGATTTATGGACCAAGTTTTCGGACCCCGTTCAAGGGGGCGCTGTTGAGCCCCCCTGCCACGCCCGGGTACCAGCTTCAGCCCGGCCCTGATGGCCGCGGGTTCTGACCCGTGTGCAAAGTTTCAAGAGTTTTCGAGCACGTTAAGGGTCTCAAAAGTGCCCGAAAGGTTGACAGAAAAATAAGAATAATAATAAAATATAGCTGCGAGCAGCGATTGCGGGCCCAAGCCGGTGGCACCGCCACCCTGGTGCCTTTAGTTACACTAAAGGCACCGGGGTGGCGGTGTCACCGGCTTGGGCCCTCCATCGCTGCTCGCAGCTATATTTATATATATATATATATATATATATATATATATATATACACATATATATATATATATAATAAAGACGGGAAATTTTACTTGTCTTACCTTATTCTGATTTTATGATACACTCAAAATATTCCACAACAAATCCTTTAAATTTAATGTAAAAATAAAAACGAAAGTAAGCCGTGTTGGTCTCACGTAACCCTCTCATTAGAATAAAAATGTTTCAATATTTGCGATGTATTTGGATGCTAAACTATTCTTTATTATAGGCTTTGTACTTCACTCGTGTTCCATTATCGATGGAAAAAATCATCCTCTTCACACGCGCAAAAATGTGCTTGGAAACATCACAGTGGAGCTCTGCTTACTGTGAATGGTACAAATTGTACTACTGACTATTTAAACAGAGCAGTGTAATTCGTATATGTTATGTTGACTATTTTTATTATTATATTGTATTAGGGCTATAATGAACAGGCTGCGATGTCAAGATTGCAATTCTGGAATGTGTGTGTGTGTGTGTGTGTGTGTGTGTGTGTGTGTGTGTGTGTGTGTGTGACGCGGTTGCGGTTGAACAGTGGACACATAAAAACATAAATAAAATGTATTAGTTTATTCCTACTTCCATAGGAATACATTGAAAATGCTCGCTCTACTCCGCACCATTATCAATGTCTGTGCGGACATCTGTATTTTATTTTCGCTTTTAAGTTAGCGATTTAAAAGCCCTCAGCGGTGTCACACGTCGATTAACCGGTGGGAAAATGTTATCACAGTCACATCCCTAATATATAAATACAATAGGCCTACCTGAAAGAGAATTTTACTTGCCCGACCAGAGTATAGCCTGATTAGAACGTCAATAACAAAACAAATTACTTGGGAATCACTAAAATGAGAGATTATTCTAATTTCATTACATTCATTTTAAGTTGCAATCAGCAGTTAATAATAAATGTCTTACTGATCAATGGTAACAAGGTTGCCCTGCTGAGGCTCATGCAGCTTCTCCAGGAGAATTGTAAACAAATGAGCGCAGCACACAAAAAAGCAACCCAGTTAACAACATACTGACTATAAAAATGACAAATATGGAGTTTTTATATATTTTATAACATATAAGCAACCTCACTTGACGAGTAGGCTACTATTTCCTGAATACAATCACGATTGAAACTGTGACATTGATTTCATACAACAGGTTAATAAACAGTTACAATTAAGTCACTTACATTTTAGATGCAATATTGACTGTTTTTGTTCTGTTTCAGCAGCAAAAATAGTTAAACAAAGATCACAGCAGAACCATCGCGCATCTCACAGCAACTTGTTTTCTCATTACTGAATGATTCAGCATTTTGAAACGAATCGGTTGACTCAAAGATTCAATGGTCAATCCATAAACATCTGTCTCAATCATGAATGACTCAGTCATTCGAACGAATCGTTTGAACGAATGAATCAATGACTCGCTCATTAAGATGGTCGCCTGGCGACACCTAATGGCGGTTTAGTGTTGAAAAGTATCATTCTTTCCAACGTGCACCATTATCAATGTCAGTGCGGATGTCCGTTTTTTACTTTCACTTTTATATTAGCGATTTAAAAGCACCCGCTCGTGTCACACGTCGATTAACCGATGGGAAAATATCCTCACAGTCATACCTAATACATTTATATTTAAATACAATAGGCCTACCTAGTAAAACGTTTTATATACTATTTTGATTTCCTTTTGGACACAAGAGGGCAGTATAGCCCTATGTTTGCTTTTTTGTTGAACCAAATAGCACTAAATAGCCTGTTTTTAACTTTTTCATACTCCTTGAATAGCAAAAACAGAATAAAATGGGTTTAGTTCTAATATTTGTATAATTTTATATAAAAATAAATGGTGTATAATTACATTTTTAGAAGTTATGAGATGTTTCCTGCTTCCTTTTTGACATTAATTTAATCCCTCACCATAGCAAAACCGTTTGAGATATTCAATATCCGTTTACAATTTAGCATCATTAATATATTTGTATCATGTTGAAAAAGTTTGGTGGGAATAAAATAAATAGTTTAAGAGGAGTGGCTAAAAATTCAGAGGCTGATTTTGCAAAAAAAATCCACATTCAGACCAAAATATCTGACTTCCTGATGGCCGGAGCTAATGAATGTAAATTAGAAAGTTGTCCGGCTTGATGAGTACAATATACAAACTATTTTTTTTTTACTGTAGTTAAAACTAACCCGCCCACTTTTGTCAAAAGCATGTTGAAAGTGACACACTTCCTGCTGCCAGTTGGTGGCGCTATAACTTTGACTCACAATAGTTACATCCATCTGATCGGCCTCTTACCACAAACACACTGCTGAAGTTTCATCAAGATCAGTTAATGTATGCAGAAGTTATTCCACTTCGTGTTTCTCTTTTCTCGCCATAAATTCGTTTCCTCGCCACGGCCAAACCGTTCGAGATATCAAAAATCCGTCCGCAATTTAGAATCCTCAATGTCTTGACTTCATGCACACCGAGTTTGGTGGGGATTGGATGAATTCTCTAGGATGAGTACTTCGCATTCCACAGCAAGCGTTTTCCAAACAACCCATAATAGCCGACTTCCTGTTGGGCTGGCGTAAAACTTAGAGCACGAAAGTTGTTCGGCCCGATGATATCTATATGTGTACTGAGTTTCAAATTAATTCATGCAAGCGTGTTTGATCTATGGACCAAGTTTTGGGACCCCGTTCAAGGGGGCGCTGTTGAGCCCCCCTGCCACGCCCGGGTACCAGCTTCAACCCGTCCCTGATGGCAGGGGGTTCCGACTTGTATGTAAAGTTTCAAGAGTTTTTGAGCACGTTAAGGACCCCAAAAGCCCCTGAAACCTTGATTAACAATATAAAAGCAATAGTCAAATCCCCCCTCCCCTCACACACACAGAGACACAGAGAGAGGGAGAGAAAATTCTTCAGAAAATCCACATTCAAACCAAAATATCTCTCTTCCTGTTGGTCGGAGATCGTTAATGTAAATTAGAAAGTTGTCCGTCTTGATGAGAACAATACACATACCAATTTTTGTTGTTGTTGATACAACTAACCCCCCCACTTATGACTAAAGGTGGCGCTACTGAGCCCCTCACCACGCCCATTTCTGAAACTTTGCACATGTCTACGGGCTAATAAATGTGATGTGTCTGTCGAGTTTCATCCAATTTCAAGTATGTTAAGAGTCTCAAAAGCATCAAAAAAGAATATTAAAGTTTGAAGCGTTGCCATGGCAACAGTATTAAAGATATCAAAAATCCTTTCACAGGTCTACATCTGCCGTGTGTTTACATTATACACATAAACTTTGAAGCAAATCGGGTAAAAATAAGAGGGTGATTTCAAAGCATTTTGAAAGGGACACACTTCCTGCTGCCAGTTGGTGGCGCTATAACTTTGACTCACAATAGTCACATCCATGTGATCGGCCTCTTACAACGAACACACTGCTGAAGTTTAATCAAGATCAGTTAATGTATGCAGAAGTTATAACACACTTCCTGTTTCCATTATTCGCCATCAATTCGTGTCCTCGCCACGGCCAAACCGTTCGAGATATCAAAAATCTGTCCGCAATTTAGCATCCTCAATGTCTTGACTTCATGCTGACTGAGTTTGGAGGCGAATGGATGAATTCCCTAGGAGGAGTACATTAAATTCCACAGCATGCGTTTCCAAACAACCCATAATAGCCGACTTCCTGTTGGGCTGGCGTAAAAAGTAAAAGTACGAAAGTTGTTCGGCCCGATGAGATCTATATGTGTACCGAGTTTCATATTATTACATGCAAGCGTGTCTGATTTATGGACCAAGTTTTCGGACCCCGTTCAAGGGGGCGCTGTCGAGCCCCCCTGCCACGCCCGGGTACCAGCTTCAGCCCGGCCCTGATGGCCGCGGGTTCTGACCCGTGTGCAAAGTTTCAAGAGTTTTCGAGCACGTTAAGGGTCTCAAAAGTGCCCGAAAGGTTGACAGAAAAATAAGAATAAGAATAAATATAGCTGCGAGCAGCGATTGCGGGCCCAAGCCGGTGGCACCGCCACCCTGGTGCCTTTAGTTACACTAAAGGCACCGGGGTGGCGGTTTCACCAGCTTGGGCCCTCCATCGCTGCTCGCAGCTATATTTATATATATATATATATATATATATATATATATAACAAAAAAAACAAAAACAATATATATATATATATATATATATATATATATATATATATATATATATTTTTTTTTTTTTTAAGTGTGTTTATATATATATATATATAAACACACTTAAAATATATATATATATATATATTGTTTTTGTTTTTTTTGTTATATATATATATATATATTACATTTTTTGGATGCTAAACATTTGTTTATTATAGGCTTTGTACTTCACTCACGTTCCACTATTGAAGGGAAAAATTATCCTCTTCACATGCGCAAATATGTGCTTGGAAACATCACAGTTTAGCGGTGATTACTGTGTTTAAATAGTCAGTACAATTCATACTATTCAGAGCAGTGTAATTTTTATATGTTAGGTTGACTATTTTATTATTATATTTTATAAAGGCTATAATGAACAGACTGCGATATCAAGATTGCAATGCGCTCGCTCTGCACCATTATCAATGTCCGTGCGGACGAACATATCTTACTTTCGTTTTTAAGTTACCGATTCAAAAGCCCCCAGCGGTGTCACACATCGATTAACCGGTGGGAAAATTTTCCCACAGTCACATCCCTAATATATTTATATATAAATACAATAGGCCAACCTGAAAGAGAATTTTACTTGCCCGACCAGAGTAGCCTGATTAGAACGTCAATGACAAAAAAATAACTTGGGAATCACTAAAACGAGAGATTATTCTAATTTTATTACATTCATTTTAAGTTGCAATCAACAGTTGTTAATAAATGGATTACCAGTAATCAGTTGATCAATGGTAACAAGGTTGCGCTGCTGAGGCTCATGCAGCTTCTCCAGGAGAAATGTAAACAAATGAGATCAGCACACAAAAAACAAACTCAGTTAACAACTTACTGACTATAAAAATGATAAATATGGAGTTTTGATATATTTTATAACAGTTAAGCAACCTCACTTGACGAGAAGGCTGTTTCCTGAATACAATCACGATTGAAACTGTGACATTGATTTCATACAACAGGTTAAAAAACAGTTACAATCAAGTCACTTACATTTTAGATGCAATATTGACTGTTTTTGTTCTGTTTCAGCAGCGAAAATAGTTAAACAAAAAGATCACAGCAGAATCATCACGCGCATCTCTCAGCAATGTGTTTTCTCATTTCTGAATGATTCAGCATTTTGAACGAATCGGTTGACTCAAAGATTGAATGATCAATCCATAAACATATGTCTTAATCATGAATAACTCAGTCATTCAAATGAATCGTTTGAACGAATGAATCAATGACTCACTCATTAAGACGGTCGCCTGGCGACACCTAATGGCAGTTTAGTGTTATGTTTAAAAGTATCATTCTTTCCAACGTGTGTGTGATTTGTGTGTGCAACATTATCAATGTCCGTGCGGACGTCCGTATTTTTCTTTCACTTTTATATTAGCAATTTAAAAGCACCCGCTCGTGTCACACGCCGATTAACCGGTGGGAAAATATCCTCAGACACATACCTAATAAATGTATATTTAAATACAATATTGGCCTACCTGGTAAAAAGTTTTATATACTATTTTGATGTCCTTTTGGACACAAGAGGGCAGAATAGCCCTATGTATGACTTTTTTTTATTTATTTTTTTACTTTACTGTTTTTAATTTTAGATTAAAATTAGAATAAAATTCTTTTTAAAAACAGAAAAAAATGGGTTCAGTTGTAATATTTGTATACTTTTATATAGAAATAAATGGTATATAATTACATTTTTAGAAGATTTTAAGCTTTTAGTGTTTCCTTTTTGGACATTACTTTAATCCCTCGCCATAGCAAAACCGTTTGAGATATTTATTATCCGTTCACAATTTAGCATATTTAATGTATTTTCATCATGTTGAAAAAGTTTGGTGGGAATAAAATAAATGGTTTAAGAGGAGTGGCTAAAAATTCAGAGGCTGATTTAGCAAAAAAATCCACATTCAGACCAAAATATCTGACTTCCTGATGGCCGGAGCTAATGAATGTAAATTAGAAAGTTGTCCGGCTTGATGAGTACAATATACAAACTATTTTTTTTTTACTGTAGTTAAAACTAACCCGCCCACTTTTGTCAAAAGCATGTTGAAAGTGACACACTTCCTGCTGCCAGTTGGTGGCGCTATAACTTTGACTCACAATAGTTACATCCATCTGATCGGCCTCTTACCACGAACACACTGCTGAAGTTTCATCAAGATCAGTTAATGTATGCAGAAGTTATTCCACTTCGTGTTTCTCTTTTCTCGCCATAAATTCGTTTCCTCGCCACGGCCAAACCGTTCGAGATATCAAAAATCCGTCCGCAATTTAGAATCCTCAATGTCTTGACTTCATGCACACCGAGTTTGGTGGGGATTGGATGAATTCTCTAGGAGGAGTACTTCGCATTCCACAGCAAGCGTTTTCCAAACAACCCATAATAGCCGACTTCCTGTTGGGCTGGCGCAAAACTTAGAGCACGAAAGTTGTTCGGCCCGATGAGATCTATGTGTGTGCCGAGTTTCATATTAATTCATGCAAGCTAGTTTGATCTATGGAGCAAGTTTTCGGACCCCATTCCAGGGGGCGCTGTTGAGCCCCCCTGCCACGCCCGGGTACCAGCTTCAGCCAGGCCCTGATGGCCGCAGGTTCCGACTTGTATGAAAAGTTTCAAGAGTTTTTGAGCACGTTAAGGACCCCAAAAGCCCCTGAAACCTTGATTAACAATATAAAAGCAATAGTCAAATCCCCCCTCCCCTCACACACACAGAAACACAGAGAGAGGGAGAGAAAATTCTTCAGAAAATCCACATTCAAACCAAAATATCTCTCTTCCTGTTGGTCGGAGATCGTTAATGTAAATTAGAAAGTTGTCCGTCTTGATGAGAACAATACACATACCAAGTTTTGTTGCTGTTGATAAAACTAACCCCCCCACTTATGACTAAAGGTGGCGCTACTGAGCCCCTCACCACGCCCGTTTCTGAAACTTTGCACATGTCTACGGGCTAATAAATGTGATGTGTCTGTCGAGTTTCATCCAATTTCAAGTATGTTGAGAGTCTCAAAAGCATCAAAAAAGAATATTAAAGTTTGAAGCGTTGCCATGGCAACAGTATTAAAGATATCAAAAATCCTTTCACAGGTCTACATCTGCCGTGTGTTTACATTATACACATAAACTTTGAAGCAAATCGGGTAAAAATAAGAGGGTGATTTCAAAGCATTTTGAAAGGGACACACTTCCTGCTGCCAGTTGGTGGCGCTATAACTTTGACTCAC
Source organism: Leuciscus idus (assembly GCA_021554675.1). Classification (NCBI taxonomy): domain Eukaryota; kingdom Metazoa; phylum Chordata; class Actinopteri; order Cypriniformes; family Leuciscidae; genus Leuciscus; species Leuciscus idus. The sequence continues at coordinate 52,462,790 of CM038622.1, read as the reverse complement.
AATAGTCACATCCATGTGATCGGCCTCTTACAACGAACACACTGCTGAAGTTTAATCAAGATCAGTTAATGTATGCAGAAGTTATAACACACTTCCTGTTTCCATTATTCGCCATCAATTCGTGTCCTCGCCACGGCCAAACCGTTCGAGATATCAAAAATATGTCCGCAATTTAGCATCCTCAATGTCTTGACTTCATGCTGACTGAGTTTGGAGGCGAATGGATGAATTCCCTAGGAGGAGTACATTAAATTCCACAGCATGCATTTCCAAACAACCCATAATAGCCGACTTCCTGTTGGGCTGGCGTAAAAAGTAAAAGTACGAAAGTTGTTCGGCCCGATGAGATCTATATGTGTACCGAGTTTCATATTATTACATGCAAGCGTGTCTGATTTATGGACCAAGTTTTCGGACCCCGTTCAAGGGGGCGCTGTCGAGCCCCCCTGCCACGCCCGGGTACCAGCTTCAGCCCGGCCCTGATGGCCGCGGGTTCTGACCCGTGTGCAAAGTTTCAAGAGTTTTCGAGCACGTTAAGGGTCTCAAAAGTGCCCGAAAGGTTGACAGAAAAATAAGAATAAGAAGAAATATAGCTGCGAGCAGCGATTGCGGGCCCAAGCCGGTGGCACCGCCACCCTGGTGCCTTTAGTTACACTAAAGGCACCGGGGGTGGCGGTGTCACCGGCTTGGGCCCTCCATCGCTGCTCGCAGCTATATTTATATATATATATATATATATATATATATATATATATATATTTATATATGTGTGTATATATATATATATATATATATACACATATATAAATGTAACAATACATATATATATATATATATATATATATATATATATATATGAAGAGTTCAGATGCAAAAGCCTCTAAGTGCCATCTGAAATTTTCTTCTAGAATGATCATTTTTATCAAGCTCGTATATTTAAGTTCAGTTATTTCTCTTAAATGACAATTAATAGGTAATTTTCATTGCCATTTAAGTGAAATTACTGAACTTAAATATACAAGCTTGATAAAAATGATCATTCTAGAAGAAAATTTCAGATGGCACTTAGAGGCTTTTGCATCTGAACCCTTCATATATATATATATATATGTGTGTGTGTATATATATATATATATATATAGCTGCTAGCATATTATATATATATATTCATTCCTACTTCCATAGGAATTCATTGAAAACGCTCGCTCTGCTCCGCACCATTATCAATGTCTGTGCGGACGATCATATTTTACTTTCGTTTTTAAGTTAGCGATTCAAAAGCCCCCAGCGGTGTCACACGTTGATTAACCGGTGGGGAAATATTCTCACCGTCACAAACCTAGTATATTTTCATATAGATACAATAGGCCTACCTGATTTTGAACACAAGAGGGCAGTATAGCACTATGAATTACGTAATTTATTTTTTGGACTAAAAAAACATTCTGGATGTTTTTAAACTTAAACAATTATTAAATAGAAAAAAAATGAATAAAATGGGTTTAGTTCTGATATTTGTATAATTTTATATAGAAATACATGGTGTATAATTACATTTTTAGAAGATAGGATTTTAGTGTTTCCTTTTTTGACATTACTTTAATCCCTCGCCATAGCAAAACCGTTTGAGATATTTATTATTCGTTTACAATTTAGCATCTTTAATGTATTTTCATCATGTTGAAAAAGTTTTGTGGGAATAAAATAAACCACTTAAGAGGACTGGGTAAAAATTCAGAGGCTGATTTTGCAAAGAAATCCAAATTCAAACCAAAATATCTGACTTCCTGTTGGTCTGAGCTAATGACTGTAAATTAGAAAGTTGTCCGGCTTGATGAGACCAATATACGTACTGATTTTTATAACTGTGGGTAAAACTAACCCCCCCACTTTTGTCAAAAGTATTTTGAAAGTGACACACTTCCTGCTACCAGTTGGTGGCGCTATAACTTTGACTCACAATAGTTACATCCATCTGATCGGCCTCTTACCACGAACACACTGCTGAAGTTTCATCAAGATCAGTTAATGTGTGCAGAAGTTATAACACTTCGTGTTTCTCTTTTCTCGCCATAAATTCGTTTCCTCGCCACGGCCAAACCGTTCGAGATATAAAAAATCCGTCCGCAATTTAGCATCCTCAATATCTTGACTTCATGCTGACCGAGTTTTGTGGGGATTGGACGAATTCTCTAGGAGGAGTATTTCACATTCCACAGCAAGCGTTTTCCAAACAACCCATAATAGCCGACTTCCTGTTGGGCTGGCGCAAAACTTAGAGCACGAAAGTTGTTCGGCCCGATGATATCTATATGTGTGCTGAGTTTCATATTAATTCATGCAAGCTAGTTTGATCTATGGACCAAGTTTTCGGACCCCATTCCAGGGGGCGCTGTTGAGTCCCCCTGCCACGCCCGGGTACCAGCTTCAACCCGTCCCTGATGGCAGGGGGTTCCGACTTGTATGTAAAGTTTCAAGAGTTTTTGAGCACGTTAAGGACCCCAAAAGCCCCTGAAACCTTGATTAACAATATAAAAGCAATAGTCAAATCCCCCCTCCCCTCACACACACAGAGACACAGAGAGAGGGAGAGAAAATTCTTCAGAAAATCCACATTCAAACCAAAATATCTCTCTTCCTGTTGGCCGGAGATCGTTAATGTAAATTAGAAAGTTGTCCGTCTTGATGAGAACAATACTCATACCAAGTTTTGTTGCTGTTGATAAAACTAACCCCCCCACTTATGACTAAAGGTGGCGCTACTGAGCCCCTCACCACGCCCGTTTCTGAAACTTTTCACATGTCTACGGGCTAATAAATGTGATGTGTCTGTCGAGTTTCATCCAATTTCAAGTATGTTAAGAGTCTCAAAAGCATCAAAAAAGAATATTAAAGTTTGAAGCGTTGCCATGGCAACAGTATTAAAGATATCAAAAATCCTTTCACAGGTCTACATCTGCCGTGTGTCTACATTATACACATAAACTTTGAAGCAAATCGGGTAAAAATAAGAGGGTGATTTCAAAGCATTTTGAAAGGGACACACTTCCTGCTGCCAGTTGGTGGCGCTATAACTTTGACTCACAATAGTCACATCCATGTGATCGGCCTCTTACAACGAACACACTGCTGAAGTTTAATCAAGATCAGTTAATGTATGCAGAAGTTATAACACACTTCCTGTTTCCATTATTCGCCATCAATTCGTGTCCTCGCCACGGCCAAACCGTTCGAGATATCAAAAATCTGTCCGCAATTTAGCATCCTCAATGTCTTGACTTCATGCTGACTGAGTTTGGAGGCGAATGGATGAATTCCCTAGGAGGAGTACATTAAATTCCACAGCATGCGTTTCCAAACAACCCATAATAGCCGACTTCCTGTTGGGCTGGCGTAAAAAGTAAAAGTACGAAAGTTGTTCGGCCCGATGAGATCTATATGTGTACCGAGTTTCATATTATTACATGCAAGCGTGTCTGATTTATGGACCAAGTTTTCGGACCCCGTTCAAGGGGGCGCTGTCGAGCCCCCCTGCCACGCCCGGGTACCAGCTTCAGCCCGGCCCTGATGGCCGCGGGTTCTGACCCGTGTGCAAAGTTTCAAGAGTTTTCGAGCACGTTAAGGGTCTCAAAAGTGCCCGAAAGGTTGACAGAAAAATAAGAATAAGAAGAAGAAGAATAATAATAAATAATCCTACCGAAAACAATAGGGCCTTCGCCCTTTCAGGGCTTGGGCCCTAATAATAATAAATAATTCTACCGAAAACAATAGGGCCTTCGCCCTTTCAGGGCTTGGGCCCTAATAAATAATCCTACCGAAAACAATAGGGCCTTCGCCCTTTCAGGGCTTGGGCCCTAATAATAATAATAATAATAATAATAATAATCCTAACGAAAACAATAGGGCCTTCGCCCTTTCAGGGCTTGGGCCTTAATAATAAATAATTCTACCGAAAACAATAGGGCCTTCGCCCTTTCAGGGCTTGGGCCCTAATAATAATAAATAATCCTACCGGAAACAATAGGGCCTTCGCCCTTTCAGGGCTTGGGCCCTAATAATCCTACCGGAAACAATAGGGCCTTCGCCCTCTCAGGGCTTGGGCCCTAATAATCCTACCGGAAACAATAGGGCCTTCGCCCTTTCAGGGCTTGGGCCCTAATAATAATAATCCTACCGGAAACAATAGGGCCTTCGCCCTTTCAGGGCTTGGGCCCTAATAATAATCCTACCGGAAATAATAGGGCCTTCGCCCTTTCAGGGCTTGGGCCCTAATAATAATAAATAATCCTACCGGAAACAATAGGGCCTTCGCCCTTTCAGGGCTTGGGCCCTAATAATAAACAGAGCAATTCCAAGAGGGTCCTCACACCATCGGTGCTCGGGCCCTAATAATAATAATAATAAACAGAGCAATTCCAAGAGGGTCCTCACACCATCGGTGCTCGGGCCCTAAATATTATTACAATTTAAAATAATGGTTCTCTTTTTTAATATATTTTAAAATGTAATTTATTTTTGTGATGCAAAGCTGAATTTTCATCAGCAAGTACTCCAGTCTTTGGTGTCTTATGATCCTTCAGAAATCATTCTAATATGATGATTTGATACTCAGTTATTATCAATGATGGAAACAGTTGTGCTGTTTAATATATTTTTTTGGAATACTTTTTTCAGGATTCATTGATGAGTAAAACGTTAACAGCATTTATTCATTAAAACAGCATTTATTCAAAATAAAAACATTTCTAACAATATAAATCGTTACCATCACCTTTTATCAATTTAACGCATCCTTGTTGAATTAAAGTACTAATTTCTTAAAAAAAAAATAGTTATTGTTCCCAAACTTTTGAACGGTAGTGTATATTGTTACAAAAGATTTCTATTCTAAATAAATACAGTTCTTTTTAACTTTTTATTCATCAAATAATCCTGAAAAAAGTATCTCAGGTTATAAAAAAAAATATTAAGCAGCACAACTGTTTCCAACATTGATCATAAATCAGCATATTAGACTCATTTCTGAAGGATCATAAGACACCAAAGACTGGAGTACTTGCTGATGAAAATTCAGCTTTGCATCACAAAAATAAATTACATTTTAAAGTATATTAAAAAAGAGAACCATTATTTTAAATTGTAATAATATTTCATAATATTACTGTTTTTTATATATATATATATTTTTTTTTTTTTAACTGCAGGCTTGATGAGCATAAGAGACTTCTTTCAAAAACATTAAAAATAGTAACGTTTCCAAACTTTTGACTGGTACTGTATATATATATATATATATATATATATATATATATATATATATATATATATATATATATATATATATATATATATTAGAGGTGGGCATAGATTAATTTTTTTAATCTAGATTAATCTAGATTAATTTTGAAATTAATCTAGATTAATCTAGATTAAAATGGCTCATTTGAATTCTGCCGAAGGCATTCAGAATATGTGTGCTACCCAAATAATGACTATAAAAGTCTTGAGAAAGCTGTTCTACTCATAGACTGTAAAAGGTTACTACTATACTGTTACCGTCCATAGGAAACATTAGGTAGGCCTATGTTATTATCAACTACTATAGGCTATCAATTAGGGATGGGCGATATGGCCTAAAATCTATATTGTGATATACATTGCAGCCTCTTGCGATAACGATATACAGTATATTATAATAAAACCATTTCAGAACAGATTACACAGACCCATGCTAAACAACTGCTAAATGTATTTTTTTTTAAAGGGTGTATGTAGTTTTGAGAACATATGTGCAAAACTGTAAGTATACAACATAATTTTGCAGATAAATAAAATTTAAGTACACTAGCTGCAGAGACTTAAGTAGGTCTAATGTTTATTATGGCTTGGAGCTTATGAAACCCCAAATTTAAAATTAGAATATTGTCTAACTGATGTCTTTTCAGTTAAAAAGAAACACAACAACGATTCTTAAAATCGAGATTATGTGCTACACCACTAAGATATATTGGAATGGGAATAATACGCGCGCGCTGGTATTCAGTGATATCATGTTTCGTTTTGAATTTGAGGTGGTAGAACGGATTAGTCGTGTGTTAACTTACCGAACTGTTACCCCACACACTCTGTATATAGTTTGCTGCTGCTCGTCTGACGGCTTAAACCCGAACCAAGTCCAAATAATGGATGTTGCACCGATCTTTTTCACCAGCTTTCACTTTCAGCCGTGTTTACTTAAGATGACGACGAATATGCGTTGCAGCCGGGTTTACCTCGCGGCCGCGGGTAGATTGCGTCATCATAGCTTGTGTAGTATAGAGCCATCTCCCAACCCAACTTGGAGAATAGATTAACGGCGATATTTTTTTTTATCGCGCGATACGAGTCTCGCGTTAACGCAGCACGTTAACGCCGATAACGGCCCACCACTAATATATATATATATATTATGGAATAGAAAAGCACAACAAGTAGCCACAAGCTACATGACACAATTTAATTGATTAATATTACACTTTTACTTAAAGCTCACTTTAAAAAAAACATCGAGTATTTGTATCATATTCCGGTTGCGGTTTAAAATGGTTTCAAGTCCAAAAATGATTTTGAAATATGTTATATTTAGCATTTTATATGAAGCTATGGTCTATCCTTACCTAGCATGCATGCATACTGTAAACATTCTTTATTCATATATAAAAAAAATAAAAAGAAAAAAAAATTGCACGAAAATCACACACTTGAAATCGTGCATTTATTAGCTTCTTGTTTCAGGTGAAGAGATGTTACTTTAGCTTTGTTATCACGGATGTCAGAATGAGGAAGTGTACATATGACCACGTCATGCAGAAGGGCAGGATTATCGTCAAGTTGGATCATGTGAGATGATTGACAGCTGTACAGCGAATGAGAGAGCGCTGAGTTCATAACTGACGCAAATCAAGAAGAGGAGACACACATCTCGCTGTGTTTACTGTTTGAGTTCAGATCGCATAATTCAGTGGAAAATGAATAGAAATGTTATTCTGTATGATGAAATATTTTACAATCATGTGATAAAGAATCATTATTTCTCCAAATATGCACACCATTGGACTAATAGCCCTGGCAGATGCTGTATATTGCATGTATTTGAACACAAATAAACTGGAGAAGACGTGAATGAATGCTTTATGAGTGATGATTTCTATTCAAAATAATGAACGTTACAGATTAATTATTTTGCACTCCTGGCATAAATTAAGAAATTAATGTCACTGTAAACCAGTTTAATCATAAACAGTGGTCAAATATCGAAGCTGGAGTCTTAAACCTTTCTAATGATGCTCAGTTTATCCAGATCAAGTAAGAGTGCGATGTTTTAATGAGTAATGAATGTTGAACAACAATAATCTGGGCCCGTCTGTGATCTTTGCCGCGAAAGGGGATAAACACAATATCCAACTTGTAGCAGTTTGATATGGCTTTATATCAGAATGATATTGCACGGCTATGAGTGTGATATATACATTAAAAGTATACCGAAAAAAGACAGAAAGTAACTTTAGGGTGCATTTGTATGAAAGACAACAACTCCCACAATGCACCACATTGCACAGCTCCGCAAGCCACTCCCACTAATCCAGAACAGCGCACATGAGGTATCCGCCTATCAGAGAAATCACTCTTCCATCTACAAGGCTAGCTACCACCAGAGCTTGAAATTCACTTCACACAAAATGTCTAGTTAGTTGGCGAACTCATTAGTGAATTACTCCTCGTTTGTATTTCTTTCGAAATGGTGAATTATTGCATGGTACCGGGATGTTCAGTCAGAACATATGCAGTGCGAAAAAAGGATGGTTCACAACACAAACGTCCGTGTCCTCGTCTGATTCAGAGATTTCGTCCAGGAGAAATTGGCATTGTTGAAATTCTTTGCAGCAGATGGACTCTATCTCTGTGTCCGTAGTCGCACAGTGAGAGCACAGGCACCACCAGTCCGCCCCAGCTCGAGCCAGTCTGGGCTCCTCGTCCGCGACAGGCAGGTCTTCTGCCTCCTGTTCCTCCATCAGCCTCCGCTGTTCTTCGCTATATTGCGGCTCGTAAAAGTAGCCATGAACATCTGATTCGAGCATCAGACATAAGAAATCCTGTTCTTCCATATATTATTAAGTTCCTTCCGCCATTGTCGTAACTTCACATCTGGCTCCATAGCGCCTGTTAGCTTAGCTTCCAAACAAGATGGAGGATATTGCTTTTAGTTTCAGAAAGTGAAGTCCCACCCACTGATCTGTAATAGGTCTGTAGCGTGAGTGGGTCCCACCCCCTGGAAAAATGAGGAACAAGTGTTTGTAGTCTCAACCCCTCTACAAAGATATGGGACTTCCTGCTTAGAATGACGCAAAATGACGATTTTTGCGTCATTGTAAGCAGGAACTGCAACACTGAAATCCCTATTTCTCCCGTCTAAGGGGAAAATGAGGGAATAATACACGACCATTCAAAAATATGACTGGGTTTCTAAAGATACAAGGCTTGATGCAAATGGGTGAAGTCTCCCTTTAAGAAGACGTGGTGACCAGTGTTGTAGTCGAGACCAGCTCACTCGAGTCCGAGTCGAGTCCGAGACCAGAGAGGTTCGAGTCCGAGTCCGAGTCGAGACCGAGACCAGAGAGGTTGGATAACCTAAGGTTGGGTCTAAAAACCAGACCTAAAGATATCTTCAAGAATATGTAAAATATTTGGTTGTAACAATAAAATTGGCACCATACTCAAACAGTAAATCAAATATATCATGGTCATTTTATTACAATTATTACTTATACAATTATCAATCAGTAAGTGCTCTTGTCCACATAACATTGTTGTATCACTATACAGTAAGACCAGATAACATTTATATCTGTATGTTCAACTGTAACAAAACTTCTAACCTTTAAGCTTAAGTGTTTTAGTCCACAAAACATTGTTGCACCACTATACGTACACATAACATTACTGTACCACTATACCTGTATGTTCAACTGTAACAAAACGTTTAACCTTTAAGCTAAACAAATGACTGCTAATATCCTTACAATGTCTTGAATTAATATGTACACTTGAAGAAGTTGTAAAGATTACAGATGCGCATTATTACTTTTCAAAAATATAAGTGAGGAGACCATCCTGCTACCCAACCGAGCACGATGTGGTCTCATGATCAATCCACCCCGACTAAAAATTCTCTCTACTGGTGCAGAGGAAGCTGGGATTGACAAAAGTTTCACTGCTAGTGCATGCAGTTGGGGATATTTGTCCTTGTTTTTAGACCAGAAGACAAGTGCTGTGTCACTACACGGATCCTGAATGTCACTTAAGTATTTACTTATCTGATCAGAGATACTGGCATCCACCGTAAGATTACGCTGGGTTTTGTGGGCTTTGTAGCGGGCTACTAGCCGTGGCAATTTGGTTGGTGGTGGAGAATTCTTTGATGAAGAATCATCTGCATTCGTCTGCTGAGTAGCTTCTACACCATCTGCCACACTCTCTACAGCTGAGATCAGTGCATCTTAAAAAAACAGTATAATACAATATTGCATAAATATTTGGATGAGTTTTGCTGAGGTCATCATTAAGAAAAAATATATTTTTAACTATGATAATGAATTAAATGCCAATTTAAAAATATTGCAATATATTTGTGACCCTGTCTATGAAATCCAGACTAAGGTCTCATAATATAATGAGTTTAAGAGCATCACAACTTAATTTCAATATGATTTTAAACTTTGAAACCTTGGCCTCACGCAGACACATAATTCCAAGGCTATATTTTTACAGAATGTTCTTTACCTTATGTACAATGATTTTGTGTAGAAAACATTAGCCTAATTCACAAAATAATGATATATTATTTATATATTATTTAATTATATATTTATAATTTATAATGTTAAAGTGGAATTAAAATACAGTGAAATACTATACTTGTCAGAGTCCTCTTTACATCTTCTCTGAACTTCTTTAGGGATGGAGCATCACCGTTGGTAACATCCAAGTCAATCCAGTTCAGACCAAATTGCGGATCAAGCATTGCAGAAAGAAAGTACACATCTTGGTAAAAAGGCATGGGTGCTTCACATTCACTGTCTCTGGCCATTTTAGCCTTCACAAATATTCCTGAAAATCTTCTTTGTAGAGAGATGTGAAGGGCCTTAATTAAAGGCTGGCACTGGCATCTTATCTCACCCATTTTCAGAAGATGTGTGTTTAAGTCTAAAACAATAGGAACCACCATGCTTATGGTCACAGACTTCTCGCCTTGTGTTAGGTCAGTTGCTTCTGAAAATGGTCTAAGAATTGCACTCAGTTCTTGAAGTTGGTTCCATTCACGGAGTGTAAGCACCACATTTTCAAATTCTTTACCACAGACCTCTGCCAGAATTTTGTAGTCAAGACTTGTGATGGCCTGCACCTGCTTGAACGTTGAATTCCAGCGTGTAACGTTCGCCACTGGAATTGACTTCCCACTGCCAAAAGTATCTTTGAAGCAGTTCTTGAAAGTAGTGCTGCTGTGCAGTAGAGAAGTGAGCTTAGATGCTTTTGCTATGGCCAGTGATATGGATTTGGCTTCCTTTAGCCCATCACCAATCACCAGCTGAAGAGAGTGGGCAAAGCATGACAAACGCTGTCTTGACCTGGCCATGTCTAACAAGGTTTCTTGGTTGTTGTCTAAATCCTCTCACAGCTCCTCATCATCCAAGTTGTCCATATCTTCCTCATTTTCATCTGCATGGTCAACAGATTGCTGAGGTAACCTCACTTTAAAGGCACATTTCATGTTTGCCGCGTTATCTGTTATGATGTAATCAATCTTGCTTGTAATCCCGTACTCATCTGTTATGTCATCAAAAGCCATTGAAATGTTTTCACCAGTGTGTCTACTTGGAAAATGTCTACAATCTAAAAGAAATGAGTCCAGCTTGTAAACATCCCCTCACTAGTATTGCAAACATGTGCAGTAATTCCAAGGAATGAGCGCATTGTTCTGTCTGACCATATGTCAACAGTTACTGAGACGGAGCTGTGTTTCTTCAAGATTTCACAAATTTGCATCTTAACCTTTCCAACTAAATCTGGAATACATTTCTCAGCAATTGTCGTTCTTGAAATTGGCACATACTTCATATCCAGTGTGTGACGAAAGTGTCGGAAGTGTTCATTCTCAATTATAGATAAAGGCAAGGTACAACCAATTATCAAGTCATTGATGATTGCTTGACTGATTGCTCTTTGGCGACTTGAGTCAGGACTGTAATGCTGAGAAGTGCAAAATGATGACTCTATACTTTGTGCAGTTTGTGGTGCACTTCTGTTAGATTCTGTATGCAAGCCTCTCTTGTACTCAGTAAGCCTTGAAAAGAAAAAAAAAAAACAGTGTTATCCATTTATGAAACAACAGAATTAACAATTTACATACAGATCTTGCTAATCAGCCATATTTACATCAAAAGAGCTTTGGGTATTTCATTATGTTTAAAAAGTATTAATAATGCAGATCATACTCATTTGACTGTGCTATTTTATTGCTAAGTTAAGTTTTAAACTGAAGAAAACACCAACAAAATGATGTTTTATTAACAAAGTTCGGGAGGAGCAGGTTCAGATAATTAACCAAATTATGCACAGCTGGAGATTAATCAGTAATCAACTCAATGACAGAGTATAAATTCACAGCAGACCTATCTCTGTTCATTGAAAGTTTGTCAGCATTTGGCTGCGCCCTATCTTGCCAAGATGTCCGAATCAAGCTCTCCCATCCGATGAAGGAATTTTCCGTCCTTTTGGAATATTTGCCAGAATCCTCGGGTGTTATATTACGGGCGTCAAGCCAAATAAACGGGTCTTTGCCACCACGGGCGAAATACCAGCGATCTTCTTCCGCATTTTTTTTTTTTTTTTTTTTTTTTTTTTTCTAAACCAGATCATTCAAGTAACGTTTTTCCCTGCCATGGAGAATGGTCATAGGGCCTGCAAGCACCACGCTCGCGTTTCGGGCAATGCCGCCCTCTTCACGCGAAAGAACGGGCTTCTCCAACAGCTCCAGGCCGAAGCCGCAGGCCCTCAAAGACCAGCGCCGCAGATTCAGTACCGGTCGACCAGCCTACGCTCTCAACCCCGTTGGCTGAACACCGCGAGCGCTCCGCTCCGTGGTTAAATTTCGCATCGCATTCAGTTGTTCAGTTATAACGAGGGGGACACGTTTTAAATGGTGTCGGTCCAAATTATATTCTGTCATTAACGCGCTGCTTTCTTGTGACTAAAACTCACAAGTAGGCCTACAGTAGCTCGCGGCCTCGTGCATTACGTGCTGAACGCATGCGCTCAGAATCTTTAACCTAACTTGTATCATTAACCATGTCCTGCAATTTATCTGCATAAATCGCGTAGAAACTTAGTTATAGCATAAATGTTTTTATACATGGTTACAAGCAATGTGCTTTACACCAATAGTTCAATGATCCTTAAATGAAACAAAATGAAACAAACACAAAGTGCCTAAACTAAATTCAGGCAAAGAGTTGTCTTTTACGTAAGCTGTCTCCTTAGAAACCAGCAACAGATAAACGAACAATCGTTATCAAAAATCAGAGTGTACTTGACGTTGTTAATCATCGGTTCTCTGTAACTCTGGCTATTTGCTCCATTGCCGCAGCAGTGATGTTTTCTTCTGCTACCACAGGTTTTATCTTACTCCGGCTTTTTCTCCATTGCCGCAACAGTGTCTCCTCTGCTCCCGCAGGAGCTCTGTTCCCTTAGCTAATCTTGTTTACTGCCACTGCAGTGTCTCCTCTGCTCCCACAGGATTTCCGTTTCTCTCGCTAATTTTCTCCCCTGCCACAGCAGTGATGTCTCCTCTGCTCCTGCAGGAACTGTTTCTCCGGCTAATTCTCCTCTGCTCCCGCAGGTTTTCTGTATAATTCCTGCTCAGCTCAGCTACCGTTCGGACGCTCTTGCTTACTGCTCCGCGCTTTGCTCTATCGCTTTCATATTTTATCTTCTATATTTTTATATTTTAGCTCCTTTTATCACCTAATTTTAACTTCAGCAAATCAGCACAGTGCTCAAACGACAAAGTTTGGATTACCACAAAAACGCAGAATTCTTCTACCCGACCAGCTTACATTCCGGGGAAAGGAAAACACAACTGCCTACAAGGATAAGAGAGAAAATGCCTCTTCTGGAATCTACTTGCTGCACTAACTGCCACAGACTTTTACAAAGGATTGCAGTTCTTGAAACAAAGTTATTTACGGGACCACCAAACCAGACGGAACACACAACAGAGCTTCGTCATGGACACCCTCAGCATATAGCCGGTGAGTCCCATGAAACTAGTGCTCCTCGACAGGTAGAGAAACAAGCCGATCGACTTACAAATCGATGGCACAAACAGGGAGCGAGACCCAAAGGCACTCGAGACATCAGATTGTCACGAGCCCCACATATTGCCGCAGTAGCATCCTCTACCCCAGATACAGCTCTGACAAGGATTGCAAACACTGGTCTCCCACCAACACCTATACATCTTGAGAACAGATTTGAAGTACTAATGAATGTAAATGAGGAATCCCCAAACGTGATGAATGTGATCGAACACAGACTGTATCAGCCAGTAGCTAACACTGATGCTAACTGGCGCTCAAGGTCGAGCAGACAGCGGCACTCAGCTCAGAGCGCAGCCGAGCCCAGGACTCTGATAGTGGGGGACTCCATAATCAGAAACATTAGCAGCAGGGATACAACTACATGCTGCCTTCCACAAGCAACAACTTCTGATATAAACAGGGAACTTCAGAACATTCTGATGAAACATAAGACTGCAAATCGACTCATAATTCATGTGGGGAAGAATGATATTCATAAAGAGCAGTCAGAACTCCTGAAGAAGGATTTCAATGAACTTTTTGAAACACTTAAAAGACTGAAAGTTCAAACATTCATCAGTGGACCACTCCCAGCAAGAGGGACAAACAGGTTTTCACGGTTGCTTGGGATTAATACATGGCTGCAAAAAACCTGCAATATAAAAGGAGTAAACTTCATTGACAACTTCAATCTTTTCTGGAGTCAGAGACAACTATTTCATCGGGATGGCCATCACCCAAACAAACTTGGTTCAAGAGTGTTAAAGGACAATATCGACTTCTCCCTCAATCATCCTTCTGCAGTGTGTGTCAATCTGAACGACACACACACACCTGGAAACAGTATGAATGAACACGGGACTTCACTTCAGCAGCAAAATGGACGTGCGGTTGACATATCACACAAGGACAATGATAACACCACTGAGCCACAACAACCTCTGCTCACGGACACAATCTCAGCTGAGCCCTGCCCACAGAGCTCACCACAGACAGACATATTAGAACTGCTCCAAGATTCAGCACCCAAGGACGACTTCCTGGAAAACAGCCAGGGAAGCCAGGACAGCATATCACAGCCTCCTATAACACCTGAGCAACAGCCCCTTTCACCAGATACTTTCTCACTCTCGCCAGCAACTCCACTTCTGTGCTTCTCACAGAAAATGGAAGAACTAGTGCATGCTGGAACCAGACTATCCCACTCTTTTGCTGCAAGCCCCCAGATACCAACCAAAAATCGTCAGGCACCTCAAACACCGAAGCCTGCGCGCCGAGCTCGCCCGCCCCCTCCTGTGAGAGCTCTTCGGCCTCTTCGGCCAAAACGCCAGGGCCCACACCCTCCTCCATCTGCTCGAGGTGAACCAAAAACAACTGATACCAGCTCTCAGTGATGTGTTTTGGGTTCCTACTATGATAACAGTAACTTTCTCAAATGTTTACAGAACAAGCGGGAACCCAGTGTGCCTGTATCTTTCTCTATTGCTGTTCTATTACAAGATAGAAAGTCTAAGGCCTTCAATAGCCATATAGCAAACCCAACTAATCTGGTGCCTATTACATGTCAAACTAAGATTGCTGTGGGGACAAAAAGTAAGACTGTTAAGTTAGCACTTTTAAACATTCGCTCACTTAAAAATAAATCACTTCTAGTCAACGACTTAATAACCACAAACAACCTGGACTTTATGTTTCTAAATGAAACCTGGCTAGAAGACAGCTGCAGTGCAACAATCCTCAATGAAACAGCCCCTCCTAACTTTACTTTTATGAGTGTCTGCAGAGCTGTTAAGAGAGGTGGGGGTCTAGCTGCTCTTTTTAAAGATATCTATCAATGTAAGCAAATATCATTTGGGAATTACCCGTCTTTCGAATATCTGGGTACTGTGTTAAAAGGTGCTCCTCGCATTTTACTTATCATTATTTACAGGCCTCCAAAATATTCTCCAGCCTTTGCTGAGGACTTGACAGAACTGTTATCAACAATTACCTCAGAGTTTGACTGTTTTGCCATTGCTGGAGATTTTAACATTCACATAGATAATGCAGAAAACAATATGGCAAAAGAAATCAAAACTGTTTTAAAAACTTTTGATCTGACTCAGCATGTACATGGACCCACACACAATCATGGACACACTCTAGATTTACTTATCAGTAAGGGTCTAAACATTTCATCGATTGTTATTAAGGATGTAGCACTGTCTGATCATTTCTGTATTTTCTTTGATATATTGATCTCTCCTGCCACTGAAGCTAGATCTGTGTCTGTCAAGAAGAGATGCTTAAATGAGAACACTAGTGTACTATTTATGAAGGCTATATCCTTAACACCAAGCATATCTGCTGACTCTGTTGATTTTCTCCTTGATTCTTTTAACTCAAAAGTTAAAAATATAATTGATGATATTGCTCCTGTTAAAGTCAGGAAGAAGAGTGGCAGACAAAAAGCACCTTGGAGAAACTCAACAGCAGTGCAACATATGAAAAGACAATGCAGAAAAGCAGAGCGCATGTGGCGGAAGACAAAACTTGTAGTCCATTATAACATCTACAAAGACAGCCTGCATGCTTTCAATATGGAACTAGGCAAAGCTAGACAGACTTTCTTCTCAAATATTATAAACAGCAATTTAAACAACACACGCACTCTTTTTGCTACTGTAGAGAGACTGACAAACCCCCCAAGCCAGATTCCTAGTGAAATGCTCTCAAACAGCAAGTGCAGTGAGTTTGCTTCTTTCTTCTCTGAGAAAATCAATAATATCAGAAAGGTGATCAGCACATCCTTGAGTTGCACTGAGGTCAGACAGATCAGACCACCTGAGAAAGTAGTTACTATGTCTGACTTCAAAGAAATTGATGGCAAAATTTTGGAAGAAACCGTACAACACCTTAAAACATCAACATGCGCCCTTGACACACTTCCCACATCTTTTTTCAAAAGTGTGCTAAACAGTTTAGAAGCAGATCTTCTAGAAGTGGTAAATGCCTCACTTCTCTCTGGGAGTTTTCCAAACTCCCTGAAAACTGCAGTTGTCAAGCCCCTCCTGAAAAAGAGCAATCTGGATAAGACCATATTAAGCAACTATAGACCGATCTCAAATCTTCCTTTCATAGGCAAGATCATTGAAAAAGTTATCTTCAATCAGCTGAACAAATTCTTAAGCTCGAATGGATACTTTGACAATTTTCAATCTGGTTTCCGACCGCACCACAGCACAGAGACAGCGCTCATAAAGATAATAAACGATATTCGCTTAAATACTGATTCAGGAAAATTATCAGTGCTGGTACTACTCAACCTCAGTGCTGCATTTGACACTGTCGATCATAACATACTTCTTGACAGGCTGGAAAACTGGGTGGGGCTTTCTGGGATAGTCCTAAAATGGTTCAGGTCATACTTAGATGGGAGAGGTTATTATGTGAGTATAGGAGACCATAAGTCTGAGTGGACATCCATGACATGCGGAGTCCCTCAAGGCTCAATTCTTGCGCCACTCCTGTTCAACCTGTATATGCTCCCAATGAGCCAAATAATGAGAAATAACCAAATTGCTTACCACAGCTATGCAGACGACACACAGCTGTACTTAGCCCTATCGCCTAACGATTACAGCCCAATTGACTCCCTGTGCCGATGCATTGACGAAGTCAACAGTTGGATGTGTCAAAACTTTCTTCAATTAAACAAAGACAAAACTGAAGTTATTGCGTTTGGAAACAAAGATGAAGTTCTCAAGGTGAACGCATACCTTCACTCTAGGGGTCAAACAACTAAACATCAAGTCAGGAATCTTGGTGTGACACTAGAGTCAGACCTTAGTTTCAGTAGTCATGTCAAAGCAATAACTAAATCAGCATACTATCATCTGAAAAATATTGCAAGAATTAGATGCTTTGTTTCCAGACAAGACTTAGAGAAACTTGTGCATGCTTTCATCACCAGCAGGGTGGATTATTGTAATGGACTCCTCACTGGCCTTCCCAAAAAGACCATAAGACAGTTGCAGCTCATACAGAACGCTGCCGCCAGGATTCTGAGCAGAACCAGAAAATATGAACATATCACACCAGTCCTCAGGTCTTTACACTGGCTCCCAGTCAGATTTAGGATTGATTTTAAAGTATTATTACTGGTATATAAATCATTCAATGGCCTAGGACCTCAATACATGGCAGATACTGTATGCTCACTGAATATAAACCCAACAGATCACTCAGATCATTAGGATCATATCAGCTAGAAATACCAAGGGTTCACTCTAAACATGGTGAGTCTGCTTTTAGCTATTATGCCAGCCGCAGCTGGAACCAGCTTCCAGAAGAGATCAGATGTGCTCCTACAGTGGTCACATTCAAATCCAGACTCAAAACACTTCTGTTTAGCTATGCATTTACTGAATGAGCACTGTGCCGCTGTTCGTCCGACTGTTTGTACTGTACTGTATTTTACTCTATTTTTCTAAACTGTTTTAATTATTCTTATTTCTTTTAATTATTTTAATTTCTCCTATGTCAGCAGGGCATTTAGCCCGTAACTGTAAATGCCCACTCAGAAGGTGATAATGTGAAAGTGACGTGTATTAATGTGGGTTTGAAAGTAGAACAGTATTTAAATGACGATATTAAAGTTTTCGTCTGAGAAAGAATGTGAACGCAGTGCTAAAGAAAGTGAAAAGAACGTGTGAGTAAATGAGGGAGAAAAGAAAGTTAAAGGAAAGTTGATAGATGGAAGTCGTAAGAAGATTGAAGGTTAAAAGAAGGTTGAAAGATTTAAGTCTTAAGGGAATCCTTTGAAAGAAAGATCTATAATAATATTCTTTTTTTATTTTTTAAAAGTACTGTATTTTATTTAATTTTTCTAAACTGTTTTAATTATTCTTATTTCTTTTCATTATTTTAATTTCTTCTATGTAAAGCACTTTGAATTGCCATTGTGTATGAAATGTGCTATATAAATAAACTTGCCTTGCCTTGCCTTGCCTATACTCAGGCTAATTCTCAACTGCCACAGCAGTGATGTTTTCCTCTGCTCCCGCAGGTTTTGTTACTCCAGCTAATTCTCCACTGCCACAGCAGTGATGTTTCCTCTGCTCCCACAGGTTTTCTGTTACTCCGGCTAATTCTTCACTGCCACAGCAGTGATGTCTCCTCTGCTCCCGCAGGTTTTCTGTTACTCCAGCTAATTCTCCACTGCCACAGCAGTGATGTTTCATCTGCTCCCGCAGGTTTTGTTACTCCAGCTAATTCTCCACTGCCACAGCAGTGATGTTTCCTCTGCTCCCACAGGTTTTCTGTTACTCCGGCTAATTCTCCACTGCCACAGCAGTGATGTTCTCTGCTCCCACAGGTTTTCTGTAACTCCGGCTATTTTCTCCACTGCCACAGCAGTGATGTTTCCTCTGCTCCTGCAGGAGCCCTGTTTCTTTAGCTAATCTTGTTTAATGCCACTGCAGTGATGTTTCCTCTGCTCCCACAGGTTTTCTGTTACTCTGGCTATTTTCTCGACTGCCACAGCAGTTATGTCTCCTCTGCTCCCACAGGTTTTCCGTTACTTCGGCTATTTTCTCCACTGCCACCGCACTGATGTCTCCTCTGCTCCCGCAGGAGCCCTGTTTCTTTAGCTAATCTTGTTTAATGCCACTGCATTGATGTCTCCTCTGCTCCCGCAGGAACTCTATTTCCCCAACTAATTTACTATGCTGCTGTAACAAGGCTGTCTCCTGCTCTCGCAAGAGCTCTGTTTCTCTGGCTAATTCTCTACTGCCACAGCAGTAAGGTTTTCCTTCGCTCTCATGGGTTTTCTGTTACTGGCTATTTTCTCTCCTGCCGCAGCAGCAATGTCTCCTCTGCTCCTGCAGGAACTGTTTCTCCGGCTAATTCTCTACTGCCACAGCAATGAGGTTCCTTTGCTCCCTCAGGATTTCTGTTACTCTAACTACTTTCTCCCCTGCCGCAGTAGTGATGTCTCCTATGCTCCCGCAAGCTCTGTTTCTCTGGCTAATTCTCTACTGCCACAGCAGTGAGGTTTCCTTCGCTCCCACAGGATTTGTTACTCCAGTTCATTTTCTCTACTGCTAGCAGGGATGGGTCTGCTCCAGCAGGAGAACTGGTCTCCCAGCGGACACTGCATGCATCCATTTTACTCTCTTCTCTTTCCAGCGAGCATTGGTCTCACAGCGGACACTGCATGTATCTGTTTTCTCTTCTCTGCAAGCATCAATCTCACAGCGGAGGCAGTCCTTCCGTCCAACCTCATAGACTGCCCAAATAATTCCAAACACAAATTCTTCTCGCCGCTCGGCCACCTAAACGATGCTATACACATAATTCCGCAAGGCCGCCCTTTCATCACGCACCTCCTCGCCCTAAGTTTATGGATAACTTACTCTAATCAGTGGAATGGCTTAACCTTTTTCTACGATTACATCTCTCTCTCCCCCTCGATTAAGCCGTTGACAGCTCCTTCCAATAGTCGTCACGGCTTTCCCAGAGGGGAAAGTGGTCAACTAACAGAATCCTGGTCCATCGCGACAAACTAAACTATGCATTGCATCAACAAAGGTCGTTCTTACTCACCCGCGTTAATTGCCACTCCTCAGATGCCTCATCTGGAACTCCGCTTGATCAGTTTGTAATACAGTAACTGCCAAACGCGTTCCAGGAGCACAAAATCAAATCGCTGACTCTCCCATTACTCTTTGCAGAAATTCAGGACGTTGGTGCCAGAAGCATAAAAAGCTTAAAAGCGCTATCTAACCATCAGTTTTCAATAAATTAGTCTACGGTAAGCCTGCCCCCCGCCATAAATAAATCTCAAACATTCCTGCTCATTAAAGGATTCAAGAACTTATCCCACTCGTCTGGATACCAGTTAATCTATTGCAATTGACATACTCACCAAATGTATTCCGACACTGTCTCGCATACCATTCCACCAACTCCGTCTGCGCACTGGAAGCACGTCTGTCTTAGCTGTCTTCGGTTTTCTCCACCGCTCCGAATTGACTATCACATCTAACGTCGACTCAAATACCCATACTTCAATCTCATATTTACAGATCGTAGATATCGAAACCATATTTTCTTCATTAAACAAGTAGTAAACTGATCGAGCAAAAAGTTCACTTACGTTTATATTTTCAATCCGCCAACCCCATCCAACTGTACCAGTCTCGTTTGATTTCTGCAGTATAAACGTTCAATGTTCAAATCCCTACTCGGCCCACATCAGAAGCGTTCAAAACCTACATCAGATCCAGCCGCTTCCACATCAAAACGCTTACCAAGCCATAATTAAATCGTTCATTTCCTGCTGCGCTCAATCCATTGTCACTCAGTACCAGTTCCAACCCACTTCCAGTATCACTTGGTTCGTTGCGTTCAAGCTCGATACAATAAACATCTACAATTCAGTGCTTTTTTACAAACAATGGCAGGCTCCCCCGTTCGCACACGTAACGGCTCCTCGTTCAAGGGCCGGGCTCTGTCCCCCTTCCGAAGCGCTGATCGAGCCCTTCCGTTCGAATCACAGTGAGAGTCTGCCCATCTTAGTCGCCGTGGGACGTCCGTGCTCGTGTCGCCGTGTGGGCTCCCCATTCGTCGGGCCGCGAGGGTTCTGTTCCCGTGTCCCAGCCCCCTTCGAAGCGCTGGTCGAGCCCCCCGACAGAGTCCAGCGGACGCCCTCCCTTCCGCTGGCGAGGCCTACCCATCCGATGCCGTGAGCATCCAAGTTCCCGTCGGACGCTGCGAGGGCCCTCCCAGTTGAATGGCTAAACTCTTTCTCAAATCACGCTCGTAAAAATCTTGCGTCATCGAGTTGACAGTTCAACTGCCGAATGGGCTTATCCGTCCGATGCCGTGAGCATCCAAGTTCCCGTCGGATGTCGCGAGAGCCCTCCCGGTCGAACAGTCAAGCTCGTTTTTAGTAAATACCTTCTCATGCCCTGCACTTTTTGGGGGGATTAATTTCACATCATTTTACGATTGCTGTCCTGCGCTCACCTGGCTTTTATGGGGGGAGTACTCTGGGTTCGGGCCTAACTCCGAGCTCGGAGGCCTCCCCCTGGACAGCACGCCAAATATGCATAAACTTATTGTACTAATTATATGTAGATGTGAACTCGTGAAATGATGTTTTATTAACAAAGTTCGGGAGGAGCAGGTTCAGATAATTAACCAAATTATGCACAGCTGGAGATTAATCAGTAATCAACTCAATGACAGAGTATAAATTCACAGCAGACCTATCTCTGTTCATTGAAAGTTTGTCAGCATCCCTCCTCCACCCCATCTCCTCACTTCCAGTTCCATCTACACTTACCAACTGGGGGGAGTACTCTGGGTTCGGGCCTAACTCCGAGCTCGGAGGCCTCCCCCTGGACAGCACGCCAAATATGCATAAACTTATTGTACTAATTATATGTAGATGTGAACTCGTGAAATAATAATTTATCTTCAAGATATAGATCAATGAATGATACAATAGAGCTCGGGCGTAGATGTTATGGAATGGTGCATTGTGGGTAACGGCGGCCATTTTAGAGGCACCGCAAAAGCCTGTTTATAAGATATTAGCATAGCCGGCCGGTATCCAGAAAGAGTTATGGACCGTGACACAAAAAAGTTGGCTATACCATATAAGGACAAACTTCATAATGAAGCCAAACAACGCTACTTTAAAAAAAAAGTTGATTATAGGCGGAATCGATCCCTATGAACAAAGCCTGGAGTAATATGAAAACTTACCAAGCCTCAGTTTCCCTGGTATTTTCTCCTATCCAGGGCCGGATTAACAATTTCATGTGCCCTCGGCAACAACATTCACACACACACATTCACACACACACACATTTTAATTGTTTATTAATAAACAAGTGGGGTTTTTTTTTGTCAGTCGGCTGCAAAGATGAGGTTGACGACTGGCGATCTTCGCTGTAACGTTAGTGAACGCGCCAGAGAGAAATGCACATTGCATACGGATTAACGTACATAAGCAGAGAGCTGTCTGTTTTCTTTCGTTTTGAATTGTTTGTTTAAAAGTAGACATTTCTATATAGATATATTTATTAAAATACAAATTAATGCAAAACGAAATTAACTTTAAAGAAAGGCTTTGTGCTTTCTGTTTGAAGTCTCTGCTCCGATCAATTTAAAAACTTGTCATTGGAGGCTCACTTGCATTTCACAAATGAATGAGAGCAAGATCTGCAGATCTACAAAGTAAACGCGGAGAAAACAATCGTTCGCACCGTTAACCAAGCATCAGTGGTGACACACACACTTGTCAGATTCTGTGAGCTACGAAGCTTGTCTATGCGGGTTTGTTACACTTCAGGAGTAATTTATCATACGTGCAATAATCCACTGTTTTCGTCCGGTAGTATATTGACGACCAGCGGCGACCCAAGCCATCCGACGAAAATAGGGAAAACTAATATGATTTATGAGGCGTTTGCCCTGTCGATCATGAGACCGATTACAGCAGTTCACAATACAGCAATACTGAACCATTTTCCAAAAAATAACCTAAATTAATGACCAAATGATCAACGTTACCTACTGCCTACTATACAGTACATCTACTTCCGTACCGTGATTCCCACAATGCATTGCGGCGTGACGCAACGATCCCGAGCTCTATACAAATAATAGAGAGAAATAGGTCTTTAGCATTCACTAATTAATAGTATCAAACTGTTTTTGGCCACGTTGTAATTCGTTAAATCAAAATGAGGGAGGGAATTAGTTCAACGTGTCCACGATTTATTAAAACGAGGGAACAAATAAGTCGTCGTAACAACTAATTATTTAGATCAGTGGACAGGGCGCATAAGAACAAACAGAGAGAGAGAGCCCCGGCCGCGCGCGCACACTCTCACCGCCTTCAAACAACACGAGCGCTGTATTGCTCTCTCTCCCTCGCGCATATTCTCACGCCACACCACATGTTCTCACGGAGTGAAAAATACATTGCGGAGCAGAGAGGAGAATGACAACATGCTGACAGACAGGACAGACCAGGTTACTTTTCGGTTACGTTTGATATTAAACATATTAAACAAAGTCTCACCTTTCAAATTTGGTCATTTTTAAAAAGAAATTTAAACAATAAATATACCGTTTTGTGGCTCTTTAATGTGTTGTGACAGATCGCTGTAGAGCATCAGTTAAAGCTGCTCAAGAACCGATCATCTCTTCCTTTTAGTTAATTTATAGCCTCAAATAAACATGAACAAACATAAGAAGGAATACTGTTTTAACCACGGAAAGACGTCAGTACACTCCGTTTTTCAAGTTCAAATCCTCCCATGTTAATCTACTAACTCTCCTGACTGCTTTGTCGGACAAAATGGCGGATGGCGAAGTATGATTGGTCAGATCACCTGTCAATCAGCCTCCGGATTTCGCCGGAAATTGTGAAATTTTAGGCACACAGAAATAATGAGTTCTTAATCTTACCTTTCTCTGTGCTTTCGCTCCACATGTCGATGGAAATTGGAAGTTGTTCCCTTTGCTTCGGTAATTGATGCACCGCAGAATTTACATGTTGCTGAATGTTTCTTTTTAAGAGTCTTACTGCACACGAATTCTGTGTGGCTCTTATATGCAAACTTAATTATGGACGATAAGGCAGACATTTTCAATAATACATAGTTGAGCTAGAGGCTCCACATCACATCTGATCTGACCAGGCTCCTGCTGCATTTGCGTGGTGCGAACGTTAGTCTCAAGTCATGCGCAGTTGCGCACAAGAAAGTCAGCAATCATTGGACGTTTCAATCATACAATTTAAAGAAATATTAACATACAGTAACAATCATGAAATATTTTGAATGGGACTCGAGTGGACTCGGGAATAAGTCCGAATCCTAATATGTTCGAGTACGAGTCAATTCCGAGTCAAAATGCACACGAGTCCATGACAAGACCGAGACCATTAAAATATGGTCTCGAGACCGAGACCGAGTCAGAGTCTCGAGTACACAACACTGGTGGTGACAACAAAATTGCTGTGAATTTTTCACATGCTGCTGTGCCTAAACAAAAGATGTAAAGTTCTTAATACAACAGTTGATGACAGTGTGGCCGGAAAGCTTTAAATTCTATCACATTAACACAATATATTTCTCAATACTGTTTTATAATTTGGATTAACTTTGACTTGTTGCAATGGAGATGTTGGAGATAGTTCAATATAAAATACATTAGCATTACAGCTTATCTGTACCTACTTGGTTTGAGCCAGTGTCTTGTCTGATCACCAACCAGAGGCTCGTGGAGACAAGAAGGAAACAGGGTGTTTTCGTGGCTGTGGATGTTCTGAATGTGGTTTGCTACAGAGCTCCACTTGGCCACTACCTCCTCCCCAGATGTTGATGTGGTCGCAGACCAATAAAGGTGATTGACCACACTCTTTCTCCACAGCCCCACGTCCTGCAGTCCCTTACCCTTACTAAGGGCATCCATTTATTTACCAAGCCCTGAACACAAAGAATAATAAAAACAATTACTGTAATCAGTGTTTCCCGCAGCACTTTATAGACCAAGGTGGTGGACTAACATTCAGTATATGCTATATGATAAAAATAAGTTTATGTGATATATTAACCTTTTTGGGGCATCTTAAAAAGTTAACTTTGTGCAATATTCCCGTATAATTGTCTACCACTTTAACTGAACAATTTTCTGTTAGAAATACTGGTACTGTTTTCGTTCTATTCAAAATACTAACCTTTTCCCATATGCCAAGGGTCGAAGAAGTGTCTAATGTCCTTTTTTTGCTCCCTCACAAACTTCTGTACCCCTGTGTGAAGGTCAGTCACCAAAGACTGGACCACAACACCTCTTTTCTTAAGAAGAGACAGGCTTCTTTCAAATCCCTCCTTCTCCATCCGTTGGCTGTTTCCAACTTCATTGCTCTGCAAACACAAACAAATACTTTAGATCAATGCACAGTATATAGTAATTCAAATAACAAAATGTTTTCATTGTGTAGTTGTTTACCTGGACTAGTTGGATGTCTATGACCCTATTGGCTTTGAGGTCCATCATGGTGTAGCTGCCATATTTTGCTGAATGTCCTACAATTGTGTTATTTGCACAAAGCCAACGTCAACAAAGCCTGACAGCAGTCTAATATGTATCCATATGCATATAATTAATACGTTATTTATTACCAGGTGAATCAGCTCTCATGTCCCCACCAAGAGTCACAGCCCCATCAGCAATGGCATTTTCAATAGCATCATCCTGCTCAATCTTCCACTGCCAGTTTATGGTTGGGATAAGGAGCTTGGCCTGATGCTTGTGGAGGCACGGCTCAGAGATCCGCTGGATTTTGAAGGCATCCAAGAACTACAGTACAGGCCAAAAGTTTGGACACATTACTATTTTTAATGTTTTTGAAAGAAGTTTCTTCTGCTCATCAAGCCTGCATTTATTTGATCAAAAATACAGAAAAAAAGTAATATTGTGATATATTATTACAATTTAAAATAATTGGTTTTCAATTTATTATACTTTAAATTATCATTTATTTATGTGATGCAAAGCTGAATTTTCAGGATCATTACTCCAGTCTTCAGTGTCACATGTGACATCCAGTCTATCACATGATCCTTTAGAAATCATTCTAATATTCTGATTTATTATGAGTGTTGGAAACAGTTCTGCTGCCTAATATGTTTGATGAATAAAAGGTTAAAAAGAACTGCATTTATAAAAAAAAAAAAAAAAAAAAAAAAAATCTAATAATATAAATCTTCTTTACTATCACTTTTTATCAATTTAACACATCCTTGCTGAATAAAAGTATTGACTTATTAAAAAAAAAATGACTGACCCCAAATTACTTACCAGTAGTGTACATTGTTGTTACAAAAGATTTCTATTTTTAAAACATTTGCTTCTTCTTTTTTCCCTTTTTTTTTCTTTCTTTTTTATATTCATCAAAGTATCCTAAAAAAGTTTCACAGGTTATGAAAAAATATTAAGCAGCAGAACTGTTTCCAACTTTGATAATGAATCATCATATTAGAATGATTTCGAAAGGATCATGTGATAGACTGGAGTAATGATCCTGAAAATTCAGCTTTGCATCACAGAAATACATTATAATGTAAAGTATAATAAATTGAAAACCAATTATCTTAAATTGTAATAATATATCACAATATTACTTTTTTTTTTTTTTCTGTATTTTTGATCAAATAAATGCAGGCTTGATGAGCAGAAGAAACTTCTTTCAAAAACATTAAAAATAGTAATGTGTCCAAACTTTTGGCCTGTACTGTAAAAGAAAAAAAAATACATCTTCATATAATAACCTGAGGGGTGACGTGCAAATATGACAGCACTGTGTTTCGATATCTGGCAAAACGATGAGCCTGTGAATAGAACAGCTGCACAGAGCTGTAGGTTTCCCGCTGGTATATTGTTTACCATTGGCTGGCTCGACCAATCACTGGAGTACTCACAGTAAGCACAGTGCTGTTTGACACGGATAAGTGTCCCAATGGTTGTTTGTGAAACAACCAAACTCCGGGTGCAGACAGGGCATCTTCTAAAAAGCTCCAGCAGTTTATCTTCATAAACAATGTACTTAGTCACTTTGTGGGGTAATACTTCATTGGAGACTCTATGTAAAAGAAAAAAAAGTTACAACAAATTTAAATAAAAGCATAAATAATCATAATTTGGTTATGTAATGTGTATGTATCAGAAATAACTTAATGACAATCAATCAAAAGTATTTAAAAACAAGTAATAGCTAAATTAGAACATTCAAATATAGCCTAACTGAAAAACCTAACGGGACTAACACTTCCATCTTGATGGTAGCTGGAGTCATCAGTGGACACCTCACATCTTTTCCTCTTTATTGGTGTAGAGGTTGCCCCGGGACACTCTGTGAAAGGCTCCATCAGTGTGCCTATGTCACACGACACACTCCTGTTAGGCATTCTGGCCTGGGTGGCTGCACAAATTAATAATAGATTTGTTATCAATAAGCAGCGAAAGTACAAAACAAAATGATATAATCTTGACTATATGATGAAACATTCAAAAGCTCCATAGTATTCAAAATCACCTTTGCTTCTCCTCATGGGCTTTATGTTAGCCTGCACACCTGCAGATCTGGAGCTGACTGGTTCAGTCTGGCACCCAATTTCTCTGGTCATAGTAGGCTAAAAAAAAAAAAATTGTGTTATGGTTTACAATTACAGTCTTCATTTTAGAGATTTCAAAATGTTTATAAATACTATTAGTTAATTAACTCACAAACTTATTAAGGTAATTTTCTCCAGGATTATTATTACTATTACGTTATCATTATTCCTCACAGGGTCGCAAGACGACGTAAAGTACATGAATCTGATGAGTTTTATCGAGTTGATGTCAATAGCGTGCGCTCTCTGTGGGCATATTCATATTTTGCCACTATGTGAAAAAATCCAGCAAAATGCGCTGGCGCGTTTGTCAACCCCAGAGGATTAACTTTAGCCTAACCATAAATTGTGATTAAAATATATATGATCACTCACATCAAGATGCCGCTGCGGTGGTGGAGTCCATGCAGGAGGAGCAGCGTTTGGCACTGCGTCGCTTTTCAGTGCGAGCTGTGTGGAGAAGCCCATTTCCACCTCTATTGCATTGGAGAAGCAATCCCGCGTAAAATGCAGGTTGCACACTCCAGCTCTAGGCAGGAACTTGCGGTCTTTCAGACCAAGTGCATGCAACCACTGGCGCCTAATTTCCAAGTCTGCTGGAAAGCTATGCAGTCCAGCAGTGCTGTTGCAACCAGCAACACTACACCTACGTTCCATCCTGACCACTGTACTAAATCCAGATAAATCTATGCTAACTTGAAACTATCCTAACTGATGCAATACTATGCTACTAACTAACTATGCTTCTAACAATACTACACTAACAACTATGCTAATTAACTACCTAGGCTACACAAAATAATCTAAATAACGATATAAATGCTATGCTAAATAGATGCTAAAATACTCTATCCTGATCGTTTTCAATACTCGCAATTCCAACTCCTGACTCGCTAAAGTGGTTTTGACGAAACAAGATGGTTTTTATACTGCCAAGTGCATGGTAGCTCGTACCAAGGGCGTGGTGAGCTCGTACCAAGGGTGTGGTGAGCTGGAACCTGCTTACGTCACGGGCCACCGCTTACGTCATGTACCACCGCAAACATCCAATAGGAAAATTCAACTGTAGTAGCCACCGTTCAACCTGAAGAGGGCAGCACTCAGACGTTTTTACACCATATATACCACCTTTATACCCAAATGTCAAAAAAGTTACTCGAATCAATGAACAGCACTAATAAAGCCCCATTCTTACAGATCATTAACCAAAAAAAAGTTGGTTTAGAGTTTAGTTAGAGGAATTAGGGGAATTTCTTGATCGCTGATCGATTGCTCCTGTCTGCCTCACTGCCTGCTGTGAGTTTGTTTGCTTCGGTGCTGTAAGCTCCGTCTTAGCCTCGTATTTCTTTCTGTTTTGAACCATCATTTACTATCATTTCTAGTTGTTTATACTACTAAATACAGCTTACCAAACATCTCAGATTAACCTGACATCGCTAGCTTCCGTTATTATTAGCACAACACGCTAGTAATTCGCTAGCCTGTTAACGTGCCACCCGTGCGTTCAGTTATTTTTATTTATTTTTCTCTCGCGCGCCCGTGCCTTTGAGCTCATAAAAATCCCAGGTGAGTAAGAATTAGTCAACAAACACGGTGAGTAATGTCTTGTCCTGTTATTGTCACTTCATGTCACATGTTTAGCATAGCCTTCTCTGTTGGCAATATAGGATTTATATGTGATAAATGCAAGGAGACAGTCAGGCTGAAGATTTCAGAACTAGAGACAAGCATCCAAACTTTAATTGAGGATAGTAAGAGTGCTAGAGCTTTAGATACTATTTTGGATGCGCCTAGCATAGTAAACTCTTTACATGATTCGGTTCCGGCTGAATTAGTGCCTGTGCAGCAAGGCAAATGGTCGACAGTGAGGGATCGCTCTAGTCGCGAATCAAAAAAACACTCTTCCGTTCCAATTACCATAACAAATTGATTTGCCCCGCTCAGTGAAGCACCCACTGAGAATTCTGTTGATTGTGCCCTAATAATTGGTGATTCGATCACACGGAACGTGAAAATAGAGACACCAGTCACCATAGTCACATGTTTGCCGGGAGCCAGAGCGCTTGACATCAAAGCAAATTTAAAAGTGCTGGCTAATGCTAATCGTAAATTCTTTAAGATCATTATTCACGTCGGCACTAATGATGTTCGACTCCGCCAGTCGGAGATCACCAAAATTAATATTAAAGAGGTGTGTGAACTTGCAAGTACGATGTCAAGCACTGTAATTTGCTCTGGCCCCCTTCCTGTTCACAGGAGTGATGAGATAGTTAGTAGATTGTGTTCACTCAATGGCTGGCTGTCGAGGTGATGTCCGCTTAATAATATAGAATTCATAGACAATTGGAAAAGTTTTTGGGGCAGACCTGACCTGTTGAAAAGAGATGGTATTCATCCCTCCTGGGATGGTGCTGCTCTTCTCTCTAGTAATATGGCACATAGTCTTAGAGCTCAAACATGACAATCTGGGGCTCAGGTCAGGAAGCAGACAGACTGGCTTAACCGACCGTCTGCTAGCGGCCTCGCGTCACCAAGGTCAGATAAATCCCATCACATAGAGCCTCTTTCACCTAGATATCATCATATAGTGACTGTGTCTGTTCCCCGAATTTGGAAATCCAAAAAACCCATCTAAGGTTAAAAATTGAATTGATGTTCAACAAATAAAAAACAGATATAATACAGATGAGCAAATGATAAAGCTTGGTTTGCTGAATATTCGATCCCTTACTCCAAAAGCACTCATTGTTAATGATATTGTCACGGGGTGACAAAAATAATTAGAAAAGAGATTAAAAACCCTTGTGAATACAGTGCTATTTGGAGACCTCCTGTGGATGCCCGTCTCATTACACCGCAAATCTGTTGCTATGGCAGCGAGGCTAATGGCCCGATTGACCGCAGGTGTGGAGTAATTAACAGAGAGCGTTGGGAGAGGAACACAGATTCAGATGGGGCTTTAAAAAGAGAGAGGAAGCAGACTGCTGCGTGGTTCTCCTCCCGTGAGGGTGGTTCTCTTTTCGTGAGATACTGTGTTCTTTTCGGCGGGTTGTTTGGATTTGAGGCTGGGCTGTGAAATGAGCGAAGACTGAAGCTGAGAAATGGACAGAGGAGAGTGAAGTGTTTGTCAACAGAAATCCAAGGAATATTGTCAGCGGTGGGAAAGACGCAAAGTGATGAGTATCAGATCCGTTGTTTATATGCACTAACACTGAAGTGGTGTTGAGAGTTTGGAAAGTGTGTGGCACGAGTGAACCAGTACACCGAGTGAATTGTTGATCTGTCTCTAACTTTGTCCTCTCCTTGCTGGATGTGATGATTGCTGTACCCGTTTTCTGCTGTCTCTGGAGAGAAGTTGAGCCCTTGTGAGTGACGAGCGTTTATCCGGTGGGAGAAAGACGGTGTGCACGGTGTGCGAGTGGAATGCAGTGCTTGAAGTGACGATTCCCACGGTTTGTGTCATGGAGTGAAGGTTATCGTGTGGATAAGTAATAGTAGTTTGCTGTGCACTCTCTCCTTACAGTCTTTCACCCGCTGTCCCCAAGGAAGGTTTGATATATCAAGCGCCCAACGTACCCTGTGAGACAGCCTGGCTTTATTAATGTTGAATGTTCATCTATTGTTAAATGGTTACATCCTGCGGCATTATTACAGTGTACAGCTGAAGTGAAGTGTCTCGCTTAAAGCATCCTTCCTGCCTGGTGGTCTCCACACGCCCCTATCGAAGCCGCTGCCCTGTTCAGAACGAGAGAAGGTATTGCAGCCGAATGTTTCATCTACTGTTGAATGGTTGAATCCTGTTGAAGTGTTACAGTGTACAGCTGAAGCGGAGCGACTCGCTTAAAGCATCCTTCCTGCCTGGTGGTCTCCACACGCCCCTATCGAAGCCGCTGCCTTGTTTAGATCGAGAGAAGGTATTGCAGCCGAATGTTTCATCTACTGTTGAATGGTTGAATCCTGTTGAAGTGTTACAGTGTACAGCTGAAGCGGAGCGACTCGCTTAAAGCACCCTTCCTGCCTGGTGGTCCCCACACGCCCCTATCGAAGCCGCTGCCCTGTTCAGAACGAGAGAAGGTATTGCAGCTGAATGTTTCATCTACTGTTGAATGGTTGAATCCTGTTGAAGTGTTACAGTGTACAGCTGAAGCGGAGCGACTCGCTTAAAGCATCCTTCCGCCTGGTGGTCTCCACACGCCCCTTTCGAAAGCTGCTGCCCTGTTCAGAAAGAGAGAAGGTATTTCAACTGAATATTCGTAGATTGTTGAATGGTTAAACCCCGTTACCTGGTTACAGCGCACTGTGGAAGTGGAGCGTCTCGCTCAAAGTGTCCTCTCCGTCTGGTGGCCTTCACTCGCTCCAACGAAAGTTCCTGTCCTGTGTAGGAAGAGAGAAGGTATTTCAACGGAACGTTCGCAGATTGTTGAATAGTTAAACCCTGTTACCTGGTTACAGTGTACTGTTGAAGTGGAGTGTCTCGCTCAAAGTGTCCTCCCCGTCTGGTGGTCTCCACATGCCCCATCGAAGTCCCCGTCCTGTTCAGAAAGAGAGAAGTATCCTTGTCAAGTGTTCGCATACTGTTGACTGACGAACCCTGTTGTATCGTTGCAGTGCACAGCAAAGAGGGAGCGTCTCACTTAAAGTGTCCTCTGGCCTGGTGGCCCTCCGTGCTCGCGTTACAAGCGGCCGCCGCTGTTGAGAAGGAAAGAGAATAGCTGTGGTACTTACCTCGATCGAAGTGTCGTCCGGTTGTTCAAGGTTCCCTCCCGTCCCGGCTCGAGGCCCCCGTCTCACTTGGCGTGGCCCAGAGGACATCTGTCGGAATATACTCACCTGCTTCTCCTCCTGGCCCGGCCCGCTCGCCACCCTGTGATCCGTCCGAGTTTGAGACCATCACTCTCTGGATACTTACCTCGGGCAGCACCCGGGGCCAGCTCCATCCTCGCCGTGAGTACTTACCCAGTGACCTACCTGACGGTGTGAGTCCCCCTCCGATCCCTCTCCAACGAGCTGCAGGGCTGTCACGAGCGTTCCGTCCTCCTTGGC
Source organism: Leuciscus idus (assembly GCA_021554675.1). Classification (NCBI taxonomy): domain Eukaryota; kingdom Metazoa; phylum Chordata; class Actinopteri; order Cypriniformes; family Leuciscidae; genus Leuciscus; species Leuciscus idus. The sequence goes on along the minus strand of CM038622.1, from coordinate 52,430,176 downwards.
CCAGGAGGGGCCATCGAATTGCCACTGGCGACCAGAAGGAAGATTTTAATTAGGACTTTTCAAATTTTGCTTTTAACTCAATAAAGAAATTGTTATTCCTTACTCCTCTTGTTCCTTGGCACGCTCCTCGAGGTGGTACCCGGTCTCCAGGGGTGGGTGCAGTCTGGCTCGGCCCACCCCGACCTGTGACAATATGATTTCAGATAATAACCTAGATGTGCTGTGTTTGACAGAAACCTGGCTAAAACCAAACGATTACATTACTTTAAATGAGTCAACCCCACAAGATTACAGTTATAAACATGAACCTCGTCTGAAACGCAAAGGAGGAGGTGTTGCTGTAATTTATAGTAATATTTTCAAAACCACTAAGAAATCAAGTTTTAAATATACTTCTTTTGAAGTGTTGGTGCTTAATGTAAAAATATATAGTGTAAATGATAAATCACATTTGAGATTTGTGCTGGCTACTGTACAGGCCACCAGGGCACCATAAAGATTTTATCAAATAATTTGCTGACTTTCTATCAGAATTAATACTGACTGCAGATAAAGTACTAAATGTTGGTGATTTTAATATACACATAGATAATGAAAAAGATGCATTGGGATTGGCATTTAAAGACATTGTAAACTCTATTGGAGTTAGACAACACGTTGTGTCAGGACCTACTCATTGTCGTAATCATACTCTAGATCTAATATTATCAGATGGAATAGATGTTGATGCCGTTGAAATTCTGCAGCAGAGCGATGACATCTCAGATCATTATCTAGTCTCATGTAAATTACATTTAGCCAAGGCTGCAAAGCCGACTCCATGTTATAAATATGTTAGACCTATCACTTCTGCCACTAAAGAGTGCTTTATCAATAATCTTCCTAATCAGTTTCATCATCTCAGCATCCCGGATAGCTTAGAAGAACTTGATATTGCAACAGAAACTTTTAACTCTCTCTTTTCCAGCACTTTAGACACAGTTCCTCCGTTGAGCTTAAAGAAGATTAAAGAAAATAGTACAATGCCGTGGTACAACGAGCACACTCAGGCCCTTAAGAGAGCAGCCAGAAAAATGGAGCGCAACTGGAAGAAAAAAAAAACTAGAGGTATTTCGGATTTCATGGAAGGAGAGCTTGATTACTTACAGAGAGGCTTTAAAAGCTGCTAGATCTGCTTATTTTTCGATCCTATTAGAAGAAAATAAACATAATCCTAGGTATTTATTTGAAACAGTGGCTAAACTAAAGAAAAAGAAAGCTTCAAACCCAGAAGTTTCCAAGCAGCACAGCAGTAATGACTTTATAAACTTCTTCAGTTATAAGATTGATAATATCAGGGACAAAATTATAACTATGCAACCGTCTACTACAGTATCGCATCAGGGAGTGCATTGTAGTCTCCCTGAGGAAAAATTTGATTCATTTATTGCTATAGGAGAGGAAGAATTTAAAAAAATCGACAACATGTATGTTAGACCCTATACCGACTAAGCTACTGAAAGAGATGCTCCCAGAGGTCATAGATCCTCTTCTTAATATCATTAATTCGTCTTTGTCTCTAGGATACGTACCAAAAACCTTTAGGCTGGCTATGATTAAACTGCTTGTTAAAAAAACGCAACTTGATCCTACAGAATTAGTCAATTACAGACCAATCTCGAATCTACCCTTTCTGTCAAAGATACTAGAAAAAGCAGTATCCTCACAACTGTGTTCCTTTCTTGAAAGAAATGATATCTGTGTAGCAGAGTGGGCGTGGTTCAACTCAAATTGCTGTAATTTCCGACTACGCCACCTGGGGAATTTCACCCCAAGAATTTAATATAACCTCTAAGCTAAGGCACGCACAGGTCCCAATCACCGTTGAGTCAGAGACATTAGTAATCGTACAAAAGTATTTTATTTAAGCAACATTCATAGTTAAAAGAGGCATTGACCAGCAATCACACTCATCTCAGTTGTTTACTTCTATCGTTGGCAGCAGAGGAACCTGGGCTTACCCGCAGAGGCAGTCTCGAGATATCACCCTTATGAAAATTACTCTATACACAGTGCACACACACTAATACACACTCAACGACTCATGTCAGAGAAGACCACGACACACAGTGAGGACGTCACCACCTAAATGGTCACTCGTCTGCCCCCGGGTGCCCAGGCCCTGCCAACAAACAAAAGAAAAAGACATCAAACAGTGATATGCAAAAAGAACAAAATGATAATTCACTAATACAATAATCAAACCAAAATAAACATACAAATTCACTGAGAACAGAATTTACGGAAAACAGTTCACTCAAGACGATTCACTCGAGACAGTTCACTCCAGACGATTCACTCGAGACAGTTCACTCCAGACGATTCACTCGAGACAGTTCACTCTAGACGATTCACTCGAGTCGGAACACAAAACAAAACACAAAACAGATAAAACAGAACAAACAGAAAAACTGATAAAACAGAACAACAGAACAGCAGCCGATGAGGAGCGGAGCAAACAGCAGTTTATGTCATGAAGCAACGGGCAGATAATTCTCATGCAGGACGCCGCTACTGTCCTTATCGCGTGCCTAAAAACAAAACAAAAAGGTGTTACACCGCGATTCCCTCTCCCTTGGCTTCACGCTCGAGCAGTATACTCACAAAACATGCTGTCCCGGGATTACTATCCCCGAACTATGCGGTAGATGGAATCAAATGTCTCCGACAAACTCGTTGACAGAAAGCGCAGATAGGTCTTACGCTACGTTAAACAGAGATTAGTCAGATTACCCGCTCAGCCAAAGCAAAACTTCATTTACAAGACACAGTCGCATACAAAAGAGTTTAGTATGGACATTTGAGACAGGTAAGGGAGTGTCTCAAATGTCCATACTAAACTCTCCAGAAAGCACACAGACTGGCAAACAGCACTGACAGTGAATAAGCAGCTTCAGTGATCTTTTTACGAGCAACACCTGACACTGCACTCCAACAAAAAGCAGCAGGGCGCCTGGGTGACGTCACGGCCCCGGATAATGACGCACACTAAGGAACCGGTAACCCATGCTCTTATACGCACCGGATGCCAGGCCATTGGCCAAACCATAACAAGTAGGAGGGGTCATAACCCTTCCTGCTACATCTGCAATGATTTTCAGTCCGGATTTAGACCGTACCATAGTACCGAGACAGCTCTCGTTAGAGTCACAAGTGATTTGCTCTTATCATCCGATTGTGGTTGTATCTCTCTATTAGTGTTACTCGATCTTAGTGCTGCATTTGACACTATTGACCACAACATTCTTTTAAATAGACTAGAAAACTATGTTGGCATTAGTGGAATTGCACTAGCATGGTTTAAATCATACTTATCTGACCGTTATCAGTTTGTAGCAGTAAATGAAGAGATGTCTTATCGATCACAAGTTCAGAATGGCGTACCACAATGCTCAGTACTAGGACCGTTGCTTTTCACTCTGTACATGCTAACCTTAGGAGATATCATTAGGAAACATGGAATTAGCTTTCAATGAAAGCGTAAGCGAAAGTTCTACCAGAAAGACTTCACTGCCACGTCATTAATTCATAATTCCACGCTACCAATCACAGCTTGACATCAAATATAAAAGACTGATCTTACCGTCCCATTTTGTTGCCCGCAGGTGCCATTGCAAAGTTTTCGCTGCCGCTTCCATTCAGTTCGCAGAAACAGACGCCGGCGTTCACTTACTCGCGTTTCGATTCCAAACATAACAACACAAGTCACATCGGTGATTTTGATCTCAGCAACTTTCGCGATGCGCGAGTGCGACACACTTGTGTAAGAAACAAGCGTGTGGCAGCTTTAAATCTCATGAGAGTCGATCTCCACACAGTGTTTTTTCAAGTTCAAGTTCCCCTTTTACTATGATTAAACTTCATTCAGGTAAGTAGCCTATATTAACTTGCTACTTTACTGTTCCCTTCATCAGCGGTAAAGTTAAAATGTGGTGATGTGGTAGCTTAATATAAAAAAAAAAAAAAAAAAAAAAAAAAACTGCCGATACTGCAGTCTGCAACGCAACATAATGTAACGCTTTAAACAGTAGGGCCGAATAGCTCACTGAAATGGTAAGTGTATGCAAAGATTCACGTAACTGCATCGTCGATCATGGGCAGTTGCAAAATACTATCAACTGGGTTGCTGAATAGAATTAAAACAAGCTTAAGAGCACCTTTGTTATTAAATCGCTTTATATGTATATGCCATATATTACAGCTCGCGTTCCTCATCTGCTCACTCACCATTATGAGAGACGAGAGTGCCCTCCATCTTAAAGGAGCAGTAGCCTACCTATGAATAGGCTATTCAACTTGTTTTACGCTCTTCTCTGAATTCGTTATTGTTTCGGCAATGCATTTATGGAGATGTTTTTCTCAATCACTTCCCGAGCGCCGGGAAGATCTCGACTTATACCTAGATGATTGCAGACTTCAACCAATAAAAGGGGGCACATTATTTGACTTATATCTCAGCTCGTTTTCTGTAAATATAACTATCTCTTATTCAATCATAAATCAACAGCAATTAATACAGTTAAATTATAAAAATAAAAATAAAAAATTCTCTCGTCTGTTAACACTGGCCCACTCAGTGCCTAATTAAGTGATCCGATCAGCTATACGAAGGGTGCATATCTGATCTCAGATTTTGTAGTCTCTAAATTTCATGATTAAGGTTGCGCAAGCACATTGCTGACCCCTGCCCTGCCATGCCATAGCTATGCACTTTAGTCTTCAGGTGGCTCTGCCCTTATCCATCACCCTGCCTCCTCTAACAGTGATCATGTAAATTATCGCTCTGCTCAATCCAGCTAGACCGCATATAACTGAAGATTTCTTTATTTCTCATCCTGATCACGGCCGGTTGTTTTATGAAATCGATGTGTGGTGGGTGTCTCAGTGTCCCCAGGGTGCATGTGAGGGGTTTTGCTTGGAATGCCCCAAATATATTTTAATATACTATGCTGGAATTGTCATTGAGGGTGAGTAAAGCGCATAGTTTTCGTCTGTCCCTTTGTATGCAGTCGGGCTGCTGCTCCTAGCACAGGGGGTGTAGTTTCAACAGCTCGTTGTGCAGCTTTGATTACCTCTCACAGAAAATTTCAAAACTTTTAGCTTTTAAACCCGAGTCGGACAAGGATGGAGAGACTCAAGAAGCATCAACATGTAGACCCCATGTCCGGATGGTTGGTTGATGAATTATGTGGTTGTCTTCAAGTCATTGATTGGCTCATTCTGTTTCAATATGCTATAGATCACATTCCGGGAGCGGATTTATGTGATTTTTGGGGATTTGTGATGCACTAATCCAGAGGGAGTGCCGCACAGTCCCTCTCAGCGTTGTTGCAGTCCTTAAAAAGCATTCTCTTTAAATTAAGTCTTCCATGCTTGAAGTTTGTGCGTTGTAACTTTGCAGATGTTGTTTGTGCTTTAACAGCAACATTACAGAAAGTGAAATCCATTTAACCCCCTTTATTACTTCCCATCCGTAATGGTCTTTTCTCTTCCTATTTTCATATCAGATTGTAGCCATGTTTTAACAGCGTTCATGGCTCATGCATCCAAGAAAAAGCGTTTCTAACCGTGTTTTACGGGTTTATGCGATCAGGGGAATTCGCATCTGATTCAAAACATTTTAATTTGGCTCGTGGCTTGTCTATTTCCGATTTACGTCTTTCTCCCACCTTTTTAAATGTATTTATAAGTTTTCGAAAACAGATTCTTTTGGATCAGGCGTTATTACTATATCTAAAGTCTATAATTCCCAACGCCCTTATACCTCTATGGTCAGATATCTCAAAGCATGACCGCACTTCAATACTCCCCTTTATTCATATAACCGAACAGTCTTCCAATGACAAAGCACTGGTTTAGAACTCATCTAGCTTCCTCCTTAATTCTCCGGTCTTTCTCCACATCTATACACTGGGCTTTCCTTTCGTATCGGAGCCACAACAACAGTAGCCGAATGCGGCGTTCCCGACTCCACTATCCAAATGCTTGGCAGATGGTCGTCCACAGCATACAAGACCTACCAGATCCGACACGCATGTTCTACTAAATGCTCAACAAGCCCTCTCAACCCACATTCGAGGTAAATTTCTTCGCTAGCTACTGGTGGTGGTTAACGATCCATACATCTATCATACGTCTGCTTTTCGCTGCTAATCGGTTTAGTTATACACGCAGTCAATCGTGGCTTTCTTTATTTCGTTCTTTACCGTCAGCTCATACCATAATTGATTAAAGGACACCATTAGGTGACTTGATGGAGTTTTTCGGTTCCTTGCCACTGTTGCCTTTGGCTTGCTCAGTTGGGGATATTTTGGGGATATTTAATTTAATTTTATCAATCAATAAATTCCTCTTGAAACAAACTTTGTTGTATTATTTTAATGTAATACTGTGAAGCTGCTTTGATACAATCTGTATTGTGAAAAGCGCTATACAAATAAACTTGACTTGACTTAATGGAGAATAGCTTTGATGAAAATACCATAATAACAACGCTCCAAGGTTATTCGTATCCCTGCTTGCTTATGTCTATCGTGACTTTCGTTTCTGATAGCTGCTATATTTCTAAGCCTATCGCGGCTTCTGAAATTCTACGATTACTGCCATTTTATGGCCAATCTTGGCCTATTTTATTAATGCTATCGACGCTTTCGACTTGATTTCGTTCTCGACGCATGAACTCTGCCTATCGAGGCATCACTTGTATGAGCTTTCATGATTGTACTCTAAAGCCAAATATTTCATGGTCGATCGCGGCCTTCGTTCATAAACGCATATCGTAGCTTTCCTGATTGTAATCATCTTAATGTCATATCTCTGCCTATCGTGGCTCCTCGGTAAAGTCGCCCTGGCTTCAGCTTTTATCATTATAAGTGTAAGGTCAATCATGGACCTATTTTACGATCACTGGTATTGTTTCATGGCTAAACGTAGCCTATTACATTAATGCTATCGAAGCTTTCGACTAATCTCAGTTCTGATGCATCAACTCAGCCTATCGAGGCATCAGCCTATCGAGGCATCAGCCTATCGAGGCATCACTATCGAACAAGCTTTCATGATTGTACCCTAAAGTCAAATATTTTATGGCCGATCGCGGCCTTCATTCATAAATGCATATCGTAGCTTTCCTGATTGTAATCATCTTAATGTAATATCTCTGCCTATCGTGGCTCCTCGGAAAAGTCTCCCTGGCTTCAGCCTTTATCATTATAAATATAAGGTCAATCATGGACCAATTTTACGATCGCTGGTATTGTTTCATGGCTAAACGTAGCCTATTACATTAATGCTATCGAAGCTTTCGACTAATCTCGGTTCTGATGCATGAACTCCTATCGAGGCATCACTATTGAACAAGCTTTCATGATTGTACTCTAAGCCAAGTATTTCATGGCCAATCGCGGCCTTCGCGTGTCAACGCATATCGTAGCTTCCCTGATTGCCATTATCCCAATGTGTTATCTCTGCCTATTGTGGCTCCTCGGAAAGTCGCCTGGCGACAGCCTCATTGTTTATAAATGTAAGGTCAATTACGGACCTATTTTTAAAGAAAGACGTGGGCTGGTGCATATGCTATTTAACTTTGCTTTTATTTTTATTTTCTCCCTATCTTCATACCCAGGATGTATGCATCTTAAAATCTCAGCCTATCGAGGCTTCGTTTAAAATCTCCACCTCAAGTTTCACGGCCAGACGTGGCTTCTGTTCATATTTAGAAGATGAGAAGCTCAGCTCACATATAGTGACATTCTCACTTTCGATCTTTTTAAAGTTTCTAATCAATTATCTTTATCTCAGTATATCTCGTAGTTCTAATCTCTCACACACAGTACCGCACCTTAGATAAGCAATAAAGATTTTAACATAAGAAGTTTTCTAATTGTCTTTCCTATTTTACTAATTCTCCTGCATGCTTTTCAGAATCCTCATAGGTATGTACGGAATTCATCTCATATTCCTTACTTTTTGGGGGTAGGCTCCGCCCCTGCCTCTATCATCAGGCAGGACCTACAAGCTAACTTTCAGACCCGGACGGAGGACAGGGCCTACGCCAAAGAACTCTGAGATGGAGCTTGTCGAGCATCTGCTTTTATTTCGTCTGTAAAATCCTTTCACAAAATAAATTCTATTTCATTCGAGAATCCTTCTGAGTCTTTTTGGTAGAAATGAAAGCGTAAGCGAAAGTTCTACCAGAAAGACTTCACTGCCACGTCATTAATTCATAATTCCACGCTACCAATCACAGCTTGACATCAAATATAAAAGACTGATCTTACCGTCCCATTTTGTTGCCCGCAGGTGCCATTGCAAAGTTTTCCCCCATCCTCCCCACCACCACCAGAATGGCTCCCGTCCACTCGTCAGGGGGTAGGCTCCGCCCCTGCCTCTATCATCAGGCAGGACCTACAAGCTAACTTTCAGACCCGGACGGAGGACTACGCCAAAGAACTCTGAGATGGAGCTTGTCGAGCATCTGCTTTTATTTCGTCTGTAAAATCCTTTCACAAAATAAATTCTATTTCATTCGAGAATCCTTCTGAGTCTTTTTGGTAGAACTGTTATGCTGACGATACTCAGCTGTATATTTCTTCAAAACCTAACGAAACTAACGGAATGAAATTAACGGAATGCATAGCTGATATACAAAATTTGGATGACTAGTCTGCCCTACAAAGCAAAAAGGCAGTAACTACGCAGAGTGCAGAACTGAGAAAAATGACTTTAAAGTTATCCTGTCATCCAGCCAAAGTAGTTGTAGGTAGATTATTTGACATGTGGCTGTTTTGTTACTTTATATTAGCTTATTCTTTGTACATATCAATCCTCATATTTAATTTGATATTTGACCCCTATTTTGCAGTTACTGTATTCTTGCTTTGTATTACTTACCAAAAACGCGGCACCATACCAAGGAAAAAGGCAGTAACTACAGATTTTCAAAAAACTATTTTGCCACAACTTGGGCTCTGGGTGTGTTAGATACACTGTATTTGAAATAATTGGAACCATTTGTTTTCCTGAACATGGATATACCAAACCCAAACTAATTTGACGATTTCAGGTCAATATTTTCCACCCGGAAGCTATTCTGGTGCTGAAACGGCTGCTTAAAGTCTCACATTGCTAAGCTGTATCAAGGCCCAAACGGGGACAATTTATTTTGAATAGGACCACATTATTATGTGTGAGTATTAGATTAATGTGTGTCTGGGGGTGTTTCTGTATCTGTAATGTAGTATCTGCTATACCTACAAATCACATTAATGTTAAAGCACTGCAAAACAACTTTTCTTTGGAGCAATATAGGCAAGTTAAACTCCAATTAAACAGAGCAAGTGTTGAAGTGTTTCTAAGGCTTTTCAAACTCTTATGATGATAACTAAGATAAACAAGTTGATGATTTTATATGGTGCAGTATCTGTTTCAGTAGGTTTATAAACACAAAGTACTGAATGAAATGAATACATACAATATTTCTTCATGAGGAAGTCCAATTCCATAAATTCATTCTCCGTATGGGATAGTTTGTAAAAGAGGCTCTTGGAGCCACGCCACACCTGTATCTCCACCATCTCCCTAAGCTTTGGTGCTTGCGCTTTCTTGACCTTGACGGTGGAGTGGCCATCCCTCCAATCTAGCACATTGGCATTCTCCAATTTGACAACATCCACCTTCCTGGAGTTGGAGCTTGCCACAACACTCACAAAGTCCTCGAAGTCGTAGACCACACCACCTGGACGGCTCCTCATTTGCTGCTCGACACCATGGTGGAAACTGTCTGCGCTCATGAACGTGTGTCCCCTCTCAAAAAACTTTAGTGTGATGTCCTCCTGTGAAAAGGTGTCACTGTTCACAAGAGTGACGAGTGAGGATAGAAGGCACCAGTTCTTATTCTGTGCACTGCAGTTGTCCACCCAGAATATGGTGTGGCGTACATCCCGCTCCTTCTCCAATGCAGTTGTGTATGCTGATGTAATTTCCGCTGCACTTCGCCCAGCCATTCCCTCGTGCCACAATACAGAGATGGTGTTTTTTTTGTTTGTTTTTTTCCCCACTGAGGCAAATGTTTCGTGGTATGCCACGATGCGACGAGTAAATACTGCTGACTTGACTCCTGGCATGCGTGGCAGCATTATCACCTTCTGGAGGTCCACGCTCCGAACCGATGTAATGTCCGGCCAGTCCCTCTCTGCATCTGCCTGGTAGCTTTGGCGGCTCTCTAGGGCAGACTGCTTATGTTTGTTCCACCTTAGGCACTCTGGGCAATCTGAGCTTTCAGTCTCCCCTGTGTGGCAGTTCGCATGTTCAGCATGTTCCAAACAGTCCTCACATTGCTCCTCCCCAAGTTTAGCAAAGCTGATTTTTTTGTCTTTTACAATCTTCCTGTATGCTTCATAGGAGCAGGCGTTTCCTTTATCCAGGTAGTCTGAATGCATCATCTTTATTGTGATGTCACTTGGCAGGTACCGTCGATTTGGGGCATGCTCCCGTCTGTAATGGCTCACACAAGGATGGAAGGACTCAATGTGGTCATCAAGGGTCTTCACGTCCATCTTGTTGACTGCAGCCTGCCTTCCTCTCTGGTCCTTGGATGGAACCAGTGGCCTGGTGTTCGACTTCCCCATCATGGAAATGACTAGACTGTCATTTTTAGGGTGATAGCCCAATGATGACAGGAAAAGCATTTTGCAGACCTGTCTTGGCTCTCCTTTCTGGTTTTGCAGCCGGTAGATGAATGAGCAGCCACGGCGACTTTCTGGGCCGGTTGTTGTTCTTTTGGTTGGCATTGGGGTAACTGAGTAAAACATCCATGATCGTCTTTCTGTGTAGGTCATCTCCCAGTATTGACTCCATATCTCCCTCCGTCTTTCCTCTGAAATATGGTCTGTACACCTTCTTCGACATTTGGCACCACATGGCTCTCTCATTGGTGGTCGACGTGATTCCACATCAGGCTGTGGCTCTGGCTGTGGCTCTGGCTGTGGCTCTGGCTGGGGCTCTGGCTGGGGCTCTGGCTGGGGCTCTGGCTGGGGCTCTGGCTCTTGAACTTGTTCCCCTGGGTCTCCAAGTTCCACTTCAGTCTGTGTCATCGTAGGGGTTGGGACATAATCTAGGTCTGTAATGTCACCGTATAAGCTGTCCACGCTGGTGGTATCCAGTAAAGTGTCCAGTATGGTCCACTCCATTTCTTCAGCGGGGGGCAGGACTTGCTGCCTCTTTGATGGAATACTTACATGTGTATCTTAAATGAAAAAGAGAGAAAATTAGTGGCATGAATGTAAATCCACATCTGTCTGTGTCTGTCTGTCTGTCTGTGTACTGCAACAAATTATTATTATTATTATTACTATTATTATTATATGGACCTACAGGACAACATCTTCACTGTGATCAATATGTATATTGATGTCTGCATATCATAATATTTCATTGTACAGGGAATAACTTAAATTTCGGTCCATGACAAAATAATGCATGAATTAGGCTAACACAATAATAAATTAATAATTTTGCACCCTTAATGAAAATGAAGAAAGAAATGCCAACACACAAAAACGAAGCCTGGCTTCATAAGTTACATTAGGCCTACAATAATAGGATAAAACATAGAAGCGTGCAGTCATGCAGAGGGACAACATTTTCATAGGTTAATATAATAAAGGGGAATCCAAATTAAATATATAATTTTATATTCAGAAGAAGAAACCGTGCAATAAATAAATGCTTAGGAACAGGAACCAATGTGTTTGAGCCTGAGCGCTAAGGGGGACGTAAATACCTGCCGGCTCACTCTGCAGAAGTTTGTTTTTGTTGAAAACAGGGAAAGAGAAAGATGTCAGTTTTGCTCACAACTCGCTAACTTCTCTAAACAGCGGACATAGTCTTCAAACAGCGGCCGCGAAGAGAGTGTGTTTTAAGTTGAACAGACACCTGTTACGTTAAAGAATAACTGTTACACCGATAGCTGTGTTTATGGACAGTTATATTCTCCTGCTGGACAACAACGCCGTGAATGATTAGCCTATGAAAAAAGAAGACGCCGTTCATGTAGGCTAATAAGAGCGAAGAAGATCACGCTGGGTGCTTGGATGTTATGGGGATAGCTTGATGCCTTTAGAAGTTTTACCTCCGCCCAAAGCTTATCTTTTGGTGCTGTTTCTGTCTGTCTGTTCGTTAGTAAGATAACTCGAAAAGTACTGTACGGATTTGGATGACATTTTCGGACAACATGGGTAGGCTATTAGGACAAGGAACAGATGACTACATTTTCGTGGTGATCCGGAACACGGGACATTTGGAATTTGTATTGCCTCAGTGAATTAGGCTACCTTGACAGAGGTTAGTGCTCTCCGAGTGCTTTTCTAGTTATTGAATATTTTTCCACCGCTGGTTGGATTATAACTTTGTGACATGAACAACAAAATGATGACATGGCATTGGCGATGATGTGAAGTTACAGAGGATAAAGTTACAGCTAGGAGCAGGGAGGATCAGGGGCAGGTAAGCAAAGCTATTTAAAACATCGCCTGTCAATTAGCATAATGCTATCTGAATGGACATCTGAGAGGAAGTCCCGCCCTGGCGGCTGACAGGCGTTTATATTGTGATAGCCTATCCTCTAAATGTTTAATCTGTCACTGTTACTTACCATTCTCCGGGTATTTTCTTTTCAACGCCAGTTGGACCATCTTCTTTCCCCGGCTTTGTGCCATCTCAAACAAAATTTGTGTTAAGTTAGAAGGGTGAAATCGCCAATGTTAAAACCGTCTCGTGAGGATGCCGCGAAATCAGCTGTGTGTGTTCACCATGGAAACAGTAACTTCACTACGCAGCAACACGGTTATTTTTTGTTAGGTAAAACATAACAAGAATACAGTAATGGATGTTACTGTATTCATGCTTTGTTTCACTAGGGCTTTTTGCAGTTACTGTACAAACGACTACCATTTTTCTCCAAAACGACACACATTTGAGATAAGATGTTTTGTCACATAACAAAGGATGCATTGAATGTTATAAAAATGATAATAACTAATTTTTGACCAAAAATGCAGTTACTGCCTTTTTGCTTTGTAGGGCAGTAGTAATTTCCTACTTCTAAATTCTGAAAAAAACAGAGATTCTAATTATTGGACAAAAAACACTTGCTCTGTTAAGTCTTCGTCGTCGGTTAGGAACCTGGGTGTGCTCTTTGATATCAATATTTCATTTGAAAGTCACTTGTCTAGTATCTGTAAAACCGCATTTTTCCATCTTAAAAATATATCTAAATTACGCCATATGCTCTCATTGACAAATGCGGAACAATTAGTTAATGCGTTCATGACCTCAAGGCTAGATTATTGTAATGCTCTACTGGGTGGTTGCCCTGCACGCTTAATAAACAAACTACAGCTAGTTCAAAACGCAGCAGCTCGAGTTCTTACCAGAACCAGGAAGAATGACCATATTAGCCCAGTTCTGTCAACACTGCATTGGCTGCCTATTAAACATCGTATAAATTTTAAAATATTGCTGATTACTTACAAAGCACTAAATGGTTTAGCTCCGCAGTACTTGAGCGAGCTCTTAACGCATTATAGTCCTTCACGTCTATTGCGATCTCAAAATTCCGGCCAGTTAATAATACCTAGAATATCAAAATCGACTGCTGGCGGTAGATCCTTCTATTTAGCACCAAAACTTTGGAACAGTCTTCGTAACATTGTCCGGGAAGCAGACACACTCTGTCAGTTCAAAGCTAGATTAAAGACACATCTCTTTGACCTAGCATTCACATAATATATTATAGACTTCTATAATTCAATGTTAGGCTGCATAGATTAGGTCAGCCGGAACCGGGAACACTTCCCATAAATCCTGATGTACTCGTTACATCATAAGAAGAATGGTATCTACGCTAATTTTAGTGTCTTTGTTTATCCCGAGGTTTTTTCCGCAGCCTGCCGGATCCAGGCCGTATCCAGATCTGACGAAGGACCTTCGCCTGGACCCGATGACAACGCAGTGCTGAAGTGCCAACTAGTCTCTCCCTATGGAGGATCCCTTTACCACTCTACAGATAAGGCATTGTCGGGAAAATTCGTTTTGCGTACCTACCCCGAAGTGACAAAATAAAATAAAATTCTGTATCAAAATTTATAAGGAAAAACCAATACTTTGTTTAGGCTTGGTTTGTAGGGAATTACAAACCTGCACACATATATTCAAACGCACATCACTATAGAACCAATTCTTAATGCGCATGTGAACGCCATCAGCGTTTATCACAGGTTCGCGTCTACAGTCTGTGTAGAGAGAATGGTGTCGTCTTAGCGGCCCCTAATTTAATAACAAATGATCGTTGCGACGGAAGCGAATCAATCAAAACTAACTTTAGCTGGAAAATAACTTTATTAAAGAACCGCTATGAAGCCAAAACAATCTCTGTTACCTTAAATTATACGTTTATCTATGTAAAGCTGCTTTGAAACAATCTACATTGTTAAAAGCGCTATATAAATGAAGATGACTTGACTTGACTAGTTACCCTTTAAGCACAAATAAAAGCCTGACAACGTTAAATTTTCAGTTTTCTGATAATATAATTCACATATTAAAGTGTGACAATAAAATAAATGTAACAATTATATTACTACTATACAGAAATAAAAATACCAACAGAGTTGCTTGATGCAAGTAAATGTTGGTCTAATCATTTTATGCTTTCTATGCTATTTATGTGTCAGAATATATGATCATGTAACATAGGCTGTAGGCTTAATTATATATATTAAAAAAAAAATTTTTTAGTAAATGGACTTAAACTTCCAAAAACCTGTAGAGTAGTGGTCTGGGTTCAAACATTCCGACATGCAAAGTGAAGCATTCACGTGACTGGAAAGAAAGTGAGGCTTCGTTTTTCGTTGATTACGTGTTTCTCTGAAAACAATACGAGCTCCGGCATGGAGCTTCATGAGAAATTGCGCTGCATACTCGATAAGCGCTTTGAAGCTTCAGTGTCAAATGTAACATCACTAGTGTCCGGTATTGTCTATGTTTAGTGTGTGTTGCTCTCCGTTTGCCTTTCTGTTGGATCTGTTGTTAATAAACCTTCGTATTGGATATTACGTCTTCCTCATCTGTCTGCCAGCAACCACCCATGACTATATATATATATATATATATATATATATATATATATATATATATATATATATATATATATATACTGTATATGGGAGACCAAGTATTTGAAACACTGCTGATTTTTTTATTTGCAGATAAAATTGTAGACCTGCACAAGGCTGGGATGGGCTACAGGACAATAGGCAAGCTGCTTGGTCAGAAGGCAACAATTGTTGGCGCAATTATTAGAAAATGGAAGAAGTTCAAGATGACGGTCAATCTCCCTCGGTCTGGGGCACCATGCAAGAACTCACCTCGTGGGGCATCAATGATCATGAGGAAGGTGAGGGATCAGCCCAGAACTACACGGCAGGACCTGGTCAATGACCTGAAGAGAGCTGGGACCACAGTCTCAAAGAAAACCATTAGTAACGCACTACGCCGTCATGGATTACAATCCTGCAGCGCACGCAAGGTCCCCCTGCTCAAGCCAGCACATGTCCAGGCCCGTCTGAAGTTTGCCCATGACCATCTGGATGATCCAGAGGAGGAATGGGAGAAGGTCATGTGGTCTGATGAGACAAAAATAGAGCTTTTTGGTCTAAACTCCACTCGCCGTGTTTGGAGGAAGAAGAAGGACGAGTACAACCCCAAGAACACCATCCCAACGGTGAAGCATGGAGGTGGAAACATCATTCTTTGGGGATGCTTTTCTGCAAAGGGGACAGGACGACTGCACCGTATTGAGGGGAGGATGGATGGGGCCATGTATCGCGAGATCTTGGCCAACAACCTCTTTCCCTCAGTAAGACCATTGAAGATGGGTCGTGGCTGGGTCTTCCAGCATGACAACGACTCGAAACACACAGCCAGGGCAACTAAGGAGTGGCTCCATAAGAAGCATCTCAAGGTCCTGGAGTGGCCTAGTCAGTCTCCCAACCTGAACCCAATATAAAATCTTTGGAGGGAGATGAAAGTCTGTATTGCCCAGCAACAGCCCCGAAACCTGAAGGATCTGGAGAAGGTCTGTATGGAGGAGTGGGCCAAAATACCTGCTGCAGTGTGTGCAAACCTGGTCAAGAACTACAGAAAACGTATGATCTCTGTAATTGCAAACAAAGTGATTTTCTGGATTTTTGTTTTAGATTCCGTCACTCACAGTTGAAGAGTACTTATGATAAAAATGACAGACTTCTACATACTTTGTAAGTGGGAAAACCTGCAAAATCGGCAATGTATCAAATACTTATTCTCCCCACTGTATATATATATATATATATATATGTATGTATATATATATATAAAACAATAACTCTGGTGCGTAACATTTTATTCACTATTGACTTATTCACTCATGATCTTCTAATTTTGTTTAAGAAGATATAAGATAATAAGTTAAGTTTATAAAAAGTGACTTGTGTCTGTTCTGATCATTTTTTTAATCGGTACTGCAATTTCTTCATCCTTTGGAAAGACAAGAAATTAAATTCAACAAATTCAAAAAGCAATTAAAACCTTCATCATTTATGTACATATGTTCACAGAGCGATTTCATGTGCAGTTCTTCTCTCGGCAGTCAGGAGAATTTCTCTAATCAGAAGCGAAGAATCATCCATGTCCAAACGAGATGAGACTCCCCACGCTCACTTCCTGTTGCAATAAATTATGGATCTTTAATTGTCAGAGGAAATAAGCATAGCGACACACCTGACTGGCTAAACCACTAATAAAAAAATGAGAGCGAATCATTTCATTCAATTACTTCATTCTGAATTTGCCTCAGGGCAGAATGAAAGCGGCGGATGACAGGGGGTGTGAGGGGTAATCTGAAGGACAATAATGAATTAAATTTTAAGTGAAGCTATTTATTCTGCTGTCTGGATGATCACAGACTTACTGAAAAAAAAACACTCCATCTCATTACTTTTATGTGCATCTCAATACTTGTGTACACTGTTAAGTGAATTAACTTCCAGTCTATGTTTGTAAAGCATAGGATGATCTGATGGCATTTCCTGCATTCAAAGACGGACTGTAAAGGCCCATTCACACCAAGGTCAATAACTATAATGTTAATTAGAAATACATAGGCCTAGTCCACAACAATAAGGGTAACGCGGCACAGAGAAAATAAATTGTTGGAATCAATTTCTGGACTTTTTCCATCTGATGAGCAATAAAAACAGCAGACAGACAATCAGAGTCTAATCTACTTTAAGAGCATGAACATTTAAAGCGGCGCTCGCTTATAATAAACAGAACAATATATATATATACAATACTGTGTAAAAGTCTTAGGCATGTTGTTATTTTAATACAAAAAAAATAATGGTTTTAAGCCAGTTATTATATATTTTGCTGTATTGTGTCATTAAGAAATATCAGTTTACATGTCCAAATATTCCTTTTGCAATTAATTGTAATAATCCAGGGAGATTTTTGTATGTACAAAGAGTCTTACAACAGTCGGTATGCTCCACACAGAGATCTGATCTGTGTGTGTGTGTGTGTGTAAAGAAATGCGTTTGTGAAGTCGAACTGCCTCGGACATGGATCTAAACAAAATAGTAACTTTTTACTTTTATCTGGCCTTTCAACAAAAGGAAATTCTACAGGTGCTAATCTTCCAACATGGCATTACCATGGCGTTGCCTATAGACGAGCACGAAGACTCCGCCGGAGTATGTACCACAATCCTGTTCCAAACTTTATGTGGCACGTTGACTCGAAGCCTTTAGGTGGTTTCCCATCCCCTATGGCCGAGGGCCCCTAGAACTGTCATCACCTTTTGGACCACTAGCAACGGCCCTGAGTACTGTACACAATCAATTTGTGAAATTCAATTCAATTCAAAAAATATTTGTGTCACTGACACTTGATGGTGGATCTGGTGAAGAAACTGTCGGTGATCAAAATATTGATTTAAGAGATGTTGAAAATTATAGTTTTGAGATTGGTTGAGATCGTGAATATGAGCGAGATGCTGAATGGGGAAATTAGCTCTGATGATGACAGTAATGATAATAAAAGCATTTGCTCAAATTGAACCCTTCCAAGTTCCAAAAGGTATCAAAATATGCTTTATTTTATTATTTTGTTATTGATATTGAAATATCAGAAGATTTTATATTATTGTGGCTGTTAGAGATCCATACATGTTAGATATAGATCTGATATCTGCTAAAGACCTGAATATGTAATAATGATTGGCAAAACATTCATGCATTTAATGTTTGGGCACATAGCAGATGAGGGTGTTTGTATACCATGTGCTATTCTGCCCTGTGTGTTGTTTGTGTAAGCACATGTCTTCTGTCAAGGTGTTTTTTTGTTGTTGTTTTTTTGTGTGTGCCATGTGCTCTTCTGTCAGTCTTTTGTCTTGGCCCCGCGGCACCCCCCTTGTTACCTGGTCTTTGGTTTATTTGCTCCACCTTTCCTCCCTCGTTCCCTGCCTTTTTTTTCTACCCGTTTTATTCTCCCTGTGTTTTCTGTCCTGGGCTGGTTTAGGTGGTTTCCTGTCAAATCTTTGTCAGTTGGTTGATCAGTTCTGTCAGTTCTAGCCCAGGTTATCCCTTGCTGTTTGCCTGCCCTGGACTGTTTTTGCCCCTACTGGCTGGCTTTTGTTCTGTTTTTGTTTGTTGTTTGACCTTAAATAAAAAGAACATACAACAAATGCTTCTTACCAAGGTCTGTAATTTTAAAGCATTCATGAATTACAACCATTTAAGTGTTTTCACATCTATGCTCAAAAAGTTGGTGACAGAAAGATAGTACACAATAGTTTGTCAACAGAGCTACTATTATTATGTTTTATGGTGATCTTGTCTTATTTTGGAGCTTGACAAACATGATCAATATGAACGCTCTAATTTTATGAAATGCAAATTCATAAAAAATTTCCCTTTTGCATTTCATCGGAAGAATATCAGCATATGGGGTTTGGAATGACATGATACTGAGTCATTATAATGACACAATTTTCCTTTTTGAGCAAATTGTTCTTTAAACACCAAAGCGTTCAGGCAGTTTTATGCAGAGGAATGTCTTTAAACCTTCACATGCTGTGAGGAGAATAATTCTGCATAAATTACAGTAAAGTATGAGTACAACTTTAAAGATACTATGAAGTTTTATAGATTGACCTTAAAATTGATTTCTGATGTCAGCGTGAAGCAGCTCGTAAGCGTCAAGCATCGAGACGACCGGGACACTTTATTCTTTTCTGGACTTGATCAGCAAACACAGACCAGCGTGAATTTATGAAAACTGTGAAGTACCATTGTCGAGTAGAAACGCTGAACCTGTACATGCTCTCACTGAAACAACGGCTCATGTTCCCGTCATGCTCCACAGGAAGTGGAAATAAGGGATAGAAGGAGGCAGATAAAAGAGAGGCAATTTAAAGCACCATTTCCTCCTCTGTTGCTTCTGGACGTTACTCAGAGAAAGGTGTTCTGTGCTGTCAGCTCAAAATTATATAAGCCTTTTCTCTTTCTGCTTGTTCTCACTGAAAACAAAATGGAGGAGAGAATGGAGAACTCATCTGCCCGCTGGCATGTCGTTTGTACTTGACAACTGAAGCGAGTGGCTGCTAATGTACACGACCTCGTACACTCTTGTATCTCTCGTGAATGATCAGATGATATTTGTGATACAATGTTTATATGGGTGTCTCTTCAATTAAAGGCGCTTTTATGCCCTAAATGCTGATTTTTGTTAAAACTTACAGTGCACATTTCAAATTTCTTTTCTTTTTTTGTTACATCAAGGTCACATTACACTTTTTTTTCCTATCATTTATTATAAAAATAGGAATAATTACACAGAAGTGTGGCATAATTTCCACAACCAACAAATTTGTCAGATGGATGGATGGATGGATAGATAGATAGAAAGATGGATAGATAGATGGTTTGATTTTGTAATATAATATCATGCTTCTCCTGTCTCTTTGTCCCTACTGACTTTCAATCCAAACCTTGGGTCGGACAGACCAGAATCACTGGCGTCGACAGTTACTTTTCATGATGTGTTAATCGGTAACACTTTAGAATTTTAGTGTTTAATGAAATGTCTGTCATTAAAGTGTTTTAATGTTTAATGACACTTTAGTCCGTCATTAATAAGTTATGCAGGAAGTAATGCAGGACTAAAGAGTAGTACTGCATTAACACTTCAGTCAATAATTTCATTCGTTCCGAATGGAAATAAGCTTTGTTTATTGCAGCACTGAGAGGACTACAGACACTCGATTTGTAAACTCTCTTTTTCAGAGTACTACATTTTAATTATGTATTGGTATATAAAGACAGTTTAAACAAATTTGGTAAAAAGTTTTTTAGAAAAAAGCTGCCTACCCTACCTTTAAGCTTGTTACTATATTAATTAATAGTAGTAGCTGAAGTGTTAATGTAGAACTACTCCTTAGTCCTGCATTACTTCCTGCATAGTAACTTATTAATGACGGACCTTTATTCTAAAGTGTAACCTGTTAATCTTATGTCAGATAACAGTTTATGTAATCCATAATGGTCCTCACAACAAAATCATGCTATTTGTTACTCTAATGCTTAAAGTCATAGGACAGCCTAGTGTAGCATATTGTTGGGGATAACCAAGACTAGAAACTGCTTGAGACCCGAGCGGACGGGTTCAGCGTATCCACCTAATCACGCTACAACACAAAATCCAACTTGTCCTGTGTTATTGAAATGTTGTGCTCCAGGTCTGCACTCTGCAAACTAAAGTGGATGTTGTAAATTCACCTTCAAACCAGAGTAAAACAGGAATTATGAGATGTAGAAGTTTATTGTCGTGTAACCACCTAGAAATATGAGTCACCTTTCCAGCATCAACCTCTGCTTTAAACCGTAATCATAATGTATATAAAATAATCCTTCGTCTTAGTGAAACATGGAATTATTAATTTATCAGCTTTCTGGACGCGATGATTGAAACGGTGCACTCTGAGCTCCGGTGGCGTCTGTGCCATGCATATTTTGACATAAATCTGATGAAGAAATAAATAAGTAGACTGGGATTAGATGCGTTCCCGCTCAGCAGCCCTGAGATACTGATGTTAATTTCATATCTCATAGCACATCATCTGATCCTGATAGAATTTCATCCCAAAAAATACAGACCCGGAGACAAAACCCACACACACACACTCACTCACTCTCTCTCTCTCTCTCTCTCTCTCTCTCTCTCTCTCTCTCTCTCTCTCTCTCTCTCTCTCTCTCTCATGAGTCACTCTTGAAAAGGCCTCTGGCTAATAGTTCATCATTCATACAAGCAAATGAATTATTAAATGCCTCTTCACCTCGGCAAGGCAAATAAGTTGAAAAACAACTTGTCATCATCTTTGAACCTTTGAGAGTATGTGTGGATAGAGAAACCATAAGCAGGTGTATGGACTAGAAGCCTAAATTTCACAAACAATTACAAAAAAGGCAAGTAACATTAAATTAAGTGAAAAAATCAGAAAAAACCTGAAATAGTATTTTTTGTAAAACTTACTCCAATAATATTTGTTTTATTTACAACAAAAAAATAAATTAATTTATGTGTAGGGGTGTAATAGTTCCCTAAAAAATAAAAACTGTCAGCGTTCACTCTCCCTCAAGTTGTTCCAAATCTGTCCAGTGTTATTCTGATCCCATTCTTCATCTTCGTTTGTGTTTCGCAAAAGAAAGAGCGTCATGGAAAGACATATACTGTAGGCTACGACGATAAAAAAATAAAAAAAATAATCCAACTTCCATTTTGTCAGACAAACTCCAACTTTAAGGTTGATGGAAGTATTGAATTTAAAACATAGCTAACATTATACCAAAAGTTAGGCCATTTAGAATGACCGATTGAATATAATTTATATTATACCATGGTCAGACTGAATGCTCGATTAAAACCATTTAATGCACAGGTAGTTCCAGTCAGTTTAATCACTGTTCTATATTAATGCGCTTTCCGTTGGTGATTGCATTGATATATATCGACCCACGAAACCTCACAAATACTTTCTTGTTTCAAGTGGTATTATTTTGATAGATTTTAATCTTTGGAGATTTTAATGTTCATGTGTGTTGCTCCTCCAACTCATTGGCCAAGGACTTTATTAGCCTTATACATTTATTTTATCTAGTTCAACTGGTGAAAGGTCCCACTCATTCACATGGTCATACACTTGATCTTGTGCTGTCTCATGGTTTTCAAGTGCAGGACATTGAATTAGGTAATAAACCTATTTTATTTACTGTTCCCTTGTCATCTCCTGTTGTCAAATCATGTAAACCTGTCTGTTGACTAGTATAATATCTTCCACCACCAGTGCTACTTTCTTATCAATGTTCAAGGAGTTTTCTCAATCTCTAGTCTCCTTTCCATATGATCATAGTGTCGAAGAGCTCATTCATTGTTTTAATGATGTCTGCACTAACATTTTGGCCTACGTAGCTCCTCTGCAAGTCTGTGCCCTGTTTAAATGATACTACACGTGCTCTTAGACAGGCTTGCAGAAAGCTGAAAGATGGTGGAAGAAAGATAAGCTCTAGATTTCTTACGAAATTTGAAAGTCTTCTCTATCTCAATATCAGAAAGTTGTCAGATCGGCTAAATCTATGTATTTATCTGAGCTCATTGATAAACAATTGTCATAGACCAAGAATGCTCTTTAATACTATACATGCTGTTGTGAATCCACCTGTTATTAATTACATTTTTGAAACAGTAGATATGTGTGAAAGCTTTTGTCATTTTTTTTGTAGACAAGATAATGAAATAAGACAGGCCTTCTACTTATGACCCTGCTGTCCCAAATTCTAGTGCTAACTTTAGCCAGTTCAATTATTTTTCCTTTTCTTTTCTACACAAGATTATCAGCCAACTAAAGCCTTCTGGGTCTCTTTGTGATGTCATTCCTCCCCGCTTTTTTAAAAGAAGTATTTGATGTGGTTGGCCCTGTTCTTCTAGTTTTTATTAATGCACTAAGTTGGTTTCAGTCATACCTTATACATAGAAGCTTTACATTTTTTAAACAGTAGATATGTGTGAAAGCTTTTGTCATTTATTTATTTATTTTTTTGACAAGATAATGAAATAAGACAGAATATCAGGCCTTCTACTTATGACCCTGCTGTTCCAAATTCTAGTGCTAACTTAATTTTCCAATGTTGCAGCACTTTGGCAAAAAATAAAAGGATAAAAGTTAAAACATTTATTTGATTACGACTTGTATCAATTTGTATTATATTAATTTGTATTAAATCATAAAAAGAAAGATACATTGCATATGACTCTATTATTCTTAAACATTTTAATAAATTATTAATATTTATTAAAATATTGATTAATAATAAATTATTGAATTTAGTTGATTAGATGTAGTATTGACATTTTAATAAACAAAACAAACAAGTGGTTTTAAGTTGGTTATAATAAAGCATTTTTTCAAACAAAAAACATTCATTTAACATTCAGTTTTCATTCATTTAACTTCTAACATTCAAGCTGATAATAATAACCTTAGTTTAATAATACCGTTTATTTATTTAAGAATTGTTTAATACCATATACGTGATGTCGTGAAACCGTGATATTATACCGTGAAAATATCATACCGTTAACCCTACACGGGAGAGTCCCCCACCCCACCCCCGTTGTTAAAAAAGTAACTCAGTAACTTTTACTCTAAGTACATTTTAAATGAGCTACTTTTTTACTTTTACTTGAGTAGATTTATAGACCGGTAATTTTACTTGTACTTAAGTAAAATTTAATTGAAGTAATAGTACTTTTACTTGAGTAGAATATTTTATTACTCTTTCCACCTCTGTGATATGGATAATGGATCTTTCTTGGGTAAAAGAGTCACTACAGCTATTCTACAACTGAGGGGTAATAATTTTGTTTCAAAACTTTCAAGAAACACAGCATACAGATCATGTCCAATTAGGAACCAGAAGGCTTTGTAAAATTCAGAAGTCAAACCATCCAACCATGGTGATTTTCCTGAAGATTGCTGCTGGACACCCTTAGTTAACTCTTAAAATGACAAAGGTTCCTCTAATTCATCTTTCTTTTTCAAGATGTGGAAGTCCATCTAAAAGCTGATTAGTTGCTTCCAGGTCACAAGGTTGTGCAGTATATACATCTTCATTAAAAAAAGAAAAGCTTGTGTAATTATTTATTTTCCGTTATTTCTTTTCCATTTGGCAATTTATGATGATGCATATCCTTCTTCTTTCTAAGATTCTTCTCCAATGAAAAAATACATTTGTTGAAGAATCCATGCTGTTTAACTGAATATATTTTCCCCGTATACAGTAGATGCACTACAACTTCTTTCTTCATATAAATTCTTCAAAATCAAGTTGTATAATTTAAGCAATTTTGTAGTTTCCATCTCTTCACTATCACTGCTTCACCATCACTGCTTAGCTTGAGAATTTGGTGTTCCAAATACTGGACCTTTTCTTTTAGTTTAGTCATGCAACTTCTTGTATATTGTTGACAAAAGATCAGTATCCGGTTGCATAAAGCACCTTAAGTGTAATTTTCCCTTAAGTTCGCCGTTGGCCCTTATGTTTCCCTTAAACCTAACTGTACGTTCACACCGCCGCCGACTTGAGCTGCAAAGAAGCTCTGGCCGCCCTGTCAAGGACGCTTGTCAAAAAAGAACGGGGAAGCTTGTTGACGCTTTGGCCGCTCTGAAGTCTGTGTCACACCATGAAATGTAAACAGAAAAAAAAGCAGCAATACATTGACACTAGGAACCTTTTATAATGACAGCATTTTTATAACTGTTTTGGTCACATTTGGTCGGGAAAAAAAATATTTGATTAATATGCGCGAGGGAGAGAGAGCAAGACATATTGTTTGAAGACGTTGAAGGTGAGTGCGCGCGCGCGGGCGGGGCTCTCTCTCTTTTGTAACTGGTCCCTATATGAAAATAACGTCATATCATAAATGATTGGAAACCCAGCAACAGCGATTATCAGTTTCTCCTCCATTTTCTCGGAACTAATGTTTTGGTAGGAACGAAAGTTTACATCGTATGTTTCTCCGGATTCAGCCAGCGCGAAGGACGTCTATATTCCGATTGGTTGCTGGCGTTTGCCGCTGCTTGCCGCTGAACCGCGTCATAGCTCATAACCATAAAGTTGAGATACTTTCAACTTTCTGATTGACGCTCAAAACGCCCAAAACGCGACACCGATGGATTTGACGCTCCTTGCAGCTGAGAGAAGCCAGCTTCCATTGAAAATGAATGACTTCCGGTAACTTTGGAAGCTCAAGTCGGCGGCGGTGTGAACGTACAGTAAGGGTGTTGCAGAAAAAAACCATTAAGTGTTACTTAAGTGAAACGTAATAAACACTTAGAATTTCCCTTAAATGCTGTTTTTTCACTTAAGTAATCCCTTAAAAAGCGTTAAGTGTTGCATAAAACCCCTTAACGGTAATTTCCCTAAGTATAACTTAAGGTTTGGAAATCGTAACCTTAAGAGTAACGCGGACAAAAATAAGACGACATGGCTGAATTTATGGAACCTGCTGAAGATCATTATGTGGCAAGAAAAAATTTTAGGGATAGGGAGAACCCTTTGGACCATCTTAGCGATGAAAAATTGTTGCAAGAATACCGATTTGATCGACGCGCAATATTTGACATCACTAACAAACTAGACGGCGACCTTGACCATGTCACACATCGCAACCACTCTTTTGCGGTGTTACAACTGCTTATTGCATTGCGTTTTTTTGCAACTGGGAGTTTTCAGATGGTAGTGGGAGATGTTTTCCACGTGCATAAATTGTCTGTCAGCAGAGTGGTTCACCGGGTTGCAGGGGCTCTTTCCCGTCATTTAAACGCAATGGTCACGTTCTTCCCACTGTTTCTGTTTTTTTTTTTTTTTGCCGCAGTTACGTTGGGATTTAGTTTGCTTTTCAAAATTGTTTTTCTTTTACCATATTCGTCAAGAAGAATGCATTTCTCCTCTGTCCAATTAGGCTTTCTTTTTTTGTTTTCTTTATCCATTCCGATATCCTACTTTATTTGATGAAACTGCGAAATTGCTAGTGTTTGTGTTTTTTCGTATCTATGGCAACAACATACGTTTATAACGTGAATCCAGGATCGCTGTCGTGAAACACTTAAATGTTTCCCTTACCAAAGAGAACCGTTTAAGAGATTATATGCAACACCCTTAAGTTATTCTCTTAGGTAAGGGGAAATCGCCCCTTAAGTATCATACATACTTAAGGGAAAAACTTAAGGTGCTTTATGCAACCGGGCACTGGAAATGTACCTTTTCAATATCCCAACACTGGCCTAAAGTTTAATACTGTGACTTTCTCTCTCTACACTCTCCCATAAAACTGAGTGAAAAATTTAACAAAACATTAGTCTTGCAAAAATCTATTATTAAAATTCCAAACCTTAAGGTAAGAAGTGTTCTGTGTTGTGGTTATAGTTACCACAATAATAGTGATGATCAGAAAATCATGTTGACGAAAAGTTACTATTTAAAAATCTTCCTCTATTATTCATTTGAACATAAAATCTGTTTAGTCGTGCACCAGTAACTATGTTTAAATACATTTTCAACCATGTGTTTATCAGTAGGAAAGATTTCTCTCCATACATATTTTCAGTTTCAGCCGAATTTTGATGAGGTTCAACATGATTCCGATCCATAGTGTAATCAAGAGTAAAATTAAAATCACCAGCTAAAAATATTATTCTATTGTGTGGAACTTTTGAAATAACATCTTTTAATAAAAAAGAAAAAGAAACACTTTCTACACCATTGTTTGGAGCATAACTATTACAAAAAGAAAATGATAACTCATATAACTTAATATCTTTCATTTGCCTTCTGCCAGGTATAATTTTCTTTCAGCTCTACTATCTTGGATTTGAAGATCTGGATAAATTTGCTACTCTGGTACTTAAATTTGAACCATGGCTAAGAAAAGTTTTACCTTTCTACTCACTTAGCCATTGCACCTGATTATTCATATCTGTGTGTGTTTCTTGCAGAAAAATAAAAAAAAAATAAAAAAAAATATTCAAAGAATCAAACAAAGCAAACCTTTTTTCAGCACCGTGACAACCATTAACATTCAAAGATTCAAAGTTGGATGCCATGATGCTGACTATTAAAAAGATAGTCACATGGCAGATGGCATCGAGACAAATGGCATCCAAACGCAGGCTATCAATTATTTTCTCTTCATTTAAATAAATAAATAATTTAAACCTTCTTTACATTGTGGTTTATCATGCCTTTTACCTTTGTTATTTCTGGAGGCAATAACGCTTCTGTCTACTAAGTTCTTTGAAGTTTGCTTTGTTCATTGCAGTTTTACATGACACCAAAAAGTGCTTCAAATCTGGGGAAAAAATGCCTCAATTTGTGGTTTGTGAGCTCCTTCAGTTTCATCTAGAAAGTCATTTATTTGCTTGACTGTACAATCTAGAGCTAAACGACTATGTTCTTTCAGCATCATCTATATCAGAAAGACTATAAACTCTCAAGATCATTGTCTGAATCATTTTCAGAATGAGCATATTCAGAACTCATAGTGGACTTCTGAGTATAACTATCCTCAGCTGCCTCACTTTTACCATCTGCTTTACTATTTACTATTCCTGTTTGTTCTTTTTCTCATCGTTTGTCATCTTCATTGACCTCATAAGTCATAGAGATAGCCTCAACAATCCACCTGCTTATAGTCTGCTTGGTAGCCAAGCAACCCTTCTTAGGGGGCCCGAAGCATACCAAAAGTTGGTCCGATTGTTTTCCACTGAGATGTCTTCCTGACAAATCTCAAGGGCCCTGACCGGGCAAAGTAATTGCAGCTTCCCTTGTTCAGCCATGAGGGAGAGCAGTTTGCCCTGGGACCATAGGAGGATCTGATGTGCCAGTCTGCACAGAGGGCGCAATCTCTGTGAGGGACCACTGTGTCTGGGACTGAGCTTCTTGCAGGGCAGGCACATCCTGATATCTCCTGTGGACAGCCAAACCTTTTGTCCAGGCTGGTAGGTTGGAGTCTCAGTCTGCCGGATCTCCGCTTTGTTCCTATGGTGTCGCACTGCCCGCTGAAAAACCTGGTGGTTTATATAAGAGACCACCAACACAACAGTCTATACATACTAGAACATGATGGCCTCTAAGGTCTGGGAGAAAGTGCCTCAAGGCTAGCAGAACTGCTAACATCTCTAGGCAATTTATGTGCCAAAAGAGATGATGTTCTTTCCACAGACCTTGGGTTGAGCGGCCCTCCATTGGTACCCCACCCTGAGTAGGATGCAAGGTGCTCTTAACACAGGGCCCTGAGCTAGGAACCAAGGTTTCTTCCACATGATCAAGGAACAAAGGCATCTATGCGTAACCTTGATTATTCAAAATACATTGCCCCTCGGGGAAAACCCCCTGGTCCTGAGCCACCACTGCAGGGGTCTCATGTGTAGCAGGCCAAAAGGTTGCATGTTGGTTGCAAAAGCTGCCATGAGTCCTAACAGTCTCTGAAACCGTTTCACAGTGATGCGTTGGCCTAGCTTTATTCTAGTCACCATAGCCAGAATTGACTCGATATCTGCAGGAGACAGTTGTGCCCGGATCGTAATCGAGTCCCATACGACTCCTAAACACATGCATGCTCTTTTTCGTATTGAGTCTCAGTTCCAAGCGCTTCATATGGTCGAGCACGACATCTCGATGCCGTGCTACCATCTCCTGAGACTGTTCCTCTCGAGGCTGGCAACCGATGCGTTTGGAACAGACTCGGTGTCCTGAAGTGAATTCACAGCAGGGTTTGACTGAATCGATTTTTCTACAGGCCTCTTTATGAAGAGCGAACCCTCCACGGCCGCCATATTGGTGGGCAGATACAGAGGTCCCCAGGTAAAGGCAGAGAAAGGGCGATGCCCGTCTCTAACCTCTCTGAGAGATCCATTTGCGAACCCTTTGATGTCAGCTTTCGTGCTGCCTCGGCAACAGAACCATGAGAAACACGAACCTGAACACTTTTCTTGAAAAGTAAAAGGCATGAGCGGAGTGTGCGAAGCAGCATCCTCTCACAATGCTTACAGTCAGCCCCCTCGAAGGCTGACAGAGCATGATCCGCTCCCAAACAAATAACACACGTCTTGTGAATCCCCTACCGTAAGGAAGTGAGGGCAGGGAGAAGCACACTGCTTGAATGTTTGGTTCGCCATAATATATGTGATTTTGAATACTGCACTAAATCGGGATAGACAACAATATGTAAGACACACAGTTTGACACAGAGCGCTTGCTGAGGCACAGAAGCAAACACTGGTCATTCCGGATGTGGTTTTATGCTTTCCTGGTTGTTGTTTTTTATAGAGTTTTATTTTCAGTTTTTACACATGAAACAAAACATATATACATAACATTACAATTGTAATTTTTCTTTTATAAAATCAGACTATATTACGAGTTACTATCATTACTAATTGGGATACCTATAACCTTTGAAGATATATCAATTATATATTCCCAAAAATCATTCAGAACAGGACAGTTCCAAAGCATATGGAGTAAATCGCCTTCAGACATTTTACATCTTTGACATTTTGCAGATATGTCAGTATTTAATATGTGACGTTTCTGAGGAGTATAATATGTCCGATGCAGAATATTAAATTGGATTTGTCTATGTTTGGTAGATATTAAAATAGCCTGCATTCTTTCCATAACACATTCCCACTCCACCAGATCATATGTAGAGTCAAGATCTCCTTCCCATCTCTGCTTCAAGATTACGTTGTCAAATGGCTTAAAATTATTTGTTAATGTGCTGTATTCTACAGAAGCAATACCTTTTGGGGAGGCCACAATCTTGTTAAACATAACATTATCAAATGGCGACAGTGTTGGAATTTTAGGGAATATCTGGGAGGTGACCTCTTTGACCCAATGCCTGACATGCAAATATTTGAAAAAGTTATGTTTGTAGCAATTCAAAGCTCATTATAGAGTTACTGGCAAATCAATCTGAATACCTAAACATTTAAACCCATTAGTGCACAGTGTTAGTGGTGTAACTATATATTTTAACTCATCTGGTGTATTAGTAGGAAATGCTTCACTCTTGTCATAATTCAATTTATAGCCAGATATATCACTGTATTCCTCAATAATTGTGTATTGTTCAGGAATACCAGCAGGTCATCAGCATAAAGGGATAATTTGTGTTCATTAGTACCAATTTTAATTCCCTTTATTACAGTATGGGACCTTTTTGCAATAGCGAGAGGTTCGACAGCCAGGGCAAATAATAAGGGAGATATAGGGCAGCTTTGCCTACAACCTCTAGATAATGTAAAGGTGCTTGACATAATACCATTGGTGTATATTTGTGCTTTAGGGGAATTCAAAATAGTTTTTAAATATCCAATGAACTTGAATGAATGAATGAATTTAAAGACCCAAAGCCCATGGTTTCTATGGTTGCAAACAGAAAAGTAGGCTCAATTCTGTCAAAAGCCTTTTTGGCATCCATAGACAGAATAAACATTGATAATTTCTGCTTTTGAGCAGTATCAATTATATGTAATAGCCCTCTAATATTATCGGAGCCTTGTCTATTCTTAACGAATCCTGTCTGATCTGGATGTATTATTTTTGTTATAACAGTTTCTAGTCTTTGGGCAAGCAATTTGGTCAAAACTTTATAGTCAGCATTAAGAAGACTTAACGGCCTATAAGACCCACATTTTTGCCTATCTTTCCCTGGTTTAGGAAGCAGTGTTATTGTTGCCAATTCCAGGGAGTGTGAAAGTGAGCCTCTCTCAAGTGAATCTTTAATCATGTTTGTAAAAGGAGTTAATAATATATTTGAAAACGACTTAAAATACTCAATCGGGAAGCCGTCTGGCCTTGTTATTTTCTTAAAGCTGCCGTCGGCAACATTTTTTTGATCATATTCAGTGAAATTGACACTATAATCCAACAGAACAACATAAATAAGGTGGTTTTAGAAAAAAACCCGAGCTTCTAACTCCACCTGGAGCGTGTTATTTGTTTTGCAAAAATCCAGCGCTCCCGCTTCATCAGGTCCAATCAGCGCAGGGGGGTGTGAGATCTGACTGTCAATCACAGGTCGTGCACACGCCACAGATCCCCCCTCACTCGCGCACGTTAATATCACATGCACACGCCACGCCTGAAGTTCGCCTGGAGATTGCATGAAGCGTGATGGCGGAGAGAAAATCTACTAACAAGCTTCCAATTCCTCGGTTATTGCTATCTATGGATAGATTAGCCAGGGCAGCCTACCTCCGAGTCCATGGTGTTGATAGATGCTGAAGAGACGGACGCGTTCACAGAAAATCAGGTACACACGCACAGTGACGCACTGACGAGCACGACCTCGATGGGAGGGTGCTCGCTGGTAGTGGGGAGGGGCATGAGAGTTGTAAACATTCAAAATTTTGGCTAATCGACCCAATCTGCCAGACTTGCCGACGGCAGCTTTAAGCATTAAAGGGATAGTTCACTCAAAAATTTAAATTGTGTCATCACTTACTCAACCTCGTGTTGTTCTGAACCTGTATGGGTTTCTCTGTTCTGTTGAACACAAAATAAGATATTTTGAAGAATGTCGGTAACCAAACAGTTGATGGACCCCATTTACTTCCATAGTGAAAAAAAAAAAAAATACTATGGAAGTCAATGGGGTCCATCAACTGTTTGGTTACCGACATTCTTCAAAATATCTTCTTTTGTGTTCAACAGAACAGAGAAACCCATACAGGTTTAGAACAACACAAGGTTGAGTAAGTGATGACACAATTTTCATTTTTGAGTGAACTATCCCTTTAATGGCTTTAAGTACCTCATTCTCAGTTATGTCTGAATTCAATAGTTTATTGTTTTCATCATCAAACTTAAGTAACTGTATTTTATTTAAAAAAGATTTAGCATCAACATTTTCCTGACCGAGATCAGTTTTGTACAAAGTTTCATAAAAGTCCTTGAATAAAGTATTAATTTCTTTAGGGTCTTTTATCTTCCATTGTTTGATTGTATAGTGAATATATCTATCTGATTCTTCTTTTTTAATTTGCCATGACAATAATCTGCTAGTCTTATCTCCAAATTCGTAGTAATGGTATTTTGTTCTTGCCATAATAGACTCAACCTTCTGGGTGCACATGTTATTATATAAAACCCGTTTTTGACTAAGTTGTGTCAAACATTCTTCATTATTAGTCATGAATGTTCTAATTCCAGTGATCTAATTTCTTTTTCTAACTCTGTTAAAACAGCTCTCTTTTCTTCTTGTTTATATGCCCCGTATGAGAGAATATGTCCTCTCATAACTGCTTTAAGTGCCTCCCATATAATTGAATGTGAGGCTGAATTAGCATTAGCCTTCAGAAAAAATAATAATAATTTGAGTTGTCATAAACTGGATAAAGTCTGGATCTTTCAGCATATATGTTCTAAATCTCCAGTTTTTGGAGTAGGGTAAAGCCATTGTTGGTTCCCACGTAAGCTTGACAGGGTTGTGGTCAGAGATGGATGCAGGAAGGAAAATGCAGTCCTTCACTTGGTAAGCTATTGATTGTGATGCTAAGAAGAAATCTATTCTTGAGTAAACATTATGAACATTTGAATAAAATGAGTTTTCAGTTTGGTCTGGATAGAGATTGTGCCATACATCCTACAGTCCCAAGTCAGTCATTCCTTGACTCAGAATAGCTGCTGCTTTTGATTTAGGAGATTTTTAGGACCTATCCTTAAGAGGATCTAAACCCTCCAAAAATACAGTTGCTCTTAACAGTAGCTAATCTTAATAGTAATTTACTAAAAAAGATTGGATTATCATGGTTTGGACCATAGACATTTACCAAGGTTATATTTTCCCTGTTCAACTCACATTCAACAATTACATATCTCCCAGTATTATCAGAGTGTGTATTCGGGTTAAATTGTAATTTTTTATGAATTAATAATGCTACACCTCGGCCACTAGATGAGAATGATGAGTAATAGACCTGACCAAGCCATTCTCTCCTAAGTTTTCTATGCTCCTGATCTGTAAGATGAGCCTCCTGAATAAAAGCTATATCAGTGTTAACCCTTTTCAAATATGAAAGCACCTTCTTTCTTTTAACTGGATAATTTAAACCCCTAACATTCCATGATACACAATTTAAAGTACTAGCCATTCGACATGAGCTTTAAAGTAACCGTGAAGGTCTCCATTAACATACTGTTGTGCTATTATATGATGTGAAATGTACTTGCTGCGTGAATAATAAAAAACAAGTCACCTGAGCTAAAAATTTTACTTCAAAGAAAGAAAGAAAAAAGGAAAATTAGATAGCCTTATTAAAACCCTTTGCTACTGAACTTGTAGCTGACACTGACGAGCCATATATTCACCTATATAACGTATCAACACTCCCCCTCCAAGAATAAATGAATAAAATAAAAGTGTATATCGGTCAGTATCTTCTATTATCATTATACTTATTGAATCGCAGCTAATTAACAAACTTAAATTCAAGTATTAGGCTATATTACAAACTAGACTAGAGGGGCAGTAAACACAACAGCGGTAAAATTGTGATCTAGCAACATTGAGTGATGTTATTTGTTATGGCCTTCTGTCGACGAAATAAAAGAAGAAAATTAAAGTCTGTCGACGAAATAAAAGAAGAAAATTAAAGTCTGTCCTCTTAACTCACATGTGATCTTTATATGAAGGCCATTAGAGAATAGTATATCAATTCTCATTCAGGAGTAGAAGCTTCTGCATCCTTGCTTTGTGAATCAATAAAGTTCTTAATCTCAGATGGCGTGGAGAAGATCTTTGCTTTACCCATGTGCAGGATCCGAAGCTTGGAAGGGTATACGAAGGAGTACTCGATATCCCGATCTCTCAACATTCGCTTTACCTCCGTGTAAGCTTTCCGATCATTCTGCAGTTCCGCGCTAAAATCAGGGAAGAAATGAATGCTCCGGTTTTCAAAGTATACCTCCTTACGTTCTCTCGCAATTTGAAGGATTTTCTGCTTCTCTCTGAAATTCAGGAGTTTCGCCACAATTATCCTTGGAGTCGATCTGTTCGAGGAAATATTTCCCGTTCTGTGTGCCCTCTCAATTGTCGGAGGAGATGGAAAGTTTTTGGCGCCTAGGATCTCTGGAATAATGCGTTCCAGAAACAAAACCATATTGCCTGCCTCAAATTTTTCCAGCAAGTTAACCATGCAAATGTTAGATTTCCTGCTTCTATTCTCCAGGTCTTGCACTTTATCTTTAAGGTAGGAGACATCCTTCTCCAAGCAACTGACTGTCGAACGAGTGTCTCTCAAGTCATCCTCTGTGGCGCTTACTCTAGCTTCGACCTAAACCATCTGTTCAGATAATGTTGTCATAGAGGTTTCGTTACAGGTCAGTTTGGTCTGAATGTCAATGGTCATCCTGTAAATTTTTTTGCTAATGTCCTCTTTGCTGGCTTTGATCTCCTTCCACAGAGTCTGTAACGATACTTCACCTTCCACATCTTCGGCCATACTGGTTAGTGTGTCGAGGTCGTTAGTTTCGGCAGTGTTGCTAATTGGATAGTTCGCAAAGACCTGCCTCCTTTAGTTACTGTTGCTATGTCCGACAAGCCACGCCTCTCTCACGCCACACCATGTTCTCACGCAGTGAAATATACATCGCAGAGCGGAGAAGACACTGACAACACGCTGACAGACAGGACAGACCAGGTTACTTTTAGTATGAAACAAAGTCTCAACTTTCAAATTTGGTCATTTTTTAAAGAAATTTAAACAATAAATACCATTTTGTGGCTCTTTAATGTGTCTGACAGATCGCTCAGTTAAAGCTGCTCGTGAACCGATCATTTCTTCCTTCTAGTTAATTTATAGCATCAAATAAACATGAATGAACATAAGAAGAAATGTTGTTTTAACCGCGGAAAGACGTCTCAGTACACTCCGTTTTTAAAGTTCAAATTCTCCAACGTTAATCTACTAACTCTCCTGTCAGACAAAAATGGCGGATGGCGGATTACGATTGGTCAGATCACCTGTCAATCAAAGTCCATGCGAAGGGTCAATTGGTTGTGTTTTACGTCCTTTTCAGCGTAAATTGTGTTCTGCGATAAACAATAATATATTTCCAGATACTTAATAGACTCAAATTTCTTCCAGTTAGGGAGATTAATGAAGGATTTTCGATGAATAATATAGCTAATCAGAGGAGCTCACTAAAGCACGTCTATCCTCACCGCCTGCATCACGTGGCACCCCGCCATTGGACAAGTGTACACACATGCTTCAGATGCAATCACGTGGAGGCGTTCCTAAAGCGTCATCGATGCAGAGCAAGTTCCCTCGAAAGGGATCCGGAGATCACCTACATTGTGGGGACCAGCCAGCAGTCCCCAGGAGGGAAATTGATTAATAAACATACTAAATTATGCTTATTTGAACATTTTTAATTGCTAAAAGTTTTCTGTGATGAGTAGGGTTAGGGTTAGGGTTTGTGTAGGGGGGATAGAACATCCAGTTGTAAATTGTACAGTGCATGTACAGTTTAAAAATAACAATGTCTATGGAGAATCCCCACAAATATACCAAAACCTAATGTGTGTATGTATGTGTGTGCGTGTGTGTGTTTGCAGACGTCCAGCACTGATGTGATCTTCTCCATAACTCTTCATTTAGTCTGTCCACTCATCTGTCTCTCAGGCCATGAATTACAAAGTCAGTGAATTGGCATCAATTCAAAGGACAATGACTTACCCTCTATCAAGCTTCTATTCCCAGTGGTCACCTGACACATTCAAAAAACATGAGTTAAAGTCATCATTAAATCATAATTGACCTTATTTACTTTCTGGTCTTACATACCTATTACCAAACATGCATGAATAATTCAAAACATTATTGTGACAGATGGGGACATCATTGAAAAAATTGACACAAAGAGACTTGATATATATGTTTTTTTGTTTGATGTGCCCCAATTATGCTATTTTAAAGTCTAGTCTCTCTAAACCCATAATTTCTGAGAGCCTGCTCTGCTCTGATTGGTCAGATGTCCCAGTCTGTTGTAACTGGTCAACCACTTACAGTGCTTTTCAGAAACCAAAAGGCCATTAGCATATCTGATCTCTGGATCTTCCTCAACACTTGATACACTGTGATACGAACAGTAACGATGGTTGTTGGTTTAACCGTATCAATCTCATCCAGGGTTGCTGCACACTTTTTAAAGGTCCCATGACATGCTACTTTTTGTAGGCTTTAATATAGGCCTTAGTGGTCCCTAGTACTGTATCTGAAATCTCTTTCCAAAAATTCAGCTTCGGTGCAGAGTTATAGCCACTACAAGCCAGTCCCAGAATGAGCTTCCTTCAGACAGGCCGTTTCGGTGTCTGTAGCCTTAAATGATAATGAGGAGGAGAAAGGCGGCGCAAGGTGGAGGGTGGGTGTGGCCTTGACCATCTTGCGCAACGGTACCGTGGCGTGCATGTTTACGTTGGATATAGCAATGGCACGAAGACACGCAGTCTTTCAAGCATTTCATTTTGACCCAGAATCTGATCCGGATAGAGAAGCAACGGATGAAGAAGTTGCACCTCAGCGGCTCCAGCAGGACGTTTCCGAATGGTTAGTTTAAAATATTATGTCTGGATACGGTACTTTATTCGGATGGTTTACAGTTATTATCATGTAGCTAACGCTAACCTACTGTTGCCTTTTCATGAGAGATCTGTAACGTCTGTATTTATCTTATTACAATTACATCAATCTCTGCTATCTTGAAATGTGGATATCGCACGCGCCATAACCAACAGGAAAACGGTTATCCAAATAACAAAGAAGTGTTCAACACTCGCGTTACAGTGTGTGTATTCACACACATAAACTGCATAGCTGCATAGCTAATGTTACAGCCACATTCTACGTGTAACAATCTAGGTAACCATAAACAGTAAAGCAACACACTTATATATCATTAGTTGACTTACTTGTCCGAGGTGTGTAGCTGAGCCAAAGAGAGTGATCCAGACTTTAGTTTCAGACATTCAGCAAGCCCAGCTCTGTATTGACCCTTTGGTGTTCATTTGTACATCCAATTATTGAGCAATTGTTACGCTTCGCTTGCTCAAAAGCCATGATATCTCTCATGGACAAACTAAAATCGCGCGCGCGCGTTCCTACTTCCTAGCGCATTTTCTCATGGGTGAGAAATATTCTCTGGGCGGGCAAAGCAGAGACAGGGGAGGTAACATTTCCTCCTTATGACGTCATAAGGAGGAGATTCAAGATCAGCGCGTATGAGCCTCCATTTTCTCAAAGGCAGAGAAAGATAGCAAAAGCTTGATTTACACCGATTGAAATTTCTAGAAACTTGGGGACCATATACAGGCTAGGGGAACTCATATTAATGTTAAAAAACCTCAGAAAGTGAAAATTTCATGTCATGGGACATTTAAAGTAAAATTTAAGGCTTTTTAAGACTTTTTTAAGACCTGCAGAAATCAAAATGAATACCTTACATTAGGGGTGCGCAATATTGACAAAAATATATCTCTATATTTTCAAAGTCTTGTTGATAATAATTAGATGATATTTTACTGATTGTGTTTTTGTACTGGTACCATGGCTGGTTTAGGCCTGTTGTTGACAGCAGACTCACAAAGATATTCATATTCTATGCAGTGGTCAGTTCACAGCAGTGACAGAAATTAACATTTTTATTGAGGGGCAATATTTGCCACCTTAAATTGATTTCCAGGGGCATTTTCCCCTATATATGGACATTTTTTCGAAACTTATTTAGAGGTATGCATCACCTTTTATGTCAAATTCTAACATTCAAATTGAATTCTATTAAAATAATAACACAGTACCACTGTTACCAGTCAAATTCAATCATTAAATCAGAACTGGCATTAATATATTTACACTCCATTTACAATTGCATACATAAAGCTATGAGATTATTTTTTATTCAATATTTAAATATGAAATAATTTCAAATTTTAACGTTTTAATTAAAGGGTAGGCTACTTTAAATATGTAACTAAAACCGCCATTAGGTGGCAGCAAATCACTGTCTTAATAAGTGAGTTGAGGGAGTCATTCATTCAACCGATTTGTTCAGACAGCTGATTCATTCAGGAAAAGCAAGCAATTTGTTCAGCGTTAAAAACGTGGATTTCAGTAAAAAAAAAAATTTAAAAAAATAAATAAATAAAAAAAATCATCGCTGTATGTTGCATGGAGACTCTGCTACGGTTTCATTTTGAAATGCATTTTTCATTTTTATTTCGGCGAAATAAAGGGAAAACAAAAAATATTGACAATATTGTGTCTAAAAAGTAACTCACAATGTTAACTTAATTTAACTGTTGTATTAAATAAATATCACATTAGCATTGTGCACG
Organism: Leuciscus idus; assembly: GCA_021554675.1. NCBI lineage: Eukaryota > Metazoa > Chordata > Actinopteri > Cypriniformes > Leuciscidae > Leuciscus > Leuciscus idus. The sequence continues at coordinate 52,391,578 of CM038622.1, read as the reverse complement.
GGAAAACGGCACTCTTGCTCATGTGATATTCTGATATCATATTATGTTATATAAGACAAAAACTAATTTGGGGACATACCTATAACTGCACACATCACACAGTGAAAGCAAAGCACGAGAGACAAATGCGATGTCAGCTCGCAGTGCCTCGTACATAGTTAAATAATGATTACAATATCATCATAGACAGTACATATCGCCCATAAAGAATGAACATACAATTGAACTGATATTTAACAACTTTCTTCTCCTTCTCTCCTCCTTTCGCGTGCAGGAGCCAGACGTAGGCTAATATGGTGCCGCGAATTGTCACGTGAACAAGCAAATCCACAAAGATAGAATAATAAAAAATAATACGAACACTAATTAGATAGTTTTAATTTGGAAAGCATTTAGATACGTTTAAGTCAAAGTGTCATTTAAAATGTAAGACCTTTCATAAGTAAAAATACGACTTTTTATGGCCTTAAATTTAAGACACGTATACATTTTTGACATGAGCAACACGAACCAAACTCTTCCAGGTCTCAACCACACTTTTCAAGGGTTTTTTACAGTAACTTACTGGCAACACTGGTGCCAGTAAGTTACTGTATTTGAGATTTACAGTACAAGAACTGCATTTTAGTTTTACACTACTAGTTAAACTACATGTTACTGTATATCATGTAATACAGTACCATTACTGTAAAAAAACTTGGTTAACAGTACATTAATCCTAATCAATAATTAATTCATACTAAATTAAAATTACACTTTTATCATTTTTATCCTACACAAGTCCTGACATTTAGTCCAAAGAGACACAATTATTACAAAATATGAAATTCTTTATTAAAACATTGCAAATACTTAAACATGTAAATGTCAGAAAAAGTTCACTTTAAAACTCAATTCATATATTATTTTCAGAAAATAATTTAAAACAAAATAGAGCATGAATTTACATGTATAAAAGCAATTAGAGTGCATTCAATGTCACTTATTTTAAAAACACTGCAGAAAATAGTTTTTATAACAAAGTATCTGGACGCTGCATAAAAAACTCTATATTAACACACACACTGAAAAACAGTCATTAAAGATACAATGCTGGGACTGTGCAACATTTTTTGTCCTTTTTCTTTATAATGGATTTAACATAAACCCACTAACAAAGCATTAAATTAAAGAATTGACCAAATAACATAGTATTGAATTAACAAAGTGCATTAAAGTATTAAAATTCATAGGAAATTACATTAGAAATAACAGTCACTAAAGAATACTGTAAATTTGGTGTAAAATACTCATATACATGACTAAAACCTAAATGTCTAAAGCCAATGAATTCTGAAAGTACACAAGTACTCAAGTTTCTCATCTGTACCGATTTTGGAAAGTCAATAAACCTGGCACATTTGATGACTTGAAACAACCAGGAATATACTCCATTATGGCAAGGAATCTGTCAGAAGTCCCTCTAGGTAAGAATGACATAAAGTTAGTCATAAATTTGAACCCTATTACATTTCATAATATGGTAAAACAGTATTTTATACACTTGGTTAACACTTTGAGGTACACCTAGCTAAACAAATGCTGTTTAATCCAGTCCTGCAATGCCTTCATGAAGATGTGAAATGAAATGTTTAGTTCCCTTTCAAGGGAACTCGAGCTGCGTCGAGACGCGGTGGGAACGCCCTGCGTGATTGCGTCGTAAAGCACGTGTATAATCAGTCCAATGGAAAGACGAGACGTCATAGGCGGGTGACGTCATCGACCAGAAAGCTATAAAGCACCCCTGCGACAGACCGCGGCAGCTTCTGTGCCTTCAGCAAGCGATCTGTGTATTCTGTCCTTGTCATATTTATTGTTGTCTGTCAAGTTGCAATATATATATATATTATGGCAAAAGAGAGCAAGCAAGCGTTGTGTTGTTCCCTCCCCACGTTATATCACGGGTGGGGACACACACTTCAGCTTTGTGTTGCTTGTTTGGGAGTGGAGCATGCCAACAGTCAGTTCTCGAGGGGGCTGACTGTGAGCATTGCGAGAAGCTGTCCGTGAGGACGCTCCGCTCCCGCCGGCCGTTCTTCGAGGAGGACGGTTCGGTGCGCGCCCGAGGCACGGCGTCAACGCGCATCTTGGGGATCGCAAATGGTTCTAACAAACACCTGTTCGATCCAGTGCCTTATCTCGGGGAGAAGCACGCTCTGCGGTTTCTCCTCCCCGGGATGAGGCACTCATGCTGCGATTTCCAGTTCCGAGGAATTGGTATCGTTAGTGTTTTTGTTTAAAAAAAAAAATCAAAATAAGGCAGATGTTTATGAGTTTTCAATAAATAAATAAATAAGTCAGCTCATAACTCATAAAAGGAGGTTTTATATAGTGCTGTTGCAAGTTAAATATTACTGGCCAGCCGAACATATATGAGAGTGAAAATATAAGGAAAACTCTATATCTCAGCCTCCTCGTCGGGGAGTGCCATTTTTTCCCTATCTCCACACTGAGGTGTCGAGATCGTGGAATAAACCGGTTTCTGTTTATGTGTTTTATCCCTAAACTTCTACTATAGTAATGTTATGGGTATTAAGTATCATGGTATGACAGTGCCTCGGGTTAAAGAGACGCTTGCGAGCTATCTCTCTCCCGTGTTGGCGTCATCATAACCCCGACGTTACCCACCAGCCACCATAAATAATAGATAAATATTATTAGGCAGCACTGGTAGGTAAAGTATATAAGCATGGATGAATGTGAGGATGTAACAGCACTGACGCTATTCGAGAATTGCGTCGCGCAACAGATAAACTATACCGGGGAGGGACGGTTTTGAGAAATCGTTTCTCCTCGGCGTCCTCTGGGTGGCGACTCTCTGAGGAGGGTCGCAGCGCTGCCAGTTCGGTTGTTTCCTGCTGGTGGCCACGGAGTGATATATTTATATATATATATATATATATATATATATATATAGTTTTTCTGATGTAAAGAAAAATTAAGATAAAATATGTCTTTTCTTCTCGACGCTCCGCTTTCAAAAAAAAACGAAGAAATAAACTCTTCAGCGGCGTTCCAAAGGTTTCTTCCTCACCGATCTAACGTTCCTGAGACTGCTGGGCGGGAGCAGTCTCAGCATACTTAAGCTCCTCGCAGCATAGAGTGCGGCAAAACAAAGATTCGCCATTCGGGCTCATCCACAATCGATGGGGACCTGGGTGGCGGTCACAGTCTAGCCAGTTAGAGATATGCAAGATCTGAGGACTGTTTTATCTCTAAAATAGCTAAAAATGGAAGAAGCCCTGACGCCGAGGCTGCAGGCTTCTGAGGGTGGTCCCCTCCGGGGTAGGGACGGTTTTGAGAAATCGTTTCTCCTCTGCGCCCTCTGGGGTGCGACTCTCTGAGGAGGGTCGCAGCGCTGCCAGTTCGGTTGTTCCCTGCCGGTTCTCCGTTCAGGGCACCGAGGTGTCAGCGTCCCCAAACGATCCTCCGAGGAGGGATGTAGAGCAGTCAGTTCGGTTTCCCTGCCGGTTCGCCGTTTCAGGGCGCTGAGGTGCCTGCTTTTTCCAACAATCCTCCGAGGAGGGTCGTAGGAACAAAGCTAGTTAGAGGTAGGCAAGATCTGAGGGCTGTCGTTATCTCTAATAAAACTTAGACAAGAAGTCCTGATGCTGAGGATATCAGGCTTCTGAAGGTTCCTCCGGGGCAGGGACGGATTTGAGAAATCGTTTCTCCTCGGCACCCTCTGGGGTGCGACTCTCTGAGGAGGGTCGCAGCGCTGCCAGTTCGGTTGTTCCCTGCCGGTTCTCCGTTCAGGGCACCGAGGTGTCAGCGTCCCCATACGATCCTCCGAGGAGGGGCGTAGAATGGTCAGTTCGGTTGTTCCCTGCCGGTTCGCCGCTTCAGGGCACCAAAGTGACTGTTCAACCAAATCCAGAGGCCAGTCTCGAGAGACTGGTTCCCCTAGTAGAATTTCTGGCAGCGTGGAAACTACTGCCACATATTTCTCAGTGGGTCCTGCACACTATAGAAAAGGGTTTCAGAATTCAGTTCGGTTCTCGTCCGCCCAGATTTCTAGAGGTCCTCCCCACAGTGGTGGACCCCGAGCAGGCTCTGATTATGGAGCAGGAAGTACTGACACTTCTGCAAAAGGAGCTATAGAAGGGGTTTCTCCTCCCAGCAGACAGTCAGGGTTTTACAGCCGTTACTTCATTGTTCCGAAAGAGGATGAGGGGTTGCGTCCTATTCTAGACCTGCGTCAATTAAACAGCAGGTTTCAGAATCTCAAGTTCAAAGTATGCTTACGCTAAAATGATTGTGTCACAGATTCAGTCCGAGGACTGGTTTGTCACAATAGACTTGAAGGACGCTTACTTATCTATCCATCCTCATCACAGGAGGTTCCTGAGGTTTGCTTTCGGGGGCGAAGCATACCAGTATCGGGTTCTTCCATTCTGCCTTTTTTATCACCCCGCACCTTTACAATATGCGTGGATGCAGCTCTGGCTCCTCTGAGACTCCAGGGCATTCGCGTATTATACTTTATCGACGATTGGTTGATCCTAGCTCAATCTGAGCAGATGGCAGTTCGGCATCGAGATGTCGTTCTGTCTCATTTAAAGATGTTGGGGTTGCGGCTTCGCCGTAGATGGGGTAAAACTAGGCCAGTCACTCACTGTGGAACAGTTTTAGGCTGTTGGGTCTCATGGCAGCTGCGTCCAACGTAATTACTTTTGGCCTTCTGTACGTGAGACCCCTGGAGTTGTGGCTCAGGACAAAGGGGTTTTCTCCGAGGGGAAATCCATTTTCGCATGATCAAGGTCACGCGGCTATGCCTACGTGCCTCGGTCATGTGGAAGAACCTTGGTTCCTCGCCCAGGCCCAGTGTTGGGAGCTTCTTGTCGACGCATAATGCTATCGACGGATACTTCCCTCACAAGTGGGGGGTGATCATGAGTGGTCGCTCGGCGAAGGGTCTTTGGCAGGACCATCTTCCTTTGGCACATAATTGGCTAGAAGTGACGGTGGTATTCCGAGAATCTCAATACTTCCTGTCAGACCCGAGAGGTCACCATGTGCTTGTCCTTCCGGACAACACACTGATGGTTTCGTATATCAGAGCAGATATCCTGTTGAGGCAGGGGCTGAGGCCCGGGGAATGGAGACTTCACCCCGAGGTGGTGGAGCTCCTTTAGGAGAACTTCGGTCAAAACTCAAGTCTACCTTTCGCATCGTTTATACAACGCATTGCCCCATTTGGTTCTCCCTGATGCATCCAGCTCTGCTTGAACTGGATGCAACGTATTAGGTGTGGTTGAGGCTACACCTGTACGCATTTCCCGATATCTTTGCTCCCGGGAGTTACTCTCATCTAGAGTTATGGATACTGTGGGCTCGGTCTCTGAGGGGGCCCAGCTAATAGATTCAGGTCTCTCAACTGAGGTCGTGGAGACCATACTCCAGTCTAGAGCTCCCTCCACGAGAAGACTGAATATGCATTGAAATGGAAACTGTTCTCTGCCTGGTGCGGAGAATGCCTTCTGAATCTTGTTATCTGCCCTATGGTACAGTACTTGATTTCTGCAATGAATGTTTCTTTGCTGGGTTATCTCTGAGGAGAGATCCTTATTTCATCTTCTCCGTGGTACTTGAGGCTGAGGCCTGCACGTACTTGGATTTGCACCTGGTATGGTGATAGTCTTTCCTCACCCCTTGCCGAGTTGTATTCCTACTAAATTTGTGGGTCATTTGTGCTGCAGGCCTTCTGTCCTCCACTTTAATACAAGCCAGATGAGGAAGAACTTAATCTGTTTTGCCCTGTCCGGGCTTTTGGATGCTTATGTCCACAGAGCTGCCCTGTGGCATATATATATAAGAGCAGTTATTTGTCTGCTTCAGGTTACCTAAGATAGGTTGCCCTGCATCTAAACAGATAATGAGCAAGTGAGTAGTTGAGGCTATCTCACTTGCTTATGAAGCGGCCGGACAGCCTTCACCTTTGGCTGTCCCGGCCCATTCTACCAGGAGTATGGCTGCCTCTAAGGCTTTATTATCAGGAGTTTCACTCTATGACATCTGTAATGCGGCAGGCTGGTCCTCACCGCTTACATTTGTTAGATTTATGACTTGGACCTAGGCTCCACTCCAGGGCCTAGGGTGCTTGTTTCCTAGTGTGCGCATGGTCTTCATACAGAACAGGCATTTGTCATATGGCGTAGTGGGTATTGGGTTCCCACCGCGTCTCGACGCAGCGTCTCGTTCCCTTGAAAGGGAACGTCTCAGGTTACGTATGTAACCCTGGTTCCCTGAGAGGGAACGAGACGCTGCGTCACCTTGCCATACTCCCTGCATGCCTGTGATCGACTTGCTTCGGCTTTCAGAAGCTGCCGCGGTCTGTCGCAGGGGTGCTTTATAGCTTCCTGGTCGATGACGTCACCCGCCTATGACGTCTCGTCTTTCCATTGGACTGATTATACACGTGCTTCACGACGCAATCACGCAGGGCGTTCCCACCGCGTCTCGACGCAGCGTCTCGTTCCCTCTCAGGGAACCAGGGTTACATACGTAACCTGAGACGTTCTTGTTGAAACTCTTTTAGGGAGGTGGTGATTCAACACTATGAATATTTTGAAGAATGTACTTTAATGTACTTTGTAGTGATGCAACCTTATTGCATATTACAGAGAGGTGTTTCTGTTATTTAGCTTAACAGAATTGATATAAAAAATTAAAAATAGAGAACTGTCAGTACATAATAGTAGCAGAACCAACTACATCCTCCAAAATTATCATATTACTGAATCACCTCAATACAATTTCATCAAAAACAACATTGTAACCTTTATTGCAGGATGAATTAAAAGTATACTGCATTAGTATCCTCAAATTGAAAAGTGTCTGTTTACGGTACATGTCCTATTAACCCTCTGGGGTCTGAGCTGTTTTCTGGCCCTGGAGGTGTTCTGACATGCTCTGACATTTGTGCTTATTTCTGTTACTTGTGACATTGTCATGGCTAAAGTCTTATTACACTGTATTTAGCACAAACTCGGCTACAATAATATATCAGCAGCATGTGTGTAAAAGTTTGTAGTTTTGAGATAATGACATTTATGCGTGGTTTGTGAAAATACAAAAAAAATTGTCACTGAAATAAGGCCATGAAACCCATACTGATTATTTCTTCACAAGACTTTTGAAAATTGTATCACGTAGCCTAGAATATTTGCTCCAAAACTATGTGAAAATCACCCTGACCGCTCATTCAGATAAGACAATTGTGGCGAGGGGGGCGTGGTTTAGCGAAGTCTGTAGCGGGAGAGAAAGGAGGGGGCCGAGCGGTGAGTAAGTAGGTCAAGTGCAGATGATGAACACCTGTGTCTGATTGCAGTAATTGGCGTGGAGAGACTGCATATAACCTGGGAGAGCGAGAGATATGGAGAGAGTTTTTGGACTGGGACCTCACGAGGACACTGACGTGGAAAGAGAGCAAGCTGAACGCTGAGATTATTGTTTTGTGAGAAGCTGTGTTTATCACGGTGAAGGCGCTTTGTGCGCACCTTTTGTTTTATTGTGAAAAGAGATAATAAAAGTGAGTGTCCCAGTCAGCCGACCCCTGTCTTCTTCCTTCCTACACAAACGAAACTACGAACCTTATTACAGTGGTGCCGAAACCCGGGAAGGAAGAAGATCATCGCCGCCATGCAAAACCCGCCAGCCTCGCCATTTGCGGACATCATACAAACGCTCGCCGGTCTTCACCAAGAACAACATCAACAGCTGCTGGCCATAAAGGAGGAGCAAGACCATCGTTTTGAAGCGCTCCTCCGATGCCAGCATGAAGACCGCGAGCTGTTCCGGAGCTGGATAGACCGGGAGGTTAGGGCTGTCCCCCAACCATCTAAAGACATATCCTCACCGCTGCCGCTGAACAAGATGGGGCCACAGGATGACCCCGAGGCTTTCTTGGACTTATTTGAAAGGTCAGCGGAGGATAGGGGATGGCCCTCCACGGACTGGCCAATGCGGCTCATCCCGTTGCTTTCCGGAGAAGCACAAGTAGCCGCACACCAACTGCCAGTCCAGAATCTCCTGGTCTATAAAGATCTTAAACGTGCCATACTACAGCGGGTCGGCCGGACCCCAGAACAACACCGACAGAGGTTCAGGACCCTGAGCCTCGAAGAGTCCGGCCGGCCCTTCATCATGGCACAACAGCTCCGGGACTCCTGCCGCAAGTGGCTGATGGCCGATGGAAGCGACGTCGAGGGAATCATCGACCGAGTGGTACTGGAGCAGTTCATCTCAAGACTGCCAAAGAGAACTGCAGAGTGGGTCCAGTGCCACCGCCCGACGTCGCTGAATCAGGCCATCCAGCTGGCGGAGGACCAAATGGTGGCGTGTCTGGGGGTCGGCGAACCTCTACCATCTGCCTCTCTTCCTCTCTCTCTCTCTCCCTCTCCCTCTAGACCTGTCCCCCTCCCCAGGACCCGAGGGGGGCTGCCGCCGAAACCCCTGCCGCGGTGGAGGATGGGGGGCCAGAGCGAGCCGGCGGCACCTTCTAGAGCCTTTACCCGGGGAGGGGGCTCGTTTGCTGGGTCGGGGCCCCCTCAAGCGGCGCCGGCGTTCTCTCCACGCCAATTCCTTGACCCGCTTCCTGCCCACAGAGCGGAGGGGAAGCCTGGGCCGGCTTGTTGGCGCTGCGGGGACCCGGGTCACTTTATCGATCGGTGTCCAGTGATGGAGGTGGGGACGCTGATCCGGGTCCCCAACGCCCCACGAGCTGCCCCCGATCAAGCTGGCCAGTACCAGATACCTGTGAGTATCAAGGGGGGTACCTATCAGGCTTTGGTGGATTCAGGTTGTAACCAAACCTCCATGCATCAAAGCCTGATTCAACCTAAGGCATTGGATAACGGCCGCATGGTTAAGGTAAGGTGTGTACACGGGGATGTGGTGGATTATCCTATATTGCCCGTGGAAATTAAATTTAGGGGTCAAAAACATAGCCTCCGGCATCCGTTAATTTTGGGGACTGATTGGCCCGACTTTAATAAATTATTAGGGGTTTTGTGTACGGATGCCTCTTGGGGGAAAAAAATTGAGGGAGAGGAGGCGATTGCTCAGCTGGGTGAAGCTGAGTTGGAACCTCTGGGTACTGTTTCAGGGGAACAGAGCGCATCGGACAGAGGGATGGGCGCAGTCCTGTCCCAGGAGGTGGGGGGTGAGGAGCGGCCGGTGCTGTACATCAGTCGGAAGCTCTCAAAGAGAGAGACGATGTACAGCACCATAGAGAAGGAGTGTTTAGCCATCAGGTGGGCCGTCCTCACCCTCCGCTATTACCTCTTGGGACGGGAGTTCACCCTCTGCTCGGACCACGCTCCCCTGCAGTGGCTCCACCGCATGAAGGATACCAACGCGCGGATCACTCGTTGGTATCTAGCTTTACAGCCTTTTAAGTTCCAGGTGATCCACAGGCCGGGTGCACAGATGACTGTGGCTGACTTCCTCTCCAGGAGGAGGGGGGGGGAGGCTGCAGGCCCGATGGCTCCCCGGCCTGAGTCGGGCGGTGGGGGTATGTGGCGAGGGGGGCGTGGTTTAGCGAAGTCTGTAGCGGGAGAGAAAGGAGGGGGCCGAGCGGTGAGTAAGTAGGTCAAGTGCAGATGATGAACACCTGTGTCTGATTGCAGTAATTGGCGTGGAGAGACTGCATATAACCTGGGAGAGCGAGAGATATGGAGAGAGTTTTTGGACTGGGACCTCACGAGGACGCTGACGTGGAAAGAGAGCAAGCTGAACGCTGAGATTATTGTTTTGTGAGAAGCTGTGTTTATCACGGTGAAGGCGCTTTGTGCGCACCTTTTGTTTTATTGTGAAAAGAGATAATAAAAGTGAGTGTCCCAGTCAGCCGACCCCTGTCTTCTTCCTTCCTACACAAACGAAACTACGAACCTTATTACAACAATATATTGATTTAAAATTTCTAAGACGTGTTTTGTGTGAAAAAGCCTTATGCGAAGAGGCGTGATCATCTCATTAATATGTAAGGCTTTAACACCTGAGAAAGACAAAGACACTCCCCTAACGGCCCTATTAGGAGCGATCAGGCCCTGTCATTCAGAGCAACCTTGCACAAAGAATGAGGAGATTTAACCTGTTAAGCTGCACCAGTGCGTCGGCGCACTGAAGCATTTTTTTATTTATTTAGTTCAAAGTTACTATCAGATTAAATGTTTTACCTTGACAAACTATACATCATTAAAAAGATATAAGATTCAAGTTTCAGTATTTGGGACATTCTACCAGAAACGTACATTACCTGTCCTTGAATTGTTACAGTGAATAAAAAAGTATTTCATCCAAAAATTTCTAAAACTGGCTCATTGTTGATTTCTGTGAGTTGTTCTGTAAAGGAATATGACATTCATTAGGTTCTCAGATATTTTTTTCTTTATTAAAAACACTTTTGAAAATTACAAATCCTGTCCATGCCCCTGTCCCCAGCCAAATTGGAGCTACAGCTTTCATAGTTTTGTTATGCTACAAACTGTTATTTAGAAAAAAAAAATCATCAATAACAAGTTTAAGCTGTTATCATTCACATCAACTAATCAAAAACATAAAATTATATATAAATTCTACAAATAAATTCTATTTCACAACTGTCCCCATGTTTTGGTCAGTCCTGTCACGTTTACATAAAACTCTACATAAAATGTGTGAAATACACCTTTAAGGGTATCACTCAGAGGAAGTGACATCATTTGACCCAGGTGAAGCTTACATTGATTAAGGCTGAATTGTTTCATTGAATTGTATGATTTTAAGCTTGTTTTTGTATGTTTTTTTTAGGAAGACGAGCTAAAGGGTCAGGCCCTGTCACGGTTAAACATTCCAGAAAATAATGAAAATGTTTTAAATCCAAAACATGTCTAAAAAGGTTATTGAAATTCCTTGCTTGCATGTTAACAGTTTTTATGCTAGCATGCTAGCAGGCTGAGTAATGGCAGTTTACAATGGTCAACCGTCAGGCCCTGTCACATCAGGCCCTGTCACATTCCTGTGTGACACGGCCTTACAAATTAATGTTATTGTTCTTTTTTATTACATTTATTGCATATGTTATGTATTTAACGCATGCAATAGTAAAATGAAGGCCAAGGTGCTTGATTTTTATACAACTGTGGCCATGGAAGTGATTTAAACACCTAAATTCAATTATTTGGAGGGCTGTCCCAATACTTTTGGCAATATTATGTATATGTCCTTGGCTGAATTTTACCATAGTCTAATATTACTTTAACATTAAAATTATAATAATAATTTAAAAAAGAAATGCCAATCAAAACTTAAATAAAGAACACAAAACATAACTTTTTCTGCATCATCAAAATCCATAAAGTCAGTCCTGTCACAGTACCGTCAGTCCTGTCACGCCATGGTCAGTCCTGTCACACAGGAAATTATGATAAAAGTGTACTATTTGAGGAAATATTAATTAATTAATCTCTTTAACTGTGTAGATGAAGGTGGGGGTATATATCCACTACTATGTTTTTATTAAAATCTCCTATGTAAAGGTAGTTATTTTACAACTATATGAGTGCCTGCGGGTATTCTGTGATTTTGTGTACTACAGTTGACCGAAAAGTTACTTATATTTCTTAAAGGAATTATAAAACCATGTTAGATACAATCAGGGACATGTGATCAATAAGAAAATGCTATTTGTATCAAAGAAATTCATTAGGAAACCATTCTAACATATACAAATTTGTCTGTGACAGGGCCTGACATTTTAGGGGTGAAATGCGTATAAAAATGTATTTTATTTAATCATAAAAACATGCTGAGATGGGATGATATGTGTTTCTCATAGTTTAACATGTCCTCCATATGTCTCAACGTTCAGATTTAAGAAAAATATATTTTTTTCCCCAAGATTTTTTAAAGTGGAAATGTACGTTTCTGGTAGAATGTCCCATTTGACAACTATTGTATTCTGAGAAACTTATAGTGACAGTTATGTCTTAATTTGTGTCAGGAGTTATGAAATGAAAAAATGCGTTGATCCCTTTAATATGAATTATGACCGTCAGCTGGTCCATTCAGAAAAAAAAACTCCGTGCTGTTGTCATGACAGTGCTATACAAAACAACGTCCCTCAGGGCTTTTAGCTCAAAAATGTGCAGACTTGGAGAAATATTGATATATTCTCATAGATTTACATCATATTTCTATAGACAGGAATAATATTTCTTGAATTTATACCCAAATGCGTCGATGTAATCATTATGAGCGCTTCTTACTGAGATGTGCTGTGTTTTCAATTCATACCAATAGCCTGAGGGCGCTATATGCACAAAAATACTCCATATATGGAACATGAAGAAGAGACATAATCATGTGACCTTCAAGGACGTCACTGATAGCAGCTACACACAAAGCTAACACAGAGATCGCTGTAATATGCAGATATAGACGTTTTGAAGACAATAAACATGATTGCAAATGATATTTGATATTTGAGTGTTCTTCAAGCAATGCCAGGTATTTTTATAATAATAGATTATATTTATAATGTAATGCTAATCGATATAGACTTTATCATCGTGCATACTATAAATAATATATTTTCTTTCTGATTTTTTTTTTATCTGAAGCCAAATTAGATCACAGAAGATTATTTAAAACACTCGACTTGAGTTATGAAATAAGTTTGAAGCACAAACATAGTTTTAATCTCATAAATGGTCGTGTATTGATGGTGTGCTAAGCTAACATGCTAGCTAGCTCAGGTGCACCTGTCACCTAGAAGTTATTCTTTTATGGGTTTTTTTCTAAATAGTAATGCTTTTCTGAAATGTTTTAGTGCATTTGATACAGTTTCAAATGTAAGTGAGAACTTTGATAAAATAAATTAGGGACTGAAACCCTATGAATAGCCTGTGAATAGCCAGTCGTTAGTAACTATAATGCAGACAAAAGATATGCATATTTAGATCCATAACCAGGCTGGAGAGGTGTGTGAATGTGTGCATGGGGAGACTGAGACTGAATGGGGCTCGTTTGCACCACAAAACAATAGAGACAATAGACTGAATAGATGACTTAGATGATGACTAAACATCAGTAGCATTTTTAGAGTCTAATCAAAATAAAATCATTTGACATGATCTTGAAAAACATTTAACTAAATACAGAGTTTTAGACTTATCATTTTCAGATTTTAAATATAACATGGTCACACATATGGCTTTAGCTGCAGTGCATTTCTAGATTGCTACAGGGCCAACTTCAATTTTATTTTCATGAAGATGTTTCATAAAAATACATTTCTAATAACTTTACAAAACTTTGAAGCTATTTAAAAAAAATATTTTCATTATGACAATAATTAATTCTACATTTACAATAAACTACCAGGTGTCAGCTTTCAAATGAGATCATACTTGTGCTTTTAGTGCAAAGGGTTCATGAACTGTATGTGTTTCAGTTTGGGTATGTCATTTCTGGGGATTTTTCAAAAGTGGCGTTGCAGCTTAACAGGTTAAAAAAGAATGGCTTTTAGATTGTTTGGATTTATTTACAACACAACACAATCCAAAGATACACAACAAATGACAAAAGAGCACATTGAAAACAATGATCCAAAGACAGAGACCTTTGTGCCATTCCTAAAAACATTGTACATACCGTTCATTTCCAAGGTGTTTGATTTTCACTTTACCATGTTCATGTACAGAGACTCATGTGAATGTTGAAGTCAGCAGGACTCAGTTGCATCTGGTCCCTGAAAGAAAAGAAAAAAAGTGAACATACTGGTATCAAGAGAAACTAGGCCTGCACGATTTTGGGAATAAATTTTAGATTTTTCTGGTTAAAATTGCTTTTTTAAATTCACAGAATACACACACACACACACACACACACAAATGTTTCCAACAATATATAATATAATGAACACCATGTTTGTTGTGCCTTGTAGGCACAAGCTATGTGCAGTACTGCATAAAATAATAATAACAATAACCTATAGCAGCCTATAAATCTTCCAAAAGATTTCAGTAACAATGCTAGAGAAAAATATATTGATTATCTTATGTTACTTCAAATGTTTCCATTCGTTATGATGATATGAAATGAGATAATAGCAAAAACATAAAGCCTAATGTTTGGTGCATTTTTCCTTTCAAACGCGATCGCGCTCCAAAATATGATACATTCAAACGCGATCGCGCTCCAAAATATGATACATTCTAACCCACAGCGCGCTCCAAAATATGATACATTCAAACGCGATCGCGCTCAAAAATATGATACATTCAAACGGGATCGCGCTCCAAAATATGATACATTCAAACGCGATCGCGCTCCAAAATATGATACATTCAAACGCGATCGCGCTCCAAAATATTAAACATTATGGTTATACATATCTATGTTTGAGCAGATATCCACAAACAGTATTTAACAGTAAACACGGGTCTAAATAGTATAATATTCACCATATATCTAGCAACAGTTCAACTGCAATGTGAAGTTTATGCAACAATACCATAAACTAATAAGTAAGAATTTCTTACCTTACATATTTCTTGTCTTCAAATCGCGTTCTTCTTCTTCTGAGGTAAATCCAATGTAAGCTCAGACGTGTCTTCCAAACTCGACGAAAAGCAGAGACTTGTTTTAGCTTACCTCAAGGGCATCCAAGATGTAGGTGTCTTTTTTTCCGCAGTAGTTTCAATTTTGATATTTTTAGGTCAAACTGTTCTTGTCTGTCAGTCATATAATGCAGGTCTATGGTCACCACCTCAAAGAGCATGCACAGAGTCCAAATTAAAACAATTCCCCGTCGTACACTGGAACAGTTGCATTTTCTGGAACTGAACGAGCGAGAAGTTTTGGTGGAAGTCTGGCCGCAGCGGGACTTGAACACCGTCGTTTTCCTAGGCGGGCTAGGAAGATTTTGAGGCCTCGGGCTTTACCTCAATCTTCTGCCGGGGCCCCCGTGGGGGGCGGCGGCCGGCAGAGCGAGAGCGCGGTCTCGAGTCTCGGGCCTGTCGACGCTGTGAAGCGGCGGCGGTGGGCGGAGGCTGCGGCTGGGAGCTTCGAGCAGACGGCTGTCTAGAGCGGCCTGTTGCAGAGCTAGCGCGCTTCGGCAGAAAATGCTTCATGGCTCGTGACGTTTTCTGCACCTCAGCGAATCTGTCCGCGAAATCCTTGACGGACGATCCAAAGAGACCGGCAGGAGAGATGGGGGCGTCGAGGAACGCAGCGCGCTCCGAGTCCGGCATCTCAGAGAGCGTCAACCATAAATGTCTCTCAGCAACGGTGAGAGAGGCCATGCTCCGCCCTATGGCCTGTGCAGCGGATTTAGTGGCGCGGAGTGCAAGATCCGTAGCGCTTCTTAAATCCGGCACGCTGATAGCTTCCGGTCCTACCTCATCCAGCTTTCGGAGAAGGTTGGCTTGGAAGATCTGCAAGGTGGCCACTGTGTGCAGCGCAGATGCAGCCTGCCCAGCGGTGGTGTAAGCACGGCTGTGCATGGCTGAAGTAGTGCGGCAGGCTTTCGATGGAAGTGCCGTCTTTGCGCGCCGTCCAGCAGAGGGCGGGCAAAGATGGGCAGCTAAAGCTTCTTCCACCGGAGGAAGAGAATGGTATCCTCTGCTTTTAGCACCGTCCACCACGGAGAATGCTGCTGAGGCAGAGGTACGCACCCTGGCTGAGAAAGGGGCACACTAGGACTTCGCGAGTTCTTCATGAAGCTCAGGAAGAAACGGCGCGGGTCTAGAAGGCGGCGAAACGCGGTCTCCTAGCAGGAAACAACCATCCAGCCGGTTGTGCGCAGGCTCCGCCGGCGTCGACCACTCGAGGCCGAGGCTCTCCACGGCCTGTGTGAGCAGACGCATCAGTTCTGCTTCAATGCTCGCTCTTTTCCCGGAAGACTCGCGAGCAGAGGGGGCGAGATCCACAGAGCTCGACCAATCCTCACTGCCCAACGCCAGGATAGAGCAGCTGTCCTCCTCTACAATCGCCACTTCTTCAGCGTCATCCACAACGGAAGCGGCGGCAGATGGCGGCCGTTGTCCGGGAGTGAGAGACTCAGGTGAAGCGGGCGGTGAAGCTGGTGGGCGAACCGGCGAGCTTGTATCGGCTGGAGGAGGCTCCGGGATCCGCTGAGCACGGCGCTTTTTACGGCGCGGTACCACAGCGGGCGAGGAGTGCAGTCTCGTGGAAGGATGCCAGGCGAGTCCTCAGAGTCGCCATAGGCAGTAGCTCGCAGTGAGGGCATCCGCCGTCAGCGAGAGCTGCATGTCCTTCACCCAGGCAGGAAACGCAGATGACATGGCGGTCCCCGTCGCTGAGTGGGTCTTTGCACGAGCCACAGAAGGTGCGAGACATCTTAAAAAAGACGCTCGAGCTCTTTTAGAGAGAGAGTGTGTGTCGCGGCGGCGAACACACACTAGTATGCAAAAGGATATAGTGCGACGGATAGCGCAGCAGGAACGGCGGCAGAAGGCGGCTCGGCCTGCGGCTTCGATGCAAGGCTCGTCCCGCTGAAAGGCTTTTTCGACGGCGCGGCTTCTTCTGAAGAAACGGGCGTATATGTTGGCGTAAGATTATGCTTACACTCCTCTCACCGCCTAATTTATGAAGCTGTGCGTACCTTTGAAATCCAGGTGTACGCAATACCTGCCCTTGATAAATGCCGCGGCTGAAAACGATCGTCATTAGAATAACACGCCCCTATATATTCAAGTCTCCGCTTCCCCCACGCCCTCATTTTATGCCATTGACACACGGAAGACGGCAAAGAAGAGAAACTTCTCCGACGTGGAGATCGAGACCATCACCAGGGAAGTGAAAAGAAACAAAATTGTTTATTTGGGAGTTTAAAGAGTGGGATTAAAGGTGCCCACAAAAACAAAATATGGACCCAAATTACGAGTTCTGTTAATAGTGTGGGGGTTGAGAAGCACACTCCAGCAGAGGTAAGAATGTTTTATTGCTTAACCCTCTGAGGTCGGCAAACGCGCCCCCGCGTTTTGCTGGATTTTCTTCACATTGTAGCACAATAAACTTAAATTACTCCGTCATTTATGGTCATTCAGAAAAAAGAAATATAAAAAAAGAATCTGTGATATTTCTACTTTTGTATGTGTCCACTTACAATCAAATCAAAACATTGTACTTTTGTAAAATAAAGAAAATAAACAGGGTGTGCGTTCTGCCTCTCCATCGCGGTAAACTTTTTTTTCTTGAGCACTTCTATAAACTGAAACAAAACTCAGCGAATACTTGTCACACATTTATGAGCCATATACCTTTATACACATTTAAGTGTGTACTTTTAAATGATCGGATTCAAACTGAAAACAAATATTCTCTGTTTAAGTAATTTGTATAAAACCAACAGGATGTCCAGTATCTCAAACGCTTGCTAATTACTTTTAATTCGACCACGCCCACTCGCGCAAAAGTGATTCACATGCAAATCGTCCACATGGAACGCGAACGCCCTCCTTACCTCAAACACAAAACACCAAAAAACTTCACAAGTCTCTGCTTTTCGTCGAGTTTGGAAGACACGTCTGAGCTTACATTGGATTTACCTCAGAAGAAGAACGCGATTTGAAGACAAGAAAGATGTAAGGTAAGAAATTCTTACTTATTAGTTTATGGTATTGTTGCATAAACTTCACATTGCAGTTGAACTGTTGCTAGATATATGGTGAATATTATACTATTTAGACCCGTGTTTACTGTTAAATACTGTTTGTGGATATCTGCTCAAACATAGATATGTATAACCATAATGTTTAATATTTTGGAGCGCGATCGCGTTTGAATGTATCATATTTTGGAGCGCGATCGCGTTTGAATGTATCATATTTTGGAGCGCGATCCCGTTTGAATGTATCATATTTTGGAGCGCGCTGTGGGTTTGAATGTATCATATTTTGGAGCGCGATCGCGTTTGAATGTATCATATTTTGGAGCGCAATCGCGTTTGAATGTATCATATTTTGGAGCGCGATCGCGTTTGAAAGGAAAAATGCACCAAACATTAGGCTTTATGTTTTTACTATTATCTCATTTCATATCATCATAACGAATGGAAACATTTGAAGTAACATAAGATAATCAATATATTTTTCTCTAGCATTGTTACTGAAATCTTTTGGAAGATTTATAGGCTGCTATAGGTTATTGTTATTATTATTTTATGCAGTACTGCACATAGCTTGTGCCTACAAGGCACAACAAACATGGTGTTCATTATATTATATATTGTTGGAAACATTTGTGTGTGTGTATTCTGTGAATTTTAAAAAGCAATTTTAACCAGAAAAATCTAAAATGTATTCCCAAAATCGTGCAGGCCTAGTTTCTCTTGATACCAGTATGTTCACTTTTTTTCTTTTCTTTCAGGGACCAGATGCAACTGAGTCCTGCTGACTTCAACATTCACATGAGTCTCTGTACATGAACATGGTAAAGTGAAAATCAAACACCTTGGAAATGAAAGGTATGTACAATGTTTTTAGGAATGGCACAAAGGTCTCTGTCTTTGGATCATTGTTTTCAATGTGCCCTTTTGTCATTTGTTGTGTATCTTTGGATTATGTTGTGTTGTAAATAAATCCAAACAATCTAAAAGCCATTCTTTTTTAAATCTCCTCATTCTTTGTGCAAGGTTGCTCTGAATGACAGGGCCTGATCGCTCCTAATAGGGCCGTTAGGGGAGTGTCTTTGTCTTTCTCAGGTGTTAAAGCCTTACATATTAATGAGATGATCACGCCTCTTCGCATAAGGCTTTTTCACACAAAACACGTCTTAGAAATTTTAAATCAATATATTGTCTTATCTGAATGAGCGGTCAGGGTGATTTTCACATAGTTTTGGAGCAAATATTCTAGGCTACGTGATACAATTTTCAAAAGTCTTGTGAAGAAATAATCAGAATGGGTTTCATGGCCTTATTTCAGTGACATTTTTTTTTTTTGTATTTTCACAAACCACGCATAAATGTCATTATCTCAAAACTACAAACTTTTACACACATGCTGCTGATATATTATTGTAGCAGAGTTTGTGCTAAATACAGTGTAATAAGACTTTAGCCATGACAATGTCACAAGTAACAGAAATAAGCACAAATGTCAGAGCATGTCAGAACACCTCCAGGGCCAGAAAACAGCTCAGACCCCAGAGGGTTAATATAGACCAATAGTGATCAAGTTAAGCATGAGTTTTCTTGTTTATTGTAGGTGAAAAAAAAGTGGTCAGATATAAAGATCGCCACAAAGAGGCGCATCTCGGCACTGAAGAGGAGCCAGAGTCAGACTGGGGAGGCCCACCGGATCCAAGCCTCCAGCTGACACCGAACGAGGAGCGGGTGTACCTTTAGAAGGTATCACCGGTGGGGGAGATACCGACGACATTCATGGTAAGTAAACTTAAATTTGATAGACCAATAAAAAAACTCACACATAAGTCCATAGTTAACTCATTTTATTTAAATTTTGCTCTATTGTTTTGCAGATGATGGCACTGCAGGCCCCAGCGCACTCGAGGCATCTCCCCCTCAGCCCATCCAGGAGCCTGAGCCTATCCTTGCGCCCCACCCAGAGCCTGAGCAGGTGCAAGCGGGGGAAGCCGAGGCCCGTCCACCAGCCTCCCGTGCGCCACGGCCAAGGGTCCTGACGGATGAGGTCCTGGAAAGACAGACAGAAATTTGTAGACTACTGGTCGAAATTAACCATTCATTAGTGTCAATAAATACGACATTAAAGCAAATAAATGAAAATTAAAAAAATTAAAAAACAATGAAAACGAAGTCTGTGTTATTTTAACTTACCCTTAAAACCGCCGAACAAGGTCCCGTCTGAGCTGAACACCTCCTAAAGCCGGTGGTGTTGCCCACTGCTCCACTGGCACTTCTGGGTCTGGGGCCAGCGCGTCAAATGGCACACGGTTTATCTCAGCCATGTTGTGCAAGACGGCACATGCCAAAATGATGTTGCACACCTTCTTTGGCGAATAGAGCAACGTGCCCTCCGCGTGTGCCAGGCAGAGCCATCTACCTTTTAGGAGCCCCACGCATCGCTCCACAGTGGCTCATGTTCGTGCGTGCGCGTGGTTGAAGTTGCGCTCCTGATGCGTCACGGGGTTTGGCACAGGGGTGATCAAAAAGTCCAAAAGAGGATAACCCCTGTCACCTAAAGGGGAAAAGAGAGGTTAGGAAATGAAATATTTTGCTAAATAAATTTGCTCTTAGTACTCACCTAAAAGATAACCATGACCCCTCAATGCGCCCTCCTGCAGCCGTCTGCACACGCTGCTGTGCTCAAAAATGAAGGCACCGTGGGTGCCTCCAGGCCATCGTGCCACAACATTTAATAGGCAGAGTCTGGCATCACAAATAATTTGCACATTGACTGAATGATAATTTTTGCGGTTGATGTATGCGTAATCATTAACCGATGGTGGTTTCAGACGCACGTGGGTACAGTCAATTGCACCTATTACATTTGGAATCCCAGCAATCTCATAAAACCCCCTTTTAATCATTGTTTGCTGGGCATTGTCGTATGGGAATTGGATGTAGTGTGGGATGAGAGTCCTGATGGCAGCCAGCACGGAAGACAGCATGCGGCTCATGGTGGGTTGGGATATGCCAGACCTGTCAGCAATCTCCCGTTGAAAGGTTCCAGTGGCCAAGAACCCCAGTGTGGAGAGAACCTGAACTGGAACAGGTAAGGCCCTTGACCGCCGGGTCTCACATTGGAGGTAGTGTCACGGGTGACGATTATGAAGGAGGCGGAACCTTTGATTCCGGCCGGAGTTTCCTATGGGGAGCTCTTCCGGTGTGGGACCCGCGAAGACTCCGGTTCCGGGTACACCGGGCAATGACGGAGATTATTATGAAAGATTGAGAACAGGTGCGGGAGGAGAGTAAGCGGAACAGCGATTGGGGCGCGCATTGATTGGGGGTAACATAAAAAGGTATTACATTCAAACCAAAGCGAGTTCAGCAGTCCAGCGGAGTCGAGTCGAGTCGAGCGGTGTTGGGGCAGCCAGTCTTGTGTTCCAGACGCGGTAGGAGACTGGAAGCCGGGCAAAGGGCGAGTCCAACGGGCTGAGGCATAACTGAAGGGTTGGAGAGGAGAATCGACACCGATGAGAGATAAGTGATGTCTTTAACTGGATTGTGACATAATTGATGTCTCTTGGAACTGGATGGAACTTTATGTCATTTGAAATTGTCTTTTGGGAGGAGTTTATAGTTTATTGAATACCCCACGCTTCACTGCTGTTACCAATGAGACTCCATCGGCGAGTGGTGGACGGGACCCCATGCCAACACCCTATTCTGTGAGTGGAGAGACTTTGCAGTGCTGTACATTGATATATTCACGTATGATTATTTGTGTGGGTTGCAGTGAAACACGAGTGTGGGAGTGCATCGCTAAAGCATTGGTGGTTCCAGTCAGCCGACGTGCCATTCTCTCTGTTGTAATCAGAACCAGTTAAGCTGTGGAATACCTATCTTCTCTCTCTCTCCGTCTGAGCCCTGTGAAGAAGCAGTTAAGCTGTGGAACACTTATCTTCTCTCTCTCTCTCTGTCTGAGCCCTGTGAAGAACCAGTTAAGCTGTGGAACCCTTACCTCCTCTCTCTCCGCCTGAGCCCCGTGTGAAACAGTTAAGCTGGGGAATACTTACCTTCTCTCTCTCCATCTGAGCCCTGTGAAGAAACAGTTAAGCTGTGGAACACTTATCTTCTCTCTCTCCGTCTGAGTCCCGTGAAGAGTCTGCAAAAGCCGTGAGTTATACGTACTTTCCTCTCTGTCTGAGTCCAGTGCAGAGCCCGCTAAAGCTGTGAAGTATACTCACCTCCATTCTCCCCGTCTGAGTCCAGAGAAGAGCCCGCTAAAGCTGTGAAGTAAACGTACCCTTCTCTCCGTCTGAGTCCTGTGAAGAGTCTGCAAAAGCTGTGAGTTATACGTACTTTCCTCTCTGAGTCCAGTGCAGAGCCCGCTAAAGCTGTGAAGTATACTCCCCTCCATTCTCTGTCTGCGTCCAGTGAAGAGCCTGTTAAGGCCGTGAAGTATACGTACCCGCCTCTCCGTCTGAGCCCAGTGAAGAGCCTGCTAAAGCTACGAAGTATATCCGCCTCTTCCTCCATTCGAATCCTGTTGAGGCGAACGTCGAAGCTACTACAGTAATTGTTTTAAAGAGATGTTTTAATTAAATAAAGAGACTTTTGTACTTACCTTTGGTTGTCCTGTCTGCTGTGTCCTGCGGTGTAGCTCCTCACGGTGGTGTGTAAGTCAGGGGTGACGGCCGGTCATTAAGAGCCCACCCCGACCTGTGACAGTAGGGCTCCAGGTTATTGCACAGCTCCAGGAAAAGATGCCTTGGAAGACGGAATCTGCTCATCAGCCATTCATCTGATTCATTCAGAAGATCTCGCCTATCCTGAAATACTCTTTCCCTCCTCAAGGGCGCATATGCGTCTTCTAAAAGCGCCAGGTCAGCCATCATTGAGAATTGGTGTACGGTGGAAATCCAGTTTAAACAGCTGTTTGGATGAGCAAATTACCTATCACAATGCATTATTTTACAGCACGTGTTTTGAAACAATTAGCATTTAATTTCGTATCACGTCACATGTATTGG
The DNA here is from genome assembly GCA_021554675.1 of Leuciscus idus. Lineage (NCBI taxonomy): Eukaryota > Metazoa > Chordata > Actinopteri > Cypriniformes > Leuciscidae > Leuciscus > Leuciscus idus. Next base: position 52,368,913 of record CM038622.1, on the reverse strand, counting down.
GGTGTACAGTAGTGATGATGATGTGATGTGGAGTACCATTCATTCACATTAATAATTGCATGACAATTTGTAATATTATTATTATTATGATTTTTAGTATTAAAGGGTTAGTTTAATACTATGAATTAAAGGAAATGAATAGTGGAATAAAGTCGTTATTTTTGTTTGTTTTTGTGCACAAAAAGTATTCTCGTCGCTTGATATACTTAAGATTGAGCCACTGTAGTCACTTGGACTATATTAACGATCTCTTTAATAACTTTTCTGGGCCAGCAAGTTTGGGCCACCTAGCAGCCTATGGAGAAGTGATCAGCTCTCAGATTTCATCAAAAATATCTTAATTTGTGTTCCGAAGATGAACGAAGGTCTTACGCGGTTGGAACAACATGAGGGTGAGTAATTACTGACAGAATTTTCATTTTTGGGTGAACTAACCCTTTAATGACGCTTATTGTTATTTAGAAGAAGAATGTCGTTATTATTATTATTATTTGTATTATTATTATTATTTAAAAGAAGAATGTCATTTTTATTATTTTGTCAGTCTGAATTATTTTTTGGTAATTGAAAGCCTTTCATTACTGAACCCAGTCCGTGCGCACCTGCCGGGCCTAACCCTGAAACGTCAGGTAAAGCGCACAGGCTTGCAACTGAAGGAATACATGCCTACAAATCAAATGCTTTGGTAAAGTCACACAAATTAAACATTGAAGTCCATGTTGCACAAAAATAAACACTGAAGTTTATAATTACTATGTTGTTGTTTTTTTACAGTGGGTCATAATATATCATATCTTTTAGTTTGTCAGTGCGTTTTGTGGTGTTAGGAATTGTTTTTCTCAAAACGTGCGTACATGTACACCACCTCCTGAGCTGGCGTAGGATTAGAGTTTGCCGTACGCCAACGTCCATATTGATCAATCTCAAAGTCAGCGTGGTTTTGGGTGTATGTCATATGGAGAGATTATGGTCTATTTTATTATGTGTGTTTTTGTGTGTATTTGGCACCGTTGTTTTCCTTTTTTCCTTTTTGGTGTTCTTTTGTGATTTGATTATTGATGCACGTTTTATTTTTGTGACTGTTGACCATGATTTAGAGAATGTGGGGTAACGCCCCCGTATTTTCCGGGGAGTCCGGATCACAGCTGATTAGCAGATGGACAGCTGTTGGTAATTGCCATGTCAAATCACAGACGGTTCAAAAAGGCGAAGGAACTGAAAACAGTGTGTCTGTGATCCCGTGAACTCTGTTGTGCAGCTCTGTTCTCCATATTTTTTATTGCTGGACGGTAGTCGCGATTGTTTTTATTTCACTGCCCCGACTGTTGCATGGATTATTGTCTGCTCGTGTTGAAGCTGAAGTTCTGTTGAGTGACGGTCCTGCTGATAATCCGGTGGCTGCTGGTATCTTCGTCTTTCCTCTGCTGCGCTGGAATTGCTGCCGTTCTCATCTGCGCTGGACTGCTGCCGCAGTCTATTTATAAATATAGTTTATTTTAGTTTAAAATAAACTAATATGTAGATTGTGTAAAAATTTTAAATGTTGTGTTTTTATTTTTTAGTTAAAAATTAGTTAAAAATAAAACAAAATAATCTGTAATACCATACATTAGCCACTAGATGTCTGTATAGCCCTTTACATAAATATATATTCAGGCCTGTGTGTATATTTTGCAAATATTGTACACTGGACCAAATTCTTAATAAATAAAAGGTTTTTTGTTGTTGTTGTTTTTTATAATATTTCTTCTTGCTTGACTTTATTTATATACGTGACCTTGAAGTAATCCAAAAGTTATCAGTTACATTACTTTCATATTATAGTACTTGGATTACGTTACTGAATACTTTTTTTATGAAGTAATTTGTAACTGTAACGGAATACATTTTTAAAGTAACCCTCCCAAGCCTGACCGCATGGCACACACTTCACAACAGAAAAAATATAATCTCAACAAATACTACGTCTTTCAAACATTTAAACATAATTATATGCACTCACGGATTGTATTAGAAAACATTTGTTTGTGGTGATGTTACGGAAGCAGACTCAGGAGTGGAAGATGTTGGGTTAACAGTGAGGTTTATTGACAGCAATGGGGCAGAGAAGTAGTGAGCAGGTAAGTGAAACCCAGGCAACCCATTGCAATAATGACCAGATGAATTTACATTATTACTCTCTTTATTCTGCAAGTGTTGATTTATACAGGTCAAGTAGTTAATTGATTGAATTTAAACAATGTAATTGTGATACAGCCTTGTGTGATTACTTCTAAAAGGTAATGATTTAATTAAATAAATGTCTAGTCTCACCAGTGACTGTGTAGCAACGAAAACCTGAGATGGAGTAGCATAATTACAGAAAAGCAGCAAGGGTAAATTTCATAAATTCAGTTTGATCAAGTTTAAGGTCAGAAAATTCCTTAAATATCTTGAATGGTATAATTCAAGTCTTAGTAAGAGGTATTATATATATATATATAAAAAAATAGGAATTGTGATAAGACCTACTGTGATTAATAAACGTATCTTTTTTTTTAAACATCTCACGGCATGGGTGTACCTAATACAAATAATAAAACATCTTCAGTTAACTAGCAGCAGAGCATTCATTTCGTTTGTTTGTTAAATAAGAGGCGATCTAGCGCTGAAATGTGTTGTTTTTTAAATCAAGCTGAGCGCTTGTTATTGCCGCTGCTATCAGTGGCGCGGATACAGCGTTCTCTTGTGGCTCACACACAGTCTTCACACGGACGCACGCTTCAATCTATCGCTTAACGCCATTGTGGAGAATCTCTATTCGTTTCGGTGAAATCACAAAACAAACTGCACACAAACATGTCTCTGCTTGATATACAACCACTGATGAACATATTCGGTTTTGATGAGAAAAAAATATATATACGAGTGCGGATTAGAACCCAGAACCTCTGACATGCTTGATAAAGGTTCTACCACAAGACCATTGAACTACTCAAGCAACATTTGCGGATCTATGCATTTATTCACGTGAAAATTCTCGGCACTAAAAATTTGTGTTTGGGAAAGTTACTTTGAAATGTAATGCATTACAATATTGCGTTACTCCCTTAAAAAGTAACTAATTTTTTTTTTTTTACTTAGTTACTTCATTACATTACATTACTTTTTAGAAAAGTACTGCGTTACGTTACTTTTGCGTTACTTTTTTAGAAAAGTACTGTTACGTTACTTTTGCGTTACTTTTTTTTCACCTGGGCTGGGCTTGTTTTTTTATAACAAAAAGTTATATTTTTGGGTAAATGTAAAGACCCTTTCACACCAAAAGTGAAATAATAAGCCTCAGGCTGAATGAAATACGAATTCACGCGTTTACAGTAGAGGGCGCAGCTCAAGCAAACCTTTCAGCTGTGCTGCCATTCTGGATAACGGAAGAATAGGATGCAGGAGAAAAAAAGTTTTTAACACTTACTTTACCAATATAAACTAAATAATCAATAGTTATTTTTGCTTATGGTTTAACTGAATCATTGAAGGTCAGAAGCAAGTACATTGGGCAATAAAGTGAGATTAAATGCATAAAAATGTTTTATTTAACATATTTAGTTATTAGAGGTTTGCATAGCATTCTGATTCTGAATTTCACTGATTTTATTCATTTTGAGGAATACTGAATTAGTGCAATGAGATGAGTACATTGCACGCTCACATTTAGTCTAGAACTACAATAACCATTATGTTTACACACAACACCTCTGCATTTCAATTTGTCTCAACATGGGGACAAGAGAGCTGTCAGTCAAATGGGAATACAAAGTAACTTGCGTTACTTATTTGAAAATGTAACTCAAATATTTTAAAAGTAATGCATTACTTTACCAGTTACTTGAAAAAGTAGTCTGATTAGCCTACAAAACTCAAGTTACTTGTAATGAGTTACCCCCAACACTGCTAACAATATAGTAGATCTCATTAAACGACAAATTAAACCCAATGTACTATTGACATTTATTTCTGGACATCGTAATGCTATTTTTGCAGACATTTTTATTGTACACATATATTGTATATATCTGATTTAGCAGCTGTTTTGCAGTATAAAGTCCTTGTTCAATATGTGTCCCAACCTATTTAAGTAAAATAATCTGAGATACATTATTATATTTTGAGATTTTATAGATTGTGTAGGGATTTGTACAGGTCTTAAAGGCCTGTTTGAGGACATTATGCTTTTTTAAGTGTTCAACTTTCGTAAGCGTGTTGTAATGACCATGAAAAAGTGACAAAGTTTAAATTCACTCCAAAGAGACTTATTCTCTATGTCAGTAAGCACTGTTTCTGAACTCCTTGAAACACCTCGGTTGGTGTCTTGAGTTGTTGTTGTGTTTTATATTTGTTTGTTTTTCTGAAAACGAACATGTCACAATATTCATCATTTGAATAATTCCCGCCCAAGACACACAAAATAAAGGAGTGAGGCCTGGGCCGGGTTTCCCGATAACAATGTATCTTAGCTCTTAAGAGCACTGGCCTGGGCCGGGTTTCCCGATAACGATGTATCTTAGCTCTTAAGAGCGCTCTCTACATACAAGGTTACGAACGCTCGCAGCAACTCCACGAGCGATTCCCAAAAATGCACTTAACATGAACGCGCGAGAACGAGTTTTACTTGCTACTTAAGAGTCGCTGTCCATTCGCGAAGTGCTGAAATATAACCTTATATGGAATCGTATTCTGAACGTTTAGCCTTAATTATTAGGTTTAACCTAATAATCGTCATCTGTGGATTAGCAATCAAGACAAGTCTAAAGTCTACATTCAGGCGGAGATAGCCTACTGACAAAATGTATGAACAAAAAAACAAACAAGAAAAGATACCTTTCAAAAAAGATGAAATTAATGTAGGCCTAATTTTAGAGGAGATAGAGTGAAACAAAGATGTTATTTTTAACAGATTTAAAGGACATCATACAAATAAGGAAAAACAAAACATCTGGGTGGACATTGCAAACTAACTGCAACCCGGGGTGTTCAAAGATCAGGGAAGGTGGTCTGCAAGAAATGCCCAATACATGGCTGGTTTTCGTGCACGTCAGCAAGTCATTGACAGATTTTTTTATTATTTTTTTATCCATATTTTGCCCAGTCTTTGAAGCCTATTTCCCACATTACTTCGTTCTTTTATGATTTTTTTTTTGTTCATTCATTTAATTTTCTTCCCTTTTTTTATTATTTAATTTATATATTCATTTATACAAAAAACAAGTCCAATAAAGTGTACAATAAAAAAGTACAATCAAAACCTTATATTTGTACTCACTCTGCAGTGTAATCTGTTAAATCTAGATAAAAGTGTAATCTGCCAGTTGTCCTGCAGGTGACCTCATAAATCTGTCTTCTTACGATGCACTTGGGGATTTACGATTACTCCAGAGCACTCGTAGTTCTACGAAGATTTTCAAGTGCTACTTAAGTTACGATGCTTTTGGGAAACAGACCATAATATTAAGATCAGTCGTACGATCGTTTTTACGAACTTCTTAGGCTTACGATGCTTTTGGGAAACGCAGCCCTGGTTGATTTATAGTGTGTTGAAACTTGCGGTTATGTTAAGGGGCGGGATATTTCCCAAACATGCTCGAAGTGGTTGACCAATCACAACACACTTGACATGAACAGCTCACAAATCAGAGCACATTGTGCTGTCCGTGGCGGTGCTGTCCGCGGCGATGGTGCTGAATCTGTTGATATCGATGACTCGAGAATCAATTATTCTCTTGTCCAGGCGCTGTTTCACTGTTATATGCTAGAAAGTGGTGTTCTTTATAAAATAAGCACTTCAGAAATAGTTGAAATTACATTTATTAGGACTATTGGATATTATAAAAAAATAATCCAAACTATAATAGCCTATAATAGCATAGCCTACATATTTTAAAATTGTAACATATATTGCTGCCACAATAACCATTTCAAAAATTTTACGTGCTTTCATCTCTTTCCCATTTTTGTTCGCTGAGGTGGAGCTGCGATGAAATATTGTTCTTGTAAATACTTTCCAGCATTTCAGTAATAAAAGTTTACATCTTATGTACGGTGCTAAGAACTACTTAGCGATAAGAACATTTTGGGGAACCGGGCCCAGAGCGTTACAGACTGGAAAGAGAGGTGCTGCACCAAATATGGGACTAATATTGTGTTTTTTGAACATTCATGGTATGAAAACCGGTTACTAAATATAGGCAAATTGCACTCTAAAAAATAATTCTGTGGCTTAGTAAATATTACAGAAATATTTAACTTTATTAACTTAATCAAATATCTGAATATCGTTTACTTGATTGTTTGGGTTAAACATACCAAAATAATTTAGTAAAAATCCAACAGTTAATTTTATCTAAAATTTACAGATATATTTAAGGTTTTTTTTTTTTCAATAAAATGATTTAGTATTTGACTAACCAATTATTTCTTTATAATACACTTAATATATTTGTGATATTTGTTGAATTAAACTGATCTGTTTCAAGAAACAAAAATATTACTTAATTCAAATCAATATTATTAATATATTTAACACACTCTTAAGAAATTTAGTAAGTTTACTCAATTAAAACAATGCACCCCTCCCCCACCCTCTGACGTGACGACAACTCGACAGTTGGTCGAGTGAGCGCGGGCTGTTTGAACTCTCTCCAGTCTCCAGAACAACAGTTCTCTTCTCAGAGTCGCAGATTTGGTGCATTTCCTCTGTGAAATTCAGGTTTGTGTATATTTTATTTTATCTATAAAATCATTACTGTGCTTTAAATCATTTTATTTAATGCAAAACAACATACAGAGGCGTAATTCTACACCTAAATGAGAGTCGCGTATGTCTTTTCGTGTGATTGAAACGCCTTGCATAAACACACGACTTTATTCCTAATGATAATGAATATAATTAATTTGGATGATAAAATGTCCTCAGAACTGTAACTGTTTGTTTATTGGCAGGTTATGGAGTCTGTCGCTCGCAGTATCTTTCGGCTATGAGTGAAATGCAGGACGGCGGTATGAAGTTCGAAGTTCACCCGCAGAGTGCGAGTCCGTCTCTGGCACAAGAACCAGCGCTGATCCGGTGGATATTGGATAACAGACCGGTTGATTACACTTGAATTAGGATACCTGAATGTTTAAATGTTTCATTTTTACTTCTAAAATGTTTGTTAAATGAGTTTAAATGTAGGCAATATTGTATACATGTTAAAAACAGTGTAAAATGTGCTGTATTGCTGTACTCATCGACAATAAAGGCCAATGTCATGTACTGGTGGTTGTATAGAATAGGCTACTATTTTACAAAGGTTTAGAGGAAATAAAAAAAGTTAATATTACTCATAAATAAAAACAGTTAATATTTCTCATAAATATTGTTTTTTAAATGTTTAAATGTTAAATTATTTCTACTCAATTTTATTTGTTAATGTACCAGATGCAGTTACTCAGATTTACTTAATTTTTTTACTTGCTTTTTCTCAATTGATACAGTATATTTAATTGATTTCACAGCTTTAAAATTTACAAAAAAAAATTGAGTGTAAAAATGTTTCACCCAAAAAATTGAGTAAATAATAGTTAAACTTTTTATAGTGTGTGCTTTTCTATATCGTTGTCTAAAACATCAGTATCACATCTGTGATTGTGTAGTTCTGAAAATTTGTGCAGGCCAATAACAAGAATGTTGGCTGATATATGGAAAATTATGTCCACGTAACCTTGACATTGTCTTCTGAGAGCGGTCGGTTCCCTCTGGACCGTGAACGGATGGCCTGTTTACAGGCTGTTGTAGGCATTAATGTGGCCTGACCTTCCTGAGATTTTCAGGGTCTCTCTTAATTTTGGGAATGTAACCAACACGCAGCATGAGGACAACTCTGTTTCATTCCAAAGAAAGGTCACCTTCGACTGGTGTGGAACTGGAGGCTCGTGGCGCTGCTGTGCCTTCATTACAAATGAGTCCGGAACAGACGTCCGCTCGGTGTGGACTCCTGAGAGGATGATAAACATCATGAAGACTCACTGTGTCCCTGACCTTTGTCTAACTAACAGTTTAAGTACAGTCTGTAATGTAACTAACAGGTGGTAACCACAGTTTGTTCATGACATAATTTATGAAATGAGCTAATTTAGTTATTATTTATTTATTTATTTATTTATTTAATCATTTACATATTTAAAATAATAATAATTTACTTGTTTATTTAGTGGAAACAAAAGGACAATTATTTTTTTTCTTTATAATATTTTACACTTGCCACATCTGGCTTAAGGTGATTTGAAATATATAGCTCATGTATGGAAGTAAATTAGTAACAAATGTTTTTGAAACAAAAAGCATGATGAATTGCACTACTCGAAAAAATATGCATTGCATTAACCCTGCTTGCATTTTAATGCATTGTATTTTCAGGGCTTGCATTTTTATGGGCTGCAATTCAACATGGTTGTATATTTAAGCTGTGAATATTTCAATTCAAAACATTTCACTCACGTTTTCATTATTAAAAATTCAATAATCCATATTCACCTTTCAGATTTCACTTCCAAAATGTTCATTCTGTTTAAAAATATAGTTTTCTTCGTCAACAGCCGCTTGCACCTCCTGCTGGTGAGACCGACTAACAGCTATGGAGATCATCAATCGGCAATCTACTGATATTCCTGCCGTTCCCGGATGTCAGATGTTGAATTTTCTGTTGAATTTGAACCACTGAATTTGTGGAAGCGAATTTGTAAAGTGAAATAAAATGGACCGAAAATTGCCGGTCGAATATTATAGGTTGTTTAATTTTTAATAATGAAAACGTGTGTGAAATGTTTTGAATTGAAATATTCACAGCTTAAATATACAACCGTGTTGAATTTCAGCCCATAAAAATGCAAACCCTGAAAATACAATGCATTAAAATGCAAGCAGGGTTAATGCAATGCATATTTTTCCGAGTAGTGCAATTCATCATGCTTTTTGTTTCAAAAACATTTGTCACTAATTTACTTCCATAGTCATGAGTCATATGAAATACTTTTATGGTATTTTTATGGTGTTTCTTCATCGTTTTTGAGCACTCTGAACTGATGTTATATGGAAAAGCAAAAGCAGGTAATTTACATTTTCTATTTTTGTTTTGTTATTGTTCTTTTTGTTGTTGTTTTGTTTATATCTGGAAATACCACACACACGTAGTAATGATTATTTGTTTTTGTAATTTTCTTCCTCTTTCCTTTTCCCTTTTTTACCTAAATTCAATTTAGGTTTACTCAATGAAAATAATGATTTGCTTGAAAGAGAAAGTGCAGAACAAATCCACAAATTTAAACATTTCCTATATTAATTAAACATACATTTTTAATGAAATAAAGTAGTCAGAATACTGGATTGTTGTGAAAATTGTATTATATAAATAAAAGATTGTACTACAATGCTGTGAATGACTTGCACTTTAGTTATTTATTATCCTGTATTTTATATGTGTGTGTGGTGTTTAGTGTTTAGACCTTGTTAAGGGACCTCAGCACCGCATCAGCATTAGCATTTGATTGAATTTGTTTCAAATATCTCACAGAATTGTCAGCTAAATTTCTCCTTTTGCACCACAAGCAAGAAACAAAGCACAAAAAGGAGGAAAATTCCAATACAATCTCATGGCAATTTGTAACTATATTACATTTTGGTGAATTGTTGGCTACTTCTTATGAATTCTTACAATCTCATTAGTATGTTTTATATGATTTGCTTATAGCCCTCTGATGGTTAGTTTTTTGAATAATTAATGACCTCTTCCCTGTTTCCTTGAGTATACAAGCCCTCGGTTTCTTCTCTTCTGTTTTCCACGTTAATGTTTATGGTTATTGAGTGAGCTATCGCTTTGTGTTTTATTAAAGTATTTTGTTCATCGATCATTCTGCGTCACGCATCTCTCATTTTTTAGATTAGCTCATGCTACCCTTGAAAGAACATGGAACTAAAGACACAATTAAAACGGAAAAATAGTTTACATTCCCACACTTTTTCTCGATTTTCTTGACCTGACATGCCTAACCCGCTATCCCGACAGTTTGGTTTTTCGCAGTGTTTTCTATCAAGGAATAGAAAGAAAGGAACAACTGCCCATGGATGGTCTTCGAGGAAGCTTCACAGAGTATCTGAAGTGGGTGCTGGTGCAGTGTCCCCTTTCCCCATCTGCATTGCTGACAACACCAGCCCTACTACAGACCCAGAGCTTGAGCCATCAGTCAGCCATGCCCACCGCGAAAGAGTCAGAGCCCAACTGACTCGAAGCTAGAGCCCGCCTCAAAGATTGAGCCAGATCAATCACCAGAGGCTGTTTTTGTCCCGGAGCACAAGCCCCAAAAGTCTGGCAACAGAGCCACCACAGAGGGCATATTAGTTTGAAGGAATTAAAGGGATAGTTCACTTTGAAATTAAATTTTGGTATGTTTTAGCTTACCTCAAGGGCATCCAAGATGTAGGTGTCTTTTTTTCCGCAGTAGTTTCAATTTTGATATTTTTAGGTCAAACCGTTCTTGTCTGTCAGTCATATAATGCAGGTCGATGGTCACCACCTCAAAGAGCATGCAAAGAGAGTCCAAATTAAAACAATTCCCCATCATCCAAATTAAACAGTTCCCCATCGTAAGTACACATTGATGGCCTAAGACACGAAACGAGCGGTTTGTGTGAGAAAACGAACAGTATTTATATCGTTGTTACCTCTTGTACACAGCCACGTCCAAGTGATCTGAGAGCGCGGGCGGGTATAGATATACAGTATACAATAGAAGTCACCTTGACTACTCTGCCCTACAAAGGCAAAACGCCGTAACATCATGTTTGGTCAAAAATGAGTTAGTGTCATTTTTGTGGTATTTGAGACCTCCTTTATCATGTGAATAAATATCGTGAGTCAATTTGATTGTTTTAACGAGAAAATAAAGGGCCATGACAACCGTAACTTCCAAAACCATAGGAGAAACCACAGCAGAACGCCGTAACAGTTGTTACGGCTCTTTGCCTTTGTTCCAGCACGCTGAAGTTGAGTTACGGTGTTCTGACTTTGTTTAGCCTGGCATCAAGAGAGATGTTACGGTGCCGCTGTGATGTTACTGTACTCTGGCTTTGTCATACTGTCAAAGTTTGCCGCTCTTTAATCGTCACCAAACCACGTAACATGCACACAATATATCTTTGGCCAGACAAACTGCTCCAAGTATGCAATCAGAAACAAAGCAAGGTGAACAAGCCATACTTAGATGGTATGCAAGCTAATAGGTTGTCATAAATGTTGTTATTTTTGTTCAGGGCGATGGTTCAGATCTGTCAATATCAGTGACAGCCCGGAGCTAGCTAAATTTAATCTGTGTCACGTAAGTTAGCGCTAACGTTGACACTCGCCTCACATCAGACGCCGAAAACCAATTATTAAATACACAGGCATCCTACCTTTCCATGCAATCCGATATAATCCATGGAAGATGCATAATCCATAATCCATAGCAATGCACGTCATCTGCTGTATCCACAACAATCCATACGTGTTTGAGCCATATTTCCTTCTTGCAGGTGTTCATGTCAGATCTTACACAAATCCATATAGCACTAAGCTAGTTATCGCTAACGTCCGTACAAAGTAGGCTAACCTAAATGGTAAAAGTAATTCCAACTTTTTTTCGGTTGACTCTGTCTATATTATCTCAGAATTAAAAAGCAGTAATCCAAGTCGAGTTCGTTGACTGTGCATCTTGAGCAGTTTGGTGGCCCTTAACCCTTTAACTGTCACCGTCATTTTAATTCAACCTCTAATAAACGCATAAAAAGAGCGCATATGTGCGTTATAACTGGCAGCCGCATCACAAATCGAGAATCCATAATATTTTAGTTTATATATATATTTTTTTTAATCTGACTTTTTTTTTTTAGATAATTTAATTGGTGTTATTTTTTTTAACTCTTGGTATAAAAACAAACTGAGCTTTCTACCAATCTTTCATTATTTTTCATGTTTATTGCTATTTCAAAATAAAGGCTTAAACACGCCTAATGAATATGAAATATTCTTGTTGCAAATTGATAAATTACTGCTCCTCTGTAATTTATAAAAAAAAACATTTGTATTCAATTATAATTAAATTATCTTTATTGTGAAAATATTTCTTGCATTTATTCATACTGTACTGTACTGCAAAGTAACTTATCTGTTTACGTTTTACTTATCTGTTTATCTGTATCTGTCATACTGTTTAACGTTGTTAGTGTTGCCGCACTATCCTGATCATTATAGCACTAAATAGGAACAACCAAAGGTCTTCTATATAATTTAAAACACATACCATGATGACTAGACCTTGGTTAGGTGTTCTTATAATGGATGTAAGTATGGGGGACAGCAAGCAAATATTGATTATATGTCAGTTACTGCCTTTTGCCTTTGCACGACTCCTTATTTTTGGCATATGATACAAAGGCAGAGTACAGTAACAGCCAAACATGGGTCAAAGGTCAAGTTTGAGCTCAAGATTTTTTGCATACAAACATTTCTTCATTATAGCAACTAGTTGTCAAATTTTGGGAGTCCTACCTATAATACTTTTGTCTGGACAAAACAGAAACTTTACAGTCATTTTTCTCAGTTTCACACTCTAGCGAGTTAAGGTCTTTTGCCTTTGCAGGGCAGTACTGCAGTTCATTGGAACGAAACCGTATAGCCAAGGCGACATCTAGTGTATATATCTATACCCGCCCGCGCTCTCAGATCACTGGACGTGGCTGTGTACAAGAGGTAACAACGATATAAATACTGTTCGTTTTCTCACACAAACCGCTCGTTTCGTGTCTTAGGCCATCAATGTGTACTTACGATGGGGAATTGTTTAATTTGGACGATGGGGAATTGTTTTAATTTGGACTCTGTGCATGCTCTTTGAGGTGGTGACCATCGACCTGCATTATATGACTGACAGACAAGAACGGTTTGACCTAAAAATATCAAAATTGAAACTACTGCGGAAAAAAAGACACCTACATCTTGGATGCCCTTGAGGTAAGCTAAAACATACCAAAATTTAATTTCAAAGTGAACTATCCCTTTAACTGGAGCCCTGCCCACACTCCAGAGGCTGAGGTACGTAAACCAAGCTGGAGCTCAACGATATTTTTGTTGAGCTGGATGAGGTGGTTGCTGCTCTTCAGTCACTCCTGGTCCCATCTAGTTCGAAGTCATCTCAATCATCACTGGATAAGACCAGTTCCAAGTCGTGCAAGTCTTTGCTGGTTAAGCCCACTTCCAAGTCTTCTCAGTCATTTCTGGATAAGGCCAGTTCTAAAAGTCATCACTGGATAAGACCAGTTCCCTCTGGCTTCACCTTGGTCCATTGTCGATCTGGCTCTGCACTCTGACTTCCGAGTCAGCAGCTGCACCAGGAGTTATGTCATGGTCAGGTTCAGTTTCATTGTCTTGTTCTGTTGTTTGTCACAGTTTTGCCTGTGTTCGAGTTTATCATTAGTTGTCATGTTTTTTTTATTAGTTACTCACATGTTTCTTGTTTCCTTGACTATTACCCTCGGTGTATAAAAGCCAAATTTTTCTTCAATTCTGTTTTCCACGTTAACGTTTATGGCTATTAAGTGTGCTCTCGCTTTGTGTTTATTAAAGACTTTTGTTCATCGATAATTCTGCGTCACACATCTTTCATCTTTTGGATTAGCTCTTGCTACCCGTGACATAAAATAATTCTACAATGTGAATAGGTGAAGATAACTTACAACTCTCCAGTTCCATATACTGTATCAAGCTCAGATCTCTATTGCTTATTTAGATCTGACACTTCAACATGAGCTCCCTCGTTTATATGCTGCACATGAAAAAAAAAAAGAATAAATGGATACATAAATGTAAAACAATATAAAAAAATGTATGAGTAAATACATGTAAAAATAAATGAAAAAATAAATAGTAAAAATAATAAAATAAATTAATATAAATACATAAAATAATACATGAAGGAATAAAAGTCATGCAAATACCTTCAGAATGATCTTTATTTAAAAATGAATTTAGTTTATTTATTTCTGTCTGCAGGCTTGGACCTCCATACATCTAATTTAGTGAGGCTGAGTCAACTAGTTGACTACTTTTCTAGATGACCAGTCGACTAATAAAAACAAGAAGTTGCACAAGTCCAAATAGCTAGCAGAAATACTTGTGTTTTCATCACACAGCGGGCAAATAGTCTGCTGATATTCCCTGCCAGCCAATGTGGGTTATTTGAAGCTCTCAGATATTGATTATAGTGGTTTACACAAATTGCACAGTCTGGAAAATGCATCTCAAATGTTGTTCTGTATGTTGGGTTGTATGTTTAAACTGAACATTTAGCTGAGTCTCTGTCTGTCTGTGTCTCTAATAACAATTCTGGCAGTAGGAGCACTGGAGGCAGCCAGATCCCAAAGTGGCCATGTGATTGGTCAGGCCTGTGCCAGCTGTGCATGGATGGATGGTTGTCGGGGAAATTGTGCCAGGGGTTTGGTTGCCAGGGCTGATGATGGACATGAAGTACCAGCTGCCTGACTGACCCTCCAAGCAGAAAAAGTATTTTTTTTCCCCCACAGAAACCTGTCTGTCTGTCTGTCTCTCTTTCAGTTGGCTGATGTAAAAGGGCCTGATAAACCAATAACCTCATTCAGCATCTCTGTTTCTAGAGATGACACACATCCACTTATAGTTTCATGTTATGACGGAAAATGTACAAGGCTTTTTTTTTTTTTTTTTTGACAACAAGATCAAGCAAGACTGGAAACTCACACAAACGTCACCAAAAAGTCATAATTTAAAGTGGAAAACTCTGGATTTTCTTTAAGTTAAGTTTCTGGGTTGGTGGGGTTTCAGTGAGAAAACGTCAGACGTAATATGGATGTCACGTGTATTAATGTTTTTTTTATTTTTTTTTATTTTTTTTTATAAAACTAAGATGCTTGCATATACCATATTATTTGTCACATGAGCTCTGTATCTGTCCTTGGACTTTAATGTTGAAGTGGTTCCTGTGCTATACTTGTAGTCAGTTTGTAGTCTTGTACACTTGGATCCAACGACTCTTTTGTCTGCAACAGCCATGTTACAGTATTGTACAATTACAATATAAATAAATTACAATAACAACAAAGCAAATTCATAATTGCATAATTAATCATTCTTTCTTCATAATTTTGTAGATGTAGAGTTAAAAAACCTTGTTGAATTTTATGTAGAAAATGTGCATTTTGCTCCAACCAAAGTGGTTTGAATGCACCCAACATCGTAATTACGTAATTCCCAACTTGTAAATGCAAACTTCCCTGGTGTTCTGGAGGAACGGACAAGTCTTTTTTTTTTTTTTTTTTCTTTTTTTTTTTACAGACCAAAATTTATTTGGACAAAAAGATTGAGCAAGATAGGGAGAGCTTTAGTTTTATCAATAATGCAATATAATAGTTTTATCAATAATGAAAACTATTGATAAATATGTCAGTGCAATATTAGTCTCTGATATGTGTTTTGAATGGTAATGGATATGACAATTTTGATATAATTGGTCTTGGTGGAATAGATCTGGTACGCTGCTTCTGCTGCTGTTGGTCATTACCAGGGGCGTAATTTTGGGGCACTGCCTCAAATGAGGGGGGGCTGCAGAGACAAAAATTAGCACTATGAATATCTATGTTACCCTATTAAAGTGTTAAGCTGCAAATGTTACATTAAGATGCTATTTTTACTTGATCTAACCTCTAGCTTAATTTTGTTGGTGTAACCTAATGAGGAGCTACTTACGATGCAGAGACAGGGCAGAGCAGAACTGCCCAGGGAAAGACACAGGGAAACCATATCGTGGACAGTACACATATGGGATTACCTAAGGGGAATCAAAGCATATGGGCATCAAGCACAATACAAGGGCTGACTGGCCGGGCATGTACACGAATACTGGGCCTGACGTCAGATGCCTCTGCCACGTCTGACTGCCGAAGGATGCTGGAGGAACTCGATTCAGGGTTCGCGATGCGGGTTACTCACCTGAAGAGCAAGTAGGCACTAGTATTCCTGTTTGAGGGGAATGGCGTTGCAAGAGAGACAACGAGCCAGCCTTTCCCCACACAGTGTCTGTTTGTACCCAACACATGGGTAGAATCCGGCTCCACTCAGAGGTTGTAGGATCTCACAAATGTGTTAGGTGTCGCCCAGCCCACAGATCTGCACATGTCTGCCAGAGAGGCGCCGTGCGCCAACGCCCAGAAAAATAACCAACACCCCGAGTTGAGTGAGCTTTCACCTCAAGGGGGCACGGCTCGCCTTGCGACTGGTACGCCAAGGCAATGGCATCCACTATCCTGTGGACTAACCTTTGTTTGGAGACAGCCTTGCCCTTCTGCTGACCTCCAAAGCAGACAAAGAGCAACTATGAGCTTCTGAAGCTCTGCGTGTGGTCCACGTAAACACGCAATGTGCGCACAGGACACATCAATGCAAGGGCTGGGTCTGCCTCCTCCAGGGGCAGCGTTTGCAAGTTCACCACCTGGTCCCTGATAGGAGTGGTGGGAACTTTGGGCACGTATCCAGGCTGGGGTCTCAAGATCACATGAGACAGGACCGACCCGAACTCAAGGCATGATTCGCTGACCGAAAATACCTGCAGGTTCCCCACCCTCTTAACCCCCTGGGGTTGGCTATCACGCCGGCGCGAAAGGCTCGCTTTTTTTCTTATCAGTGCAAAAGAGACTCAAAATACTCTGTTGACTTTGAGCTTACATACAAGTGTCATACATCATTTGATCCTGTTAAGTGTCTATTTTGTTTGTGTATACTCAGAATAAAAACAAAGTGTTGTGCTTTTTGCCAAATAAAGAAAAATAAACATGATGCGAGTTCTGCCTTCTCTCTGTCAGTGAAGTCCGATCTGAAATGCATCCGAAAATGAACTATAACTCAGCAAATAATTAGTCAAACAGTCACACAGGCACACAGGCATGAAGCTTGAATTCTCTTCTTTCAAATGAAGTAATTTTTATAAAAAACAAATATTCTCAGTTTATGTAATATGTATGAAAAGAGAGAGATGTCAGTCGTTCTCATCTCAGCTCATTAAGTTTTAATGTGACCCCGCCCACGGAGAGCGCGCGCTATTCAAACGCAAATGATCTGAGGAGATCCCATACAGACCTGTGAAACGCCCACATCAGCTGGATAACACACACCGCGAGTAATCAGAGTCATGTACTTTACGACGCTGTGAGGAATAATACAATCTTAATAATAGTCCTGGAAAATTGATCTCAGAAGTGCTGGAAGTTTCATTTCGAGGAGCAACGGATCCAGCTGAGGAATAGGTCAGTTCTATATTTGCTTTGTTCTAATCACAATAGTGTCTATACACGCAAAAAGACTGTTTAAATATGAATCGCGTTTCTGTGTGTGAATGAATGAACGCACAGATGCGCGCTGTTGTGTAGCTACTACAGCTGGCAAAATACTGTTTAAATATGAATCGCGTTTTTGTGTGTGAATGAATGAACAGCTTTTACCAAACTATTGCTATACTGAGGTGAGTAAAAATCGACTAGAAAAATCGGATAGATTATAAAGTGTTTACTGTAAAATACTGCCACATCAAATAAGCTTATAATGTTGCCAATTTCTGCTCATATGTTTTATATATATATATATATATATATATATATATATATTAGGGGTGGAACGGTACACAGAAGTCACGGTTCGGTTCATACCTCGGTTCAGACATCACGGTTCGGTACGAGTTCGGTACAATGGAGGGAAAAGCAAAACAAAAATGTAGAAGGCAATTTTTGTTTTATTGTGCATGTCTGTAGGCTGTTCCACCAAAGGAAAATAAATGTTTTAAGCCTTGTATTTTTTAAATAAGTTTTATTAATAAAGTAAAGGCATAGAACCAGTTTATTTGTAGTGCATTGCCAATAGTTTTATATAATCAGTTTATTAATTAAATTAATAAAAAGACAAAAAGACCTTGAGATATGTTTGGTAATTGTACCTGAATGAATTTAAAATTAATTTGCTATATTTCAGATCAATACAGGTCCTTCTCAATAAATTAGCATATTGTGATAAAGTTCATTATTTTCCCTAATGTAATGATAAAAATTTAACTTTCATATATTTTAGATTCATTGCACACCAACTGAAATATTTCAGGTCTTTTATTGTTTTAATACTGATGATTTTGGCATACAGCTCATGAAAACCCAAAATTCCTGTCTCAATAAATTAGCATATTTCATCCGACCAATAAAAGAAAAGTGTTTTTAATACAAAAAAAGTCAACCTTCAAATAATTATGTTCAGTTATGCACTCAATACTTGGTCGGGAATCCTTTTTGCAGAAATGACTGCTTCAATGCGGCGTGGCATGGCCGTAATCAGCCTGTGGCACTGCTGAGGTGTTATGGAGGCCCAGGATGCTTCGATAGCGGCCTTAAGCTCATCCAGAGTGTTGGGTCTTGCGTCTCTCAACTTTCTCTTCACAATATCCCACAGATTCTCTATGGGGTTCAGGTCAGAAGAGTTGGCAGGCCAATTGAGCACAGTAATACCATGGTCAGTAAACCATTTACCAGTGGTTTTGGCACTGTGAGCAGGTGCCAGGTCATGCTGAAGAATTAAATCTTCATCTCCATAAAGCTTTTCAGCAGATGGAAGCATGGAGTGCTCCAAAATCTCCTGATAGCTAGCTGCATTGACCCTGCCCTTGATAAAACACAGTGGACCAACACCAGCAGCTGACATGGCACCCCAGACCATCACTGACTGTGGGTACTTGACACTGGACTTCAGGCATTTTGGCATTTCCTTCTCCCCAGTCTTCCTCCAGACTCTGGCACCTTGATTTCCGAATGACATGCAAAATTTGAGCAACCACTGAGCAACAGTCCAGTGCTGCTTCTCTGTAGCCCAGGTCAGGCGCTTCTGCCGCTGTTTCTGGTTCAAAAGTGGCTTGACCTTGGGAATGCGGCACCTGTAGCCCATTTCCTGCACACGCCTGTGCACGGTGGCTCTGGATGTTTCTACTCCAGACTCAGTCCACTGCTTCCGCAGGTCCCCCAAGGTCTGGAATCGGTCCTTCTCCACAATCTTCCTCAGGGTCAGGTCACCTCTTCTCGTTGTGCAGCGTTTTTTGCCACACTTTTTCCTTCCCACAGACTTCCCACTGAGGTGCCTTGATACAGCACTCTGGGAACAGCCTATTCGTTCAGAAATTTCTTTCTGTGTCTTACCCTCTTGCTTGAGGGTGTCAGTGATGGCCTTCTGGTCAGCAGTCTTACCCATGATTGCGGTTTTGAGTAATGAACCAGGCTGGGAGTTTTTAAAAGCCTCAGGAATCTTTTGCAGGTGTTTAGAGGTAATTAGTTGATTCAGATGATTAGGTTAATAGCTCGTTTAGAGAACCTTTTCATGATATGCTAATTTATTGAGACTTTTGGGTTTTCATGAGCTGTATGCCAAAATCATCAGTATTAAAACAATAAAAGACCTGAAATATTTCAGTTGGTGTGCAATGAATCTAAAATATATGAAAGTTTAATTTTTATCATTACATTATGGAAAATAATGAACTTTATCACAATATGCTAATTTATTGAGAAGGACCTGTATATTTGTTTTCCTTAAAATTTTAATAACACTAACTTTATTCTCATCTGAATTATAAATAATTTATTTCTGTATAAAATAATACTACCATTAAAAAAACAAATTTGATTTTCTTTTAATCAATGTAGAATGTGTAACTTACTGTGTTGGGTGACAGTTGTAGGTTACAGTTTGACAAGAGTTTACAGTTTGACAAAAGCACAATGTTGTGTTTTATTACGAGTGTACACAAATATAAGTAAACACTTTGCAGTTTGAATGATGTCCAATGAACAAAATGAGTATGTTTTTCCACTGTTCGATCGCGCCCGCGCCTCTCTGAACACACACACGCGCGCACACATGCGCACGCACGCAGGCACACACACAACATATTCCAGCATTGCAAACTTGACATCGCAGCCTGTCCATTATAGCCTGTCTATGATTATAGCCATAGATATTATGTCTATGAGTATAGCCCATAAGTTATAGCCACGGAGCTTCAGAGCTAAGGCGGAGCTACAGATTAGGTGTCCCTAAAGAACCCGCGTATCTAACAGTAGTTCCGCATTACATTAATTAATTTGCACGCAAGTTTTATTTATTTTTATACCGTGTATTCTCTGTGTGTATTCATGCACCGAACCGTGACGCCCGTACCGTCTCGGTTCAATACGAATACATGTACCGTTCCACCCCTAATATATATATATATACTGTATATATATATAGTGTGTGTTTGTTCCAGTGTAGGCTATATTCAAACTAATGAATCCTTAACTTTGAAATACGTATGATAAAATGTATACTTTAGTTTTTACAAAGAAAGATTACACTGGAAATATTGTTAAAATTGTAATTGTTGTTGTAATTGTATAACCTTTTTAATAAAATAGCAAAAAATATATATATACAAGGATAGATGTAAACAAAATCTTAAAAGGTCAATATAAGCCTTCTCTTTAAATTATTTTTAATGTGTTTTATTAGTGACACATTTGGGTAGAGAATATATTCCAAAACTTTCTGAAAATACAGTATGAGAACAATTAACTGCACAATTACAAGAAATGTTTACCTTGGATATTATACAATTTGCAAGCACAATTTGTAAAAAAAAAAAACTAAAAAAAACTGTGTTTCCAAATGTGAACAAATTATATATATATATATATATATATATATATATATATATATATATATATATACACACACACATATATATTTATTTTGTCCTTGCATTCTTTCTTGTGGCTCAGTGACACACCTGAATGAAAGGCTCATTATGCAGGTGGTTGTCTTCTCAGGTGTGAATCACGCCGCTACGCATATTGCCTTTCCAAACAAAAAGTGTCTTACAAAATTTAAATCAATGTATTGTTTTATGTGAATGATTAGGCAGGATGGTTTTCACATCATTTTGAAGAAAAACCTCTAAGCGACAAAATGCATTATTCAAAAGTATTGTGGACACATATTTAGTATGTGTTTTGTGGCTTTATTTCAGAAACTTAAATTTTTTGTTTTTTCAATAACCATGCATAAACATTATTCTCTCAAAAATACAGACATGTACATACATGTTGCTCACATATTATGGTAGCCCTGTTTGTGCTAAATAGAGTGTAATTACATCTTTGTCATTAATATGTTTATAAGCAACTGAAAAAAGCACAAATGTCATGGCATGTCAGAACATCTCAAGGACCCCAAAAACACCTTAGACCCCAGAGGGTTAAGGACCTAATAGCCTGCGCCATCTAAAGCTTCATGACAGCACTTTATATTTGTATGTTTATTAGAGTGTTGCACCATTAGCAACATGACTATAAAAGAAATCTAAATGTACATGTTAGAAACACTATTTAAATGATGCACAGACTTGCTGCATATGCAGAGAGCTTTAGTGTGCAATTGTAGAAAAGTAAACAACATGTAGCTCAATACAGTAGATTTCATTCACAGGTTTACCACAAATATAGACGGACATTCACACACTGACATATACACATTGGATAAACTCATCTCAAGCACTAATGGTTTAAGCGCCCTGTGGTTGCCAAGAGACAGGCATATAATTCCAATGTTTACCTCCGAGACCAAACAGACATTAAAATCATGCAAATGAGGATGTGCAGATCAGATTCGGGCCTTGGGCGGCGGCTCACCGACAGTGTGTGTGTGCAGCTGAGATCAGACAGATGCGAGTAACGTCCTTGCTCTTGCTCTAGATAAAAGTCTGTCTCGTCTGACTTACTGCAGTTGTCACTCTGCGTTCAAATGCCTGCAGGCTTTAGCCAAATCTTATGAGAGCGTGTCGATATTAGACTGATAAAACAATGAAAACATGACAGGCCTTTATTTTAATACAAACAATCTCAGGAATTTGTTTTCTGTAATTTGCAACTAGGTTTGTTTAGGATGTTGCTGCAAAGTCTGCTATCAAACACTTACTTGCTGTTTTAAACTACACTGTCACTGAAAAAACACATGTAAATCACAGACATATCAAATCAAATAGCTGATTCACTTTCTCATTTCTCCCATAAACATATATAAACTCAATACATAAACAGGTTTCCCATTCCTTACAATAGATAAGCCTTAAGTTTCACTTCCTGTTAAAGGGATAGTTCACCTTTATAAGAAAATTAAGTCATCATTTACTCATGCTGGTATTGTTCTAATGCCAAATGTCCTTATTTGTCTTTTGGACCACAAAATGAGAATAGTGAAGAATGAGAAATGAGCCAGTGGCAGTGAATAGTGACCAGTATCAAGCTTTTTAAAAATACACAAAAGTATCAGAGACTGATCCCATTTCGACACGTGCCGTATATTCCAAGTGTTCTGGAGGTATACAAAAGGGTTGGTGAAAATCCAGAAATTTTAAATATTATATAACGAAAGTCCTGACCTTGGCCTTTAGTCTTCGGTGCTCAACTGTACGTTTGTGAGACTATTAGCATCACAGTTCACTCTGACTCACCTACAGAAGCACACAAGATGTGAGAAATCAAAATGAACAAAAACACTACATGAAATACAATCCTTGTACTTAAATCTCTGAGGTTAATATATCTGTTGTGTTCGTCACAACAAAAAAATTATCACTTTCACATCTGTCAACTGTTATTCTGACAAACGCAGTTCCTGTCTGGAAAAATTCAACTCAGTGAAGAATGTATGCGGATACTTTTTTGTGGGGGATTTCTAGGCATTGTATTTTATGTTGCTTACTTATTAATTAATTAATACTTACTTATTCTCATGTAACGACTGCGAGTATGAACCAAACACAGACTAATCTTCTTCCAGAAGATTAATTCAAACTCTCTGCTTCTCGCGAATGAAGGGGGAAGATTTGTTCAGAACGTCTCATGATCATATCAATCTTGCCATCGGATCCGGCATCACCGGTCTGACTATTTAGAAGAGCCCCCAGCACTAACGAAATAACTGGTCAATGCTAGCTTTGTTGCCGAATACTGATTGGTTAAGAGAAAGACAGAGACCAAGGTCCCATACAGAGTCTTCACATTCCAAACTCAAATCAGCAACCCAGAGCCATAAACCACCCACCGGCTCCAGAGAGTCGGCTAACCAAAGACTTTTATTGGTTAACTTTAAGGAAGAACGTTGTCAACGTCTGATAATTTTAACAGAATGATCGGTTCAGAGAATGGTACTGCTCAGGGCCCTCAAGAGGTCACCTGACCCCTGCGACTAACAGACCCCGTCTTTCTTAAGGATCAAGGTCCCATGAGCAATGAACAAAACAGACCCCATCTGTCTTAAGGTGTAAAATCTTTTCAAACCACAGAACTGAGGTTTTACCTATAACTATACATAACATCATTCAAGAACAATTTTCTATGGACTTATAATCAAACATCATGCAACAACATAATCCTACGTTGTTCTACCAATTATATGCATTTTTAATAAGCTTAGATCCCATGTAAGTCATGTAATTATTATAACTATTAGATGCTTGAATGAAAGTGTGTCGTGCTTCCTATCAGTACGATCGTATGTTCTTAATTCAAAAGATGGCTTGATTGAAATCTGTGTAGAATGTTTTGTATTCTTATAATAGTAATCATGTCTAAACTGTGGCCTCTGTTCTCTCTGCTTAAGAGCTATAGGACAGACATCCCCCAGATAAGATAATTTACGATCAGAACTGAAAAGAATGCCACCTCCTAAATTTAGCCAGTGTCTAATTGGCCAGAACTCATCCTAGAGGTTGGACAAACTTTGAGTTTAAAATCTTAGACCCAAAAACAAGGTGTGCCCCTTTTTTCTCTATCTCTGTGCTCTCGCTCTCTGGGTTCACCCTCAAGAAACGCTCTGCTATCACTCTCAAGAGAGATGGGCAGAAAAAGATGAAGATCTCAATCAGACCAGTAACCATGTAGACACGAAGAGACAGAACCCAAATCAAGATCAGAAGAACATGGGTTAAACAACTTCATTCAAGCCATCATCTACTCTCGTCTCAATTTCCTTTCTTTTCTAAGTTTTCCTTTATTTTCCGTTGTGAGTCTCGGTTCTAAGTTAAGTTTTGCGACAAGATTTCGAGCCACGTTTTTTCTGCAAAGCCAGCTTCAAACAAAGACTTTCATTCCGCCAGAACACCACGTGACTGGCCGCCCCAGACACCAGGCACAAGGAGACCAGCCAACGAACCCGGGGAAACCCCCTTTTACACAAGGAAAGGGAATTCCCAAAAAGGAACGCAAAGACAAGCAAGTACCTCCAGACTAAAAGCTGAACTGGTGTATTGATATAAATTTAATAACCTGTCTAAGAAACGATAGAAGGGTTAAATTAATGATTGATGGTTCGTTCCAGGTCATGTCTTATAGTGCATATAGAAACTTGGGATTTCATCATCTCACTCTTAAACTCACTCTTAAAACTTAATCTTTCCTTACTCTTTTTCCTTCTGCAACTCGTATGAATGTGTGTGTGTGTTTGTGTTAGATATTAGTTTTATGTGTTAGTATATAATCAATAAAGTATTGTTTGTATTTGAACAAAGAGATTACTTGTGTTATCTGCTTACAAATTTATTGTCTTGAACTTCGATCTAAGTACCTATGCTTACCCTGGATTTAGTTCTTAATTTACTGTTAGGAGGGGGGGGGGGGGGGGGGGATTCTTCTTTCTTGGCCAGGAAGATATTATATTTCCTAGAGTTAATAACTGTTTATGCTTTCTGTTCATTGGATGAACTGATATACTAATCATACTATTGATTCTGCTACAGTAAATTCTGAAAATAATAAAATTATTAATTATTGATCATAATTCGTTATGAATAATAATGAATTAGATTTATACGTGGGCGTATAAACGCTACACTCACAACTTGTATGCTTTTTCTGGATGAGTCGGAGTGAAGTGCAGTGGTAATAGAGTCTCACAAATGTGCACGTTGCTTAGCTACAGAAGACCAACAGCAAATGTCAGGATTTTTGTTAAATAAAACATTACATTTCGGTTTATTTCACTTACCCTATCATATACCTCCAGAACACTTCAAATATACAGCACCTGTTGCATGGGATCATTCTGTGATACTTTTTGGTCTATTCTAAAAAGCTTAATGGTGGTTGCTATTCACTGCCATTATATGGATGAGCGCGAGCGGGACCTTTTTTTAAATATTCTCCTTTTTTGGTCCAAAAGACAGAACTGCGTACTCCATTAAAACAAAAGCAGGATTAGTAAATGTAAATCAGTTATTTTCATTTTAGGGTGAACTATCCCT
Source organism: Leuciscus idus (assembly GCA_021554675.1). Lineage (NCBI taxonomy): Eukaryota > Metazoa > Chordata > Actinopteri > Cypriniformes > Leuciscidae > Leuciscus > Leuciscus idus. Next base: position 52,343,476 of record CM038622.1, on the reverse strand, counting down.
ATAAAGACCTTAACCCTCTGAGATCGGCAAACGCGCCCCGTGTTTTGCTGGATTTTCTTCACATTGTAGTACAATAAACTTAAATTACTCCGTCATTTATGGTTATACAGAAAAAAGAAATATAAAAAAAGAATCTGTGATATTTCTACTTTTGTATGTGTCCACTTACAATCAAATCAAAACATTGTGCTTTTGTAAAATAAAGAAAATAAACAGGGTGTGCGTTCTGCCTCTCCGTCGCGGTGAACTTTTTTTTCTTGAACACGTCTATAAACTGAAACAAAACTCAGCGAATACTTGTCACACATTTATGAGCCATATACCTTTATACACATTTAAGTGTGTACTTTTAAATGATCGGATTCAAACTGAAAACAAATATTCTCTGTTTAAGTAATTTGTATAAAACCAACAGGATGTCCAGTATCTCAAACGCTTGCTAATTACTTTTAATTCGACCACGCCACTCGCGCAAAAGTGATTCACATGCAAATCGTCCACATGGGACGCGAACGCCCTCGTTACCTCAAACACAAAACACCAAAAAACTTCACAAGTCTCTGCTTTTCGTCGAGTTTGGAAGACACGTCTGAGCTTACATTGGATTTAACTCAGAAGAAGAAGAACGCGATTTGAAGACAAGAAAGATGTAAGTTAAGAAATTCGTACTTATTAGTTTATGGTATTGTTGCATAAACTTCACATTGCAGTTGAACTGTTGCTAGATATATGGTGAATATTATAATATTTAGACCCGTGTTTACTGTTAAATACTGTTTGTGGATATCTGCTCAAACGTAGATATGTATAACCATAATGTTTAATATTTTGGAGCGCGATCGCGTTTGAATGTATCATATTTTGGAGCGCGATCCCGTTTGAATGTATCATATTTTGGAGCGCGATCGCGTTTGAATGTATCATATTTTGGAGCGCGATCGCGTTTTTTATGTATCATATTTTGGAGCGCGCTGTGGGTTTGAATGTATCATATTTTGGAGCGCGATCGCGTTTGAAAGGAAAAATGCACCAAACATTAGGCTTTATGTTTTTACTATTATCTACATTTCATATCATCATAGCGAATGGAAACATTTGAAGTAACATAAGATAATCAATATATTTTTCTCTAGCATTGTTACTGAAATCTTTTGGAAGATTTATAGGCTGCTATAGGTTATTGTTATAATTATTTTATGCAGTACTGCACATAGCTTATGCCTACAAGGCACAACAAACATGGTGTTCATTATATTATATATTGTTGGAAACATTTGTGTGTGTGTGTGTGTGTGTGTATTCTGTGAATTTTAAAAAGCAATTTTAACCAGAAAAATCTAAAATGTATTCCCAAAATCGTGCAGGCCTAGTTTCTCGTGATACCAGTATGTTCACTTTTCTTCTTTTCTTTCAGGGACCAGATGCAACTGAGTCCTGCTGACTTCAACATTCACATGAGTCTCTGTACATGAACATGGTAAAGTGAAAATCAAACACCTTGCAAATGAAAGGTATGTACAATGTTTTTAGGAATGGCACAAAGGTCTCCGTCTTTGGATCATTGTTTTCAATGTGCTCTTTTGTCATTTGTTGTGTATTTTTGGATTATGTTGTGTTGTAAATAAATCCAAACAATCTAAAAGCCATTCTTTTTTAAATCTCCTCTTTGTGCAAGGTTGCTCTGAATGACAGGGCCTGATAGCTTCTAATAGGGCAGTTAGGGGAGTGTCTTTGTCTTTCTCAGGTGTTGAAGGCTTACATATTCATGAGATGATCACGCCTCTTCGCATATGGCTTTCTCACACAAAACACGTCTTAGAAATTTTAAATCAATATATTGTCTTATCTGAATGAGCAGTCAGGGTGATTTTCACATAGTTTTGGAGCAAATATTCTAGGCTACGTGATACAATTTTCAAAAGTCTTGTGAAGAAATAATCAGTATGGGTTTCATGGCCTTATTTCAGTGACAATTTTTTTTGGTATTTTCACAAACCACGCATAAATGTCATTATCTCAAAACTACAAACTTTTACATACATGCTGCTGATATATTATTGTTGCAGAGTTTGTGCTAAATACAGTGTAATAAGACTTTAGCCATGACAATGTCACAAGTAACAGAAATAAGCACAAATGTCAGAGCATGTCAGAACACTTCCAGGGCCAGAAAACAGCTCAGACCTCAGAGGGTTAAAAGCATCTGAGCTAATCAAACTGGCTCAAGACAGCCAATAACTACTGAGAGTACACTTAGGGCGCTTTCACACTAGCACTTTTGGTGCGCACCCGGGTTCGAATGACGTCAGAGTTCGGTTCGTTTGGATGATGTGAACGCTATTTTCCGAACTCGGGTGCGCACCCGCGAACCGTACTCGAGTCCGCTTAAAAAGGTGGTCTGGGGTACGGTTCATGTGAACTCGGGTACGGTTCGCTGCTGATATGAACGCAATCGTACCAAACTGCGGAAGTGAACCGCTATTGATGACGTATAATCTGGTGCGTGCCTGCGTGTTTAACAACTGTAAAAGGGTCTATATACACTTACCTTGACGAAAAGCGGGATTGACGCACTGCAAGCAGAGAGATGATTTCTGCCACGAAAAAATTGTCTTCGGCGGGCGGGCGGACATCCCGCTGTCTTTGGAACGGTTTTAATACTTTTGCGGCAGACAGATGCAAGTGTGTTTCTGTATCTTTTCTTTGAAAACAAAACCAAAGGTTCAAAAAAAGAAGAACAAATGTGAAGCGAGCAATTCTATCCATTTTGACGCCTTTTCATAGCGGTTACCAAGCAACACGAGTACGCGCCAGCTGCAGCTTGATGACGTAAGCGTACCGCGGTTCGGATACAAATAATACAATGTGAACACAGTCCATCGGGGGCAGGGGGAGGGGGGAGCAATCGAACTTGGGTTTGGAACAGGCAATCGAACCAAGTGTGAAAGCACCCTTAATGTGCAAAATAAAAATAAAGTAACATTTTATTTTTGCATTACTGGTGTCACATGTTCCTTGTTCCCTCTCTTTTTCTGGGACTCTTAGTCTTAAAGGAGAACTCTGGTCAATTTTAACATTGAGCTAATTTTTTTGTAAATTTGGAGTGCTGTCAATACAGAGAACAACGACAAAAATCGGTGTTGCCTACACCGTGTTATCCTCTTTTTAAAATTTGCACTAGCCCCGTTTACATGCACACTTTTTTGCTATTCTGATTAAGATCGTTCTGATTGACGGATTCCGGTTGACTGTTTACATGGGATGTTATCTAAACCGATCTGGTGTTTACATGTGCAGACGATTTCAATCGAAATCATTTTGTGACATGCGCACACTTGTCTGCCGGATCTGGAAGCTCATTATTTTCCACGTTTTCAATCCTGTCCAGATGGTGCATCACTTAATCGTTGCGTTAGTTTTAGGCATTAGCCGCGTTTCCACTGTCGGGCCAGTGCGAGCCAGGGCTTTAAACGGCCGTGCCAGGCTAATAGCCTCGGGCCAGTAACACCGTGCCCAAAATCTGCTGCGTTTCCACTGTCAGGCAAAAGCTCCACAGCGCTTCACTTAAAACACGCCCGAAACACGCCTCTCTGGAACAACGTCACACTAACCCATCATTTCACCAACAAAATGGAAGTTCTATTACGAGAGGTCTCTCGTACTGCGTAAGATATCTTACGCTAGGGGAAAATCCTTTTCCGCGAGATATTGAAGCCAAAAATTATCCTTAATTTTGTAATAATGCAAAACGCGTTGCAGCAGCAATGCAGACATAGGCGAGACAGCTCGCGCGCCTATTGGCTGCTCTGCGGCAACTGCAGCAGCCTATCGAGCGAGGCCTGGCGTGACGTCAGACCCAATCAGGGCACTTCGCGCCCGCTGCGTCACGTCCCGCCGAAATGGCCGTGGTCTAGGCCTATAAATATCGCTCGCAGGCAGCTATTATCTGATTTTTCATCCTTCAAGCGAAGCACACGCATCGCTGGAGCTGGATTAGAAGCCGCGCCGTCGAGAGAGAGCACCTTCAGCGGGACGAGTCACTGAAGTCGCTGGCCGCGCCGCCTTCCTGCCTTCCTGCTGCGCTTTCCGGCGCTTATATCCTTCTCTTTTATTTGCACTGTATTTCTGTGTGTGTGTGTCGCGGCGGCTCTTTTTTTTCTAAAAGAGCTAGCGTCTTTTTAAAGATGCCTTCCTGCGGCTCGTGCAGAGCCACACTCAGCGACGGGGACCGCCACGTGATCTGCGTTTCCTGCCTGGGTGAGGAACATGCAGCTCTCGCGCTCGCTGACGGCGGATGCCCTCACTGCGAGCTGATGGCAATGGCGACTCTGAGGACTCGCCTAGCCGTCTTCACCGAGACTGCTCCCCCGCCCGCCGCGGCGTCGCGCCGTAAAAAGCGCCGTGCCCAGCGGGCCCCGGAACCCTCCCTCAGCCGCCAAAGCTCGCCGGTTCGCCCGCTTGCTTCCCCGGCTTCTTCTGTTTCGCTTCCTGACGGACAGCGGCCGCCGTCTGCCGCCGCTTCCGTTGATATCGCGGATGAGGAAGCCCTGCTGGGAGAGGATGATTCCTGCTCTATCCTGGCGTCAGGCAGTGAGGATTGGGCGGGCTCTGAGGACCCCGCACCCCCTGCCCGCACTTCGTCAGGCAAGAGAGCTTCCATTGAGACGGAACTCATGCGAGTACTCGCACAGGCCGCGGCGAGCCTCGGCCTCGAGTGGTCTTCGCCTGAGCAGCCCGCTCACAACCGGCTGGATGGATTTTTCCTGCCTGGGGAGCGCGCTTCGCCTGTGTCCAGACCGGCGCCTTTTCTTCCTGAGTTACACGAAGAAGTCGCCAAGTCCTGGAGCGCCCCCTATTCTGCTAGAGTGCGTCCTGCTGTTTCTTTGGCATTCTCCGCCGTTGACGATGCCAAGAACAAAGGATACCTCTCGCTGCCGCCGGTTGAAGAGGCGATAGCGGCCCACTTATGCCCGCCCTCCGCTGGACGGCGCGCTAAGCCGGCCCTACCCTCTAAAGCTTGCCGCACGACGTCGAGCTTGCTCCACCGCGCTTTCTCCGCCGCCGGGCAAGCTGCGTCAGCGTTGCACACCATGGCAACGCTCCAGATCTTCCAGGCCGATCTCCTCCGTAAGCTGGATGAGGAAGGACCTGACGCGATCTGCGTGCCGGACTTAAGGAGTGCCACGGACCTCGCTCTTCGTGCTACTAAGTCCGCAGCGCAAGCCATTGGACGGACTATGGCTTCTCTCACCGTGTCTGAGAGACATCTCTGGCTGACGCTCTCGGAAATGGCCGAGTCTGAACGCACCGCGTTCCTCGACGCCCCGCTTTCCGCCACAGGCCTCTTTGGATCCTCCGTCAAAGATTTCGCGGAGAGATTCGTAGAGGTACAGAAAGCGTCTCAGGCTATGAAGCACTTCCTCCCGAAGCGCTCCAGCTCTGCAGCAGGCCGTGCGAAACCGTCTGCTCAGAGCTCACAGCCACCGTCCACTGCCTCCACTTCACAGCGCCGCCAGGCCAGAAGCGCGAGACCGCGCTCCCGCTCATCCGGTCGCCGCCCCGCAGGACGCGGCTCGCGACCTAGGATCACGGTGAAGCCCGAGGCCCCGAAGTCGTCCTAGCACAGCTAGGAAAACGACGGTGTTCCAGTCCCGCTGCGGCCGGACTCACACCAAAGCTATTCGCTCGTCCAGTTCCAGAAAATGTGACTGTTCCAGTGTTTTCTGCAGCCAACAAGTCGGTTCTGTCACCCGCTTGCCTGCACACAAATGCCGTTTTTACGGCTACCCAGATAAATCCCCAAAAGAGTGTATTTTCTGGTGTCCCGGCCACGGCCGATGGTGTTTCGTGTGTAGTAAGAATGCCCACTGCCCAGTGCCCATCCCTACACATAAGCACAGCCTGTCACACAGGGCTCGCGCACATAAAACCGACTCAGATCGGTTGCGCTTCAAACATGGTGAACGTGCCCACTACCCAGTGCCCACTAACACCACGTTATGCATGTCTCACGGTTTCTGTAAAAACGAAACCAACGTGCACTCGCTTCACGCAAGCGAACGATGCTTTCGGTGTGATAAATGTGCCCGCTGTCCCGCGCCCACATCCACACATAGACATGACAGTTCCCACGGGAACCGCCCAGCCCTCCCCCTCGCGGTTAACCACCGCAGAGGAGTCGAGCGCGGGCAATCTGCCCGCTGTCATCAGCGCGCCCCATGCCTCCAATGTCACGAGCGACACGCTTGTGTTACAGCACACCGAAGCTTCTCCATCGCTGAGCGAGCGGAGCGCGCTTCGTATTCGACCCCTAGCTATCCATGCAGACGCATGGGCAAAGCTACCCGGGGTTTCGAAGTGGGTGCTGAACATTATAGAAAGAGGCTATTCGCTGCAGTTTCGCCGACGCCCTCGCCGCTATGTGGCGCGCGTCGAGACCACGGTAAAAACAGAAGTAGCACATCTACTTCGAGCCGAAGTGACGAAACTATTGAGCAAAGGGGCCATAGAACCTCTCTCTCAAGATCAGAGCGAGGGAGGGCTATACAGCAGATACTTCCTGGTACCGAAAAAAGACGGGGGTCTCAGACCCATACTAGATCTAAGGCAACTGAACAAAGTGCTTGTGAAGCGACAGTTCAGGATGCTCACGACCAGGCAAATCCTTGTGCAGATTCGCCAAGGAGATTGGTTTGTGTCAATAGATCTGAAAGACGCGTATTTTCAAATACAGATAGCGTCACGTCACAGGCGATATTTGAGATTCGCCTTCGAGGGCCAGGCATATCAGTACACAGTCCTGCCGTTCGGTTTGTCCCTAGCACCCCGTACATTTACGAAGTGCATGGACGCGGCGCTCGCACCCCTCAGAATGAGAGGCATGCGAGTGCTGAACTATTTGGACGATTGGCTGATTCTAGCGCAATCTCGCGCAGTGCTCATAGAACACACGACCATTTTACTCGATCACCTCGAGGATTTGGGTCTGAGTGTCAATTGGGCGAAGAGCTCCCTGTCACCCAGTCAGAAAATATCTTTCCTGGGCACAGAACTGGACTCACTATCCATGATAGCGCGACTATCACAACAGCGCGCGGTAGACATTCGACGCACAGCGAACTCTTTTCGCTGCGGCGCGTCTGTCCCGCTCAAAAGATTTCAGAAGATGCTAGGTCTCATGGCCTCAGCATCGTCAGTGCTCCAGCTGGGTCTGCTCCGCATGCGCCCGCTGCAGTTTTGGCTGAAAGCGCGAGTCCCACGCGAAGCGTGGGCACCCGGTTTGCTTCGCCTCAGGGTCAATCAGAAATGCGTTACAGCTCTGAAACCCTGGAAAGCGAACGACTGGTACCAATCAGGTGTAAGCCTGGGGACTTCCTCGAGGGTGAAAGTGGTGTCCACGGACGCGTCCACCTCGGGATGGGGAGCGCTGCTCGAGGGCAGACCGTTCTTCGGCCAGTGGTCAGAACGGGAGAAGCTCCTGCACATAAACTGCCTCGAAATGCTGGCAGTAGACAACGCGCTGACGCGTTTTTGTCCCCAAATAAAAGGTCACCACGTCTTGGTCCGTTCGGACAACATGTCTGTGGTGTCCTACATAAATCGCCAGGGCGGCATCAGATCCGAGAAACTGTACAGGCTGGCAGAACGCCTCCTGGTATGGGCTCAGTGCAACCTGCGCTCGCTCAGAGCAGCGCACGTGCCAGGGATCATGAATATAGGACCAGACAGACTGTCCAGGAACAATGTTCCGGCAGGCGAATGGTCCCTACACCCACAGACAGTCCAACTGCTGTGGAAGAAATTCGGCAGAGCGGAAGTGGACCTGTTTGCGTCTCAAGAAAACGCTCACTGTCAAGAATTTTTCTCCAAGAGCAGGAGCGCGCTGTCCCATGTGTGGCCCCGCCGCCCGCTCTATGCTTTTCCCCCCGTCTCTCTCCTGCCTCAGGTGATAGAACGGATCAGGGAAGAAGGATGCTCAGTACTGCTGGTAGCACCGTTCTGGAAAAACCAACCTTGGTTCCCAGCCGTGATGCAGTTAGCAAGTACTGCCCCGTGGCCAGTACCAGTGAGGAGAGATCTCCTCTCACAGGCCCGCGGCTCGATCTGGCATCCTCACCCGGAGCTATGGTCCCTTCATGTCTGGGCCATCAACGGGTACATGTTGGACTCCCTAAAGGAGTATTAAACACGATCACGCAGGCTAGAGCTCCGTCTACAAGACGACTCTATTCTTCGAAATGGTCAGTGTTTTCGGGCTGGTGCACAGCCCGTGGTGTGTCACCCACAAACTGTGATGTGACGGAGGTGCTTTCCTTCCTACAAGAGCTGTTGGATGGGGGCAGGGCCCCCTCCACGCTCAAAGTTTATGTGGCGGCTATAGCAGCGTTCTCAGAAACAACGCTTGGTCAGTCAATAGGAAGGAACGATTTAGTCATCCGCTTCCTTAGAGGAGCTAAGAGACTGAATCCTCCCAGACCTCCCTCAGTCCCCGTATGGGACCTTTCTACGGTTCTGGAAGCCATGAAAGGTGCGCCATTTGAGCCTTTACAGTCAATCGATTTGAAACACCTGTCTTTCAAAACGGTGTTTTTGCTGGCTCTCGCTTCAGTGAAGCGCATAGGGGATCTGCACGCGCTCTCTGTGAGCGCGGCGTGCATGGAGTTTGGGCCCAATGACTCAAAAGTTATACTCAAACCTAAGCACGGTTATGTTCCAAAATCCCTCAACACACCGTTTAGGGCGCAGATTATCTCTCTGTCAGCCCTACCGGTCCCTGATGAGGAAAGAGACGCGAGCCTCCTTTGCCCAGTCAGGGCATTACGAGCTTATGTGTCTCGCTCGTCTGTTTTCAGACAGACGGAACAGCTCTTTGTTTCGTTTAGCGGACGTTCTAAGGGACTAGCCGCGTCGAAACAGAGCCTATCCAGATGGATAGTTGATGCTATAGCGCTGGCATACGCCTCCAAGGGCATGCAGTGCCCTTTGGGTGTCAGAGCGCATTCCACGAGAGGCATGGCCTCTTCGTGGGCCTGGTCAAGTGGGATTGCCTTGCAAGATATTTGTATGGCGGCAGGCTGGGCCTCCCCGTCTACATTTACAAGGTTTTATAACCTAGAGGTTCCCGCCCTGCAGGCCAGGCTGCTGTCGGTCTAAACTACCAGTATTATCTGACCTGATGCGTTCAGCTCAGAATGCTGCGTTTGCTGAGCACAGCTCAATGTTCGACAGTTTAAAGCTGGGCAAACTGTGTAAGACCCACATTTTTTCCCATCAGTTCAGGCCGTACCCCGCCCTGTCTGTATGATGAAATTCGCGTCCCATCGACGCTACTTTATGTGGAAAAGTGAGGCTGCACCCCTCCTTCTTCCCGGACTCTCTGTGAGTTCACTGAGTGATTGTGCACTATATGTACCCCGGGCTTTCGCCCTTGGGTCTTTGGTGTCGGATCTCAGCATGCACGGCGTTTTACATTGGGTCCCCTAGCGTAAGATATCTTACGCAGTACGAGAGACCTCTCGTAAGAGAACGTACTCGGTTACTAACGTAACCTCGGTTCTCTCTAGAAGAGGGAACGAGTACTGCGTATCTTGCCGTGCATGCACACGCTCTGGTTGCTTCGATGATGAAAAACCAGATAATAGCTGCCTGCGAGCGATATTTATAGGCCTAGACCACGCCCATTTCGGCGGGACGTGACGCAGCGGGCGCGAAGTGCCCTGATTGGGTCTGACGTCACGCCAGGCCTCGCTCGATAGGCTGCTGCAGTTGCCGCAGAGCAGCCAATAGGCGCGCGAGCTGTCTCGCCTATGTCTGCATTGCTGCTGCAACGCGTTTTGCATTATTACAAAATTAAGGATAATTTTTGGCTTCAATATCTCGCGGAAAAGGATTTTCCCCTAGCGTAAGATATCTTACGCAGTACTCGTTCCCTCTTCTAGAGAGAACCGAGGTTACGTTAGTAACCGAGTACGTTTTATCAGAAAACTAATCGGAAAGAAATCACTGGAAACAGCGTGATCGCAAAACAAGAGCGACCGTTTGCTGGCATTTTTGTTGTTTAATTGAATATTTTAAACCCAAGCATCGATGTTTTACCACAGGTTTACAATAAAAAGCGACACATTGATCATAATGTAATTTGTGTCAAAATTGCACATAAGCACATTAGTCACACAGAAATAAAGTGGTTTACCGTTTATGACGTTTGTGAACGTCTATTTCACAAAAGAAAGAGACACTTAACTTATTCAGTCGCTTCTGTTTCTGTTAATTTGGTAGCCTAGTTACAGCACATATTTACATCACATTTAGAAAGAATGATAATTTCTACAAATATGCCACCAAAAATATTACCTGAGGAGCTTTAGCACTCTCTCCCAGAAGGATACAGTTATATTTTCAGTCAGAAAGAGGATAGTCCGGTATTAAGAGACGAGACGTAGGCTACTGACAGATAAAATAAATCAGGATTATGATAACCTATATGATTTGTCTAATTTCTTGATTTGTCTGATTTCGCTGATTTCTAAGCGTTCATATTTACCATGTTTACTATGGTAATGGTTAGCGTGCATCGGGTCACAAACAGAAGGCATTATGTTAGCTGACAGAATTATCTGGCGCAAAACCAGGCATGCGCAGAAAGACGTACACTCAAAGTAATCGGATCAGATCGTTTACATGGTGTAATCTTTAATTTGATCGGTTCATGAAAAGGTTTATTCCACCCCCTTCAATCCGACTGAAATCTCAATCGGTTTGAGCATTTTTATTCCGATTGAGGTGTTGACATGGAGCATTTTCATTCTGATTGGACTTTTAAACTGGTTATAATCGGAATACAATGCTACATGTAAACGGGGCTACTGTGTTGACTTCAATGGGGCATATTTTAAACCTGCTTTTACCCTCTTAACATCCTTGATGTGTCATTACAAGTGCCCAGCCAATGTGAGTGATTCCTTTAGAGTTAACACGGGTGAATCTGACTGCAGTAGATGTGAAAGATATGAAGAAAAATGAAGTTAATTCGGCCAGCGCTCATACCTGTATTTACATCCTGTTTTCGGTTGAAGTCCAAAGTAGTCGATTGTCGAGTTCACGTGCATATGTTTAGTTACCTATGATCATGCGTGTGAACTCGACAATCGACTACTTTGGACTTCAACCGAAAACAGGATGTAAATACAGGTATGAGCGCTGGCCGAATTAACTTCATTTTTCTTCATATCTTTCACATCTACTGCAGTCAGATTCACCCGTGTTAACTCTAAAGGAATCACTCACATTGGCTGGGCACTTGTAATGACACATCAAGGATGTTAAGAGGGTAAAAGCAGGTTTAAAATATGCCCCATTGAAGTCAACAGGGTGCAAATTTTAAAAAGAGGATAACACGGTGTAGGCAACACCGATTTTTGTCGTTGTTCTCTGTATTGACAGCACTCCAAATTTACAAAAAAATTAGCTCAATGTTAAAATTGACCGGAGTTCTCCTTTAAGAGCTCTTTTGTCACTTGATTTCTGGCTGCCGTTGTTCCCAACTAGCACAGGACGTACCAGTTATGTAATTTATTGGTACTTTTTGGTAATTTCATGACTTATGACAAAGTAACAACGACGTCGCATGTCTGTAATTTCATTACCATAAAATTACCAACTCACAATGTCATCAATACAATCACCTCAAATTTTTATATAACCAAGAACATTCCAGTTACATACTATATTTGTAATACTTTTGGAATGTCATTACTTACTGACAACGTAACTACAATGTCATGGGCCCTTAATTTTATTACCATCATATTACCAACTCACAACATCATCAGTAGGCCTTGGTCTCCTATAAGGTTATATGATAACCAAGAACGTTCCATTTACATAATACATTTGTAAATATTTCGGTCATTTTATGACTTATTGGCAACATAACATCTCAGGTTACGACATTAAGGAGTCGGATTTCCGGGGAAACTCTGGAGCAGGTTATGTTTCAGGGTTAATTTACATCAAAGGTATTCAGTGCATGCGTGCCCTAATGATGAGGCTCCAGTGGGCGTGACAGATTTCCCACAATATTATATAGTTGTCTGCCTTTTTTACAGAGCTTTAAACATTTTGAGTCTTAATACTTACCACAAAATATAAACATCTAAATATCTGTTTAGTAGACACAATTTAGTAATTGTGGTGATAAAAATCAGTTGCAAAAATTTTACAAAATGCACATACTCATCTTTGCACCAATAAAAAGTGCAACACTTCACGTTTTACTACCAAATGATATGTAATATCTCATTAATTTAATTTATACATTGGATATTTGGGGCACATGTGTTCCTGAACATGGAAATGATAGAATACACTTAACCACAAATAGCAGATTTGGAAAGGCCCAATCTTTGGGTTAGTTCTTGGTCAGGTATTGGCATTAGTTAGGCTGTATGGTAGATTGCCTTTAGTTCTTGTATTTTTGGTTCTATGTATCTCTGAGTTACATGCATCTATTTATTCCTAAATTATTATTATTATTAAAGGTTGCGTTTAGATCATTACCTTAACCCTCTGGGGTCTAAGGTGTTTTTGGGGTCCTTGAGATGTTCTGACATGCCCTGACATTTGTGCTTTTTTCAGTTGCTTATAAACATATTAATGGCAAAGGTGTAATTACACTCTATTTAGCACAAACAGGGCTACCATAATATGTGAGCAACATGTATGTACATGTTTGTATTTTTGAGAGAATAATGTTTATGCATGGTTATTGAAAAAAATAAAAATGAAAGTTTCTAAAATAAGGCCACAAAACACATACTAAATATGTGTCCATAAGACTTCTAAATAATGCATTTTGTCGCCTAGAGTTTTTTCTTCAAAATGATGTGAAAATCATCCTGCCTAATCATTCACATAAAACAATACATTGATTTAAATTTTGTAAGACACTTTTTGTTTGGAAAGGCAATATGCAGGTGGGCGTAAACGATCCAACACCATCATGAATATTGAGTGGTTCACACCTGAGAAGTTCACACCCATAATTAGCCTTTCATTCAGGTGTGTCACTGAGCCACAAGAAAGAATGCAAGGACAAAATAAATAAATAAATAAATAAATAAATAAATAAATATATATATATATATATATATATATATATATATATATATATATATATATATATATATATATATATATATATATATAAAAAATTGGTTCACAGTTGGAAACACAGTTGTTGTTTTTTTTTTTTACAAATTGTGCTTGCAAATTGTATAATATCCAAGGTAAAAATTTCTAGTAATAGTGCAGTTAATAGTTCTCACTGTATTTTCAGAAAGTTTTGGAATATATTATCTACCCAAATGTGTCACTAATAAAGCACAATAAAAATAATTTAAAGAGAAGGCTTATATTGACCTTTTAAGATTTTGTTTACATCTATTCTTGTATATATGAAGAGTTCAGATGCAAAAGCCTCTAAATGCCATCTGAAATTTTCTTATAGAATGATTTTTATCAAGCTTGTATATTTAAGTTCAGTAATTTCACTTAAATGACAATTAATAGGTAATCTTCATTGCCATTTGAGTGAAATTATTGAATTTAAATATACGAGCTTGATAAAAATGATCATTCTATAAGAAAATTTCAGATGGCATTTAGAGGCTTTTGACAAATATATATATATATATATATATATATATATATATTTATAACATGAGCAGAAATTGGCAACATTATAAGCTTATTTGATGTGGCAGTATTTTACAGTAAAAACTTTTTGTAGTCGATTTTTACTCATCTCTGTATAGCAACAGAGTTTGGTAAAAGCTGTTCATTCATTCACACACAAAAACGCGATTCATATTTAACCCCCTGAGGTCGGCTATCACGCCGGTGCGATAGGCTCGCTTTTTTTCTTATCAGTGCATCTGTTATCTGTTGACTTTGATCTTACAAACAAGTTTCATACATCAATCGATCCTGTTAAGTGTGCTTTTATTTTTGTGTACTCACAATAAAAACAAAGTGTTGTGCTTTTTGCCAAATAAAGAAAAATAAACATGATGCGAGTTCTGCCTACTCTCTGTCAGTGTAGTCCATTCTGAAACACGTCCGAAAATGAACTGTAACTCAGCGAATACTCAGTCAAACAGGCATGCAGACACACAGGCATGAAGCTTGAATTCTCTTCTTTTAAATGAAGTAATTTGTATAAAAAACAAATATTCTCAGTTTATGTAATATGTATGAAAAGAGAGAGATGTCAGTCGTTCTCATCTCATCTCATTAAGTTTTAATGTGACCCCGCCCACGGAGAGCGTGCGCTATTCAAACGCAAATTATCTGAGGCGATCCCATACAGACCTGTGAAACGCCCACATCAGCTGGATAACACACACCGCGAGTTCACTTTCAGACTCGTGTACTTTAAGACGCTGTGAGGAATAATACTATCTTAATAATAATCCTGGAAAATTTACCTCAGAAGTGCTGGAAGTTTCATTTCGAGGAGCAACGGATCCCGATGAGGAATAGGTCAGTACAATATTTGCTTTGTTCTAATCGCAAGTGTCTGTACACGCAAAAAGACTGTTTAAATATGAATCGCGTTTCTGTGTGTGAATGAATGAACGCACAGATGCGCGCGGTTGTGTAGCTACTACAGCTGGCAAAAATACTGTTTAAATATGAATCGCGTTTTTGTGTGTGAATGAATGAACAGCTTTTACCAAACTCTATTGCTATACAGAGATGTACGTATGATAAAATGTATACTTTAGTTTTTACAAAGAAAGATTACACTGGAAATATTGTTAACATTTTAATTGCTGTTGTAATTGTATAACCTTTTTAATAAAATAGCAAAAATATATATATACAAGGATAGATGTAAACAAAATCTTAAAAGGTCAATATAAGCCTTCTCTTTAAATTATTTTTATTGTGCTTTATTAGTGACACATTTGGGTAGATAATATATTCCAAAACTTTCTGAAAATACAGTGAGAACAATTAACTGCACTATTACTAGAAATGTTTACCTTGGATATTATACAATTTGCAAGCACAATTTGTAAAAAAAAATTAACAACTGTTTCCAACTGTGAACCAATTATATATATATAAATATATATATATATATATATATATATTTATTTATTTATTTTGTCCTTGCATTCTTTCTTGTGGCTCAGTGACACACCTGAATGAAAGGCTAATTATGGGTGTGAACTTCTCAGGTGTGTACCACTCAATATTCATGATGGTCTTGGATCGTTTACGCCCACCCGCATATTGCCTTTCCAAACAAAAAGTGTCTTACAAAATTTAAATCAATGTATTGTTTTATGTGAATGATTAGGCACGGTGATTTTCACATCATTTTGAAGAAAAAACTCTAGGCGACAAAATGCATTATTCAGAAGTCTTATTGACACATATTTAGTATGTGTTTTGTGGCCTTATTTCAGAATTTATTCCTTATTTCCTTATTTTTAGTTTTTTCAATAACCATGCATAAACATTATTCTCTCAAAAATACAAATATGTACATTCATGTTGCTCACATATTATGGTAGCCCTGTTTGTGCTAAATAGAGTGTAATTACACCTTTGCCATTAATATGTTTATAAGCAACTGAAAAAAGTACAAATGTCAGGGCATGTCAGAACAAGGACCCCAAAAACACCTTAGACCCCAGAGGGTTAAACAGTATTTGTGCCAGCTGTAGCTACACAACAGCGCGCATCTGTGCATTCATTCATTCACACACAGAAACGTGATTCATATTTAAACAGTCTTTTTGCGTGAACAGACACTTGTGATTAGAACAAAGCAAATATTGAACTGACCTATTCCTCAGCTGTATCCGTTGATCCTCGAAATGAAACTTCCAGCACTTCTGAGGTAAATTTTCCAGGATTATTTTTAAAATAGTATTATTCCTCACCGTGTCGTAAAGTACATGAGTCTGAAAGTGAACTCGCGGTGTGTGTTATCCAGCTGATGTGGGCGTTTCACAGGTTTGTATGGGATCAACTCAGATAATTTGCGTTTGAATAGCGTGCGCTCTCCGTGGGCGTGGTCACATTAAAACTTAATGAGATGAGATGAGAACGACTGACATCTCTCTCTTTTCATACATATTTCATAAACTGAGAATATTTGTTCTCTTACGAGAGGTCTCTCGTACTTGCGTAAGAATATCTTACGCTAGGGGAAAACCTCTTTTCCTCGAGATATTGAAGCCAAAAATTATCCTTAATTTTGCAATAATGTAAAACGCATTGCAGCAGCATGCAGACATGGGCGAGACAGCTCGCGCGCCCATTGGCTGCTCTGCGGCAACTGCACCAGCCTATCGATAGAGGCTCCTCATGACGTCAGAACCAATGAGGGCGCTTCGCGCCCATTACGTCATGTCCCGCCGAAATCGGGTGGGGCCAGGGCTATAAATACGGCCCAGAGAGGCTGGTTTGGTCAGTTTTTCATCTCTTCAGCGGGCTCACGCATCGCTGGATCCTGAGAGGAAGCCGCGCCGTCTGATTACAAGCACCCAGCGGGATTACTCTGCATCTGAAGCTGCCGGTCGACAACTCGCCGCCTTCAGTCGCCGTTCCTGCTGACGCTTTCCGGCGTACATATATCCTTTTATTGCTGTGTGTGTGTTCGCCGCTGCGACACTCACACTTATCTCCTCTAAAAGAGCACGAGCGTCTTTTTCAAGATGCCTCGTTCATCCTGCGGCTCATGCCGAGCTCCACTCAGCGACGGGGACAACCATGTCATCTGTGTTTCCTGCCTGGGTGAGGATCACGCCGCTATCGCGCTCGCCGAGGGCGGCTGCCCTCATTGCGATCTTATGCCTATGGTGACTCTGCGGACTCGCCGGGCATTTTTCCGTGAAGCTGCGCCCGCGCCTTCACCCGCCGAGCTGCCGCGCCGTAAAAAGCGCCGCGCTCAGCGGGTCCCTGAACCTCCTCCATCCCGCGAAAGCTCGCCGGTGCGCCCGCTAGCTTCGCCGCCTGCTTCACCTCAGTCTCTCACCGCCGGTCAGCGGCCGCCGTCTGCCGCCGCTTCCGCCATTGAGGACTATGAAGAAGCTGTGCAATTGGAGGACGACAGTTGCTCTCTCGTTTCGGGCAGTGAGGATTGGTCGAGCTCCGCGGACCTCGCACCACCTTCTCACCGCCCCTCGGGGAAAAGAGCCAGCATCGAGGCGGAGCTTATGCGTCTGCTCGAGCAGGCCGTCGAGAGCCTCGGCCTTGAGTGGTCGACGCCCCAGCAGCCTGCACTCAACCGCCTGGACGGCTGTTTTCTTCAAAGGGACCGCGCTTCACAGCCTTCAAGACCAGCCCCTTTCCTTCCTGAACTTCACGAGGAGGTAGCTAAGTCTTGGAGCGCTCCCTTTTCAGCCAGAGTGCGTGCTCCCGTGTCCGCAGCATTCTCCGTAGTCGACGGTGCTAAGGACAAAGGATACCACTCTCTCCCTCCCGTCGAGGAAGCGGTAGCCGCCCATCTTTGCCCACCCTCTGCTGGACGGCGTGCTAAGACGGCGCTGCCATCAAAAGCCTGCCGCACTACCTCATCACTGCACGGTCGCGCTTATACCGCCGCCGGGCAGGCTGTCTCGGCGCTTCATTCAATGGCCATACTCCAGATCTTCCAGGCCAACCTTCTCCGCAAAATGGACGAGGAAGGACCGGAAGCTGTGAATTTTACGGATTTAAGGAGCGCGACGGATCTCGCCCTTCGCGCCACAAAATCCGCCGCGCAGGCCATGGGGCGGAACATGGCTTCTCTCACCGTGGCTGAGAGACACTTATGGCTTACGCTCTCGGAGATGCCGGACTCGGAGCGCTCCGCGTTTCTCGACGCCCCCGTCTCCCCCGCTGGCCTCTTCGGATCTTCTGTCAAGGACTTCGCAGACAGATTCGCCGAGGTTCAAAAGACATCGCAGGCCATGAAACATTTCCTGCCCAAGCTCTCGAGCTCCGCAGCAGGTCGCTCAAAACAGCCGTCTGCTCGCAGCTCCCAGCCGCAACCCTCAGCTGCCGCCGCCCCACAGCGCCGACAGACCAGGGATCAGAGACCGCGCTCTCGCTCCGCCGGCCGCCGCCCCCCGCCGCGTGGGCCACGGCCGAAGATTGAGTTAAAGCCCGAGGCCTCTAAGTCTTCCTAGCCAGTTTACAGAAGCGACGGTGTTCAAGTCCCGCTGTGGCCGGATTTCCACCAAAGATTTTTGCTCGTTCAGTTCCAGAAATTGCGACTGTTCCAGCTTATTCAGCAGCAAACAAGTCGGCAGTACAGCCCGCTTGCCTGCACACAAACGCCGTTTTTACGGCGACCCAGATAAATCCCAAAAAGAGTGTATTTTCTGGTATTCCGGCCACGGCCGATGGAGTTATGAGTGTAGTAAAAATGCCCACTGCCCAGTGCCCATTCCTACACACAGACACGGCCCACCACACACGGCCCGCACAAATGAAATCGACTTATGTCGGTTGTGCACCAAATGTAGTGATTGTGCCCACGTCCCAGTGCCCGCAAACACTACACGCTACATGTCTCACGGTTTCTGTAAAAACGAAACCAACGCACATACAGTCTGCACAAACAGACGGTGTTCTCAGCGTTATGCATGGGCCCGTTGTCCCGCGCCCGCATTCGCTCACAGACATATTAAACCCCACGGGGCTCACCACGCTCGCTCTCTCTCTCTCAGCACACAGCTGCAGGAGAACTGAGCGCGGGCAGGCTGCCCGCTGTGATCAGCGCGCCCCCAGTCTCGCACGCTGCAAACGCGGCGCTCATGTTACAGCACACTGTTGCTCTCCGCGCGCCACTTGGCCGCGATCAGAGCCCAGATATCATTCAACCCCTAGCCACTCACGCGAAAGCGTGGGCAGAGCTCCCCGGGGTATAGAAGTGGGTGCTGAGCATTATAGAAAGAGGCTATTCGCTACAGTTTGGTCGACGCCCGCAACGCAAAGCGGCGCGAATCGAAACTACGGTGAAAAAGGAAGTAGCACACCTACTTCGAGCCGAAATAGCGAAGTTACTGAGCAAAGGGGCTATAGAACCCTTATCACAAGCTCAGAGCGAAGGGGGCATGTACAGCAGATATTTTCTGGTACCCAAGAAAGACGGGGGTCTCAGACCCATTCTAGATCTAAGACGACTAAACAAAGCACTTCTGAAACGACGGTTCAGAATGCTCACGACCAGGAAAATCCTCTCGCAAATTTGCCAAGGGGACTGGTTCATGTCGATAGATCTGAAAGACGCCTATTTTCAAATACAAATAGCGTCACGTCACAGGCGATTTTTGAGATTCGCCTTCGAGGGCCAGGCATATCAGTACACAGTCCTTCCATTTGGCCTTTCCCTGGCACCTCGCGTATTCACGATGTGCATGGATGCAGCGCTCGCACCCCTCAGGCTCCGAGGCATACGAGTGCTGAATTATTTGGACGATTGGCTGGTTCTAGCTCGATCACAGTCGGAGCTCATAGAACACAGGACCATATTACTCGATCACCTCGAGAATTTAGGTCTCACAGTCAATTGGGCGAAGAGTTCGCTGTCTCCCAGTCAGAAAATATCTTTTCTGGGCACAGATCTGGACTCGCTGTCTATGACAGCACAGCTGTCGCCGCAGTGCAGACTAAGCATTCAGCGCATGACAGAGATTTTTCGCCACGGCGCTTTGGTCCCGCTCAAAAAATTTCAAAGGATGCTGGGTCTCATGGCTTCAGCATCCTCAGTGCTTCAGCTGGGTCTGCTTCGCATGCGCCCGCTGCAGTACTGGCTGAAAGCGCGCGCGCCGCGCAGAGCTTGGACCTCCGGTCTCGCGCGCCTCAAGGTCGATCAGAAATGCGTCACAGCTCTGAAACCTTGGACAGTGACCGACTGGTACCGGTCAGGTGTAAGCCTGGGGACTTCCTCGAGTGTGAAGGTGGTGTCTACGGACGCCTCAACCTCGGGATGGGGAGCGCTGCTCGAGGGCAGACCGTTATTCGGCCAGTGGTCGGAACGGGAAAAGCTTCTGCATATAAACTGCCTGGAAATGATGGCAGTCGACAACGCGCTGAGGCGTTTTTGTCCCCAGATAAAAAGACACCACGTCTTGGTCCGTTCGGACAACATGTCAGTGGTGGCTTATATAAATCACCAAGGAGGTATCAGATCCAGAATCCTTCACAGGCTGACGGAACGCCTCCTGGTCTGGGCTCAGCACAATCTGCGCTCGCTCAGGGCAGCGCATGTGCCCGGCCATCTGAATGTGGGACCAGACAGACTGTCCAGAAACAATCTGCCGACAGGAGAATGGTCTTTACATCCACAGACAGTCAAAATGCTATGGAGGACATTTGGCAGAGCGGAAATAGACCTATTTGCGTCTCAAGAGAACGCACATTGTCAGGAATTCTTCTCCAAGAGCAGGGATCCGCTGGCTCACGTCTGGCCCCGCTGCCCGCTCTATGCGTTTCCCCCTGTCACGCTCCTACCCCAGGTGTTAGAGCGAATCAGGGAGAGCGGATGCCCAGTGCTACTCGTCGCCCCATTTTGGACAAACCAAGTCTGGTTTCCAGTCCTGATGCAGCTGACGAGTACCGCCACGTGGCCGATACCGGTGAGGAGGGATCTCCTCTCGCAGGCGAACGGCTCGATCTGGCATCCTCGCCCGGAGCTTTGGTCCCTACATGTGTGGGCCATCAACGGGTACCCGTTAACCTCCCAGCGGGAGTGTTAAACACGATCACGCAGGCTAGAGCTCCATCTACGAGGCGGCTCTATTCCTCAAAATGGTCTGTGTTCACTAGCTGGTGTACAGCGAGTGGCACTTCACCCTCACGCTGTGGGGTGCCGGAGGTTCTCTCCTTTTTACAAGAGCTTCTGGATAAGGGCAGAACCCCATCCACGCTCAAAGTTTATGTGGCGGCCATAGCAGCGTTCGCTGAACCACCGCTTGGCCAGTCATTAGGAAGGAACGATCTGGTCATTCGCTTCCTTAGAGGAGCTAAGAGGCTGAACCCTCCCAGACCACCCTCAGTTCCCGTTTGGGACCTTTCCACGGTTCTGGAAGCCATGAAAGGTGCCCCATTCGAGCCAATACAGTCAATAGACCTGAAACTCTTGTCTTTCAAAACAGTGTTTCTTCTGGCTCTCGCTTCAGTGAAGCGCATAGGGGATTTGCAAGCGCTCTCAGTGAGCGCGACGTGTATGGAGTTTGGGCCGAATGACTCGAGAGTCATACTCAAACCAAAGCACGGATATGTTCATAAATCCCTCAACACACCGTTTAGGGCACAGGTTATCTCCCTGTCGGCCCTGCCGGTATCTGAGGAGGAAGGGGACGCAGGCTTCCTTTGCCCGGTCAGGGCGTTAAGAGCCTATGTGTCTCGCTCATCTGTTTTCAGACAGACGGAGCAGCTCTTTGTTTTGTTCAGCGGACGTTCTAAGGGACTAGCTGCATCAAAACAGAGTCTATCCAGATGGATAGTTGATGCTATAGCGCTAGCTTACACATCCAAGGGCCTGCAATGCCCGATAGGTGTCAAAGCGCACTCCACAAGAGGCATGGCCTCGTCGTGGGCTTGGTCCAGTGGGATTGCCTTGCAAGATATCTGTATGGCGGCAGGCTGGGCCTCCCCGTCTACATTTATAAGGTTTTATAACCTCGAGGTTCCCGCTTTGCAAGCTAGGTTGCTCTCGGTTTAATTTTTCAGTATTGCCCGCCCGATGCTATCGGCTCGGGATGCTGAAACTGCTAGAGCGTCGATCACTGATCGCCTATATACTTCTGTGGGCAGTACGTTAGTCCCCCATATTTACCAGTCCAGGCTGAGTTCGCCCTGGCTGTGTGGAACACTTGATATAGCATGCTCTTTTCATAGCTCAATATTACAGGAATGATGCTATTCTAGCCCCTCTTCCCGGATTCTCTGTGAGTCCCTTGTGATTAAGCACTGTATGAGCCCCGGGCACCTGCCCTTGGGACGTTAGTGTTATGTCTCAAGCACGCACGGCGTTTTACATTGTGTTCCCCTAGCGTAAGATATTCTTACGCAAGTACGAGAGACCTCTCGTAAGAGAACGTACTCGGTTACTAACGTAACCTCGGTTCTCTCTAGAAGAGGGAACGAGTACTTGCGTATCTTGCCGTGCATGCGTCATGTTCTGATTCGCTTCAGCGATGAAAAACTGACCAAACCAGCCTCTCTGGGCCGTATTTATAGCCCTGGCCCCACCCGATTTCGGCGGGACATGACGTAATGGGCGCGAAGCGCCCTCATTGGTTCTGACGTCATGAGGAGCCTCTATCGATAGGCTGGTGCAGTTGCCGCAGAGCAGCCAATGGGCGCGCGAGCTGTCTCGCCCATGTCTGCATGCTGCTGCAATGCGTTTTACATTATTGCAAAATTAAGGATAATTTTTGGCTTCAATATCTCGAGAAAAAGAGGTTTTCCCCTAGCGTAAGATATTCTTACGCAAGTACTCGTTCCCTCTTCTAGAGAGAACCGAGGTTACGTTAGTAACCGAGTACGTTTTTTATAAAAATTACTTCATTTAACCCTCTGGGGTCTGAGCTGTTTTCTGGCCCTGGAGGTGTTCTGACATGCTCTGACATTTGTGCTTATTTCTGTTACTTGTGACATTGTCATGGCTAAAGTCTTATTACACTGTATTTAGCACAAACTCTGCTACAATAATATATCAGCAGCATGTATGTAAAAGTTTGTAGTTTTGAGATAATGACATTTATGCGTGGTTTGTGAAAATACAAAAAAAATAAAAATCACTGAAATAAGGCCATGAAACCCATACTGATTATTTCTTCACAAGACTTTTGAAAATTGTATCACGTAGCCTAGACTATTTGCTCCAAAACTATGTGAAAATCACCCTGACTGCTCATTCAGATAAGACAATATATTGATTTAAAATTTCTAAGACGTGTTTTGTGTGAGAAAGCCTTATGCGAAGAGGCGTGATCATCTCATTAATATGTAAGCCTTTAACACCTGAGAAAGACAAAGACACTCCCCTAACTGCCCTATTAGAAGCTATCAGGCCCTGTCATTCAGAGCAACCTTGCACAAAGAATGAGGAGATTTAAAAAATAATGGCTTTTAGATTGTTTGGATTTATTTACAACACAACATAATCCAAAGATACACAACAAATGACAAAAGAGCACATTGAAAACAATGATCCAAAGACAGAGACCTTTGTGCCACTCCTAAAAACATTGTACATACCTTTCATTTCCAAGGTGTTTGATTTTCACTTTACCATTCATATACAGAGACTCATGTGAATGTTGAAGTCAGCAGGACTCAGTGGCATCTGGTCCCTGAAAGAAAAGAAAAAAAGTGAACATACTGGTATCAAGAGAAACTAGGCCTGCACGATTTTGGGAATAAATTTTAGATTTTTCTGTTTAAAATTGCTTTTTAAAATTCTCAGAATACACACACACACACACACACACACACACACAAATGTTTCCAACAATATAATATATAATATAATATATAATATATAATATATACAATATAATATAATAATATATAATATAATGAACACCAGGTTTGTTGTGCCTTGTAGGCATAGGCTATGCACAGTTCTGCATAAGATAATAATAACAATAGCCTATAGCAGCCTATAAATCTTCCAAAAGATTTCAGTAACAACTATGCTAGAGAAAAATATATTGATTATCATATGTTACTTCAAATGTTTCCATTCGTTATGATGATATGAAATGAGATAATAGTAAAAACATAAAGCCTAATGTTTGGTGCATTTTGCTTTTCAAACGCGATCGCGCTCCAAAATATGATACATTCAAACCCACAGCGTGCTCCAAAATATGATACATTAAAACGCACAGCATGCTCCAAAATATGAAACATTATGGTTACCATATTATACATATCTACGTTTGAGCAGATATCCACAAACAGTATTTAACAGTAAACACGGGTCTAAATATTATAATATTCACCATATATCTAGCAACAGTTCAACTGCAATGTGAAGTTTATGCAACAATACCATAAACTAATAAGTAAGAATTTCTTACCTTACATCTTTCTTGTCTTAAAATCACGTTCTTCTGAGGTAAATCCAATGTAAGCTCACGGCACGTCTTTCAAACTCGACGAAAAGCAGAGACTTGTGAAGTGTTTTGGTGCTTTGCTTTTGAGGTAACGAGCGCGATCGCGTTCCATGTGGAGATTTGCATGTGAATCTCTTTTGCGCGAGTGGGCGTGGTCAAATAAAAAATAATTAGCAAGCGTTTGAGATACTGGACATCCTGTTGGTTTTATACAAATTACTTAAACAGAGAATATTTGTTTTCAGTTTGAATCCGATCATTTAAAAGTACACACTTAAATGTTTATAAAGGTATATGGCTCATAAATCTGTGACAAGTATTCGCTGAGTTTTGTTTCAGTTCATAGACGTGCTCAAGAAAAAAAAGTTCACCGCGACGTAGAGGCAGAACGCACACCCTGTTTATTTTACAAAAGTAGAAATATCACAGATTCTTTTTTTATATTTCTTTTTTCTGTATGACCATAAATGACGGAGTAATTTAAGTTTATTGTGCTACAATGTGAAGAAAATCCAGCAAAACGCGGGGGCGCGTTTGCCGACCCCAGAGGGTTAAAATAAGATAATTCAAGCTTCATGCCTGTGTGTCTGTATGCCTGTTTGACTAAGTATTCGCTGAGTTATAGTTCATTTTCGGACGCGTTTCAGAATGGACTACACTGACAGAGAGTTGGCAGAACTCACATCATGTTTATTTTTCTTTATTTGGCAAAAAGCACAACACTTTATTGTGAGTATACACACAAAAAAAATGCACACTAGCAGGATCGATTGATGTATGAAACTTGTTTGTAAGATCAAAGTCAACAGAGTATTTTGAGTCTCTCTTGCACTGATAAGAAAAAAGCGAGCCTATCGCGCCGGCGTGATAGCCGACCTCAGGTGGTTAATATAGTTCAGCCTTTCATCCAGACCATGTTATCTTATCTGGTTGATCTTTGGCTGCATTTAATTTTGAGAAATTAAATGAAAATTGGCTGCATTTAATGATTATTACTTATCTGACATTGAGCAGTTAGATTCATGTATAAGTTCAGCCTTTCATCCAGACTGTGTTGACTTGTCTGGATGATCTTCTACTGTATTTCATTTTGAAGAATTAAATAAATTGGCTACATTTAATTTTGAGGAATTACATGATAAATGCTTATCTGACTATGAGTAGTTAGGTTCATGTATAAGTTCAGCCTTTCATCCTGACCGTGTTGACTTGTCTGGTTGATATTTTACTGTGTTAAATTGTGAGGAATTAAATAAATTGGCTACATTTAATTTTAAGGAATTAAATGGTATAATACGGTGCTGCAGCTGTCCACCTGCAAGGAGATGGATGTGCTGAGCATCGAGTTGGGGGAAATTGAAGATTCACCATCTCAATCCCCTGTGTATAAGGAGTTTTTGGAGTTTATAACTTCCATGTTGGGTCCTTCCATTCTTTCCTGATCTCCACTAATAGAATTCGAAATCGCAAATCAAACCCTTTTCAGCTCGGTTTTTCAGTTCTCAAAATTGTAATAAAGGGGGCTGAAAGAGCATGGGTATGGGCCCGATGCCAAATGCAGAACAGATGCTTGTGAGCTATCTGTCCTCTGTCACGGCGTCACCCCTTAAGGCTCGGCATTACCCTCCAGGCTGGTTAGAACTACTGTGGCGCTGGTGGGTAAGGGTATATGGGGTGCTGCTGGGCGGAGCAGCCCCAGCCGTTAACGAGCTCCTTGTACAGGATAGAGTGTCGTGCTCCTCCTCAGAAAGATTGGGGACCGGGATGGCATTCTCAGCCAAAGCCTCTGAAGCAGATGATGGATCTGAGGACCGTTGTTCTTGCGAAAAAAGCTTCGGCCAAAGAGAAGTCCTGACGCCAGAAGTTCTGGACTTCAGAGGACAGGCACCTTCGGGGGGTAATGGTTCTCTCTCTCGCCTCATTATACGGTGCCCATTCCTCCTCTATGCCCTCAGGAGGCCATTCTGCCAATCTTGCCACATTCAGTGCTTTGGGGTGCAGCGGTTTCCAGCAAGCTCATGCCTCAGGCACAAGACATTGCGTCAGTGCATTTGAGTCAGTCCCTTGACGTTGTGTCGTCGGGGAGCTCGCATCCTCTGAGGAGGGAAATAGAGGAATCAGCTGGGTTGTTCCCTGCCAGTTTGCTTCAGGGCACCAAGCTGACTACTCAAAGAACACCAGAGGCCAGTCTTGTGAGGCTGGTTCCTTTAGTAGACCTTCTGGCAGCGTGAGACTTCTGCCAAATGTGACACAATGGGTCCTGCAGACTGTAGTAGGAGGCTACAAAATCCAATTTGTGTGTCAACCACCTTATTTCAATGAGGTTTTCCACTTTCAGTGGGCCCCTAGCAGGCTCTGGTAATGGAACAGGAAGTAAAAACACTCTTGGGCTATGAGGTCGTATAATGTGTTCCTCCACCCGAGGAGTCATCCGGTTTCTAACAGACTACTTCATCGTTCCAAAGAAGGATGTGGGGTTGCGTCCCATTTTTAGATCTGCACTATCTAAATCACTCAGGCAGATTGTCACTCAAATCAGATTCAAGGACTGGTTAAAAGACGCATACTTCCATGTCTCCATCCTTCCACAACACAGTAAGTTCCTGAGTTCCCTTTCAAGGGAACTCCCGTTGCGTCGAGAAATGACGCTATGGGAACGCTTTGCGTGATGACGTCTTGAAGCACATGTAAAATCAGTCCAATGGTGTGGCGGAACGTCAGAGGCGGGTGACGTCACGTACCAGGAAACTATAAAAGCCGGCCCGAAACAGAAAACGAAAGCTTTCTGAGTCTTCAGTTGCGCTCTGTGTTGAAATCTGTCCTTGTTATTTGGTGTTGTCTGTCTCTATATATATATATTGATTCAGTTATGGCGAGCAAGCAGCAGTATCGAGTGTGTGTCCATCCCTGCCCGCGTTATTTAACGGGAGGTGACACACACACTCTTTGTGTTGTTTGTTTGGGAGAGGAGCATGCCCAGTCAGCACTCGAGGGTGGTGACTGTGAGCATTGCTGTGCGCTTCCATTGCGTACGCTCCGATCCCGTTTGGCTCGGTTCAATCCCGACCACGTTCCCCAGGGCTCGGGTCCCGCCGCGGCTGAGGCTCGGCGGCGATCTCAGACCTGGGGTTCGCAAATGGATCTGTCAGTGGATGTTGAGACGGGCTCTGCCTTATCTCAGCATCAATCTGACAGATCCAGTGCCTCTCATCAGGGTGCGGAAGCACGCGCTGCGGTTTCTTCCCCCCTGATAGAGGCACCAATACTGCAATTGTCCAGCTCTGAGGAGTTGGATGTTGTGAGTGTTGAAGCTGAGTCTGAGGATTCGCCACCTCAGTCTCATGCGTTTGAGGAACTGCTCGATGTGATTACTAGAGCAGTTGACAGACTTTCTATTGAGTGGCCAGAGGATAGGCAGGACGTTCGCTCGAAAAGTAAGCTCGACGAACGCTTCCTGCCATCTCGTGCTCAGCCTCAGCGAAGAAGCCTGCCGTTTTTCCCCGATCTCCACACCGAGGTGTCGAGATCGTGGGGAAAACCGGTTTCATACAGAGTTTATGCACCACAAACATCTCATTATTCATCTATCCAGAAATATAAAGATTATGGTTATGGGGAGATGCCGAAGGTGGAGGAGACGCTTGCGAGCTATCTCTCTCCAGCAACGGCATCTTCCCTGAAAGCTCCTTCACTTCCCTCTAAGCCAGTAAAATATACTTCATCCCTGGTTCTTAAATCTTATGCAGCCGCTGGTCAAGCAGCAGCGTGTCTGCATACGATGTCCATTATGCAAGCATATCAAGCAGAATTATTGGGGGATTTAGAGGAGGGCGGGGGAATTGGTCCCGATACAGTGGCTGAACTACGCAGAGCCACAGATTTGTCTCTCAGGGCCACCAAGGAGACCGCTAAATCAATCGGGCGGTCTATGGCAGCCCTGGTGGCCACTGAGAGGCATCTGTGGCTCAACCTGAGTGATATAAAAGAGAAAGAAAAACATGTTCTTTTAGATGCTCCGGTTTCCACTGTGGGTTTATTTGGCGATGCAGTAAACAGTGCAGTAGCTAAATCTCAGGAAGCTGCTAAACAGGCAGCTGCATTGCAGAAACTCCTCCCCCGCCGTTCTTTCTATGAGGCTGCTGAGCGGGAGCAGCCTCACTCCTCTAAAAAGAGCGCTGAGCACCGTGCCACTCAAAAACAGAGCGTTTCCTCCCGTGCTCCCCCACAAAAACCTCGGGGACACGGAGGGCGCGCTCAAACCCAGCAGTCTTCGAGGGGTAGAACGGATCTGCGGACCGTTATTACCGCCAAGAAGGCTGCTGGGAAAAAGTCCTGACGTCCGAGGACCCAGGACAAATGAGGGTAGTCCCCCCCGAAGTAGAGCGGTTAACACCTCATTTTACGGTGCCCGTCTCTCTTCGGTGCCCTCAGGGGACCGTTCTGCCAACCCTGCCACCTCTGGTGTTACAGGGCGCAGCGGTCTCCGGCGAGCACATATCTCAAGGTCCACCCGGAAACGTAGTGGCCTCGGGATGCCCGCCCCCTCCGAGGAGGGTGCTAGAGCAGTCTGTTCGGTCGTTCCCTGCCGGTTCGCCGTTACAGGGCGTCGAACCGACTACTCAACAGCAACAAAATCCAGAAACCAGTCTCGAGAGGCTGGTACCTCTAGTAGAATCTTTGACAGCGTGGAAGCTACTGTCAAATGTTTCTCGTTGGGTCCTGCAGACCGTGGAAAAAGGGTATCAGATACAATTCAAGAAACGCCCACCTCGGTTTATGGGGGTCCTGCCCACAGTGGTGGGCCCCGAGCAGGTTCTGGTTATGGAACAGGAAGTGAACACTCTGTTAGAGAAAGGGGCCATAGAATATGTACCTCCCTCCAGCAGGGAAACCGGGTTTTACAGCCGGTACTTCATAGTTCCAAAAAAGGACGGGGGATTGCGTCCCATTTTAGATCTTCGAGTTCTGAACGAGTCAGTCATGCAGCTCAAGTTCAAAATGTTAACATTGAGGCAGATCGTGCCACAGATCAGGTCCGAGGACTGGTTTGTCACGATAGACCTCAAGGACGCATATTTCCACATATCCATCCGTCCATGTCATTGGAAGTTCCTGAGGTTTGCTTTCGGGGGCAAAGCATACCAATATCGAGTTCTTCCATTCGGCCTAGCTTTATCACCCCGCACTTTCACCAAATGCATGGATGCAGCTCTGGCGCCACTGCGCCTCCAGGGTATTCGCATTATGAACTACATCGACGATTGGTTGATTTTAGCTCATTCGCATCAGATGGCGGTTCAACATCGAGATGTTGTTCTCGCCCACATGAAAGAGTTGGGGTTACGGCTGAACGCCAAGAAGAGTGTGCTTTCTCCATTACAGAGGACCACTTTTCTAGGCGTGGTTTGGGATTCTGTGTCGATGCAGGCGCGCCTGTCACCGCCACGGATAGATTCCATCCTTGCAGCTGTGAAAAGTGTAAAGCTAGGCCAGCTACTCACTGTCAAACAGTTCCAGAGACTGTTGGGTCTCATGGCAGCAGCTTCCAACGTGATACCTTTTGGACTGCTACACATGAGGCCCCTGCAGTGGTGGCTCAGGACCAGGGGGTTTTCCCCGAGGGGCAACCCATTTCGCACAATCAAGGTCACGCGGCGATGCCTACGTGCCTTGGTTATGTGGAAGAAGCCTTGGTTCCTGTCCCAGGGCCCAGTGTTGGGAGCTCCTTGTCGTCGCAAATTGCTAACGACGGATGCTTCCCTCACGGGCTGGGGAGCGATCCTGGAGGGTCGCTCGGCTCAAGGTCTGTGGGAAGACCATCATCGTTCCTGGCATATCAATCGCCTAGAGATGTTAGCTGTCTTCCGGGCTCTGAGGAGCTTTATCACAGATCTCAGGGGGCACCATGTGTTAGTACATACGGACAACACATCGGTAGTCGCCTATATCAACCACCAAGGGGGTTTGCGCTCGCGCCCGTTATCCAACTTGGCACGCCATATCCTCTTGTGGTCCCAGGGGAAGTTACTGTCACTCAGGGCAGCTTACATCCCCGGGGTACAGAATATAGGAGCAGACACTCTGTCGAGGCAGGGGCCGAGGCCCGGGGAATGGAGGCTCCACCCCGAGGTGGTGGAGCTGATATGGAGGGAGTTTGGCCAAGCACAAGTGGATCTGTTTGCGTCTCGAGAGACGTCTCACTGTCCACTTTGGTTCTCCCTCACGCATCCAGCTCCTCTCGGACTGGATGCTATGGTACAGACGTGGCCGAGGCTACGTCTGTACGCCTTTCCCCCAGTTGCTCTGCTCCCGGGAGTTCTGGAAAGAGTTCGCAGGGACCGGGTCCATCTACTTCTTATAGCCCCGCGCTGGCCGGGCAGAGTATGGTTTCCCGATCTTGTGTCCCTCCTCGACGGGCATCCTCTGGAGTTACCCGTCAGGAGGGACCTTCTGTCCCAGGCAGAGGGCTCGATATTTCACCCTCGGCCAGAACTGTGGAATCTGTGGGCTTGGCCTCTGAGGGGGCCCAGCTCATAGAGTCAGGTCTCTCAACCGAGGTTGTTGAGACCATTCTACAGTCCAGAGCTCCCTCCACGAGGAAACTTTATGCCCTGAAGTGGAGAGTATTCACTTCCTGGTGTAGTGACCGTCGGTTGGACCCAGTCCACTGCCCAATTGGTACAGTGCTGGAGTTCCTGCAGGACCGGTTCACTGCAGGTCTGACCCCGTCCACTTTAAAGGTTTATGTGGCGGCCATAGGTGCTTACCACATTCCTTTGGGTGGAATGTCTGTGGGGAAAGACCCTTTGGTATCTCGTTTCCTTCGTGGCACTTGGAGGCTGAGGCCTGCAGTTCGCTCTAGGGTGCCACCTTGGGATTTGTCCTTTGTGCTACAAGGCTTATCCCAGGCCCCCTTTGAGCCCATTGAGGAGGTTCCTGAGAAGTTTCTAACTTTGAAAGCTCTTTTTCTTCTGGCTATCTCTTCTCTCAAGAGAATTGGGGATCTTCAAGCATTGTCGGTTGCTCCGTCATGCTTAGAGTTTGCTCCGGGTATGGTGAAAGCTTTTCTACATCCGAGACCGGGTTATATCCCCAAGGTCCCCACTAATGTGGTCAGACCTATTGTCCTGCAGGCCTTCTGTCCTCCTCCCTTTCAAAATGCTGACCAGGAGGCTAATAATTTGCTTTGCCCTGTGCGGGCGTTAGACGCTTACGTCCACAGAGCTGCCCTGTGGCGTAAAAGTGATCAATTATTTGTGTGCTTTGGGTCCCCTAACAAAGGGGGCCCGGTGTCTAAGCAAAGGATGAGCAAGTGGGTGGTCGAGGCTATCTCACTTGCTTATGAGGCGGCTGGGCAGCCTTCTCCTTTGGCTGTCCGGTCGCACTCGACGAGGAGTATGGCGGCCTCTAAGGCCCTTATTTCAGGAGTTTCTTTGCAGGACGTCTGTGATGCGGCAGGCTGGTCCTCACCGCACACTTTCGTCAGGTTTTACTCTCTGGATCTAGACTCTGCTCCAGGGTCTCATGTTTTGTCTTCCTAGTGCTGCTCTACGGATTTCACACAGGACAGACATTTGTAGCTATGGAGGCGTTGGTATAGACGTTCCCATAGCGTCATTTCTCGACGCAACGGGAGTTCCCTTGAAAGGGAACGCCTCGGTTACGACTGTAACCTCGGTTCCCTGAAGAGGGAACGAGCGTTGCGTCGCCCTGCCATATCTCCTTCATGCCTGTCAGCTCGACTTCAGACTTTTACGAAGCTTTCGTTTTCTGTTTCGGGCCGGCTTTTATAGTTTCCTGGTACGTGACGTCACCCGCCTCTGACGTTCCGCCACACCATTGGACTGATTTTACATGTGCTTCAAGACGTCATCACGCAAAGCGTTCCCATAGCGTCATTTCTCGACGCAACGCTCGTTCCCTCTTCAGGGAACCGAGGTTACAGTCGTAACCGAGGCGGTTTGTTTTCGGGGGCAAAGCCTACCAGTATCTGTTTCTTCCGTTCGGACTAGCTCTATCACCCCGCACGTTCATGGAATGTGTAGATGCAGCCCTGGCCCGCTCAGGCTGCAGGGCATACGCATTCTGAACTACACAGACGACTGGCTTATCCTAGCAGAGTCGGAACAGTTGACGGTTCGTCATCGAGATGTCATTCTCGCTATGAAAAAGGTGGGGTTGAGCTTTCTCTAGCACAGAGGACCACCTTTCTTGGTGTGATATGGGATTCAGTGACAATGAGGGCCGTGCTTTCACCTGCTTGTGTCGCCACAATCCTCTCAGTCGTAAAAGAGATAAAGCTAGGCCAGTCACTCACTGTAGAACACTATAGAATGGCAGCGGCATCCAACGTAATACATGTTGGCCTGCTGTACATGAGGCCCCTGCAGTGGTGGCTCAAGACCCAAGGGGTTTTCCCCGAGGGGGAACCCACTTCGTGTGGCGGTGTCTCCGCGCCTTGGTTATATGGAGGAAACCTTGGTCCCTGTCCCAGGGTCCAGTGTTAGGATCTCTTTGTCATCGAGTCACACTCTCAACAGATGCTTCTCTCACTGGCTGCGAGTAAAGGGAGGCCACTCAGCTCAGGGTCTGTGGAGGAGTCATCACCTTCTGTGGCACATGAATTGCCTAGAAATGATGGCTGTCTTCACAACGTTGAAGCATTTGCTCCCAGACCTGAGGCCATCATGTGCTTGTTCGCACAGAAAACACATAGGTGGTCTCGTATATAAAGCATCAGGGGGTCTGTGTCCATGCCAGCTATGCAAAATGGCACACCAGATCCTCCTGTGGTCCCAAGGAAAACAGCTTTCCCTGAGAGCAGTATACGTTACAGGGTACCAAAACCTAGGAGCAGACATCCTGTCTCATATATAAAGCATCAGGGGGTCTGTGTCCATGCCAGCTATGCAAAATGGCACACCAGATCCTCCTGTGGTCCCAAGGAAAATAGCTTTCCCTGAGAGCAGTATACATTCCAGGGTACCAAAACCTAGGAGCAGACATCCTGTCGAGGCAGGGGCTGAGGCCCAGGGAATGGAAACTTCACCCCGAGGTGGGGGAGCACATATGGGAGGTATTTTGGCCAAGCAGAAGTATATCTTTTCACGTCTCAGGATACCACGCACTGTCCCTTTTGGTTCACCCTCACACACCCAGCTCCCTTGGAGCTGGACGTTGTGGTATAGACATGGCCGAGGCTACGTCTGTACGTTTTTCTCCGATTACTCTGCTCCCAGTAGTTCTGGAGAAGGTCCGCCAAGACAGAATAAGTCTACTACTAGTAGCGCCCTACTGGCCGAGCTGACTGGTGAGAAGGGAATGAGATGCTGTGTCACTTTGCCATACTCCCTGTATCCCTGTGATCGACTAAATCGAAGCTGAAGCCGGTCAGGCCGGATGTGCTTTTATCCTTTCCTAGTCGTGACGTCACCCACCTGTGACGTCACTCTCACCATTGAACTAGTTGACTCAAGTGCTTCAGACGCAGTCACGCAGGGGTGTTCCCAAAGCGCCATCGCCCCCTTCTCAGGGAACTAGGGTTACAGTCGTAACCTGAGACGACTTTCTCTTTTGATTTAAGAAAAACTTTCAGGTTTTCAGTATATGAAGCACAGCAGATGATTCGCGTTCAGTTCAGTGCGTTCAAAGCTTGCGATGAAACATCTGTGCAATCCTACTTCACATTTCACTCTAAACAAGTCCTGGGTCAATACACCTTTAAACATTCCCAATGTTTTTCAATTGCCTCGTACAAACAACATGTAGAAAATGTATCGTTTTCCAGAAAGCACCCTGTGGAAGCCAGTCACTGACATGTGGCCTTAGGTTAAACTAGAGCACTCCCCTTACGAAAAAGAAGTATACTTAAGTAATGTTCAAGTATATTTTTAAGTATACTTTATGTAGTAAGTATACTAATATCAATGTGTACTTGTAGTAAACTTGTAAGTGTACTATTTCAATACTGCATGGGACTAAATTGGCCCACTTTTAGTATATAAAAGTGTACTATATAAGTGTAAGAGTAGTAAACTTTAAGTACTTTAACTAGGTTTCTCATTTGTAATGCATCTGTACTACAAGTAAACTTATAAGTATACTAGTAGTTTGCTATTTTAATACAAGTAGTACATTTTTTAGTTTATGAAAGTACACACTGAAGTGTACTCTCAGTAAACTAGTAGTTCAGTAGTTTATACTGCAAGTATACTTGTAAGTTTTATTTACAATGTTGAACATAACATTATACTTATAGTTTACTATTTATATATTATTTTTGCACTTGCAGTATACTACTATGTTCAAATGTAGATATTATTTTTTATACTTGAATAATACCTTTAACTGTACTTTCATTTTAAAAACATTAGCTTCATGCATCCTTTTTTATCAACACTTGAATGTCGGTAAGTTTCATAAAGAAAGGCAACATTTTAAACGGAAAAGTTGAGAAAATCACATTTTTGTCAAAGACTACGCCTTGATCTGATTCAGAACGATGATCAAAACACAGATGGAGTAGATCGAGTCCAACAACCCCAATGCTTCACAGTCGTTTTCTCTTCATGGGTTATGCTTCATTTCATTTGGTAACATTAAGCAGTTTTGATTTACATGCTGTTTGATGTTTGATGATCACGTTATTTTACATTTGAGTGAGCAATCTTCTATCACTTGTTTCAGCTTCTTCTTCTCCTGTGTTTTGATCCGAAGATTCTTTACTAGAAGATGTGTCATAGCGCCCACTACCGTATAACAGTGAAAACATGGATAGCTGGAAAATTTAGTCAATGGTGGGGAAAGAGTAAAGTAGAATTAAAGTAAATTCCTATGTACACTACCAGTGGACTAGCCTACACAAAAATTCAGATACGCAGAATTAGAAACATATCTGTTTTATATCAATATTCTAATCAATATTTTCAAACAATTTAAGTTTAATAAAACTGTATATGAAAAACTATGTTAAAAAAAGTATATTTAATAGGCTACATGATCAAAAGAGTTAACACAACTACAAGCCAAGTATACTTTGAATACTTAATTATACTTTTAAGTATATCTCAATCAAAATATTGAGTACAAGTACGGGCCAAATATACTTGGACTTTTCTCTCAGTATAAGTCAAGTACACAAGTAAATCTACATCAAAATATTGAGTACAAGTACGGGCAGGACCGTCGCTAGTGGGGTGAAAGGTGGTGACAATTATGGGGGCCCCACAAAATCCAGCAGTTATACTATATAGGCCCCTATTGTATGAATAATTCTAATATTTTTATTAGTTGTATGCCTGAGATTTAAATGAAAACCACAAAAACATGCAATTTGGTTAAATATTGTTTCCAAATATTCTCTTACCTCCCTATAAATGGTTTAGTCCGATCTAAAGTATTTATTAATTATTCAGTCAGTGACAAACATCAGATGGACCCAATAAAATTGTAAGTCCCACCCCAGCTCGTGAACAGAAGCAATCAGAGTTGAGGCAGCAGTGCCTGAAGTTAACGATGAACTTGGTAGAAGAGCAGGAGACTGACTGACAAAATGTCGGGGAAAAGAAAACATAAATCAGGGTACCAGAAACGCTATGAAAAGAAGGAGAGGGAGGCAAGGAAAGTTTGTTGTATCCCAGTCGATCAAGACGTTCTTAAAGACAGGTTGTATTGTTATTTTGCTGGGAATAAGAAAACTACCGTCTACAGTCTGCCGGGTACTGTACACTCTTCATTATCGGTGCGCACCACAATCGACCGAATGATTAGGCTATGTGGTCAAAATTCCTGTCTTTTTACACTATTGTAAATAGAGTTAAACAATTGACACGAGTCACGACGATGCACCTGACCTGCCGGCTGATGATGTATTTATTACATCAATAAAACACGAATACACACTGCACTTGAATTAATACATTTTAGCTTTATTTAATAATATTATCTTTATTAAAAAATAAGACAATAAATGACTTTTTTTTTTTTTACATTTGACTGCATTCTTGTCAATTTATAAATGTTTACTTTTTGATTTATGAATTATAACAGACTGATGGGGAAAAAAACATTATTTTGCTGTTACTTTAAAAAAATTGGTTTTATTATTATTTAACAATTTCTTTTTATTAGTTGTAATTTTTATATAAATTTAACTTTTAAAATAAAGGTTTTACAACAACATCACTTTCTTCTGTTATACGTGGGCCTCCATGCTCATCTATTGTACAGTATATGATATTGGTGAAAGGTGGTGGGGGCCCACATCAATATTTTTTCAGGGGGCCCCGAATCCTCTAGCTACGGCCCTGAGTAGGGGCGAAATATTCTTGGACTTTTCTCTCAGTATAAGTCAACTACACTTAAGTGTAATTTTAAGTATATTTCTAAGAAGTACATAAAGTATATTTCTGAGAAGTAAATAAAATGTAGACTGAAAGTATACTCTCTTATTTTTAGTATCAAATAATTATACTAATAGAACACAAAAACTTCTTTTTCGTAAAGGTTGCATTCAACCAAACAGAAAGAATCAAAGCTGACAGTCTTTCTCAGGTCAGAATGATAGAACTTTCTGCAGTTAACAAAGCACAATCTGTGTGATATTAATATTAATGAGCCCCGTCTGAGAGAACACACTTCTGCTTTTAAAGAGTCTAGCACACTGAGCGTACAGCAGGGTCCACAAACCACAAGTGACGTGAGTGCAGTGCGGATATTTAGGTTAGTGCTGTGAGAAAATGAATCAATTAAGGCAAGACAGTATAGAGGCAATTCATTGTTTTTCCATGCACTGGAAAATTTTGAGACTTGGGGTTATTGATAATGTGTTGCTTCAGATTAGTGGAAAGAAGACATCTAAAAAAAAAAAAAAAACATGTACGTGTTTATTTTATTACACTTTATCTGTGTTTGTAGATTACAATTATATTTCATCAAAGGCTGTTTTCTTAAAATGTGTTTTTCCTCTACATCAGAAGTACACCAAACTTTACAGTTTTATTCATTAATATATTCTGATTTTGGTCATATATAATTTTATTTTTTTCTGATTCATGGAGTGAAAAAAAGAGAGATCCAAAAATACCCTCTGTAAAAACCTTTAAAGGGTTAGTTCACCCAAAAATGAAAATTCTGTCAGTAATTACTCACCCTCATGTTGTTCCAACCCCGTAAGACCTTCGTTTATCTTCGGAACACAAATTAAGATATTTTTGATTAAATCTGAGAGCTATCTCACTCCTCCATAGGCTTCTAAGGGACTGAAACTTGCTGGCCCAGAAAAGTTATTAAAGAGATCGTTAATATAGTCCAAGTGACTACAGTGGCTCAATCTTAAGTTTATAAAGCGACGGAGATACTTTTTGTGCGCAAAAAAACACAAAAATAACGACTTTATTCCACTATTCATTTCCTTCTCTCTGGGCCTCGAGTTATTTCACGTAGTGTTTTAACGCAGCGCGTCTGTGTTATACGCCACACGCATCACACACATGACCAGCGTCGGCCAATAGTGAGCCTACGTGGTGACGTGCAACACAGACGCGCTGCGTAAAAACACTACGTGAAATAACTCGAGGCCCAGAGAGAAGGAAATGAATAGTGGAATAAAGTCGTTATTTTGTGTTTTTTTGCGCACAAAAAGTATTTTCGTCGCTTTATAAACTTAAGATTGAGCCACTGTAGTCACTTGGACTATATTAACGATCTCTTTAATAACTTTTCTGGGCCAGCAAGTTTCAGTCCCTTAGAAGCCTATGGAGGAGTGAGATAGCTCTCAGATTTAATCAAAAATATCTTAATTTGTTTTCCGAAGATAAACGAAGGTCTTACGGGGTTGGAACAACATGAGGGTGAGTAATTACTGACAGAATTTTCATTTTTGGGTGAACTAACCCTATAACTAATATGTCAGCAAGAATTTTGATCCTGCAGGCTTTATCCAATGTTTAGATTTATGTTCTGGAAATGTATGCAATTTGGGCTCATTTGCTCATTTAAACAACATTCTAGAAAATTTAAATAATACAACTAGGGAAAGTATAGTGATATTTATTAGTTAAATACTGTATCCTATAAACCTATGGAAGGGTTCTTCAAATCCAGCCCTGGATGGCCACTGTCCTGCAGAGTTTAGTTCAGACCCTGATCAAACTCAACTATCTGCAATTACCTAGTTACTCTGAAGCATAGATATCATATAATAAAGGCTAGATGTCTCGTCCGCGCTGCTGGCCAATGGAGGTCGACGTCCGCACACGGCGGCCATCTTGCCACAGGGAGCTCGCTCACTCGTAACATTGTGTTAGTGCATGTACTTTTTAAATAATCATAACTTGCTCAATTTTCTACCGATTTTCAAACGGTTTGGTTTGTTATAAACGTCAGAGATGTAGTTATGACACTGCATACTTATCAATAAATATAATATAATATATTTAAACATGTTCAAGCATCCAGAATTATAGCCACGTTAATAATGTTTGTAAGAAACCAAACCGTTTGTAAATCCGTCAAGATTTCAGCGAGATAAGAGGATTTGTGTTCGTGCTGATCACTCACCTTACTTCA
This sequence comes from Leuciscus idus, assembly GCA_021554675.1. Taxonomy (NCBI): domain Eukaryota; kingdom Metazoa; phylum Chordata; class Actinopteri; order Cypriniformes; family Leuciscidae; genus Leuciscus; species Leuciscus idus. Next base: position 52,304,774 of record CM038622.1, on the reverse strand, counting down.
TATACCACAGAGCTCGCCAGAAAGCTTCCCTGTGACAATATGGCCGCCGGTGTGATGCCATTCGAGACTCCGCCTTAAGACATCTAGCCTTATATGGATATCTATGCTCTGAAAACCTTGATTAGCTTGTTCAGGTGTGTTTGATTAGGGCTGGAACTAAACTCTGCAGAGCACTGGGCCTCTAGGATCGGATTTGAGGAACCCTGACCTGATGTCTTGCCATAATAACATAAAATATGCTGAAATAAGAAGTGCAAAAGTCACAATGGGAGGATATTTTTGTCCAAATGGACTTTTAAAATAAGAACAACTCATGGCTGACCTGAAACTGTACAAATGCATTGCACTTTGCCAGTAAAAGTAGACCAGACACATCCTGTGAATATCACCCTACACTGGTTGTCAATTTTCAAGTTAATGATTGATTAAGCTGTATTATTTAACAGAAATTTTGTTCACAGCCTCCTGTGATGTGTGCGATCATCTCCTGAGGGAAGTTTTTCACCACATCTTGACCACAAGAAGACATAGCCTACAACAGAGCTGTTCAAGTAGCATACTGTCCTAGACACACACATTTCAGCTATCAAAAGGACTTTCTTCAGATTTATGACTTCATTTTATTTGGCCTTCGGTGATTTCTCTCTCTCTCTCTTTCTCTCTCTCTCTCTCTCTCTCTCTCTCTCTCTCTCTCTCTCTCTCTCTCTCACACACTCTCACACACACTCTCACACACACACACACACACACATAATGCTACTCCATCCCACGAAGGTCTACACAAAGAAAACCAGGTGAAAATTATACTTTGTAGAAGAAAAAATAAAACATAATTCAACAAATCTGTCATCTCAAACTCTGCCATGAGCGACTGAGACACAGAAGAAAAACTCTGAGGACAAATCTGATGTAAGGAGACACGAGTGACAGTGTGTGTTTGTAAACAAATACTGGGTTTTATGATCCAGTCACTCATTCTTGGTGTCAATAGACAGACGTGAAGAAATAACAAGATTGTATATTGTATTGTATATATACTTATTCATATTTTTTCATCATGACATTATATACAGTATAAGGATATGATTTTTTATTTGAATGGCCACACTAATTTGTATTAATTTGAGTTACTATATTGAGAGATTTTTGAGTGCCTGTCAATTTTGTATACATAGTAACTGTACTTTTACAGTTTTCCTGATGATTAAATGTAAAGAATTGTATGTCAATAATATATTTAGAAATAAAATAAACTATCATTGTGATATTTATGATAAAAATGTTTGTATTTATGTAAAATGCAGTTATCTGAAAGGTGCAATATGTATGATTTTCTGTTTAAAATGTTATATATTTTGTTGACTTGTGTACATACATTATCCCAAATGTTTCCAAGAATGTTTAAATCCAGAGAAATAAATAAACAAGTTTAACACTAGAACTACCGGAATTCCAAAACTACTAGAACGACCATAGCGGTCATTTTGACCGTTCATACTTTGACGTTCATATGGCCGTACTGAACGTCATTTTCGTCATGTCATATCTACATTGGAACCTTTCTTTTTAAGTTTTCCAATGAAGCTTTTAATACCTGCCATCATGTTATGACGCTATCGCCCTTAAAGGGATAGTTCACTTTGAAATTAAATTTTGGTATGTTTTAGCTTACCTCAAGGGCATCCAAGATGTAGGTGTCTTTTTTTCCGCAGTAGTTTCAATTTTGATATTTTTAGGTCAAACTGTTCTTGTCTGTCAGTCATATAATGCAGGTCTATGGTCACTATCTTAAAGAGCATGCACAGAGTCCAAATTAAAACAATTCCCCATCGTCCAAATTAAACAATTCCCCATCGTAAGTACACATTGATGGCCTAAGACACGAAACGAGCGGTTTGTGTGAGAAAACGAACAGTATTTATATCGTTTTTACCTCTTGAACACAGCCACGTCCAAGTGATCTGAGGGCGCGCGCGCATCCTGCTGTGTGACGTGTGCGCAGACTGGTGCATAGATATATACACTAGATGTCGCCTTGGCTACTGCAGTTCATTGGAAAGAAACCGTAGCCAAGGCGACATCTTGTATATATCTATGCACCAGTCTGCGCACACGTCACACAGCAGGATGCGCGCGCGCCCTCAGATCAAAATTGAAACTACTGCGGAAAAAAAGACACCTACATCTTGGATGCCCTTGAGGTAAGCTAAAACATACCAAAATTTAATTTCAAAGTGAACTATCCCTTTAAAACAAGCACAAAATAAAGATTGCCCCGATCTCTATGTGAGGAAAATTTTGCGTCAATTATTATTTTTTTTATTTTTTTTCACCGCACTCACCACGTGAAAAGACATGCAAAAATGTTAGGAAACGCCAAAGCTTCATACCGTTTAGTAGCCTACAGCCCTGTTTGTAAATAAGTTCAATAATCAATACAAAATCTAAAAATAAATGGATCTACAATGTTACGATAGGTAATAATAAAGACAAGGACACAATTTAAATTCAAATGTGAAAATTTATTTTCCAGCCTAATTGATAAATATTTTCTTTGTACAATAAAAACAAATCTTATGATACAATAACTTATAACATATATACAATAACAAAAACACTATATATGTCATGATCCGGGTTCCTCCTTTCTCTGTCTCCCTCTTGTGGCCACACTTTACACTCATTCACTACCCCATCACTTTAGCCTCATCAGTTCCAGCTGTTCCCATTTACCTTAATTTCTGCTCTATCGTCTCACCTGTTTCTCCTTTCCCCCTGATGCTTCCTGCTATTTCTAACCCTCTCTTTCTTTGCCTCTTTGTTCGTTAGAACGTTAGCATCTATCCACTCTGGAAACGCTGTCATAACTGTTTTGTTTCTTGTTGTCTTCATTTCTTATGCTATTGTAATGTATTTTATTGGGTAATCTCTCAGTTGAAGCTTAAGAGGACGTTGTAAACATTGTTCTATACTGCCGTACAAAGCCAAGGAAGACCCGAGGAAAACATATGGTGTCTCTAGCTTTGAAACGCAAGTATCCAGACAGCGGTAAGGAACATGGTAAAATATGAACACCTAACCTGGCAAATAACACCTGAATCAATAAATTGCCATTACTAGCTAGCGAGACGCTAGCATATAAACCATTTTAGCTTACCTGCTCCCCTTGAAGGCAGTAACGTTAGCATCTATCCACTCTGGAAACGCTGTCATAACTGTTTTGTTTCTTGTTGTCTTCATTTCTTATGCTATTGTAATGTATTTTATTGGGTAATCTCTCAGTTGAAGCTTAAGAGGACGTTGTAAACATAGAGCTTTTATTTTGACGGGAAAAGGGAAGTGGAAAAAGCATTGTATTTTCTGACCGTTGTCAGTGGTTGAATTAAGTGAGACATGCAGTGCCGTCTTTGTGTCTTTATTTTAGAGCCCAAACAGCCGAAATCCAGGGGAGGAGTTGGATCCAGATCCAACTCCGCCCACCTTAAATATACCTAAACCTACCCATCTCCACCCCCTGATCCCTAAACCCACCCCTAAACCTACCAATCTCCACCCCTACATCTGGATCCAACTCCGCCCCCTGGATCTCGTGTACTGCAGTGAGGTGCTACTGAAACGGTGAGACAATATAAGAAACGGTCGGTTACACAACTAGTTTCATTTAATTTTATAATGAGGTTTTTTTTTTTTATATATATATATATATGGAGATAGGCTACGTTCTCAATAATAATTGTAATATGTCAAGATGTGTTGTTGCGTGTTGTCTCACGCAACAACACAATTTTTCTCATGCAAACATAATAGCTTAATTTTTCTATTCTATATTTCTATTATGACTATTTGATCAGAGTTCAGATGGTGTCCGTGAATTGGGAAGCCTTGTGGCCACAGTGCAGAACAAAATGCATAAGGAAAATAACAGAGGGCCAGAGGATGGAAATATTTGGTGCATATGGAAAGCTGACATACCCTGAAAAGAAGCACTTCATATTTCGTATGATCTCACAGCAGCAGACACAGCGATACACCACAGGTGGTCCAACTCAACGAAAGCGGTCATACCAGTATCATCTTAATGATAACCTGGGCCAGCGACAGGAGGTGTGTAAGACTATGTTTTTGTCCACCTTAGGATACCACCCAAAAAATGACCGCTTGATAGTGACTGTTTTTGGTAGTGCCACCTCCTCGACTCTAGCACCACCTCAAGACCGAAGGGGAAGACATACCCCCAGCAACAAGGTGGACATGACTCCAATGTTTGAACACATTGAATCGTTTCATCCCTCAATAAGCCACTATAGGCGGGAGCATGCTCAAAACAGGAGGTATCTGCCCAGTGACATCAACATCCGGTCAATGTTTAATGACTACAGGCAGAGGTTTCAAAAATACTCTTACGAGACTTACAGGAAGGCTGTGAAGGAACTGAATATCAGCTTTACTAAACTGGGAGAGGAGGAGTGTGAGCACTGCTTGCAGCATGAGATCCACCTGAATACAGAGCATCAGGCTGATGGGAATTCTCAATGCCATTCCTGTCTACAGTGGGAGGAACATAAGAGGAGAGCAGAGATAGGGAGGCAACCCTACAGATTGGATGCAGAAAGAGAAGAGGTGGATTACCAGACCCGTAGTGTTGACCTCCAAAAGGTCATTATGCTGCCCCGTATGTCAGGAGTGAAGTCTGCAGTCTTCACTCGAAGAATCACTGCCTTTCTTGAGACTTTTGCCAGTGTTGGCAAGAAGTCACTCTTTAAAAAGAACACTGTGTCTGTGATATGGCATGAAGGCATTGCGGGGAGAACAGCAGCAGAGGTGGCATCTGCATATGTCATCGCCCTACATCAGGAGCGGGATGTGCGACATGTGACATACTGGGTGGACAACTGCTGCTCAGAACAAAAACTGGGTCCTGCTCACCACGTTGGTTAAGCTGGTGAATAACACAACTAACAACATCCAAGACATCACACTGAAATTCTTTGAAACAGGGCACACCTTCATGAGCGCTGACAGCCTCCACCATGGGGTGGAGAAAGCCATGAGGAAACAACCTGGAGGTGTCGTCCTGGACTTTCAGGACTTCAAAGATGTGATTGCCTCTTCCAACTCAGGCAAAGTAAATGTGATGGAGCTTCAGTGCAACAACATCCTTGCATGGAGCAATGGTCGCTCAGTGACCAAAGTAAAGAATGTGCCAAATCTGCCCAGAATGACTGTCATTCAGATGAGGAGGGGCTCCAGGTGCATGTTCTACAAACTGTCGCACGATGAAGAAGAGTTCACACGATGCGACTTCCTCATGAAGAAGGTAAGAGTGTAAGACTTGTATTTCACATACTATAGACCTATAAACATTGTAACACTTGCAATTATATACACATTTTGGTTGATGGGTAACCTTGGAGTACCCTGGACAGTTGAGGCCTGGAGACAAGGGGGTAGAGAGGGAGAAGAAGATGGGCATCATCTCAAAGCTCTGCCCAATGATGCCCCCCAACCGCCATCATTTTTGGGAGAATCTGGCTGAGGAGGATTGAGGAGGAAAATAAATATGCACTTACACACACAAGTGCACACCCCAACTCTCACAGAAACATTTTCACATGTGCACACACCGTCCTTCATCATCCGCCTTTTCTGCTCTGATATGATGCAGTTAATATCAGGATGTCTCAGATTTATTGCAGGGCTGTTGAATTACATGTCTAGCCTGGGAGTGTTCACACACACACACACACACACACACACACACACACACACACACACACACACACACACACACACACACACACACACACACACACACACACACACAAAATCTCCTTGTTATTCTGTTTGAGTTATGTTGTTAAATGTATATGAATTTTTAAGTGCTGTTTTATAAGTAACCTTGGTATTTAATGAATTAATTTTCAAGTAAAATAAAAATCCACAAACCAAAATACCAGCATTTTGATTGTGTGTAAAATTATAAGGATGTTTTGGGGAAAATAATGAGAATGACAATTTAATCATTTAAGACTGATGTGACGGGGACATTACGACAAAATACTATTCTTGAATACATTGGATGAAGGTTACTACCAAGCATTTTCAACACTCAACCTATAAACATCCATAAACAAAACATAAAACCAATTAAAACAAATGAAAAGGTATAAGGAATAAAAAAAGAAAGTTGGATTAACACATTTCAATTGAAGATACTGCACTCTGCTTTTGTAATAGTGTTTTAGTTGCTTGAGGTTAGACAAAGGCAGAGTGCAGTATCTACATTTTTAGGGTCAAAGGTCATATCAATGGTCTTTTTTTTATTTTTTATGTATAACATTTTCCTTCCTGTAAAGGTATTACATAAAAGTATTAACACTAGTGTACCTACAACATGTTTGGCTGGCCTGTATGAAAACTTTGAAGCCATTTTTCTCAGTTTCAGTGTTGGCGTAGTTACTGCACTTTGTAGGGCAGTATAGCTCAACCCAGTTAGTCTTAATGTTTAAATTTTGTTTTATTGATTTTCCGCGAGTACCATGTTTTACCATGCATAATATCGATCAAGATTACTGCAATGTGCAACAAGTGTCTCATAGTAGCCGCATAGTAGTAAATGCACAGAGTAGCATTATAACAGACTCAATAATTATATGATAAAACAGCGTTGCGTCACCACACATACGCATGACCGGAAGAAGTGGAAGCGGTCGTCTGTGGCATAAAGCTTGCCTGCACTCGAGCCGTGTGTCGCGCTTGTCTCTAATTAGCAATCACTCCAGCGGCCTCGTACCGCTCCAACAGTTTTCAGCCCCGACCTGCTTCATACTACAGTAACGTTAATAAATCTTTAATACATTAGCTCATCCATGAACATGATTTCTGCCTGGGTCCCATCATGCTTTTCCACCGGCTGTAGAGGTAAAGACAACAACTCCCATGATTCCGCGAAATCACAGCGTCATCAAACTACGCCTTTGTTTTAATTAAGCGACCTCTAGTGGCGAAAATTACATATTGTGCCTTTAACTTTAAAGTATAGAGTATATTTTTACTCTCTTAAGAAGGACTTAAAGGGCCAGTAGTTTATGTTTAGTCATTTTGCTTTCACATTTTTGTTATGCATATCACAAATGTATGTTTGTATTATAGAAATACATTAAAGCAAAAAAGGATCAGATCACTGTTATTATTGTTAACTAAAACCATAAACCTTTTTTGTTACTTGTGTTGTGGGATGTGTCTCCAATGTGTTTAGTTTAGGACAGCTCAGTGTGTGTGTGAATGAGAGTGAGTGAGTGCGCGTGTCCGAGGCGTGCCCCTCCCCCTGTATGACCCCTGCGAAGCAGCGGATGAGAGTGGTGTGAGAGTGATATGGTGACCGGTGCAGGTAGTTAGCTATGTGCAGTGTATTTCAGTGCAGCCAGCAAAATAAAGCACCTAAACTCTTTGGCAAGACGGCCTCTTTGTTTTTATATGCTACCATCACACTAAACAGCGTGAAATTTAGGGAGTTAACCCCGGGAGGAGAACTACCGGCCCTGGAGAAGACGGATCTCCCCTGTGTCTCCCAACCACGGTTAGGAGACAGAAGCAGGAAAGGTTAACACTTGAAATATAATAAATAGTTATAATAAATATAATTCTAAAATAAATACTAAATAATTATATATAAAAAAATATATATATTTTTTAATTATCCCACAATAATCAAATTATCATTAAAATGATCTTTCTTGCAGAGATAGGAGAGCAGCTTTCCCACCAACGAAACAATTTGAACTGACATCAAACGGAGCCGGATCCACAATAAAAGATCTAGTGTGAAAGCAGACTGTCTGGGAAAACCATGCAGTGCTATTCTTCTAAAAGCCTTTAGTCCCAGAGATGCAGAGGAGAAATTGTTCTGGGAGACCTTAATCCAGACCCTGAGCACAGCTTTGAGGGGGAGATGTCAGGAAACACCTGGAAAACAGCCTTAACCCCCTGGGGTCGGCAATCACGCCGACGTGATCTGCTCGTTTTTTTCCTTATCAGTGAGAAAGAGATTCAAAATACTCTGTTGATTTTGATATTACATGCTTGTATTGTACATCAATCGATCCTGTTAAGTGTGTATTTTTTTTTTTGTGTGTGTGTATACTCACAATAAAAACAACGTGTTGTGCCTTTTGCCAAATAAAGAAAAATAAACATGATGCGAGTTCTGCCTTCTCTCTGTCAGTGTAGTCCATTCTGAAACGCGTCCGGAAATTAACTATAACTCAGCGAATACTCAGTCAAACAATCATACAGGCGCACAGGCATAAAGCTTGAATTCTCTTCTTTTAAATGAAGTAAATTATATAAAAAACAAATATTCTCAGTTAATGTAATCTGTATGAAAAGAGAGAGATGTCAGACGTTCTAATCTCAGCTCATTAACTTTAATGCGACTCCGCCCACGGAGAGCGCGCGCTATTCAAACGCAAATGACTGAGGCAATACACGCAAACCTGTGAATGCCCACATCAGCTGGATAACACACACCGCGACTCATGCACTTTATGTCGTCTTGTTTCGCTGAGAGGAATAATACTTAGGAATAATTTAGTTTCACATCGAGGAACAACGGATCCAGCTATTCAAAGGACTGTGGTAAGTTTTTTATTCTTAAGTGCTTTGTTCTAATCGCGATATGCAATAGTGTTGGTAAACTGCAAAAGGACTGTTTAAATATGAATCGCGTGTCTGTGTGTGAATGAATGAACAGCACAGATGTTTAGCCTACTACAGCTGTTAAACAACAGCGCACACTTGCACTTACATTAGTAAATGTTATTTTTACATGAACACATTTACTAGTTTAGCTTTTACCAAACTATATTGCTATACTGAGATGAGTAAAAATCGACTGAAATATGTTGAAATAAAATGTCTTTGTATAAGCAACGTATTAAACTGCAAATTAACATTTATATGCCCTAATATTTCATAAAAACAACGTTACAGTCAGGTGAAATATGAAAGACAACATTTTGTTGACTAGATTTGGGTACAGTTTTTATTGTAGAATATACTGCCACATCAAATAAGCTTTTGTTTAGCAATTTCTGCTCATATGTTCTTATATATACGTATATATAAAATACTATTTTTGTCAAAAATAAAGTCATCAACTAAGATGTTAGCTGTTCCAATGTTGGCTATATTCAAACTAATGAACACATATGATAAAATGTAGGCCTATAATCATTTTTTTACAAAGAAAGAGTACACTTGAAATATTGTTGAAATTGTAATTATTGTTGTAATTGTAACCTTTTTAATAAAATAGCAAAACATGTAAGCAAAATCTTAAATGGTCAATATAAGTCTTCTTCTAAATATATCTTTTGTCCTTGCATTCATTCTTGTGGCTCAGTCAGTGTCACACCTGAATGAATGGCTCATTATGCAAGTCATTACGCATAATGGGTGGGACATTGTATTCTCAGGTGTAAACCACTCCTCCTTCACGCCCCCCTCGCATATTGGCTTTCCAAGCAAAACCTGTCTTACACAATTTAAATCAATGTTTTGTTTTATGTGAACGATAAAGCAATACTATTTTCACATAATTTTGAAGCCAGAACTCGAAGCGACAATATCCATTAGTCAAAAGTCTTGTGGACACATATTTAGTATGAGTTTTGTGGTCTTATTTCAGCAACTTTCATTTTTAGTTTTTTCAATAACCACGCATAAACATTATTCTCTTAAAAATACAAACATCTACATACATGTTGCTCACATATTATGGTAGCCCTGTTTGTGCTATATAGAGTGAATTTACACCTTTGCCATTAACATGTTTATAAATAACTGAAAAAAAGCACAAATGTCAGGGCATGTCAAAACATCCCAAGGGCCCCAAAAACACATCAGACCCCAGAGGGTTAATCCTGGATAAGGTCTCACTGCCACCCTTGAGTCTGCCTCGAGGACTCTGTTTGGTCAGAAGTGTTTGTACCATACTTCTTCCCCAGAGGTTTTACTTGTCCTTTTATTTCCCTGTGAGAAAATCGCTGTGAGTCTCCAGGGAAGGATGAATCATTGGCTTCTGCATGTCCTGTAATGCTCATTGAACTTGCTGTGAGAAGAAACTGCCCTTTATGACAGGCGAGTCTCCAGTGATTTTTTTTTCCCTTTTTTTCGAAGTGCCACAGAAAGAGGTGGTTGTTTGGTTTTAGGGTTTCTGGGGAAACTTAATCTGTCATTATTTAATATTCAGAAGTAAATACAAAGTCTCTCCAAAGGGGCCCTTGTGAAAAAGTTGTACACTTTAGCATACTTTTAAACAGAGTTCTTATTTTGGAAATAATATATTTAAAAAAAATTGTAAACTGAGTATAATGATTTCAGACACTTGTGTTCATTGCAATGCAATGAAAACTGATTATAGTTCACATTTATATTAAATGCAATTAGCTGAACTTTAGTGTGTTTTTAGTGGACCAAATCGAGTTGGACTTTACTTTTCTGTCATGACAACTCTCGTAGTGTTTGGCATGGTAATGGATGACAATGTTAATATGTTTGGTCTTGGCAGAATAGATCTGCTACCCTGCTGCTGTTAATTATTACTGCTGCTGCTTCTGCAGAGCAAGCACTGGACTTGTTACTACCAAGAAATACACAATGGCACACTGCTGTGAGCAAGTAATAGCCTGCATGCTGCTGCTGTACAATGTAGCATATATGAATTACTCATAGCAGATCTAGGAGGAGGTGGAGGGTTTCTGGAAGCATGCTGCAAACTGCTACAGCAAACGATGACAGAGTATTTGAAAGATGAGCAGCAAGCTCATTGGCTGCTGATACAGCAGGAACCAATCAGCTGCCTATAGAGAATGATGTGATTGCAAGCAGTTTCATGATAGAAATTGTGTATGTCATTTCATAATTCTATTGTCTTTGAAATAAGAACAAAGTGTACTACTGAATGTACTAATAAGCTTTTATGAAAAACTAAACTAAAATCACAAACACACATAACCAAATAACAAAAATTAACCTAAAAAAAATAAAAAAAATAAAAATTAATCTAACTGAAAATATGAATAAACCTTAAATAAAAAAGCATTGCACACCTAAGTAGATAATATAGTATTTTAGTGCAATTGGTTAACAGTCCACTTAAAGGGATACTTCACCTCTGGAAAGATGAATGTGTATTTAAAATGGGTCATTTATGTAGAAGAAATGTGAAATTATTTTTGAATTTGGAGCTTTCTAGACTGAGAAAAGCCAGAAAATGTATTTTTGGATGAAAGACAACAACTCCCAGAATGCACTTGCTTCGCTACCCTAGAAGGCCACTCCCATGCCACGCCTACCGGTTAGAGAGCGCAGTTGAAAACAACAAGGCTAGGCTACTAGTGAGTCTCCGTGACGAGTTTGCCCGGGATTTCGAGATCGCCCAAAATGTCCGGGATTCAGCTTTTGCGTTCTACAGTCGCCATTCATTATGTTTACTGTGGCGAGCAGGACGAGGCTGAGGGGCGCGGGAGAACGGCGCGAGGCCGGTGGCGTGATTACTGAGACGCACCGGTCTCGTATCTCTCACGGAGGAGCAGGAATTTTCTTAGCAATGTTAAAACGCACATCAACCGATCACTTGTGTAGCGTTCATGTAAACACCACATTCAGATTCACCAATCGGAATTAATTCAGTTCGATTGAAACAAAAGGTGTGCATGTAAACAATGAATGGCGACTGCAGAAAGCAAAAGCCGAATCCCGGACATTTTGGACGATCTCGACGGCCGGACATGTCCGGGAAAAAGAGAATGGTAACCCCTACTACTCAGCTTTCTCCACAGAACAAGAGCCTGCTAGCTTAGCTTCCAAAGAAAGACGGCTGATACTATGTGTACATTCTGTGAGTGAGATCCCCCTATGGGCGGGTTGAAGACATGCGGAACGAGCTCCTACTACTGGCTGTAGTCTTTAGCCTCTGTCCAAAAAATCCTCCGATGACGCAAAAGGACGATTTTTGCGTCATCAGAGGATTTTTTTCCAGACAAAAAATTCATAAATCTCTCATCTCAGGGGGATATTAGGGTAGAAAGCACGGTAATTCGAAAATACTACAGGTTTTCTACTAATACAAAGCTTAATGCTAAATCCTGAAGTATCCCTTTAAGCTCACACTGATTTTGGGAAACACCATGCATTTTGTATGTGCGCGCGAGCGAGCCCATGTCTGTTTTGTCATTGTGTATTATAGTGGCGACAGCCCATGGGATTAGTTATGCCATCTTGCCACATTTAATTAATTTCCTTTTTGGTCAGAAGGAATCTAAAAAAGCATGAGAACAGCTCAAAACAGCAAAAACTTACCTTGATTTTTCAGAGCTTTCTTTTCCAAAGCTATTTCAGGGTGTTACCACAACAACCGTCTGCACAGGCATTTACTAAATTACAGGGGTTTCATTACCGCAATGTAAAATGGGTGTTTCTCGAGTTGTGGGAATATACAAAAAAGAATAACAAATATTTATATATATAAATTTATATATATATATATATATATAATATATTTATATTTCCCTATACAAAAAAGAATAAAAAATATGAGTTCACCGATCATGCGCAGATCTGCTGCTTTTTGCACAGGCATTTCAATCCCAGGATCAGCTCCTATGGATGATAACCGTTAGGGTGGCCATACGTCTGGATTTAGACGGACAGTCCGGATTTTAAGCCCCCTGTCCGGCGTCCGGTGCACCCTCAAGCCGGACACTCATTTGTCCTCCTTTTTGGAGTTGCGCTGAATCGGCCTAAAAAAAACTTGCTTTAGAACCTTTATTGGGACGCAGCAGCATAGCGTCTAATGCAGTAAGATCTCTGGTCAAACTAATTATTGGCTGTCGAATGTCGAATGATTAGCGGTGTCAAATAAATATCTGATATATCATTGGTTAAAAACGTAAACAAGCCTGGTCCACGTGCTGGCTACGTCATATCATAACGTTAACATGCAGAATCGTCAGACCTCATTTAATCCGGAATGGACAAAAAGAGCACGAATTTGGCCACCATGATGACCCTAGAGGAGCTGCTGTCGCCTGAGCTGTTGCAGAGGGTGAACTAGAGTTCTCAACGGGCCTGGAAATTACAACCCGACCCGGCCCGGCCCGGCCCGCGGCTTTTAAAGCCCGGCCCGATGTAACCCGACACATCAACATGAATTATCAGCCCGAACCCGGCCCGCGGTCCGACGCCGCCGTTTTTTTTTTTTTTCATACACGTATTATCATGACCAGCAGACGGGAATTCAATATCAACCTTTAATGTTCACGCCTTTTAACAATACAAAGTATTACAAACAACTGAAACAATAAACTTTAAATAGGCTATATAAATATGCCTTAAATAAAATCTTCACACAATAATAAATAAAAAGAACTCAAACATGTACCCAGCCAGCGGGCGGGCTACTTTTCACATCACACAATTTTTGAAGAGTTTTGAAACATAATCGTATGCTTATAAGGCATCGTGGAGGAACAGTAGTGCGTCCACAGTGGATGGACTGAGGCGTGTTCTCCTCTCTTCAATGGTACGGCCAGCCGCACTGAATACCCTCTCGCTGCTGCTGCTGCTGCTGCTGCTGCTGCTGCTGGCTGGCACACAGAGCACCTGCCGTGCCAACTGAGCCAGTTTGGGATACACGCTGCTGTTGGTCTTCCACCAGCCCAGCAGGTCCTGATCGTCGGTCATTGTTGGCCTTTGGCGGACGTAACTGTCAATCTCATCCTCTTCTGATTCGGTCTCCCCGACCCCGAATACATTTTCCCATTCATCAAAGCGCGGTGTTTTCTTTGCGGTGGGTGCCGGTGCTGCTGCCGACAACGAAGCACTCGTTTCCTGGCTCGCTTCACCTGGGCCCTCGGGTACCGGTTGCTGCGCAGCTGACTGGCGGGACTTGACATATTGTTGCACATTTACTCTTTGGTCAGCAGGCAGCATCCGCAACTGATTAAATTTCGGCCACAGGAATGTTGCAGCTTTGTGGAGATCAGTGACAGACTTGGCCATTTTTTCCTGCAACCAGTGCGCATGGCGTTGACGCACAGCCGCCAGCTGGGCAGTATCATTGGCATTTTGCTGGCAGTGGTGTCGGAGTCGCTCTACCCATAGCAGCGCAAGATGCAGTGTGGGATATTTGTCCCCCTCCAGTTCACGCTGAGCATCATAAAAGGGCTTCAAAAATGACACGCGCTTCCAGTTTGTCCTGCAGCTCCGCGTAAATGTCACTGATGGATTTAAGGGTCAAATACACAGTGCTGAAGCGTGTATCTACCATCTGCAGGATGGTCTTTGAAAGCTGCGCTGTCATTCCCGACTGCTTTACATATCTGTAGAGACAATAAGAGAGTGTGCTGCTGTTACTCAAATGAGTAGCTTAGTGATAATCATCAAACACAAACTAAAGACTGAGATTATATTACCTATTATATTATATTATTATATATGACTTATATATGTTTTTTTTTTTCCTCTCCATGACGCATTTTTTGACTGATGCGACTTATAGATTAATAGGATACTAATAATATTATAAGAGTAAAACATTTCTAGCCTACTACTTTACCTGACAAGCGCCTTTGATGCTGTCACTGTTTCAGCGAAGTCAGGGGCCACCTGCATCAGTGCGTCATTATCAAGTCCATGGCGAAGGACAGTGTTGAGGACGTGGTCCATGCAGTCAAGTCTCGTGTATGACCTGAGAGCATTAACTACATTTGCTCCCTGGTCTGTAACCCAAACAATGTCTTTTAAAGACAGTGGGTCGAACCCGAACTTGGTGACCAAGAGCTTGACCAGCTCCCTCTTGATGTTATCGCCCGTTTTTTTCTCATCCACGGGAAACGTTGCCGTGGTCAGATTCTTTCCGATCAATTCAAAATCTTCTGTAACATAGTGGCACGTTATTGACAGATAGTGAATCTTTCTGAAGTCGTCTGTCCACATATCTGTAGACATTCCCACTTTTCCTCCTTTGTTCAGGATCTCTTTCACCTGCTTCGCAAGCTCTTCTCTTTTTTCCTCTGCCAAATTACGACAGTGTGTTGCTACTGTGTTGGGAGATGGGAGGACAGAGCTTGCAGCAACTCTGCCATGTGTTGCACCAACATTTATGAGTTCCTGTGCAAGTTCTAAGAAGCCGTCTCCTTGAACAAAATAAAATGGCCTAATGTCCTTGGCGCACATGTAAACACATTTTTCTGTTACTGCCTGTTTTGTTTTAAGGGGGACATTTTTGGCAACGAACTTCGTCATTGATTGCTGCTGCTGCGTCATAGTGGTGGTCGAATCATGCCCACAGTTTAATGTATGGCGGCTCAGGCTGGACGACCCTGTTTTTTTGCTGTCATATTTCATCAGCACCTTGCATTTTGAGCATTGCACATAACCTGTGGAATTTCCATCAGAATCCAGCACCACTCCAAACACTTTCCAGACCTCTGATTTTCCCACTCCTCTACTGGCGACGGTGAATTCACCTGCGGCAAGTTTACTTTTCACCAACGGCAACTCCATCTTCTTCGTCCAGGCTAAAGACGTGCACGCGTGGCGTCAGGTGGTCTGCCGCCGCGATGCACGTTGCACGCAGCAGCCAGACTTTCTTTACGGTGAACAGCAGCGATGATTAATAAATGTTTTTTTAGTTTTTAGGTTTTTTTTACTGAGCGGAAAAAATTAAGCCCGAGGTCCGACCCGACCCGAGTCATTTGCTTATATTTTCGACCCGAACCCGGCCCGAACCCGCGGGTCCCGTCGGGTTTGTCGGGCCGACCCGACCCGTTGAGAACTCTAGGGTGAACTTCTTTGTTAAGAACGGAAATGTGTATTTATTTATTTTTCGCATTCATTATGTGTTTATTTATGTATTTCTGTTATTTCCATAAGTCCATAAATGTTATATGTTCCGGCACTGTCCCAGATTGTTTGTTTATTTATGTATTTCTTTTATTTCCGGAAGTCCAGAAATGTTATGTTTTCAGGCACTGTGCACTTTGCAAGACAGGTCCATCTCAGTGGTCAGTTTTTGAAACAGACATCACAATGTCTTGAATAAATACAAATACTGTGAACAAACACTTTTTTGCCTCTTCTGTTACACATAGATCTACATCAAGATATATCGTAGATCAAATTGTCTGGCAATGAATAGAGTAGGCTATTTCAGAATCACTGTATCATGATGCCATCGATATGATGGACAAAATTGTATTGTAGTTGCGAGTCCTATGCAATTATTCTTGCCTCACTAAATGCCGCAAAGTGTCCTCCTTTTTGGTGTTATGGAAATGGCCACCTTAATAACCGTCATAACTGCGATGGATAGTGAAGGTAGCTATTTTTATGTTTTATTATCTGTAAGATAATACAGATATCTTACAGATACTATTTTATTTTACTAAGATGCTATTGTATCTTACAGATACAAATACTATTTTATTTACCTTGACAATTAAACGATTTTCTAAAACAAATAAACAACCAACAATGTAAAACTCACAGTAACGTCAGTAGCCTAATTAACTATGGTTAATTTTAGCACTAGCCTAATCTTAATTAATTAACGAATGTTTATTTTGAAATTGTTTTTATATATTTGCATCTTACCACAATTATATTGAGTGAATATAAAGAATAAAAAAGACCATGTAGACTAAAGTACTGAACCTCTTCAAATTATACTTTGTTTCCATCAGACTGGCTCCCATCTACTTTTAAAATATCATCAGAAGAGTACATCACAAGAATTGTTTCTTCAGACGAAGAACTGAAACATCTTCTGGAAAGTCACAAGCGTGCATCTTGCACATATTACACTGTTTGGTAATTTAACAGTCCATGTATTTACTGCATGCTTTTCTCCTTTTGAGAAATATTTCTGTATTATGGATATCTCTTGAAATTTATTTGCCATGATATAAGCAATTTGTCTAGTATCAGAAAGATTCACTACAGAAAACACATTAACACATACAGTATAACTTTCTGTAAAGCTGGGACAGAGATGGGTCTTGTGCATTTTGCCCACTTGGGTCCCACCTAGTACCAAGTGCAGTCCTAGATGAAATCTATTTGGGCAATTAACATGGGGCCATTATGGAACCCGCGGACAATCCCATACAGAGCCCATTTTTCAGCCCATTTCAAACCCATATGGGCCCCACATACAAATGTCTACTGGGTTAAAGCTGGGACAGAGATGGGTCTTGTGCATTTTGCCCACTTGGTACCCACCTAATACCAAGTGCAATCCTACATGAAATCCATCTGGGCAATTAACATGGGGCCATTATGGAACCCGCGGACAATCCTACATGGGGCCCATTTTTCAGCCCATTTCATACCCATATGGGCCCCACATACAAATGTTGGCTGGGCAAACATATGCAATGTAAGATAATAATAGGTAGCAAAGGTTAACACTTTACAATAAGGACTCATTTGATAACATTAGTTAAAGCATTAACTAACATGAACTAACAGTGATCAATACTGTTACTGTATTTATTAATGCTGTGCTTATCCTATAATTTTCTGTTTTTGTTTAATTTGTAATTTTACTTGTCTTTTAATTTTCCTCATAACAGGTCTGATGACAATCACAAAAAAACATAAAATAACACCATGTCTATGGCAAGTGGAAGATTATTCAGCACACGTCCCACTCTCTGTGAAAAAAAGGGTGATGCTTGTCAGCATGGACAGAACTACAAGAATACACCCACAACAGATGAGTTGGTATGTATCTACACATTTTGTTCACCATACTGGTGATGAGTTCAGTGCAGAGGTGTCCAGATCTGTTCCTGGAGGGCCACTTTGCCACAGAGTTAAGTGATTTTGAAGACATTTATAAGCTGATTCAGATGTTATTACTTGGGGCTGTAAATAAACTCTTCTGGAAGGTGGCCCTCCAGGAGCAGATTTGAACACCCCTGGTTTAGTGTATGTTATGCTAAAGTGGTAAAATATAGTTTTACACTACCTGACAAAATTTTAAACACACCAACAGCGTTTTTCTTATTACCTCTCATGTTTAAAATAATAGTCATAGAAATTATAGTACGAAATAACTTACAAATGTAAGTGTGTGAATTATTAAGGGGTTAGTTCAACAAAAATTTGAATTCTGTCATTAATTACTCCGCAAGACTTTCGTTCATCTTCAGAACAGTATCTTTTTAATTAATCAGAGACATTTCTTTCCCTCCATTGACAGCTACGCAACTACCACTTTTAAGCTCCAGAAAGGTAGTACAGACATCATTAACCCCTTTTGCATGTACATTCTAAATATTCAGCCTGGCGTTAGTTTTTTTCTGCGACTGTTATTATGCTATGAATCGCGGTCTAATTTCCATGGAGATGCATCAACCTTGTCACGTGACATTTCGCAGTCACAATGGCGCACACGATGGATAACTGCCTGCAGGTGAGTAGTTTGAATGTTTCGCTTTATTTTTTATTCAAAACCTCTAAAATAATTTGTTAGCGTGTAGGGGAGAACGGGGTAATGTGAGACATCGGGTAATGTGAGACACCCCCTATATCTAGGCAATGGAACACAATTGTGGTCATATGACCATTATGTTTTCAAGCCCCTTCCATTTCCCCTTGGCCATAAAGGAGAGGACCTCATGGTGCTGTCGTAAGCATGTTTTTTTCACAAAAATATTTTTTTTGCATGTAAAAGTAAATGTTCTTGCTGTCAACTTAATCAACTGTTGTGCCAAAGCAAATTGATTCAGGTAAAAAAACTTATATCATACATGTTGATGAACTACCAACATATAAAACCATGTGATGATGCTAGCTGAAGATAAGCCTGAATTGCTAAGAGATATATTTTTTTTTTCTAAAATGTGGCGGTGGGGTAAAGTGAGACAAATGCTGTGGGGTAAAGTGAGACATGAGGCACAAGTTAAGTTTAGTCTTAAACATATTTTAATGTAATATTACATGACATATGTTTTATTTTTAATGTCATAAACATAGTAGAAAAGCCATCATGCCAAGGCAATACACCAGGAAGAAAACCTGGGGCAAAACACCCCTCGAGGAGATGGAGAGTGCAGCCGCTGAGGTCAAGGAAGGAAAGAAGTCTATAAGAGCAGCTGCAAGGGAGAGAAATATTGACAAGTCAAGCCTCCTAAGATTCATAAAGAAAAAAAAGAAGGGGGAAGTAAAATCAGTAGCCTGGGGTGCAGTAGCTTAGGCAAAGAGGTGGAGCACCTTCTCCGTCTCACCTTGTCCGAATGGAGCATTTGTCCCCTCCTCGACAAAACCCCCAAGGTCCGTTTTAGGACCGAGGTCGCTCCGACAGGAGCTCCGCACTCTCCCTGGGAGCCTGCTAGGGAGTAAAGTCAGCATGGGAATCTTGTCCATCTGCAACCTCACGGACACTGTCCGTTTTGTTTTCGGAGGAGGACATTCCTCCACCGCTTTTTCTCCAGGGGTGTCTCAAGCCCCTGGAGTCGCTTCGCCGTTTACCCAGACCGACTGTTCGACATGCATACATTTTACCTTTGGGATCAACCGAGAAGCCCCAGACGGTGAACCGCAATGCGCAGGCTCCCTACACACGGGTCTCGCTCCACTCGGCCTAGGCTCGAGACAACACGGCCACTCATAGGGCGCATGAGGAACCATCCACCGGGGGCAGGGGCAGGGTGCTTTCAAAGCAGGGGGAGGCGCAGGGCAAAGGCTCTTTGGCTCTTAAGACATGCCAGGGGGGCCCCAACTAATCCAAGCCTCCCGACGCGCCCACGGCCACCTTTGCGGACATCCGTTTCAGACGGGCCATCTGAGTCTCCCGAGGTCAACGGGCAAATCGGGGAGGAGCAAGCTGCTCCATCCCCAGGCGCGTCCGAAGCTCCAATCGACCGGGCACCCCGACTTGACGGCCCGAAGGAGAGGGTGCGCTCCTTTGGGCCCCAGGCAACCCGGAGGCGCCTGTTTTCCATTACCTAGTCCGATAAGAGTGTCGTCTCCCTCCTCTACAACACCCCGAGCGTCCGTGGTTGCTCCAGCAGGAGCGCCAGCAGGTGTACGGATCTGACTTTGACCGGAGATGACCCACCCTCCCTGGGGCTGGCCCGGGAGGTCTGCGAGCATGGAGCTCTTCTTCAAATACAAGATATTTTTGGACATTTTTACAAGGAGGAATATCCTCCAGTGTGTCTTTCACCCCTAGCTCACCCAGGACGGTGCATGTTCACCGGTGTGCACGGCCTGGCACCGAGGGACTGGGTGTACAAACCAGACCCTATTTACTGGAAGTCTCGCCCGCACAAAGTGCACTTTCCCTGGGCTGGGTCAGGCTGTTTCCCCACCCGGTCTGACCACCACGGTTCTCTGGTCCATGTTCCTTGTCCGAGCGGAGCATTGTCCCTCCTCCACAAAGACCCAAAGGTCCGTTTTAGGACCAACTTTGCTCCAGACGGAGCTCCAGTGGTGGCGGACAAATCCGAATCTGGCTCAGGACGGGCCACCCTCCCTGGGCTGGCCAGGGGAGGTCTGACTGCATTGAGTTTTCCAAATGTATCACAGTAATTTGGACATAGTTCTTTTTTTTTAGGAGGAATTTCCTCCAGTGTGCCTTTCACCCTTAGCACGCCAAGGGCGTTGCACCTTCACTTGGATGCGCACCGGTGGGTCATCAAAAAAAGTTGCTTAATTGACCAATCTCCATGATTCTGTTACTAGTCCGACATTAGTTCTGGAATGTGTGGTTGTCAAGCTAGCTGTCAAGATTCTTACTGTTACAACATGTGTTGTTATGGAAGTTTCAGAGTGGAAAAAGTAAGTGGATCAGTTTACCCCCAGCTGGTTCACTTTACCCCCTTGATTTCTCTGGCCTGTCTCAGTTTACCCCTAAGCTGGGGTAAAGTGAGACACAAGACCACTTTTTTTAAAACAATCATATTTTCACTGCCCTTCGTCCTGAATACATTCTAATAATTTCCATTGCTAGGAAACATCCTGAATTAATGGGAAATGTGTAAATTTGACTGATATATCATTTTAGCTCGCTTACAGGGGAACAAATGTTAAAAATGTCTCACTTTACCCCACTCTCCCCTACAGATTATTGTCACGTTTTGATGTGTTGAGTTCTGTTCTGTGATCTTGTTTTCCCCTGTCTTTGTGATGTTGGTTTAATCCTGTTAGTTTTTCCCTGTCTGTTTAATTAGAAATTCCCATCACCTGTGTCTTGTTAATTATCTCGTTAGCCCCAGTACATTTAAACCCTGTGTTTTCCCTCAGTGTGGGTGGGTCGTCGTCCATGTATGGTTGTGTGTACTGAATTCCTGGAGTTTTTCCTTTGTTCCTGTATGTTTCTGGAAGCTTAGTTTGTAAATAAATCAACTACATTGAAATTCCTGTGTCCTCGTCTTCAGCATCCTGCAACAACCCTGACAGAATGACCAACCTTTAAAACCAAAAATGAGCAAGGTGAGAAATAAAAAGAAGAAAAAGGTGAACCCCATGGAAACACCTATCCTCTTTCAATATGAGCGCTCACTTGAAGAATATGCGGGGCTTTACCTGGATCTTTATGATGACGTGACATGGGATGAAGAGGAAGTTAAACAGAGTTTTTGGGGTGGATTGAAAGACCCTCTTGCCCAGATACTTCTGGTAAAAGATCTCGCTCTGACTTTCCTGGAGTTCGTGGATCACACGCTATGGGTGTGTGGATCCAACTTCGTGGTGGAAGATCTTCCACTCCAGCCAGTTCCGAGTCCAGTATGTCCTGAGCCCGTCGCCTGTCCGCCAGAGCCAGAGACCATCGCCTGCCCACCAGAGCCTGAGCCCGTCGCCAGTCGCCTGCCCACCAGAGCCTGAGCCCGTCGTCTGCCCGCCAGAGACTGAGCACGCCGCACTTGAATTTGCTCATGAAGACACAGTGCTGATTGTAGTGTCTACGGCTATTCTGTGTGTGTGGGCAACACACATATCGATTACGGCCCATGAGTCCAGCCCCGAGTTTCCTGATATGCTGGTTCCGTCCAGCCCCGAGTTTCCTGATATGCTGGTTCCGTCCAGCCCCGAGTTTCCTTATATGCTGGTTCCGTCCAGCCCCGAGTTTCCTGATATGCTGGTCCCGTCCAGCCCCGAGTTTCTTGATATGCTGGTCCCGTCCAGCCCCGAGTTCTCCAATCCGCTGGTCCTGCCCAGCTCGGAGCCCTCTTCGCCGCTGGTCCTGCCCGGCCCAGAGTCCTCTTCGCCGCTGATCCTGCCCAGCCCGGAGCCCTCTTCGCCGCTGGTCCTGCCCGACCCAGAGCCCTCTTTGTCGCTGGTCCTGCCCAGCCCGGAGCCCGCTGATCCTGCGCCAGAGCCCGCTGATCCTGCGCCAGAGCCCGCTGATCCTGCGCCAGAGCCCGCTGATCCTGCGCCAGAGCCCATTGATCCTGCGCCAGAGCCCGTTGATCCTGCGCCAGAGCCCGCTGATCCGACGCCAGTCCTGCCCAGTCCTGAGTACAAGGAGTCCAGTCCCGAACGCCAAGAGCCAATCTTTGTGACTGTCAAGTTCCCCATTAAAATTTTGGGGGGGCGCAGTACGTCCTCTAAGGGGACCATGGAGGTCGTGCCGAAAGGGTCCTCACCACCATGGCCACCCGAAGGGTCCTCACCACCATGGCCACCCGAAGGGCTTAGTTTGTAAATAAATAAATTACATTGAAGTTCCTGTGTTCTCGTCTTCAGCATCCTGCAACAACCCTGACAATTATAGTTGATATGGTTATGTTTATGGGTTTTTTCCCCACTGCTTTGAATTTCGCTTGCACACGGCACTTTGCATCTCCCCCACAACATCCGCGTGACAATCAGTGAGTATATTTTAGTTTTTCGTTTTTTTTTATTCTGAAGCATCTAGAATTATTTACAATCATGCAATAAATATGAATAAAGATTTTATGTCATGAAAATTATCTTATAAAACGGACAGTGCTCAATAATTGTCATGAAGTGGCAGAACACAGACAGGTAGTATACACAAAGGTTTATTAACCCTTCAAAGTCGACTGACGCTCTAGAGCGTCAAAGTGCGCACGCCTGACATATCTGTTAATAGATTCGGAATGGATTAAGGTATTAACTTACTTTTTTTTCTATGAAAAAGCTGATATTCATCTGCGTAATAATGAGTAGACTCTGTTGACTTCCGCGAATGATAAGCCTTCCGTATTTGAAAGCAAATCTATTGCATTTTACCGCAAAACAGAGAACTGGTACTTTACCCTATCAAATGATATATAATGCTGTTGGTGTGGGAACCAATCACAGACCAATATAAAACAAACAAGGACGTTGTCAGGTGTCCTAGGAACGTAAAAAAGGGAGGGGTTTGGAATAAATCTTGCACGTCTTCTCAGACACTATCTTTTCAGACACAATCTTTTATATACGGTCTTTGGACACGATACATTTGGATTACTGTGGAGATAGACATTTTTGTACTGGTCAGATTTTACAGAAAATCAACATGGCCAAACAAAGATTCTCTGCCGAGCAAGCTGCTGCAATAATTTCTTTTGAGAGCGATGAGAGTGATAACGGATCTGATCCAGATCGATTTGATTCAGATGAAGAGGATCAAATTCTGGACGGAATCGATCCATTTGAGGAGTAAGTATGAAGGCAATATTGCTGATAATATATTGTCTAATATGTATTGTATTGTTTTTTTAGTTAAATTATTTTCTTGTCAGAAATAACGGTGCAGTAATCAAATAATGTGCGCCATTACTATTAGTAAGTAGATTTTAAAATGCATGGGCCTTTGTCTGCTACATAAACGGTAGTACAGTAGCCTATTGCTAAAATGAGATTGCAGTTTTAGCCGCATGTAGTCCATCTTCATTTATTGCATAGTAATAAGCTATTTCGTTTACTTTGCTTGTCTATTTTATTGTAATGTTTTTTAGGAAAATGTTATTGTAGCTTTTCAGAAATAATGGTGCAGTAAGCCTTATCTAAGGCCTGTACTATTTGTATACATAAAGCTGAAATGGGGAGGGGGTTTGGTTTATTTACTCTGTGCATATTTACTATGATAAAGTAGTATCATTTACATGATACCAATATCATACTTTAAATCATTACTATGATGAAGGCTCCAGTAATAATTTTGTAGTTAAAAGTTCTATGACTATTTACTTGATGTAAAAAATACACACATGATGATGAATAGCTAATCTTTATTTACCACATTGTAATAAAGGCTGTACAACTTTTGATATGTGGGAATGTAAACTAATTAAAAAATCTGTGTGTTTTAGTCTAAATCAGGAAACCCCAGAGCGGCCGAGTACATCATCTGCTAAACCCAGGACCCCGACTGCTCGCCCTCTTCTACAAAGTACCGCTTCTGCTCCTCCTGCAGCCCACAGATCCCGTTTTCCTCCTGCAGCCCACAGATCCAGGTCTCCTCCTGCAGCCCACAGATCCCGGTCTCCTCCTCAACCCGGCTCCTCCAGCACTGCCACAGAGCCACCAAGAGGACGGTTTGCGACCCCTACCTTGAGGTTACATCGTAGGGGAAGGAGGCCCTCTGTGTCACAGAGTCAGTTTGGCTCCCCAGTAGGATGCGGCCAGTCACTTTCACCTGTCAGATGTCCAGCACCACCAGACCAGCCACAACAAGGATGGAAGACAGAAAAGGATCCTGATGTGGCTCCCATTCCACAAAGGTTTTGCCCCAGACTGGAACCTGGAGTGCAATTGGACACATCTGTAGAGCAAAGCCAAGGCCTTTTCACTTTTTTAGTGCTGATTCAATCAGGACATTGTGTGCCAACACAAACAAGCTGGCAGAGAGAAACATTGCTGCTGGGAAAAAGTACAAGTGGACCACCATCAACCCTGCAGAGATTTTCCAATTCATTGGATTAGTTTTGTACATGGGAGTTCTAAAGCTGCCAGCAGTAAATTACTATTTTAAGAGAAAAAAAATATATGTTTTCTGTGAATTTTCCAAACACAGTCATGACACGGGGTGGTACCGTACCATTTCTTGGAATATCCATATGAGTGACCCAGAGGAAGATGTAGTAAATGACAGAGAGAAGAAGACTCAGCCAGATGAGTATGACACACTCTTTCGTATAAAGTCACTGATGACTGAGATAAAGGCCGCCTGTCAGTCTGCCTACCATCCCAGGAAGCAGATTTCCATTGATGAGAGGATGGTGGCCACCAAGGCAAGAACTGGGATGACCCAGTACATGAAAGCCAAACCCACCAAGTGGGGGATAAAGCTGTTTGTGCTGGCAGACTCCAGCAATGGCTATACCTGTGACTTCAACATATACACAGGTAAAAGCAGGTTGGCCTCTGGGCTAGGGCTCTCATTTGACTCTGTGGTGAAATTGATGAGGCCATCTTTCCTAGGCAGTGGTTATCACCTCTACTGTGATCATTTTTACACCAGCCCAAAACTCTTCAGGCACCTGCTGTCCCTCAAATTTGGACCCTGTGTTACCATACGTGAAGGGAGGAAGGAGGCTCCAAAAACAAAAATAAATAAACTGACCAAGAAATCCCCCAGAGGATATCTCAGGTGGATAAGAGAAGATAACCTTGTCTTCACCAAGTGGATGGACAACAGGGAGGTGGCAATGTGCAGCAGTGTCCATGTTGCTTATGATGGGGACACTGTCAAGAGGAAGCAGAAAAATAGGGATGGATCCTGGGAGACAACAAACATACAAGTACCAAAACCTATTGTGGATTACAACATGTACATGGGGGGAGTGGACTTATCAGACCAGCTGATATACAGTACTACTCAGTTCATCACACAACCAGAAGATGGTACAGAACCATGTTCTTTCATTTTATTGACATTGCTGTGACCAATGGCTTTATAATGTTCAAAGAAATACAAAAGTTGAGGAACACACCAGCCACCCAGCTCATCACCTACAGGGCCTACGTGGAGCAGCTTGTGGCTGAGCTGTGTGGTGTCACATTCGGGGCCGTGCCTGTACAGAGGAGAACTGGACATACACCTGTGCCAATCTCAAAACCAATTGCAAGGCTGAGGTGTGAGAAATGTAAGGCAGATGGGGTCCCAAGAAAGGACACTTCATGGAAATGTAATGAGTGTGATGTGCCACTCTGCCTACAGCCAGAGCGTAACTGCTTTCATATGTGGCACAACATGTAAGAATAATGTTGAAAGACTGATGTGCAAATACAGTGCACAGTGCAATATTATGTTTTTCCCCAAGAAACGTATGGTGACTACAGTCACAGAAATGCAAATATTTATTTTGTTTCTTTATATTTTTTCACCCATTTTTTTTAAATTTTTTTTACAGGTGTTCTAAACCCTTTGAGGAATCAATATTTGATGTAAAAATCCCTTATTCATTATGGTTTACTATTTTTTTATAATAATAAAAAAAAAAAATGAACTTCTGTTTTTGTATTTCTTGGTGATATATCACATCAGAACCCATACAAGTGTCTCAAGAAGTGTATTGTCAATGCATCAACCTTATAGCTGAGAGTCTATAGAATCCAGAAATATGACTCTCTTCACTCTGCTATGAAAATTTACCCTTCCAGAAGCCAAAATATTAACATAGTGCCTGGCGGACTTAAAACCCCTTAGACCTTGAAGGGTTAAAGAGCACAGGATCGACAATGACAGGTAAATAGCTGAATTGCAGATAGGTTGAATACTGATGGTAAATGGAAGTCTGACTGAGTCTCTTATCTGAACACAGGAATGAATGATGAACCGGAGAGACAGGATGATGACCAGACAGGAAGGCGAACCGGAGAGACAGAGTGAAGACCAGACAGGATGATCAACCAGGCGAGACGAGGAACTGGAGAGACTGGATGGGGATCAGACGATGAACAGGTAGGTAGACAAGCTGGTAGAGTTCGGTACAGGTTGCGGGTAGAGAGTCGGGTAAGTCGGTGTGGTTTCGACGAGACCGGACAATGCAGAGTGCAAAACAGGTGGTGAAGGCAGGTGCAGACAATCAGAACTCAGGGAATTGTGAACGAGTGGGCGGAGTGAGGATGTCTGGTGCTGACAAGGGTGTATCCGTGACAATAATATGGACGTTCACATGTCTACTGTTTGTTTGTCTGTCAACGCGCTGTTTTGCACATTGCAAATATGTTCCGTGCATTCAGCAGGTAAAGTCAGGGTTCAGTTGAATTGATACGTAATACGTAACATGAAAATACCAAAGCACATATTTGAAGTTAAATGCACTACATCAATTTCCTTGTTTATTTTAGTTAATATTGTTACTGAGCTTTATATCTCTCACTAGCAAAGCAGAGAAAAGCTACATGGTATGACATCGTTAAATTATATTTCCCTATATGTGACCCGATCTGGCGAAATGAGTCGGAAGTCGCAACGTTCCATTTTAAGATATGGGCCGTTTATGTGGAAAAACAATGAAATAATCGATTTTTTTTATTATTATTATTATTACTAAATTTCAAAGAACAGACATTCAAAAATAATCTCCTAAAGTTTCGTAGTCCAAATAATTGAGAAAAGGTATTTAAATGACTATTAAAGTTTGCAAAGTTTTACTAAATTCGCTGGAAATGAATATTGCTTTTCTCAACTCCTCTCTCTGAGCATTTCCCGGGAATCCCCTCAAACGTCTCTGCTCTCCAAATATGGTGTTACACGTTGTATAGAACCAATCATAAAGCTTAGAAATGTACACAAACGCTGATCATTTGTCAATGGGAAGCCCCGTTTCGACTGACCAGCACGCGATTGGTCCAGCCATCCTCCTGTCAGACTCGTAGCGCTATGTGTAAACAAGCTAGCAGATCTCATCAGAAAGATTAAATATTATTAATTTGAGAAATGTCGCTGTCAAAAGAGAGCAAAGTCGCCAAAAAGTCGCCAAAAGCGTTGAACTCACTGGAGGCTTCTAACCTAAGCTCTGCTGCTGGTCATCAAGAGTGGCTAAGGCTAGTCAGTGATTGTTTTGGATCTGGAGACGTGTTATCCTCTGATGACAGCTACAGCGAAAGTGACAGCCCTGTGGTATTTATCGTGTATGGATGTGAGTGAGTGCAATTATTCTGTGAGTGTATTTATCTGCAAGGAGAATCCATTACAATGTGTTTGATTTATTTTAACCCAATATTTAACTGTTGGTATCTCCGTTTTGAATATGTTACACTGTTATTGTCATCTAGCCTATATGATTGCATAGGCTAACATTATGTGTTCTCTGTTTCCTTGTCTCTCTCTCACTCTCTCTCTCTCTCTCTCTCTCTCTCTCACACACACACAGACACACACACACACACACACACACACACACACACACACACACACACACACACACACACCCCTCTCTCAAGCAAAACTGTAGCACCTCTGTTCAATCTTTCTGATTTTAGTAAATGTTTGTAAAAGTGCCTTTTAAATTATTTATTCAAATAAAAAATGTAAAATAATTTGAGCTTCAGCCTGGCATAATAGCATATATTAATGTCTTTGGTCAAATTAAGCTGTACAATAAATAGTTCATCCCTTTAAATGCAATGGATTTTGAAAGATATCAACAAAAAACGGGCAAAAAACTTTAAAAGCGATTTTCTCAGGTTTTCAATTGGAAAAAGAGGGCAGACGACCATAATTCAAATGTGTATATCTTTACAACCATTCAAGGTATGACTTTGACTAGGATATCAGTTGAAAGCTTATGGTCTCCTCTTTCCATTAATACCAAAATCTCAATTTTGAAGTTTGGGTCACTGTGACTCATTTTGCTGGATCAGGTCACATATATCTACAAAACATTTGAGCAAGCTAATGATAAGTGAGGTGTGACCATATATTATAATATAATAATTGTATATATGTATATATATGAGTTACACATCTCCCAGGGTATCTCCATCATCTTTACACCTGCGATTTTCTCAGAAAGAGCTTTGCATTTTTGGTATCACCTGGAGGAAGCGTTTTAACGAACCACTGTTGGATTTCTTTACCTAGACAATGCTCAACATGTGCAGTCTCCTTCCATGGATCATCAAATCTAGTGTACCTAGGCTAAGAGAGGGACAAAGCATAACAAGAGGCAAATCATTTCCACTGCCATTCAGATCAAAAATGTTCTTGTCAGTTCTATCAATTCGTCCTAGCTTGTCACAGACTGCACCATAAGACCTATCTACGTCCCATCTGACCATATGAACCTTTGTCGGGACTAACACTCCCCATCTCATTGCATCCTTGTCCTGCAATAACTTTTGATACAAGTCTGATCCTGGTTCTTCTCTAACAACAATATTGCTGTGTATGTAGCTTTGTGCCACAGCTTTGACCACTTTGTTGGAACTCAGTTCGTTTTTAGCTTTAGGAAGATAATATGACATTGTGTGGCGAGGATCTGGCGCAATTGGGTATAGGTGAAGTTTCACTGCTTTACCACCCAAAATTATGTGGGAGTCGATTGCTTCTGTAGCCTGACACTTCCTTCGCTCTGTTCTACTCTCACCTTTCCTGGGTTTTAACAGATATCTATTAACCATATCCATCCTCTTTGAGCAGGCACTAAAATTTTCATGAGCTATGTTGTCAGGAATCCAACTCTTTGAACTAAAATCTCCTTCGAACACATCAACACCTCCACTTCTCACCCAACAACTTTTTTGCATAATGAGGGTACTACCGGGATAATTTGGGGAGTGACCAAGCCAAAAGGTCACCGTCTCATTTCCGTCCAACCGATAACAACGTCGTTTACGTTCTGATACATAGTCGGAATTAAGGCACGGGTATTGAACCCATGATGGATGGTTGTCAAGCTCCTCACAATCCCAATGAGTTGAAAACGCATGGAATCAACCGGTCCAGATTGAAATCTGAATCCACATGATGAATGATAATGCGATCAAAATTAAAGCTACAAACGGGAGCGGGAGTACCAATCGGATGAAGGCCCGCCTCACTTTC
The DNA here is from genome assembly GCA_021554675.1 of Leuciscus idus. Taxonomy (NCBI): domain Eukaryota; kingdom Metazoa; phylum Chordata; class Actinopteri; order Cypriniformes; family Leuciscidae; genus Leuciscus; species Leuciscus idus. The sequence goes on along the minus strand of CM038622.1, from coordinate 52,274,752 downwards.
AGTCGCTTCTCATTACACACTTCTTCTTGAAGAATTAGCAGCTTCAATATGTCGTCGGATTCAGCCATCTGTAATAATAAAACATTTGTTACATAATTGTAACTTATCACACACGACAGACATTCAAGGTGTGGTATTAAGTTATTCTGAGGTAGTCTTTAGGTTGTAACACTTTTCGAGTGGTTTCACCTGTGACCACTGTCTCAATACTGTACCCAAAACACCTCTGTCAAGTAAAACAGATGTATTAGTGGTTAATAACACCTGGTAAGGTCCATCAAATTTCGGACATAGGGGAGAAACTATCTCCCTTTGCAACATTACACTGTCACCTATTTCAGGCAAAGCAGGCATGTATTTTTGCTCAGTATCATCTCTATCTGCTTGTCAGATACTGACACTAACCCGTGTGTCTCGTAAACAGTTATCCATGGCCTTCAGATAATTTTGCAGAGCATCTTTCAAAGGCCTGGATGGTCCCTCATGTTGCAGGGGAGTATCCCAAGGCAGTCGCATGTAGCGACCCGTCATTATCTCAAAAGGACTGATCTGAGTAGTTTTGTAGGGCTGGCTCACATACTTAACCCCCTGAGGTCGGCGGTATCGCTGGCATTTTGGTATTGCATTTATCAGTGTAAAAGAAACTCATAAATACTCTGTTTACTTTGATTTGCCATAGGAGTTTCATACATCAATCGATTCTGTTAAATGTGTATTATTTTTGTGTATACTCACAATAAAAACAAAGTGTTGTGCTTTTTGCCAAATAAAGAAAAATAAACACGAAGCGAGTTCTGCCTTCTCTCTGCCAGTGAAGTCCATTCTGAAACGCGTCCGAAAATGAACAATAACTCAGCGAATACTCAGTCAAACAGGCATACAGACACACAGGCATGAAGCTTGAATTATCTTCTTTTAAATGAAGTAATTTATATAAAAAACAAATATTCTCATCTTGTGAAATCTGTATTAAAAGAGAGCGATTCCAGTCGAGCTCATTACAGCTCATTCAAATGTAATGTGACTCCGCCTACGGAGAGCGCGCGCTATTCAAACGCAAATGGCTGAGGCAATCCACGCAAAACCTGTGAACGCCCCCATATCAGCTCGAGAAAACACAAGTTTACACCGTCTCGCAGCGCTGTGAGGAATAATAATAATGGAAAATGTACCTCAGAAGTGCGGGTATATCGAGGAGCGAGCTGAGGAATACTGTAGTAAGTTTTTTTTCCTTCTCACGTGAATCGGGTTTCTGTTTATGAATGAATGAACGGCAGAGATGCGCGCTGTTTACCACAGCTCGCAAAAAGACAGTAAATTTAAATCGCGTGTGTGAATGAATGATGATGTTTTAGCAAACTGTATTGCTATACTGAGATGAGTAAAAATCTACTGAAATATGTTGAAATAAAATGTAGGCTATTTGTATAAGCAACGTATTAAACTGCAAATTAACATTTATATGCCCTAATATTTCATAAAAACAACGTTACAGTCAGGCGAAATATGAAAGACAACATTTTGTTGACTAGATTTGGGTACAGTTTTTACTGTAGAATATACTGCCACATCAAATAAGCTTTTGTTTAGCAATTTCTATATATATAAAATACTATTTTTGTCAAAAATAAAGTCATCAACTAAGATGTTAGCTGTTCCAATGTTGGCTATATTCAAACTAATGAATACATAGATTAAATGTAGGCCTATAATAAAAAAAAAAATTTTACAAAGAAAGAGTACACTTGAAATATTGTTGAAATTGTAATTATTGTTGTAATTGTAACCTTTTTAATAAAATAGCAAAACATATTTACAAGATAGATGTAAGCAAAATCTTAAATGGTCAATATAAGTCTTCTTCTAAATATATCTTTTGTCCTTGCATTGTGGCTCAGTCAGTGTCACACCTGAATGAATGGCTAATTATGCAGAGTGGGTGGGACATTGTATTCTCAGGTGTAAACCACTCCCCCCTCGCATATTGGCTTTCCAAGCAAAACCTGTTTTACATCAATTTAATTCATGTATTGTTTTATGTGAACGATAAAGCAAGACTATTTTCACATAATTTTGAAGCCAGAACTCGAAGCGACAACATCCATTAGTCAAAAGTCTTATTGACACATATTTATTATGAGTTTTGTGGTCTTATTTCAGCAACTTTCATTTTTATTTTTTTCAATAACCACGCATAAACATTATTCTCTTAAAAATTCAAAAATATACATGCATGGTGATCACATATTTTGGTAGCCCTGTTTGTGCTATATAGAGTGAATTTACACCTTTGCCATTAACATGTTTATAAATAACTGAAAAAAGCACACATGTCAGAGCATGTCAGAACACCTCCAGGGCCCAGAAAACCGCTCAGACTCCAGAGGGTTAAAAGGACTCAATGAAGTTTTAAGTGTTCTGTTCGTGCGTTCCACAGAGCCACTAGACTGGGGCCAAAACGGAATGTGGAAGTGTTGTTTTACCCCCATCAATTTCATAACGGTTTTCATCACCTTCCCGTAAAATGAGTGCCCTGGTCTGAATCAATTTGTAACGGTAAACCCCATCTTGGGAAAACTTCCTTCAACATAATTTTTGCGGTTGCATCTGCGGTGCAGTTTTACAGTGGAAACGCCTTCACCTATCTGGAAAACAGATCAACAATCATTAGAATGTATGTAAAACCTCCACTAGGGGGCAGTGGACCTATGTGAGTCCACGGCCCTTGAGGCCGAGGGGCATGTCCTAAAGGATTTTTTAGCTTTGAAGAAGAAATCACTTTAAGGCATACTAAACATCTTTTGCAGAAATCATTGCAAGAAGCTCTCAGCTTTGGCCCCACCAGGTTTTTGAAATCATTGCATGTGTCAGGACCTGCATGTGCCAACCCGTGATATAAAGACATTAGTTTAGTTCGAGCAGAAATAGGACAGACAAAACGTCCATTCAATTTCCAAAGTCCTTCTGCATTTTTCTGTGCCCCTAATTTTGTCTATTGTCCATCTCTTCAGGATCATCTGCTGCATAAAGTTCAAAAATATATATGGAGGTCTCACTCTCCTGAGGAGCAAGAGCCATTACATTCACATATGTCTCAGTCTGTTTTGCAGCCTCTCTGGCAGCAGTGTCTGCAGCGTGATTTCCTTTGGCTTCCAGTGAACTGTCCGTGGCATGCCCGGTGACTTCGATTACAATTCCTGCTGCAGGAAGATCACAGGAAGCTGTAAAGACCACCCATTGTCCCAAAAACGGTGTCTAACGGTCTGGGCGAAGGTATATAATACAGTCGCGCCAGTGTCAATCAAAGCAATACATTGCCGGCCTCCTAATACCACGTCTATGAATGGGCGGGCATCTGCATAATTACATGAACCGGAGGCCGCTGACCACTATTCTTCACCTATCAGCTGTCTCAGCTTTTCAAGTTCAGCCTGAGACAGAATGTTAGGTTTAGGAGTTTCGTTTTTGGAGCTGTCATTGGAAGTGTCCTTTTTGGGACCTTCCTTTTTCCAGTTACCTTGATTTTTCGGTCTACGACAGTGTCTTACCAGATGGCCCTCCCAATTACAATTTCTACATCTTGCAATGGGCTTGGTACAATTTCTGGAAGTATGACCCATCTCATCACAATTATAGCATGTTATATTATTGCGAGGATTCATTTCCACTTCCACTGTCACAGCAGACGCTTTACCCACATTAACATCATCACGTGTTTGCAGACGGCTCCAGCTTCTTCCCACGTTCTAATGTCACCAGCGCTGTTCAAAACCATGTCTTTGTAGTGTGTGTTTAAACCGCCTGTGGCAGATTCTATCACTATGCCAGAAGCATTCTCTTCAAAACTGCTGTTTGCAGCACAGTAAGTCTCATAGGCTATGCGGAACCGGTCAACATACTCTAAGGGGTTTTTACCCGTTTTCTGCTTGACCTGTGTCACACTGGTCCAGGGAAAAGAACCCGACCCATAAGATCTTTCACACTTATCTTATAGTCTGAATACGCATCACAGAACTCAGCCCAATCTGCGGGGACTCTGGGACGAAAGTGTACAGCCTGAACAGCCCGCAATTTGGTGGTGGGAAATTCAGGATTGCTGCTAAAACTTTATTTAACATACAGTCTTTGGTAGAAGATATAAAATATAAAGTTTTAGCAGCAATCCTGAATTTCTACCCAATGAAACCACAAAGTATGCTTTACAACTTTCCAAGTCACATAAACTGGTCCATGCCAATTTGGGTCACAATTTATATTTTACTTGTGAGGATCGTTCCTGATGCATCCCTGGCAAACAATCCTGTTTCTATTTTATTTTTGTTTTTCTAATAGCTTAATCCCTAACTGCCTGATTCACTAAATTCGGGGATCCCCTATCTGAGATGGAAGAACACACAGCAGGTTTGCAGTGCCACTGGACCTACAATCCAGGGACGTACTCTGCTGGGGTGGTGTTACACCAGTAATAACCAGCGGGGTCCCCACAGAGCACGCTTCGCTTCCGCTGTCTGCTGCCGTTAACCTTAACGACGCTCTCAGTGACTTTTTATACTCAGCAGTATAATTAATCTTCACTCTCGTCGGAGTAAAGCTCTTCTGCTCTCCTTCACAATCTCTTCCAGTCAGAGAGCCCTAACAATTAATAAAATCTTCCTACATCGTTTGCTGGTTTGCCAGAGATGTCACCACGGAATGATTGCCCGCATCCTCCACCAAAACTGTTAGGGGTAAACAGCTTAAAGTTCCATGACCAGATATGATGAGAGAAGGCCAGGAGTCATGAGGTTCAATCAAATAGGTAAAAATTTACTGAAGAATAGTTTGCAGTTTCATCGGTAGAGCCAGGCGTCAATGTCTCTCGAGGAGGTCGCAGGCCAGAGACTCTACCGTACACAAAATCTCACACCAGTTATACCATTTCCAAGGGCATGAATGACATCTGTAGGATATGTAGGGTTTGTTTACGAACCAAACACAAATGAATCTTCCAGGTGATTTGTTCAAACATAATTCCACACAAACTCAACATTCCAGACCCCAAATCACCAACCCAGAGCCATAAAACCCAGACTCCAGCCAGTCTACGCCAACCAACAAAAACCCCCAGCTAAGAATTTTTATGGCCATGCAAACGCAAGAACTTGTCAATGTTTTTGAAAAGACTGATTGGTTCAGAGATGGCACAGCTCAGTGCTCGATCAAGATAACAGCAGAAGCTGCTGACCCCCACGACAGATATACAAAACAGACCCCCTCTTCTTACGGACCTCTGAATGACCCAGGGTGTAAAATCTCTTCAAGCCACAAGAGAACTGAGATTTTACCTATAACAATACATAAAATCATCCCAGAACAATTTTTGAGGGACTTATAATCAAACATCATGCAACTACATAATTCTATATTGTGTCTACCACTTATGTGTGTGTCTAATATGCTAAGATCCCATATATAAGTCATGATTTGTTATAACTGTTAGATGTTTGAATGAAAGTGTGTCGTGTTTCCTATCAATACGATCGTATGTTCTTAATTCAAAAGATGGCTTGATTGAAATCTGTGTAAAATGTTTCGTATTCTTATAATACTAATGATGTCTAAACTGTGGCCTCTTTTCTCTCTGCTAGTGCTGGAGAGTAAGGAGATCACAGATAACGCATGATTTACGATGAGAAGTGAAGTGCGTGCCACCCCTCAAATAAAGACAGTGTCTTTAATTTTTTAGGTCAGAACTCATCCAGGAGGCTGGACAAACTTTTGAGTTTAAAATCTTAGACCCGAACAAAGCTTTGTTAGAAGGGCAGAAGCAGATGAAGAGATAAACCAGACAGACTAGTAACTATGTAGTCGAGCAGACAAAAGAACCCAAATCAAGATCAGAAGAACATGGGTTAAACAGCTTCATTCCAGCCATCTAACTACTCTCGTCTCAATTTTCTTTCTTTTCTTAGTTTTCTTTTCTTAGTTTTCTTTTCTTTTCCGTTCCGTTGTGAGTCTCGGTTCTAAGTTAAGTTTTGCAGCAAAGTTTCGGTCCACGATTCGACTACAAAGCCTGCTTTCAGCTTCAAAGACTTTCCATTCATCTGCCAGCACACCACGTGATTGGCCGCCCCAGACATCTATCCAAGCACGAGGAAGACGCCAGCCACGAACCTGGAAAACCCCTTTTACGCAATGAAGGGAATCCCAAAAGGAACGCAAAGACAAGCAAGTAGCCTCCAGACTCTTAAGCTGAACTGGTGCATTGATATATATTTAATAACCCGCCTAAGAAACGAGAGAAGGGTTCAATTAATGAGTGATGGTTCGTTCAGGTCAGGTCTTATAAGTGCATATAGAAACTTGGGATTTCATCATCTCACTCTTAAAACAAATTTTTTCCTCACTCTCTCTTTCTTTCTGCAACTCGTATGAATGTGTGTGCGTGTGTTTGTGTTAGATATTAGTTTTATGTGTTAGAATAATCAATAAAGTCTTGTTTGTATTTTAAAGAGAAGTGTTACTTGTGTTATGTGCTTACGAATTTAATGTCTTAAACTGCTGATCTAAGTTACCTTGCTAACAAATAGTATTTAACTATAGTTTGGATATTTATATCCGCTGCAGAGCTGATAGTTACAGCCAGTTCAAATGAACCGTGGACGAGTCATTTGCTCGTTCGTAATAAGTGATTCTTTCGAATTCCCTATAAATTAATTAATAATTCCTTTGGGCTAAATTGACCTGTCAGAATCACAAAATGAATCTTACACATCAGTATGTACATGTTTGCTACTTCTGATTGGCTAAGAGAACATAAAGTCTAAACAATTCTACACATGACGTCAGAGGTGACGTCAGACCTGCACACGTCTGCGGCGTGTTACGTGTGCTACTCTGCAGTGGTTGGCGTCCTATTCGGTCTAAAATAGTTTGATTATTTGGGAATACCGTACTGATTCAGGATAAGACAAAAACACGGTTTGGACGACGTATTCATGGTGTGAGATGAGAACTAATGTATGATACCATTATTACCATATAATTAATTATATTGGCAAATCCAAGATGGCGGTGCGCATGGTCGCAGCGGCTCACGGCTCTTTAAGTGTTCTTTTTTTTCTTTTTTGTCTTTTTTTTCTTACCTTTTTCTTGTTTGTGTGTGTAATATCGGTTCTGAGAACATTTGTTACACCCGTCAGAACCTTTTGGACATCGGTGACCAGCATCAGATATCTATTTCGAGTGTCTTTCATTATACGCACAACATCCCAGATGACATAGCGAGACGGCTGGGCTCCCCGTGGAGTGTTGTCGGGCTTAGGAGGCAGCGCAGACAGAGGAGGGAGAGGAAGCAGAAACGGGGCAGCAGGTCCGGTCTTATGCTAAGGCTAAGAAAACAACCATACAAGCCACCTCTACCGAGCCTGTATCTCTCCAATGCCAGATCCCTGGTGCATAAAACGGATGACTTGGAATTACAACTTGCTGGAAATTGCTATGTTTGTGATTGCTGTGTTTTGATTATCACTGAAACCTGGTTTCACCCGGGGATACCCGATGCTAGCATGCAGCTAGCGGGTCGCACTCTGCTTCGCTGGGAGAGGACTGAGGACTCTGGTAAGAGAAGAGATGGGGCTCTGTATGTATGTGCATGAGAACTAGTGTAATAATGGGACAATTATAGATAAACACTGTTCCCCTGATCTCGAGTACATGTCTGTAAGATGCCGGCCTTTTTTTTTACAGAGAGAGCTAACAACAGTGATTGCCATGGCTGTGTATATTCCACCCGATGCCAGTGTAAACACGGCGCTCTCTCTCCTGCTGAACACTATAAATGAACAACAGCAGGCCCACCCCTATGGTGTTCATATAATTGTAGTAGACTTTAATAAGGCTAACTTGAAGACTGTACTCCCGAAATTCTATCAACATGTCAAGTGTCCTACTAGAGGAGAGAACACTTTGGATCATGTTTATACCAACAATAAGCACACGTACAGAGCCATACCCCTCCCCCACCTAGGCCAGTCAGACTATCTCTCTCTCCTACTCTCCCCAGCCTACACCCCCCTCAGACGCAGTGCCAGGCCTACCATTAAGACTATTACAACCTGGCCTGATAATGCACTTTCTAAACTACAGGATTGCTTCAGCCAGACGGATTGGGACTTATTTAAACACCAGGAGTTAGAAACGTATCGGAAATGTGACTGTAACAAAACAATTTGGGTTTTCCCAAACCAGAAACCCTGGATGACCAACCATGTCCGCACACTCCTCAAAGCCCGCGACACTGCCTTCAGGTCAGGCAACATAGCTCCGTACACGGCTGCTCGAGCCGACCTGAAACGTGGAATTAAGAAAGCCAAAGCGGACCATAGAAGGAGAGTCCCACCTGTCCAGCAACAACAGTGACCACTGGCAGAGGAGCTAAATTGCTTCTTTGCTCGCTTTGAAACATCACAACAGCAGCACTCATCTGCTCCAACCCTGCATTCATCTGGTTCCTGCACTACTTTAGCACTACCCCCATCCCCGCCTGGTTTCTGCACCTGGTTTTATCCACCTGGAGCAGCAGCAGAGCTACGTCCGGATGCTCTTTGTGGACTACAGCTCAACTTTCAATACAATCATTCCGGACATTCTCATCACTAAACTGGTCAATCTCGGCCTCCCCCCTCTCACTTGTGCCTGGATAAAGGACTTTCGTCCTTCGATAAAGGACGCCCCAGATGGTGAGACTTGGTCCCTACCTCTCCTCCACTCGCACACTGAGCACTGGCTTCCCACAGGGCTGTGCTGAGCCCCCTCCTGTACTGTCTCTACACCCACAACTGTAGTCCGGCCCACAACAACAACCTTATTGTCAAGTTTGCTGACGACACTACAGTGGTCGGACTCATCTCAAAGGGAGACGAGGCAGCTTACAGAGAGGAGGTCCTGAACCTGAACCTGAAGCTTGGTGTTCAGAGAATAACTTGGCTCTGAACACCAAGAAAACTAAGGAGATCACTGTGGACTTCAGGAAGAACAGCACCGACCTAGCCCCCCTTTACATCAACGGTGAGTGTGTTTCTTGGCGTCCTTATCTCCGCTGACATCTCCTGGACAGGCAACATTACAGTGGTTATCAAGAAGGCTCAACAGCGGCTACACTTTCTGCGGGTTCTCAGGAAGTGCTACCTGGCTTCCAACCCACTGCTGACCTTCTACCGCTCGTCCATCGAGAGTCTACTGACGTACTGTATCACAGTATGGTACGGCAGCTGCACTGTGGCAGACAGAGAGAGGCTTCAGAGAGTAGTAAAGGCAGCACAGAAGATCATCAGCTGCCCTCTCCCCTCCTTGATGGGCATTTACACCTCCCGCTGCCTTAGCAGAGCGAAAAATGTCATCAAGGACAGCTCCCACCCTGGCTTTGATCTGCTTAACCTGTTGTCCTCAGGGAGGCGTTACATGTGCATTAAAACAAGGACCAACAGATTTAAGAACAGTTTTTATCCAAAAGCTATAACCACTTTGAACTCACACATGCACTGAACTTTACAGTCTAATCCCCAACCCCCGGACTTTCTTCTACTCACTTACTGTGCAATATTTAATATTTAATACTTGGATAATATTAATAATATTTATCTCTCTTTTTGCACTATTTCATTAATTCTATGTTGTATTTAATCTCATTGCACATAAAGTGTATAGTGACAGTAAAAGGCATTTCAATTCAATTTCAATATATGGATTTTTTTCTGAATTAAGTGTAATTTTAAGACTAAATGTTCAGCTTAAAATTGTGTCTAGGCAATTCCTAAACAGGTGAATGATCAAGCAGCAGTATTCCTGTTCACACCATTAATTTTCAAACAATTTTATTATGCTCTTGATTCATTTGTCTCTCTTTCTCTGTAGAGTGACATTCCACTCTTCAGAAAAGTGATGGTTTGGGAGATTGTACATGGGAAGATCATGTAAGCCCTGATTAAGCGTGATTCAAAAATGCAAAAACACATGTAAAAATGTATTGCACAAACTGAAAAAAATAATGCAAAATTATCAGAATAGCAAACAACGTGGTCACGGATCAAAATATAATAGGCGTGAATCAAAAAATAACAAGCATGAAGAAAAACATTATTTTGCACGAAACAAACTTATGTTCATGTTTTCTTTAAAATGAAGTTTTCCTTGGTTTAAATATCCTGTACTTTGTGCTCTCTTGCATTTTCTGCTCATATTTAAAAAAAAATATTGTACGCTTGTGCTGTTTTTCTATTCACTCTTCTTTCCATGTTCTGCGCTTGCTCTTCCAAATGTTGCAGTTCTATTTTTATGTAAATTAGGGCGGCTTAAGCGTCACCATTGATCCACTAGTTCTAGATTGACAGCTCCTCCTCTAGCCAATCAATTGAAGAGGGGAGTTGACGTCACTCCAGTGCAGGGCCGGAGTGGGGCCACTTTTCAGCCCGGGAGTTTCAGGCCAAGACCGGCCCACTTTTTCCATGGTGGAATTCCAAATTAGCACTTTTTCCAGATTGGATAAATGACGCAACAGTTCAACTCTTACTATTGTGTAGTTTGTATTAATACCATGGTTCAACAAATAATGTAAAGGTTAAATAATAATTCACTTAGACTTTATAAGAAGCAATTGCGACTTTATTTCACACAATTCTGACTTTATATCTTGCAATTCTGACTTTATAACACGCAATTGCGACTTTATAACACGCAATTCGGATTTTATATCTCGCAATTCTGAGAAATAAAGTCAGAATTGCGAGATGTAAACTCGCAATTGTGAGATAAAAAGTCGCAATTATCTTTTAAAATGTTTTTTTCTGTGGCGGAAACAAGCTTCCATACCTCCTGGCCTCTTCCTCCCATCCATCCTCCCTGATGCGGACCGTTACGGTAACGTTAGGGCCGGCCCAGCTATCGGTAGGCGCCGGCGGTGCCGCGGTAGCCTACCTGAGAAAACGTTTTGGAAAAGACGGGCTGGACGCAACCAACTCTATAGGAGGGGAGGGGAGAACTCCCTCACATGGTACAATCCATGCAGAGGCTGCACGCTGCGGTGTCAGAATGCGGAACGTGTGTAGCCTAATGTAACCAACGTGACAAATGTAAAAAAAAAAAATTAAAAAAATAATAATAATTTCCTCGACTGGCCCAAAAGTGAAGCGGCCCACCGGGAATTCTCCCGATTCTCCCGATTACCCACCCCGGGCCTGCTCCAGTGTGACTCATGGCTACTGATGCTCACTCATACAGGAGAAGACAACAGTTTATTTTAAACTTTACAAGGACTTTCAAGCAGTAAAGCTATCTGAACTCTGGACATATACAAATGATTAAATTCCTCTTTTTTGAGATACATCTACGATCAGGACAGGTATCTGAAGTTATAACAGTATGACTGTAATTATAACAAATGTAATCTGACTCGAAACCCCAGAGATCAGGACAGGTATCTGAAGTTATAACAGTATGAATGTAATTATAACAAATGTAATCTGACTCGAAACCCCTGAGATTAGGACAGGTATCTGAAGTTATAACAGTAGGAATGTTATTATTACAGTATGAATGTTATCTGACTTGAAACCCCTGAGATCAGGACAGGTATCTGAAGTTATTACAGTATGAATGTAATCTGACTCGAAACCCCTGAGATCAGGACAGGTATCTGAAGTTATAACAGTATGAATGTAATTATAACAAATGTAATCTGACTCGAAACCCTTGAGATTAGGACAGGTATCTGAAGTTATAACAGTATGAATGTAATTATTACAGTATGAATGTAATCTGACTCGCAACCACTGAGATCAAGACAGGTATCTGAAGTTATACAGTATGAATGTAATTATTACAGTATGAATGTAATCTGACTCGAAACCCCTGAGATCAGGACAGGTATCTGAAGTTATAACAGTATGAATGTAATTATTACAGTAGGAATGCAATTGACTTGAAACCCCTGAGATCAGGACAGTTATCTTAAGTTATAACAGCATGAATGTAATCTGACACGAAACCCCTGCGATCAGGACAGGTATCTGACGTTATAACGGTATGAATTTAATTATAACAGTATGAATGTAATCTGACTCGAAACCCCTGAGATCAGGACAGGTAGGCTATCTAAAGTTATAAGAGTATGAATGCAATTATTACAGTATGAATGTAATCTGACTCGAAACCCCTGAGATCAGGACAGGTATCTAAAGTTATAACAGTGTGAATGTAATTATAACAGTATGAATGTAATCTGACACAAAACACCCGCGATCACGGACAGGTATCTGAAGCAAACGCCTTTCTTCCCAAACTGCGCATGATCGTTGACCTATGCAGATTCTCCAATAGGCCACGCCTTCCCGATGACACAACATCTGTTACGCTGTATTGAAATCCCTGGAAAAAAAGTGTTACCTGCGTTGAACATGCTTCTTTTGTGTCCTGCTTGCTGCAAATGAAAAAATAATGCATCTGTAGCTATAACTACTGAGCAACTATAAATACTACTATTTATATTATTAAATATAATATAATATAATATAATATTTATATTATTACTATTTAGTATTTATAACTATAAATACTACTGAGTATTGTATTTTTATTGTTTTAAATGGCGCTCACTCGTTTCTGTGAAGGACCCAAGTTGAGGATACATGCGCAATTACTTTCCACATAGGCAATCAACTCTGGCACCGAATGCACTGCACATATGTACTTCATTTTTGGTTTAAATCATTTAAGTGTGTAAATGTATAATTTCCTTTTCATTATTATTATTATTTTTTTTCATTTCATTTAAATTTGTAGATACAATAAATACAAATAAATGTATTTTTAAAGTTAAAATTACAGCCTTGCCTTATTGCGCAGTGAAAATTAACCCAAAGCACCACCTAGTGTCCAAAAGAATAAAAGCCATCATAACATGTAGAGGAAAATGTATGGATAAATTGTACAGTCAGTCCTTCCAAAAAAAATTTTTTTTGTGATTGTTGCGGGCAAAAATCCTTGATTATGCAGCACGTTTTCTTAAAAAATGCGATGGAATATGCGGGATATTTATGCAATTTTATGCGATGAAAGTGCAGGAACTTGCAAAAATTGCGGGAACTTGCAAAAACTGTGGTTTGATGAAAAAGAGAAAAAAATAAGTGATTCCCCAACACCCTGTTCTCACTAGGCTACTACCTTAATGTAAAGAGTCATTTCTTATTACTTCCTATGATAAGCAAGCATACTACATCACAGAAAGTGCTGGGAATATTTAAGTTCTCATCTTATTTTATTTCAGAACTTAATAAACACATGGCTCAAACTTACAAAACATTGATGAGTCAAACAAGTTCTGTAGCTTTACAAAAGGAATATGCTACAACTTCTGTAAAAATTAATAAATAAAATATAAAAAAATAAAATGTGTGCTTCCTGTTTTACAGAGGTAGCTATACAAAACAGACATCTTCTGTTAAAATAAGTGCTTCAAGTGCAATCTCTTACTGTAACGTAAATTTACATACTACAAATATACTTACAACTGTAATAACGTCACTTCATAACGTTCCCATGGCAACAGGGGAAAATGGCTGCTCTTGTGTGAAGTAAACGCAACATTTTTCAACTTTCTGCTAAGATATATGTGACTTTTTTGCGACGAAAATGCGGGGATTATGAAATCATGCAAGCCTCGCATATTTTGTGCGTGGAAATCTGCAATTTATGCAGCGAAAGTGCGGCGTATTTGAAAAAATGCGGGCCCCGCATAAATATGCGGACTTTGGCTGATTATGCATTGAATTATGCGATCGCATAATCACGTTTTTCTGGAGGGACTGGACAGTGCAGCAGCAAGCATCACAATGGAGAAAGTAACCTTAAGGATGATCCAGGTAAATGTTTGAAATTGTATAGGTCCCCATTCCTAAATTATACCTGGGGCCCCCAAATCACTAAATTCACCCCGTTTTTCAGGGACACTACTGTTGGTGAAGGACAGGAGAGGGACCGTCTCTCCAGACCTGAGGTCAGATCTCATCAGTAGAAGGTGCCATCCAGGTTAACGGCTGCCAGATGTTGGACTGAATTTGTTTTCTAATGTGCCTCACAGTCTGGCCTTCTATCAGATGTACGTCCACAGGGAAACATGCTGTATGTTACTTATGATAATAGGGACAGCACATGTCCTGATTGTTGATAACACTGAAACCAACCGAAATCACTTTGATATTGTGAACGTTTAAACACAGGCTTAACCCTTGCTTCTTTATATCTGTCTCTAATGTTTATGTTATGAGTCTTTTATTATCCAGAGGTCTGGTTATCCAATCATGGAGCTTTATTGACAGATGACCCACAGCTGTGACCAATTACAGAAGGTTATTGAGGAGAAAGCCCCACCCCCTCTTCATCTTTTGCACAAGAGCGAACTAAAAGCCTCCTGAGAGGCCATGGTCTCAGTTGACGAGGGCAGAATGCAGAGAGGCCGGTGTGAAGCATCTCTCCAGCGTTCAGCAGGAAATGAAGAGCTGTTCAAGTAGAGACTATTTTCATACAATAGATGGAAAACAGCCCTCTTCAGATCATATCATACTCTAGGTTATTAAACCCCCCTCTCTGTCGCTCTCTGAAGGTGTGATGATGGCTTTGGCCTCTCTGAGATCTGGCAGGCCTGTAATGGGATGTGATATAAGAGCACAGATCTTGGCGCTGGAGTTAATGTGGGATGTTCATTTTGACCTCTGTTGAACTCACAGCGATTCGAGGGTCAGGCAGCCTCTTTCCATGATCTTGCATCTCTAAGCAGGAACGGATTTTTCTTCACTCTGGAGCATCAGTGTGGATCAAACGAGATGTTCCCACCATTATTACATTAGTTTGATATTACTATTGCTCATTCTAAGTGTTGGGAATTTATTTAAACCGTAAATAAATATCCTAGCAACTGCAAAACAGTTACTTAGCATCACGTAACTGAAAAAAACTTAGCATTTTGCATAATAGGTGCCCTTTAATAACCCTGATCCAGTTTGATTTCTAACATTATTCTCTCAACAGACATTTACATTGGTAGTCTGGCGTTATAATTTATTTGCTTTTGGTGTACTGTGAAGTGTGTAAAACTGTTTTTAATGGCAGGCTAACAGATACCGTTGACTAGCACCGGCGAACTATGCAACTGGAAGGACTGGGTGAAATTCTTTGAAAACTGTCTCCACTGATAAATAACACACAGGCTAACTTGGAAATGAGGTCCGATGTCCAAAATCCTGAACCACCCCTTTAACTAATTAAGGATAACAAGAACAGGTGCAAACACGACAGAACAGAATGTGACACATACAGTATTACACGTTTAGTATCGTTTGAAATGTCTCAGTGTGACTGGTACAAAGGTCTCATTCCCAAAGAAGTAAAACAAAAGGTGATAAGGTTTTTAACCCCCTGGGGTCGACGGTATCGCCGGCGATACCAGCTCGCTTTTTTTCTTATCAGTTCAAAAGAGATTCAAAATACTCTGTTGACTTTGATCTTACAAACAAGTTTCATACATCAATCGATCCTGTTAAGTGTGTATTATTTTTGTGTATACTCACAATAAAAACAACGTGTTGTGCTTTTTGCCAAATAAAGAAAAATAAACATGATGTGAGTTCTGCTTTCTCTCTGTCAGTCAAGTCAATTCTGAAACGCGTCCGAAAATGAACTGTAACTCAGCGAATACTCAGTCAAACAGGCATACAGACACACAGGCATGAAGCTTGAATTCTCTTCTTTTAAATGAAGTAATGTTTATAAAAAAAAAACTAATATTCACAGTTTATGTAATATGTATGAAAAGAGAGAGATGTCAGTCGTTCTCATCTCATCTCATTAAGTTTTAATTTGACCCCGCCCACGGAGAGCGCGCGCTATTCAAACGCAAATGATCTGAGGCGATACAAACCTGTGAGTGTGAAACGCCCACATCAGCTGGATAACACACACCGCGAGTTCACTTTCAGACTCATGTACTTTACGATGCTGTGAGGAATAATACTATCTAATAATAATCCTGGAAAATTTACCTCAGAAGTGCTGGAAGTTTCATTTCGAGGAGCAACGGATCCCGATGAGGAATAGGTCAGTTCTATGCTTTGTTCTAATCGCAAGTGTCTGTACATGCAAAAAGACTGTTTAAAGGGGTCATATAATGCCATTTTTGTACAAGCTAATATGATTCTTTAGGGTCTAAATTGAAAGTTTGTAATATACTTTAATTAAAAATTCTCATTAGTATTGTAAGAAAACACTCATTTTACCTGGTCAAAAACAGCTCTGTTTTCAGCACGCCGTTTAAGTGCATGTGTCTTTAAATGATAATGAGCTTTGCTCACCCCGCCCCTCTGTTCTGTGGGGCGTTTTTGACACAACACACGTGGAGTGTTGCCTTGACAACAGTTGAGTGTATATTTTGAAGAATGGCAGCGGGAGTCTCTGAGGACACTGTGCAACCGTATCAATTCGAACCGGAGTCGGACCCGGAACAGGATGACGGCCCCGAAGAAGTTCGACAATTAAGACTCGAACAGGACGTTTCTGAATGGTTGGTTAACGTAATGTAATTTTGATCTATCTTTGTATGTACTCGCAGGGTAGAGTAGTGAGATACGAACGCTATGTGTTTACTGATGTATACGTTAGTTCATTGACAGATTGATGTTAGTTAATGGTCATGACATTTTTTTTTTCGGTAAATGTAAGCTTGTCCGTGATGCGCAACGTTATATATGCAGTGTTAGGTACAACTGTCAGGGCTGAAGCACTGACATGAGGTCACGGCAGGAATGTTTCTATCAGTAACGTTAGTTGAAGGACACCTAATACTTTTTTTGTAATGTATGTTTATGTGCAGTGCAGTACAGTACGAAAATGTTTTATGTTTTAAGAAAACATTCAAGTACATCTATAGTATTGTAACTAAATTGATATTCCTGTTCCAGGTGTCTTTGTGGAAATTGTGGGCAAATGCCTACAGAGGCTGAGAATATATGCGGCAGGGAGATACCATAGGTACAGTACTTTTCCTATTATGCAATCATCTTGTAAAAATATCAGGGCAGTTACCATATTTATAATTTTTAGGTTTTAAGAAGATTACAGCAGCTGGAAAATCCACCTCAATGTATGGTTGATCATCCAGGCCTGGAACCTGTTTGTTTAAATCTGTTCTCGCTTCAAAATGCATTAAACATCTACCGAGCAGACTATGGGCCTTTAGGTTTAAGGGGAATGGAAAGGTAAGTTGTGTTTTTAATTTCAGTCATAATTTTCTATTGTAACATAAGCGACTGCAGTGCAAAGCATAAAGTTCACTATGGGTAACTGATCAACTCTAGTGTAATTTTTAATAACCACGTAACATACCATTCAGCATGAAATACCAAATAATGAATAGACACAAAACTGTTTGGACTAACATTTATTGACAGAAAGACTGTTTTACTAAATTCCGCAGATGTATGTAATAAGTTATTAAAAAACAAAAATGCAGTAACACCAAAAATAATTGTCCAAAAACAAACAGCAATAAATAAATGAAATTATGACATTAGATAACATTAATATTTACAACAAAAAAATGGTTCATTTTCCTCAGCCGTTACAGGTTTTTGGCATACAGAAGTTTCGTCAGCTGGTGTTGGGGCATTCTGGGCTGGAGAATCAGGGTTGTGTTGCCTTCCTGTGTGGTGCGACGAATACGGGCAGAGTTCCCTAATGCACATGGACAATATGTAGGGTTCAGACCTGCCCTTGATTAAACCTAGACATGTAGCTGTTTATCACTTCCTGTTTGTCTGGTTTGTCAAACTGGGACGTGAGATCCTCTTGTATGGAAATCTTCAGGATATCGTCCATATAAGGGGTTGGGTCCACAACAACGTTCTCAAAGATAAGTTCCAACAGGTTGTCCACGTACTCTGTACAAAAAAAATAAAAAAATAATTGTTGTTATTTTCAGTGTACTGAGTTGTGTTGCTCACTTAGTGTTGTTGCTTCACGGTTTTGTACAATTGTCTATATGGTGTCTTGTTTAAAAAAATTCTAAAATATACCAAATTTATGTTGAGCTTCTGATATTATGTCTGTACATAGAATGACTATTTTGCATTTCAATAAAAAATTTTACACTCAGAAGGTTGGTTCTACTTTCACTGGTTTTGCAGAGCATTGTCCTTTCTTGTATTTTGGGAAAACCACCTTAAATAGTTGCTCTCCAGCTGCTGTTGTGGCTTGGGGACGCCCAGCATTCTCATTAAAATGTAGGGCTGCTAGGTAGAGTCTATAGAGAATAAATAATGGTTAAACATTACTTAGGTCACACTTGCGTTTTTTAAATTGTGTATACACTCCTTTCCCAATTATATTGAGTTACCTGCATAACATTCCCAGGAAAGAAAAGACAACATTCTTTGGCGCAAAGCGCAGAATTACGCTGTGGAATGCCTCCAGTGATGAGGTCTGATGGTGAGGGCTCAATTTTTCAACATCCTTTAGAACAATGTTGTTTTCGTCAACGATGACGATAACGAAATTATTTCGTTGACGCACCTTTTTTTTATGACGATAACGCGACGATGACTAGCTAAAAATGGCTCTAAGGTGACTAAAACATGACGAGACGTTTTCGAGTTTTCGTTGACGAGACGAGACGGAATGAAAATGATTATAAGTCTGACGTTCACAATGCATGTTATTCAGGCACGTGCACACATATACATCAAAGGGGGCTTGAGCACCTGCCCTTTTTATTCCTGGAGAGAAAGTGCTTTTTATTTTTTTTATTTTTTTTTATAATATATATTCCTGTTTGCGCACAGCTTCCCTGTCAAACAAATATATTTATTGAAGAATAGTATATCTAAATATCAGGTCAGGAGTTCTGAAGCGCTCCCTTTCTCTCTCTCTCTCTCTCTCTCTCTCTCTCTCTCTCTCTCCCCACCCACCCCCGCGTCTCTGCGCAGCGGCGCACATCGGCACACATCACACACACACACAGACACACAGGCAGCAGCAGCCCCTCCCAGCAGTGTTTTTCTTGGCTTGTGCTGAGGTGAGTGGCGCTCGAAATTCGAAATTCGAGGCACTGGTCGAGGCTCGAATTTACTGCTGATTAGCCAAAGACAAATATAGTTAACCTGTGTTTTGCTAGCATGCATGCCTCATGAGCGCCTCATGAGCTACTAGACTAGCTAATGTGTAAGGGATAATCGCTATAAATTATCCCGCTTATTACATGGCTACCTACCAAATAAATAATTAATTTGACACAAAATATTGATTTAAAAGGGAGTTTATTGATTTAAACCAAATTGTATTGCTTCCGCTAAAGAAAATAGTACGCTCCGTCTCTACGGTTAGAATCCTGTGAGTCCATAGCAATGCTCTGTTTTTCATGGCAACGGTCTGTTATACTCCGCACAGCGGTCTGTTATCAAGAAATAACACACCGCATTCTACATTGGAATTCAACCAAGCCATGTAATAAAATAAGTTAGTAATACAATTTATTTTTGTATTTTTGTATTTCCCATATGGAAAAGGTTTGCTAAAAACACCTGTGATTCTTATATGTTCCAACAGAATATTGTAAGGGACATATATTCTGCAAAAACCACATATATAAATTGCATAATATTAATGTATTTTTAATCATATTATGTCATATATGTCCTCCATACAACTAAAGCCATATAGATTTTCATGATGTAAAAACATAGGAAAATAATGCTAATTTAATATGAATGTCCAGCATGGACGTGTATAAAACACAGTGCAGTTTACCAATCAGTATAAGGCTTTACTTCACTCATGCTTGTTCTTATCTTGTCCTAAGTCGAGCCCTATGCCTGTAGTCAATCATGGTTACTGTATACTGTATAATCAGCCTTAGATGAAACACAACATTTAAACTACACACACAAGCACACATTTTAATTACAAAATTATTTATTAGAGTGTGTTCTACAAGATACAGTTGCATATTTCACATATCGATAGTTTTCATTTTAAATCCTGCATCACCAGATTTCATTTTCATTTGTGACAATTTCTCTAAACTTTATCCCAGTACTAGTATACAACAGTTCTATTCTTAACCTACAAACATAAAACTTTCCTAAATGTCGAAGTGATTTGTATGCGCATCACCACCAGAGTTCATGTCACATATTCCAGCCAATTTTCAACATTTTAATCACTGTTCTAGAAACATATTTGACTCAACTTTGTTCATTTGCAATATGTTATGATTTGTTCACAAACAACAGGCCCAGACAGTTCACAACTAATGTAAATACACGGTCTTACAATGTCATTGCTTTATAACTGCTCTTTCAAATCCTGTAGGAAAATTAACAGTCTTCATAAAGATCAGTGATATTCTGACAGTAATCCTCGAACCGGCTTCTGCACTGTACAATTTAAAGGGATACTCCACTTTAAAATGAAAATTTTGTCATCATATACTCACACTCATGTTTCAATCCTGTATGAATTTCTTTCTTCTGCTGAACAGAAAGGAAGATATTTAGAAGAATGTCAGTAACCAGACAGTTTCTGGTCTCATTGACTTACATATTAGGAAAAAAATATACTATGGAAGTCAATGAGACCAGAAACTGTCTGGTTACTGACATTCTTCTAAATATCTTCCTTTCTGTTCAGCAGAAGAAAGAAATTCATACAGGATTGAAACAACATGAGGGTGAGTATATGATGACAGAATTTTCCTTTTAAAATGGAGTATCCCTTTAAAAAATTGCCAACTGCATATAAGTGAATCAGATGTTGGTCATCAAAACATGAAATCTGTATGAAACACATAAATAAATGACACAAAATGTGTATAAATTCTATATGACTTTAATTTGAATAGCATATGATTCAATATAAGAACTTTAAATAATTTATATATGAATGTTATATGAGTTTTATATGTTTCTACTAATACCATATACATTTGCACACTTTTGTCATGTAAAACTCATATAAGTCTTTTAACAGTATTCATATATAATGCAAAAAAAAACCCTACAAGTTTTATGTGTGCTATTTAGTATGAAATGGGCCATAATCGGTCTGATTTTGTATAGGACATGTATTGGCCTTATATGAAACATAGAAGGTAATTCTGTCCGATTTAAGTAAGGAACATATATGGTTGCAGTATATGAACCATGCAGGTTTTTTTCATATGGGTTTGTCAATCATTTTTGCAGTGATTTTTTCAGTAAAGTTAACAAAATAGCAGCAACAGCCCTCTTCAGTTTAGAGTGAATATTTGTGTTGATTTTAAAGTGTTATGTATTCTGATAACACCAAAATAATTAAAATGATGTAGTGCCTTGTGCAAAAATAAACAAATTATTAGTAAAACACGCCCCTCTGCTTGATGCAGTTATTTAGGTTATTCTAAATATATACTTGAAACTAGTAGCATAGAAAATGTTTTCAAAACATGCACATTGTGGAATGGAACTTTGCTGCTCTATAATAGTGAATACTAAGGAGACCATGGTTTCTGTGTGAACTGATTATTTTGTAGAAAATGAAACAATTGCGTGAGTTTGAGGAAGATAAAATTAATTAACTTTTTTAATTAATTTTTTAAAAAGGAAGTCAGAGTTGCGTTAATATATACACTTTTTTGTTTAAAAAAAGAAAAAAAAATACGTAATTATGAGAAGTGCCCTTTATTTCACTTGAGCCCCTGCCCCTCAAAATGTCTGTGCATGTCCCTGAAATCTGTCTGTTTAGAGCTAAAAAAGTATCAGCAATGCTGCCGCTTCCTATCCTTGTTTTGGGTACGCCCACCACCCGGCTGCCGCCATGCCGTGCACCAGATTCCACACAACAACAACACACCTGCGGCTGCGGCTAATCACTCGCCACACATCTTCGATATGAGGCGCCGGACTGGACAAAAGGGAAACGAACTGCGCGAGCAAGCGACAGTGCGCGAGAGAGACCGAGTGTGTCTGCGCGCGAGAGAGACCGAGTGTGTCCGAGCATTTGTTTAGTAGGCTAATTGGTACAAAGTAATATATAATTATTATATAACTTAGATTATAACATAAATTATAACACAAATTATTATTTGACTAATTATATAATAAAGCCACAATTGCCAAAGTAAGAAATGTTTTTATTCTGGCTTTTTTGGAGTAAAACAGTGATTCCACTGTTAACACTTTATCTGTGTGTAATGTTGTAGTAGCTCAAATTGAATTGAGTTACAACCCTCGAATTGCAACACTTGCTACAACCTGTCAAACCTAAGCCCATTTCCAATACTTTTTATCCTAAATTAATTTGTTAAAGACTACTTTTGTTTTTTTTTTTACTAAAATTGACTAAAACTTGACTAAAACCTTTTTGTGTTTTCGTCGACTAAAACTTGACTAAAACTATCAAGTTTATAAGTAACTAAAATGTGACTAAAACTAAAAAGCATTTTCGTCCAAAAGACTAAGACTAAGACTAAAACTAAAAGGGCTGCCAAAAACAACACTGCTTTAGAATCCTCTTGTTTCTGAGGATCTTCTCTAATCGAGAGAAGGAAGTTGTTCCTGGTGGGAAAGTGAAACTTATTAAACTTTAAATTTAAATACAAGTAAACAAGAAAAAAATAATAATAATAATTTAATTGAAGAAAAAAAAATTATGTCTGTCGTATGCACATAGACACATGAGTTATATTGACACTGCTAATAGGGTAAACATACCTGCTCTCATACATGCAAACACTGTGGGAAAATGGGATCATCATGTGTGTGCATGTCTTGGATATGATTAAGAATTGATGTCCACTTTGCCACTCGCTCTGGCCCTGAAGAAAAAGAAGCCGCTGTCCAATATATGTGGTTCCCTTTCGTAGTCACTCCGAGTTACGTCGGATGACGACGAATGGGGTTTCGCTTAGAAAGCCTATCACCTTCGAGTATAGAAAACGAGCCAATGGCAATGAAATGCCATGGGTCTGCGGAATTTGCATAGCGTATCTCCGCCCCACCCTGGGGGTATATAAGGAAGTACACTGGCAACATGCAGATATGTTTTCGCTTCGGAGCCAAGAGTTCTCTTCACTCCTACAAGCCATTCTGAATCATCTTCATTCTACGAGACGAGCGGCTCTTCAGTGTGTTTGTGTGATGGCGCGTTCCAGCGAGATCGCATTGCCTGCTGCTGTTTTGTGCTGTGATCTGCCGACAGTGAGTGTGTTTCTCCCTGGGCGCTTCAGCACTCTGCTGAGCTTTTTCCTCTCTAAAAGAGCTGCACGCGGCACGTCTTTTTCAAGACGGTTCGCCCGTGTATTTACTGGATGTGGGCGCGTGATTCATCTTCCTAACGGTCACGAGCGCTGTTTTGCGTGTTGGGCTTAATCACGCTCGGCAGCGCTCGTGGACGAGTCATGTTTTCATTGCGGGAACATGACCATCGCGATTTTTATAGATCGAGACTCAATGATTAGAATCCCCTCTGCCACACCCCAATCTATCTCTTCCTACGGGATACTTTGGCTGGTGGCCAGGGTGATCTGAGGGTTACAGTGTGGTACAATACAATACAAAAAATAAAATAAATAAATAAATTGTAAAAAACACGCCCCCCTCCACATCGCAAACCATGGCGCTTCCGTGTGTGCCTGGTTCCTCTCGAGGACCCAGTGTTTCATTCGGGGCTCCAGCAGATGGTGTCATGTCACTCACAGCATCACAAGGCGGGCTTGATTCCTCTGGAGTGTCAGCGTTAGTCGAGTCAGATCCAGAGTTGATGGCCATGCTTTCCCGGGCAGCTGAAAGCATCGGTTGGAGTGGCACCGCCCTCCCCCCGAGCCCTGTAGGCTTTCCTGGATGTGCATCAGGACGCTTCCGGCCCGCGGGAGTCCATGTGACTTTTCGCGGCCCGCGGGCGTCCTCTGCCTTCGCTGCCCTTGATCGTGAGGCGATCTTGGTCTGTATGTTCTCTGTCACTATTGTGATACAGGCATGCAGTCCTGTGTGTCGCCTTCGCCTTCGAAGCAGTGCTGACTCAGGAGTTCTGTCAGAACCGGCCGCAGTGGAACGCTAGTCCTTCCCTGGCCAACACTGACAGAACGCGGAAACTCGACCACACCCCCTTGCTGGGACGCTATGCCTCCCATGCCCGGCCTGGTCATTCCGCCGCGCACACTACTGACCTCGCTCTCGGGCGACATCGGTACCTGCGTGATCCTGGGCCAGGTGGTGTCCACTAAAGTGGTCCAAGACATGGGCTTAGCCAGGCTGATGTGAGGGGGTCTGAGAATTCATTTTCTCAGCTCCCCCATGTCCCAGGCTGGGCTCTTCGGCGGGGTGGCTTCGGCCACCAGAAGCAGACTCAGGTTCGTCTGCACTGATGGTCATCCATCCGTGTGGTCTCCTTAGTCTGCTTCCCGCCAAGGCCACCTCCATGCGGCTCCTCCCCTCGGGCCTTCACCGGCCCTGGGCAGGAGGAGGTCGCAGGAGGGCGGCGCTGCCCGTCTCCGCCCCTTAGACTGCCACGCCAGCCTAAGCAGCACTCTTGAGACGGGCAGCTTGGTCGGCGGTGTGGTTGAGGACTGCGCCCAACAGTCTTCGATCACTCCAGAAGCGGACTGAGGCTTCTGCACTGACGGTCATCCGTCCGTGTGGTCTCCTTAGTCTGCTTCCCGCCGACGCCGCCTCCATGCGGCTCCTCCCCTCGAGCCTTCACCGGCCCGAGCACGAGGAGGTCGCTGGAGGCTGGCACCACCTGTCTCTGCCCCTTAGCCGGCTAACACCTGGCTAAGCAGCACTCCTGAGACGGGCAGCTTGGAGTTAGGGCTCAGTTCTTTCAGGAGCTGGTAGCAGGACCACTCCTTCCCCCGGTGGAGGGCTGGGGGAGAATCTCGTTCAAAAGAACTGATGCTCTTTCTCTGAGCACCGCTATGCCACCCTCGCCTGGGCCGGTCATTCCGCCTCGCTGCACCACCGACGGTACGTCTGTGGTTCGAATGACCCCGCTGGCGCAGTTTCTGGGAGCCTGGCTAGAGCTCCCCAGACATTCCCGCTGGGTCGCGAGAACCATCAGGCTCGGCTACGCGATTCAGTTCGCGCGGTCTCCTCCCCACTTCAGGGGAGTCCGCTTCACTATGGTCAGTGGCAATGCCCCTGTCATGAGAGCGGACGTCGCCACCCTACTGGCGAAGGGTGCGATCGAGACTGTCCCTCCAGCCGAAATGAAGTCCGGGTTTTACAGCCCCTACTTTATTGTACCGAAGAAATCCGGTGGGTTACGACCGATCCTGGACCTGCGCCTGAACCGCTCCCTTCACAGGATGCCTTTCAAGATGCTCACGGCCAAACGCATTTTCGAATGCGTGCGGCCACAGGATTGGTTTGCAGCGATCGACCTGAAGGACGCCTACTTCCATGTCTCCATTCTTCCTCGACACAGACCGTTCCTGCGGTTTGCTTTCGAGGGGCAGGCATACCAGTACGCGGTTCTCCCTTTCGGGCTAGCCCTGTCGCCTCGCGTCTTCACGAAGGTCGTCGAGGCAGCCCTTGTTCCTCTACGGGAACACGGGGTTCGCATCCTGAACTATCTCGATGACTGGCTGATCATAGCTCACTCTCGAGACCAGGTTTGCGAACACGGGGACCTAGTGCTCTGGCACCTAGCTCGTCTGGGCCTTCGGGTCAACTGGGAGAATAGCAAACTCTGCCCCGTGCAGAGGATCTCTTTTCTCGGTATGGAAATCGACTCGGTCGCCATGTGCGCGCAGCTTACGAGCGAGTGCGCGCAGTCACTGCTGACTTGCCTTCGTCAATTCGAGGGCAAGAGTGCGGTTCCACTGAAACTTTTTCAGAGGCTCCTGGGGCATATGGCATCCGCAGCCGCAGTTACGCCGCTCGGATTGCTTCATATGAGACCGCTTCAGCTCTGGCTTCGCGATCGAGTCCCGAGGTGGGCATGGCAACACGGCACGCTCCGAGTCCCAGTGACTCCGACCTGCCGTCAGACCTTCACCCCGTGGTCGAACCTCAGTTTTCTTCGGGCCGGAGTGCCTTTAGAACGAGTTTCCAGGCATGTTGTTGTATCAACAGATGCCTCCACCACGGGCTGGGGCGCCATGTGCAATGGACATGCTGCCGCGGGCTCCTGGACAGGACCCCAGCTCCTTTGGCATGTCAATTGCCTCGAGTTGCTGGCTGTACGTCTAGCCCTGCACCGCTTCCGTGCGTTGCTCAGGGGCCAGCACGTACTAGTCCGATCAGACAATACCGCGACAGTAGCGTACATCAACCGACAAGGTGGTCTACGCTCCCGCCGTATGTCGCAACTCGCCCGCCACCTCCTCATATGGAGTCAGAAGCATCTGAGGTCGCTTCGAGCCATTTATATCCCGGGAGACCTGAACCTTGTGGCCGACGAGCTGTCTCGGCTTCGGCCTCTCCCTGGAGAATGGAGACTCCATCCCCAGTCGGTTCAGCTGATTTGGGATCAGTTCGGGAACGCTCAGGTAGATCTGTTTGCCTCCCACGACTCGTCCCACTGCGACCTGTTTTATTCCCTGACCGAGGGCACGCTCGGCACGGATGCACTGGCGCACAGCTGGCCGCGGGGCCTCCGCAAGTATGCGTTTCCCCCAGTGAGCCTTCTTGCGCAGACCTTGCGCAAGATCAGGGAGGACGAGGAGCAGGTCGTGTTGGTTGCCCCGTATTGGCACAACCGCACCTGGTTCCCAGAACTAGTTCTCCTCGCGACAGCACCTCCCTGGCCAATCCCTCTGAGGAACGACCTGCTTTCTCAGGGACGGGGCACCCTATGGCACCCTGTCCCGATCTTTGGAACCTCCACGTGTGGCTCCTGGACGGGACGAGGCAGGTTTGAGTACCCTACCACCAGCGGTGGTGGCTACCATCACTTCCGCTAGAGCATCGTCCACGAGACATGCCTATGCGTTGAAGTGGAACCTCTTCGTCAACTGGTGTTCTTCTAAACATCAAGAACCCACGAAATGCCCGATCAGTGTCGTGCTTTCCTTCCTGCAAGAAGGGTTGGAGCGAAGGCTGTCTCCCTCCACCCTGAAAGTGTATGTTGCCGCCATTGCCGCACATCACGACGCAGTTGATGGTAAGTCTCTGGGAAAGCACGACCTGATCATCAGGTTCCTGAGAGGAGCGAGGAGACTGAATCCTCCTCGCCCTCCTCTCGTTCACTCTTGGGACCTCTCAGTGGTTTTAACTACCCTGCAGAGTGCTCCCTTTGAGCCTCTGCAATCAGTGGAGCTTAAGTTCCTGTCAATGAAGACAGCGCTCCTGGTTGCATTGGCCTCCATCAAGAGGGTAGGGGACCTGCAGGCATTTTCGGTTGACGAAGCGTGCCTGGAGTTCGGGCCGGCTAACTCTCACGTGATCCTGAGACCCCGGCTCGGATATGTGCCCAAGGTTCCCACCACTCCCTTTCGAGACCAGGTGGTGAACCTGCAAGCGCTGCCTTTGGAGGAGGCAGACCCAGCCTTGGCACCAGTACGCGCCCTCCGTGCTTACGTAGACAGAACGCAGTGTTTCAGGACCTCAGACCAGCTCTTTGTCTGTCATGGTGGGAAGCTGAAGGGAAAGGCTCTCTCCAAGCAAAGGTTGTCTCACTGGATAGTGGACGCCATTGCTTTGGCATACCAGCAGCAAGGTCGACCATGCCCCCTTGGTGTGACGGCCCACTCCACTCGGAGTGTCGCATCCTCTTGGGCTCTAGCGCATGGCGCCTCGCTAACAGACATCTGCAGAGCTGCAGGCTGGGCGACACCTAACACATTCGCGAGATTCTACAATCTCCGAGTGGAGCCAGTTTCTTCTCATGTACTCGCTTCAACTAGCCGGTACTAGATCCTGCTCAGGTGTCTTCGCTTGCTCGCCATTCCTCTCCTCGGACGGGATACGTGCGATATTTCCTCAGGTGAGCCTAATAAGCCATGAGTCTCCTCCAGCACTGACGACGTCAATGCCAGAGTTATGCCACTGGCAGCTTTCGTGCTTGGCTAGGTGCCTCCATGTGCATGGTTCCCCCTCTGGGCGACCCCCACATGTGTATTTCCACTGTAAGCCTCCTTAAGCATGTGTCTTTCCCTCGGCAAGCCACCTTGCCACCCCTGGGGTTGAAATATTGGAGAAACACCCCAGTGTTTCTCCATATGCAGCCCCCCGGGGTCATATGTGTTTTCCAAGTCCCCCCCTTCGGGTTGGGCATAATTGCATATTTCCACTGAGATATGCTTTCCAGTGTACCTTGGTATTCCTGTGTTAAGTAGGAGTCCTTCGTCCGTGCCAGTCTCACGACAGGGAGCTCAGACTTACGCAGGGCACTGGAAGACAGTCGAGAGGTGGCGTGATTACACTGGGAACCCCATTCGTCGTCATCCGACGACGAAAGGGAACGTCTCGGTTACATATGTAACCCTCGTTCCCTGAGTTACGTTACGTCTCCCTGCCACTTCCGCTGTAGCGCTGGAATGCCTGAGTTCAGTCTCGGCTCCTCAGCGAAGACATATCTGCATGTTGCCAGCGTACTTCCTTATATACCCCCAAGGTGGGGCGGAGATATGCTATGCAAATTCCGCAGACCCATGGCATTTCATTGCCATTGGCTCGTTTTCTATACTCGAAGGTGATAGGCTTTCTAAGCGAAACCCCATTCGTCGTCATCCGACGTAACGTGTCCGTTCCCTACTCAGGGAACGAGGGTTACATACGTAACCGAGACGTTTTTTTATACTGCGATACCACTTCTGCAGTTTTTCACTGTCTTTGTTCTGAGCAATCTTCAGCAGTTTCTTTGATACTCCTAATAATATAAACAAACAAACAAACTGCAATTCAGCCATGCAGAAAGATACAGTGTTTATTGAACACAATATAATAAAAAGGAAGTTGTGTTCAATGGTATGGTTTTGTATCATAATTTTTTACTGATAACATAAACAACACATACTCAGACAGGAGCTAATACCTTTTTCAATGTGCCATACATCGTAATACTGTGTGATGTTGGCCTCCCGGAGGTATTTCTGTATTTGAGGGTGCCGGTCTGTAACAATGCTGTCAAAAGTCACACCGTGTGCACTCAAGAGATCAAGGCTCCTCCTCAGACCCTCTTTCTCCATGTTGTTGCTCCCGCCAACTTCATTACTCTGATTACAAAATAAAGGGCATACATGACAATTGTTGTCAATCCCTGGTGTGTTAACGAATAGCTAAACAGTAAAAAATCACTTTGCCTTTTTTTTGTACATTTACTTTGTTACATTGCATATGCATTACATCTTGCATAAGTCTGTAATGTTAGACTCACCTGAACTAGTTGCAGATCAATAATAGTGTTGTTCCTTAGGTCCATCACTGAGTAACTTCCAAACTTGGCTGAATGACCTTTACGTAGAAAAGTAATGTTGACTTTGTATTACATTCTGTATTAATTAATTATTATTATTACTCTAAAAGTTTTGCTTTCAAAGTAATATGTAAACTGAGACAGTTCAGCATTTAGTACCTGGTGAATCTGCCCTCATGTCTCCACCCAGGACAATGTTCTGCTGCTGTCTGAGCTGCTGCATCATGCCATCCTGTGCTGTCTTCCAGCTATGTACAATTGCAGGCTGTATGTGCCTCCGGGCATGAACTCGAAAGGTGGTGTAGTGGATCATTTTCAGTTTCATTGCCTGGAATATCTAAGGTCAGAAAAGAGAATACCTTCATTTAGCATGACTTCAGGGACAGTATGTTAATTTATTTTTGTTCAGGGTTGATCTTTTTGATATTACTTGCAATATTAAAATATAGGCAAGACAGTAAAATCCTCATCCAACCTACCCGTTTAACTTTGAAGAAAGAGGCACCATTGGCATACACTGCAACAGAAAGCTGTAGGTTCCCTGCAGGAGTGCTTTGTATAATTGGCTGACTACTCCATTTTCTGAAGAAGTCACAGTGTGGGCACCGTTGTTCAACAGAGAGGAATGTGCCAAATACTTTTTTCTGTACATTGGTAACACGTTGACACACAGGGCACTGCTCAAAGAGCTGCAGCAGGCAGTTTTCATAAACAATGTAAGTCGCTGTCTTGTGAACCGGCTTTGAAGACTCAAATCTATTAGAATAATAAAGAGTTACTTAAATAATTTCCAAATTCCACATAACATAAAAAGAAAAATTTATACTATCGAACTGATTGCAACGTTTAACAAAAAAATTGTCTTGTCACTTACGTCACATCTGTTGGCTCAGTCAAGGTTGTGACAGAGTCAGCTGGATCATATGTGGAATCCATAGGCTCTTCCACGTTCATACTTGAGCTGGCTCCAGAAGGGTCCTCCTCTTCCTCCTCTAGCTCCAAGCGAGATCTCTTATTTGGCCTCTTTATTGGTGTTGATGATAGCAGTGGTATTGACTGGCCAACACCAATATCTGGGTATAACATAGTTGTCTGTGTGCCTGTTACATAATAGTTCACATTTTAATACCGTGGAATAATATAAAAAAATAAATAAATACAAATAAAAAAATATTACTGACAATACCACAAAAAATGTATATATGACTTCACACTATATAAGATCTGGATCAGCAGACCTGTGCTTTTGTAGTACGGACGTAAAGTTTTCATTGAGAGCTGGGTGCCAACTGTGCACAGTTTCTTTTGGCTGGCCACATGTTGCACCATGTCCAATTCTTCAGATGTGCTTGCCTATACAAAAGCAAATAATTGATCAGATTACATAACTTATTCCGGCGTAATATTGAAAAACATCAATTAGAGTATTTATAGTCTTGAATCATATGCATTTGCAGGATGTAAACAGTATTTTGTAGGTATTGTGTTACCATTCATCTTCATGCAGTTATAACTGTTTATTTTATTTTTTTACATTAACGTTACTTCTTAATCAGTAACAGACACCATTATAAACCATATACAAAAGTAAGCTCAGTGTAGTATTACCACGTTAACTTTAACACCTGTGTACACATTTTTTAATAACACCATAACGCGTTGTTCATTATAAACGTGGGATTATTAATTATATTGAGAACGTCATATATAGAAAACATGCCGTAATGTACCCTGAGTGTAAACAGCCGCATTCATCATGAAACGTGCTAGCGATTTGCAAAGATTAATATAAAGATTAATATAAAGGTTAATAAAACGCTAGACTCACTTCTTCTTCTGGAGGTGCAGCAGGAACACGAAGAGTTGGTACCGATCCTTTTATGAGGAGCAGCTTTTTAGCAAAACCAGCTTTATACTGACCCTCGTTTATAAAGCAGTCTGGTGAAAAATGATTAGCGCAAACAAACAAACATTTGTGTTGATCATGGGGAATATTCCCTTCAAAAGCAAAACTCAGCCACTGCGTCTTCAGCGGTTCTGATTTAGGAATATTAAAATGACTGCTGTGTTCATCAATACACCCAAGAACAGAACACCACAATCGCTTGGACGCCATTCTACTCATAGACAGTGCTCCAGGGTATCAACAATGACGCGCGGACTATGATTGACAGAGCGTGGGCGGGACTGTGTTGAAACGCTGGTGTCAATCAAAGATCGTGGGAGGGGCGTCGATATTGTGACGTCACAAAATCGAACAGCTCAATTTGAGAGAGGGGAAAACATATAATAAGATTTTTAATAAAAAAACACTGGATGGATTTTTATCATTTTATGATGGTTGTGTACAGGCACTGCCAACACACATTTCAGTACAATCAACTTGGAAAAGTGCATGTACCATTATATGACCCCTTTAAATATGAATATACTGAGATGAGTAAAAATCGACTACAAAATCGGATAGATTATAAAGTTTTTACTGTAAAATACTGCCACATCAAATAAGCTTATAATGTTGCCAATTTCTGCTCATATGAATTGCATTACATATGTGATAATATGTATACTTTAGTTTTTACAAAGAAAGATTACACTGGAAATATTGTTACAATTTCAATTGTTGTTGTAATTGTATAACCTTTTTAATAAAATAGCAAAAAAAAAAGATATATATATATATGTGATGCGATCTGGGAAAACCCACCACATGGTGAAATTTGACCTATTACAGGTTTTGATATCATATGGAAGCTGGTATCACGCCCTTTCCAAATCTGTTTTTATTTTTATCATAGCTTGTTGGTAGCAAAAGTTATGTTTATCTGAAGTCAGCCGATCGCTATGATTTTCTGGAACGGAATTTTGAGAAAAACAGGTTTAATAACTGTCACCGTCGGGACGCTTGGCACTCTTTTTTTTTTAAATAGGATTGGCGCGAAATGCGCACTAATACACATTCACTGTACATGTTATGTGGTTTATTTTATAGGTAAACTATCTTTGTAGTGTTAAGAGACGGACAGGTGTATGGGATATACGGCGATTGTTTTGTTTTTTTCACCTCTGCCGCGTTAGAGAAAATGGTCGCATAGAATGCATTAGAGAAAGAGAGTATTTTCAGCTTGACACTATCGCTGTTTTTCTGCACTAAACAAGGGAATTTTGCCAAGATATTTTCAGAGATAAGAGAAAAGATGTTATAGAATAATATTTTAATGAAAACAATTTTTTGACAAAAAACTGACATTCAAACTATTATTGGAATTTACTGAAAACGGCCCAGCGCGACATCCGACGGGTTTTCCCAGATCGCATCACATATCTATATCTATACAAGGATAGATGTAAACAAAATCTTAAAAGGTATATATAAGCCTTCTCTTTAAATAATTTTATTGTGTTTTATTAGTGACACATTTGGGTAGAGAATATATTCCAAATCTGAAAATACAGTATGAGAACAATTAACTGCACAATTACTAGAAATGTTTACCTTGGATATTATACAATTTGCAAGCACAATTTGTGGAAAAAACAACAACAACTGTGAACCAATTATATATATATATATATTTTGTCCTTGCATTCTTTCTTGTGGCTCAGTCACACACCTGAATGAAAGGCTCATTAAGTATGCAGCCTCATT
Source organism: Leuciscus idus (assembly GCA_021554675.1). Classification (NCBI taxonomy): domain Eukaryota; kingdom Metazoa; phylum Chordata; class Actinopteri; order Cypriniformes; family Leuciscidae; genus Leuciscus; species Leuciscus idus. The sequence continues at coordinate 52,241,691 of CM038622.1, read as the reverse complement.
ATGCGGGGGCATTGTCTCCTCAGGTGTGAATCACGCCCACTCGCATATTGCCTTTCCAAACAAAAAGTGTCTTACAAAATTTAAATCAATGTATTGTTTTATGTGAATGATTAGGCAGGATGATTTTCACATCATTTTGAAGAAAAAACTCTAGGCGACAAAATGCATTATTCAGAAGTCTTATGGACACATATTTAGTATGTGTTTTGTGGCCTTATTTCAGTTATTTTCATTTTTAGTTTTTTCAATAACCATGCATAAACATTATTTTCTCAAAAATACAAACATGTACATACATGTTGCTCACATATTATGGTAGCCCTGTTTGTGCTAAATAGAGTGTAATTATACCTTTGCCATTAACCCTCTGGGGTCTAAGGTGTTTTTGGGGTCCTTGAGATGTTCTGACATGCCCTGACATTTGTGCTTTTTTCAGTTGCTTATAAACATATTAATGGCAAAAAAAAATTACACACTATTTAGCACAAACAGGGCTACCATAATATGTGAGCAACAAGAATGTACATGTCTGCATTTTTGAGAGAATAATGTTTATGCGTGGTTATTGAAAAAACTAAAAACTAAAGTTTCTGAAATAAGGCCATAAAACACATAATAAATATGTGCCAATAAGACTTTTGTCTAATAGATGTCATTGCCTAGTGTTTTTTCTTCAAAATGATGTGAAAATCATCCTGCCCTTATCATTCACATAACACAATACATTGATTTGAATTTTGCAAAGCACTTTCTGTTTGGAAAGGCCATATGCGGAGTGGGCGTCAACGATCATGCATATTTAGTGGTTCACACCTTAGGAGACAATGGGGCCTGCATACTTAATGACCCTTTCATTCAGGTGAGTCACTGAGCCACAAGAATGCAAGAGCAACAGTTGGAAGCATCTCAATTATTTTTTATTTTTCCACATATTGTGCTTGCAATTTGGCCTATAATATCCAAGGAAAACATGTCTAGTAATTGTGCAGTTAATTCTCATACTGTATTTTCAGTTTTGGAATATTTATCCTCTCCCCAAATTTGTCACTAATAAAACACAATAAAAATTATTTAAAGAAAAGGCTTATTACCTTATTACCTTTTAATAGTTTGTTTACATCTACCTTGTAAATATATTTTTTTATTAAAAAGGTTACAATTACAACAACAATTCAAGTGTAATCTTTCTTTGTAAAAACTAAAGTATACATTTTATCATACATATTTCAAAGTTAAGGATTTGATTGATTATTTGATTACTTTATTTTTGACAAAACATACTATATTTAACATGAGCAAATATTGGCTTATTTGAGTTGGCAGATATTTTACAGTAAAAATGTATAATCTATCCAAAACTAATCAACGAAATGTTGTCTTTCATATGTCTGTAACATAGCTCTTTCATTTTTATTATAAGAAATATAAATGTTAATTTGCAGTTTAATACGCTGCTTATACAAATACATTTTATTTCAACATTTCAGTCGATTTTTACTCAGTATAGCAATACAGTTTGCTAAAACCGAAACATTCATTCACAAACAGAAACGCCTGACTGTAACGTTGTTTTTATGAAATATTAGGGCATATAAATGTTAATTTTCAGTTTACTCATCTCAGTATAGCAATACAGTTTGCTAAAACATCATCATTCATTCACACAGAGACGCAATTTAAATTTAAACTGTCTTTTTGCGAGCTGTGATAAACAGCGCGCATCTCTGCGGCTGCCGTTCATTCATTCACAGAAACGCGATTAACTTGAGAAGGAAAAAAAACGTACTACATATTCGGATCCTCTCTCCTGCAATACCCGCACTCTGAGGTAGATTTTCCGTTATTATTATTCCTCACAGCGCTGCCAGATGGTGTAAACACGTAGGCTACAATGATATGATTAAACTTGTGTTTTCTCGAGCTGATATGGGGGCGTTCACAGGTTTGCCTCAGTAATTTGCGTTTGAATAGCACGCGCTCTCCGTGGGCGGAGTCACATTACCTTTGAATGAGCTCTAATTAGCTCGACTGGAATCGCTCTTTTAATACAGATTTCACAAGATGAGAATATTTGTTTTTTATATAAATTACCTCATTTTAAAGAAGAGAATTCAAGCTTCATGCCTGTGTGTCTGTATGCCTGTTTGACTCAGTATTCGCTGAGTTATTGTTCATTTTCGGACGCGTTTCAGAATGGTCTTCACTGACAGAGAGAAGGCAGAACTCGCATCACGTTTATTTTTCTTTATTTGGCAAAAAGCACAACACTTTGTTTTTATTGTGAGTATACACAAAAATAATACACATTTAACAGAATCGATTGATGTATGAAACTTGCTTGTAATATCAAAGTCAACAGAGCAAAATTTATTTATTTTGAACTGAACTGAAAAAAATCCAGCAAAACGCGCGGGCGCGTTTGTCGACCTCAGAGGGTTAATATGTTTATAAGCAAATGAAAAAAGCACAAATGTAAGGGCATGTCAGAACATCTCAAGGACCCCAAAAACACCTTAGGCCCCAGAGGGTTAAGAGTTAAGAGATTACTGGCACACAAAGGAGGGTGGGTCTTCCAGACAAATGGCCTCCTGCTCCCAAAAGGTGTAAACTCTGAATGTAAATTCCCATTGTTAGCAGATGTTTCCATGTGAAAGAAGTTTCTGTCTATATAATGAAATGCAACAAGAGGATCAGCGCGATTCTGTAACCCAGATCAGCCCGTGATGTGAAGCAAAACACTTCGCATCATGTATTTTATAATGTCAAGGTATTGCATCTTCTCTCTTTATTCCAGAGCATTTGATGTTTTGTATCTATTATCTTTGAACTGATTATGAAATTGGCATGATGCATTTACCTGACATAATAAATTGTAAACATTTGATTTTATTCTAATCGGCTCTGACATTATTTTCAGTAAAGAGTAAAAAGGAAAAGTCAAACATTCGCTCACATTTAATGATGCACAGATATCATAAAAAATATTTTCATTTATGGCGTCAGATGAAATAACGAGAAAATACATATGAGAAAATGTATTTCATTTAATCAAATTACTTTGCCACGAGAAAAGACAGTAATGCGCAAAAACATCGTTTTCCAGTTCTCAACACTGGAAAAATGTGAATACTGCAGGAATTGTTAGCAAACTGTTTGTGCTGTACAGTTGTGTTCTGGACTCAGCATGGAATTGTTACACTGGAGAAATGGTGAGTGGTCTCTTTAATTGCTATTCACATACGCTCATATGATATTATAATTCCAATATGTACTTGCCAGCTCGGGTGTAGAATCACTTGGCTTCAGTAATCACATCAGTAATCAAACTGATTGCATTGACATATTGCTCTGTGTTTTAGGATGTGTCAAGTCTTTTCAATAATAAAAAGAAACAGAGGTTAAGAAGTGAAAAGGAGTCACCAAAACAACACCAGAACCTGAAGGCATCCGTCAAATAGAAATATTTGTGTCAAATGCCAACACCTGGCTGAAAAGAATACAAAATAAAAAAGGATTTTTTAAATTATTATTATTATTTTACAATTTACACAAACAACTGAAAGACATTAATTTTTTATTCACGTTACCATGCTGTATTTGGCATACACTTTACTCCCATATACATGAGGTTCATTCAATGTATAAATGCATAATATTTAAATGGAATGAAATATATAGATTGTAATGAATGTTGGCTTGCTTATTGTGCCCAAGAGCACAATCTATCACCGTCCCACAGGTGGGACGTTTGCCCATATATATTTAGAACAATAATATCTTAGTAAAAACCTAAAGTAATATTGACAAACTATATATCATTTGAAAGCTTACAATCTCTAGTTTTCATATTTGGTGGCTGTTTTTTAAAATAAATTACAGAGGAGCAGTAATTTATCAATTTGCAACAAGAATATTTCATATTCATTAGGCGTGTTTAGGCCTTTATTTTGAAATAAACATGAAAAATCATGCAAGATTGGTAGAAACCTCAGTTTGTTTTGATGCCAAGAGTTCAAAAGATAACACCAATTAAATTTTATGAGGAAAAAAAGGTCTGAAAATGTTTAGAATATAAAGAAAAATATTATGGATTCTCGATTTGTGATGCGGCACGCAGCGGCAGCGAGCTATAACGCACATATGTGCTCTTTTTATGTTTATTAGAGGTTGAAATCAAATCAAATACTGCCAAAACACCCATACTATTTCTGAATAGGATGTATACTTCATAAATTGTATGAAATTATGGAAATACATGGTTCAGATCACTCAAAACATATATGAAAATGGAGGCGCCCTTATATGGTCAGTAAGGAAGCTGGCTGTCCATCTAGTGAAAAAGTTTGGTACTGCGCCCAAATAAAATCTTACTGAAAGCTAATTTTTTGAGATATCAACCTAAAATTTGGAACACAACTTGTTTAGATTTTTGGCTTTAATTTTCTAGAAGTTTTAGAGTAAAATATATTTTGTAATATATATATTTTATATAAAATATAAAGAATTATATTTTTACATTCTATATTTTCATAAACTCAAACTTATATAACTTTTTTTCTCTTTCATAATTTATTTAACTTCTACAATAATCTGGCAAATGTCTTCTTAAAAACAAGACCAACCATACGTCTATATTCCAAAGCATTCTTGAATTACAACCATTTAAGTTTGTATAGTGATTTTTTTGTCTATGCGAAAAAAGGGGGGGTGACAGTTAAAGGGTTAAGACCACATGTCATTTTAACGAGAAACTATGCTTCTAACCACAGCTTGAGAGCTGTAGTTCCAACACTGCAACACTGTTTGCGAATATCTGTTAGAACTATGTTTTCGGGAAAAGCCAAATCGTTCAAATATGTTCTGCGTGATAACAACAGAACATAATTGTGACTATAGTTGGCTAACGATGATTTTAGGAATCACCTCAGAGTGTTACTGACAGACTGGAAAGAGAGATGCTGCAGCAATGTAAAATATGGGGGAAATAATATGTTTTCATTCAAGAAAACATTCAAGAATGAAAACTTATTCTAGTAGAGTGCAAAAACACAATCAAGACTTTGAAAAAGGGCATGATATGGCCTCTTTAGTATATAACATAAAGGTAAATAACCCCCTTAACATCTCAGTTATAATTTTTTTTTTTTTTAAATGCATTTTCATCTCTTCCCTTCTAATCTCGGTTGTCTGTCCTTTATTGTGTTGTGTCTCTCTCATGGTTTTTCTCAGCTAACAAGAGTTTTAAAAAGGGGGGTTTACACAAGAATCCCTTTTAAGCGCCACACGTGATCATGTTGTTGTATAATCATGGATGAAGTCTAGGGAATATCAGCTTAACATCCGCCCTTGAAAGAGGAATTATGTGCGATTGTCCTTCTGGTTCAGTCGAGGGCACCTGTGTTTGATTGTAAGATGGTTATAGGAGGAGGATTTGTAAAGCCAGGATTATTTATGTGAAATGTGTTCAAAATCCAGCGGATTAGTGGTGGCGTTGCGTTAATACCCATTTGTCCTGATGGGAAAAAAACCTGCAACTTTGAGAGACTGATAGTTTTTGCTTCTGTCTTTAAGAAAATGACAACAACTCAAAGCACTTTGCATGAATATGACACACTTTGGTATTGCATATTTTTGTTGTTTTGTGAGAACTGTTTTGGGTCATTTTTTAAATGATTTTGAAAGAAGTCTCTTAATTTCACCATGGCGGCATTTATTGGATCAAAAATATAGTAAAAACTGTAATATGTAAGGGATAATGTACATCCAGCCGGTTATTATTTACTTGTGTGGCAAGTAGCCATGTAATAAGCGGGATAATGTACGAATAAATAATTTATTCTGAACAACCGGCTGGATGTATATTATCCCTCTTATTACATGGCTATTTGCCACAAATAAATAATTAGACACGAAATATTGATCTGAGTTTAAATATATTATTAGGTCTTTAAATGCAAAAATATTTCGCAGAGAGAGCAGTTGCTAGCGTGGCAAGTTCAAACTAGATGGACGTTTAAGGGATACAGTATACAGTCGTACCAGTTATTACAGAGGGTTTCGCCACATAAATGATGGAGAAAAGAGATATTGCTTTCAGATTAAACTGTTTTAAAATCATACCTGTTTGTATTTTATAATCCAACAGTGTACAAAACAATAGCCACAAAATGGCAGCAGCTGTGTTTGTGTGAAACAAGAGTGAGCGAGTCCACTATACTGGATGGCATTTAATTTTGAATATTTTATTAGCTCACCAAATGCAAAACTTCCAAAAAGAATTTTTTTTCCTAGAAAGCGTATAGCGCTGCTGACTTCAGTAACCCAGATGAGCCTGTGTTATCTGTTTTTCATCTGGATGACTGTGCAATAATGTGAAATATTATTACAATTTAAAACAACTCTCTTGTAGCAGCTGAACTAATCAGACACACAATTATTCGTTATATTTAATGAATAATCCAACAAGAACCTTCACCCAACAACAAAACTAGGTGCCAAGGTGTCTGTGAACAACCCCTAAAATGAATGTTGATGACCCAAAGGAATGTTGGGAGAGTTCGCCCGCAACTGTAACTGAACCATCAAGATTTTTTCCTAAAACTGCATATCGTGCAAGTATCGTACATTTAACTGAACAGAGGTTTAGTATAAGCTTTAGACCCCTCTTTGCTAAGGTGCTTTAAATTAAGAAACTGATGGTTGTTCAGGTGGTTAACTGACTTTGTTTCCATAGCTTCCTTCCCCCGTTTCTGTTTCTGTTTCATTCATTCACTTTTACTCTCCATGTATGAGTGTCTGTGTTTGTTTAGACTAGTTGTGTGTTTGTTATTTAGTATAATAAAACTTTTGTGCACATTCACATGAGTGTTGATTCTGTGGTCACTGCTCACAGTCCCTGAGTAGTATTGTACTCAGTAAGAAAGAGTTATTTTTCTGTGGCCATGAAAATACAATTTCTGAGAGTTGGACAATTAATACTGAGTGTTTGCTTGAAGAACAGATTAATTGATTTTAATAATTTTGTTATGTCAAGTTAATTCTATTAACTGATCCAAATATGTATACATATTTATTATTATTATATAATAGATTATTAATATTTCATTTGAATTAATTTGCAACACTCATAATGAATATCTTGTAAATATCATGAATTAAATTTACTCATGTGATGCAAAGCTGAATTTTTCAGAAAGCAGCATTTTTAGAATGTTCTTCTCTGTCACATGAAACTGTGATACTTTGATGAATAGAAAGATCAAATAAACAGCATTTATTTTAAATAGAAATCTTTTGTATCTGAAAATGTAACCATGGTATAGTGGTAAAAATGGGGGATATTAATATAGAATTTTATTTTATTATTAATGTAGACGTATTAAATACTAAATTAAATATAGGGCAAATTACACAAACTTTTGTTATAAGCTATTGTTTGTAATAAGCTAAATGTTTTGTGCATTTGTATTTATACTAAATGTGTTGTTAGACTAAATACCATAAAGCCATTCTAGATACTATAGACACCATATGTGACCCTGGACCACAAAACCAGTCACATGGGTCAGTTTGTTGAAATTGAGCATGATTAGGATTATGCATCATCTAAAAGCTAAAAAAAAAAAAAAAAAGCTTTTCACTGATGTATGGTTGTTAGAATAGGACAATATTTGGCCGAGATACAACTATTTGAAAATCTGGAATCTGAGGATGCAAAAAAATCTAAACATTGAGAAAATTGCCTTTAAAGTTGTCCATTTATGTTCATAATTGTGCTGCATTCACTCACATAAATAAATGTTTTATATATTTACGGTAGGGAATTTACAAAATATCTTAATGGAACTTGATCTTTACTTAATATCCTAATGATTTTTGGCATAAAAAAAAAAAAAATCCATAATTTTGACCCATACAATGTATTGTTGGCTATTGCCAACATATATATATATATATATAAAATAATGTCAAAAAGACATTATTTTAATCTCCTCACTCTTTCTTCTAGTTCTCTCATCATTCTCTCTCTATCATTCTGGGATTCTAGGTATATCCAGCCCACAGCGGCGACTCCTCCGCTCCTTCACGGACGGCAGCTGCCCCTCCAGAACCCAGGCAGCGGGCAGCGAGTTCGTCCATTCTCCCGGCAACTCACTCCAGCCCACCGCCTCGAGCGTCCATGGCGGCAGACTCTGTACAGCCATGCTCGATGGTACTGCAGATTCCCCACAGCGGCGAGGGCTCTTTGACAGCGTGTTCCTCCTTCCTCCCAGGTTTTGGCTACAATGTAATGAGGTTAGTTGTTGTGGGAAGGAGAACATTTCACAAACTTTAATTCCAAAATAAACAAACACAAAACGAAATTAAAGGCAGAAGCCCCTCACTGACAACTGCAGCACACACATTTAGTAGCATTGTACCTATTAAACAACAGAACAACACTTAAACAAAACGTAAATGTCCAGGCCTGGTCCTCTCTCGTCCTTCACTATCGTCGCTCTTCCCTTTATGCTTTCGAAGCTCCTCCATGATACAAGACCAGTGCAGCTCACAGGTGTCACTCATTATCATTCACGCCAGCGGCCTCACACCGTTCTCTCACGGTTTTCGGCCCCGCCCTGCTTGCCACAATATTGTTTTATGTGAATGAGTGGGCAGGATGATTTTCATATCGTTTTGAAGCAAAAAATCAAGGCTACAAGATACAGTTTTCAAAAGGCTTGTGAACAAATATTCATTATGGGTTTTATGGCCTTATTTCAGTGACTTAAAATATATTTTTATTATGATAATTTTTTTCACAAACCACGCATTTTCTCAAAACTACAACATTTGACATACATGCTGCTCACATATTATTGTAGCAGAGTTTGTGCTAAATACAGTGCAATAAGACTTTAGCCAAGAAAATGTTATAAGTAACAGAAATAAGCACAAATGTCAGGGCATGTAAAAACACCTCCAGGGCCCAGAAAACACCTCAGACCCCAGAGGGTTAAAAAAGGATTGGACACCCCTGACTTACACGTAGAACAATGACACTGTTGTCTGCCACATTTATCGAGTGTTGTCAATAAATGGGAAATGATTAATCTGCTGCCCTTCGTCATGAGAGAGATGAACCCCAAACCGCCTTTTATGTGATTCTCCCCTGGATTTCTGGACAGGAGAAACTGCTGCGTCGGCAGAACCCAAGGGCATCGTGTGTTCATTTGAATGCAATTCTTCCCCCATCTGCCTTTACTCATGGTCAGTCTCTGTCACATTTCTTCCTGCTCTCTTGCTCCTCTGTGATTTTAAGGCTTCATTAGGCTGATGGTGCTGATGGTGCACAGTGACTCTGCCAAACCATCATACACACACACACGTTTGTTTCACTATATTAGTGAGGACAATGCGTAGAGTTTCATTGATTTTATATCAGGTTAATGGTATTTTCTAAGGCCTAACCAACACCTACCCTAAACCTTAAAAGGATAGTTCGGCCAAAAATGATATTAAACCCATGATTTACTCACCCTCAAGCCGTTCGAGATGCATATGTCAATCATTTTTCAGACGAACACATTTTCAGTTATTTTAGAAAATGTCTTAGATCTTTCAGTGGTTATAATGTCAAGTTATGGGGTCCACCTCCTTCAAGTCCCAAAAATGTGCATGCATCCTTCAAAAAGTAATCCATCCAGCTCCAGTGGGATAAACGAAGGCCTCTGAGGGTAATCCGTGCGGTTTTGTCGTAAAAATATACATATTTAAAACTTTATAAATGAAAATAACTGGCTTCCGGCAACGGTCGACACGCGTTCACGGGAGATGGATTCCGGCGTAGGACGTAGTGTAGGAAGCGTCGTGGCGTAGAACGAACGCGACAGCGCAGCCAGAGAGCAGAGCAAAACAAAACTCCACTCAGGATTTCCGCGATTTAAAAAACGTGTATTTAAAAGAAAATGTCGGAGGATTTTGATATTAGAGAAGAGGATATTGAGGTTTTGGCCCAGCCCTATCTGTTTGAACCGGAGTACAGCGATGACGTTCTACGTCACGACGCTTCCTACGCTACGTCCTACGTCATACGCCGGAATCCATCTCCCGTGAACGCGCGTCGACCGTTGCCGGAAGCCAGTTATTTTCATTTATAAAGTTTTAAATATGTATATTTTTACGACAAAACCGCACGGATTACCCTCAGAAGGCTTTCGTTTATCCCCCTGGAGCCGGATAGATTACTTTTGTGAAGGATGCATGCACATTTTTGGGACTTGAAGGAGGTGGACCCCATAACTTGACATCATAACCACTGAAAGATCTAAGACATTTTCTAAAATAACTGAAAATGTGTTCGTCTGAAAAATGATTGACATTTGCATCTTGAACGGCTTGAGGGTGAGTAAATCATGGGTTTAATATCATTTTTGGCCAAACTATACCTTTAACCTCACAGACACATGCAAAACACTAGATTTAAATAAAAACCAGTTTTGGCCAATTTCCTCACTAGTCGTTTGTTGTAATATTTCACTATATAGCCAAACCTGTACACACACACACTTGTTTTTATATCTTTACATAAGGGATGGGCATTTAAAAAAAAATATTTTATTCTTTTTCCACAAGAAGCGTAGAAAGTTCACATCTGATTTTGAGACTCTTACCTGGTGGAACATAGATGTTATGTCCGCCATCATTGCAATGGGTTCTTGACAAAACCTAAGCAGGACTCCAACCATTGAATTGGTAAGATCAGGCCCTTGCAACAGTTCCGTGTTCAGGGACACACCTTGATATGTTGCACCACAGTCAAATACAACTCTAAGTGTATTCTTTTTGGGGTGGTAGACTGAATGATGTGGAATATACCAGGTTCTTCCCTCTACTTGATCCACCTCTTCCTGTGGGACCACCTCAGCATATCCTTTATCTATCATGTCACTGAGAAAGGATGTGTACTCTTTATGGAATGAATCACTTCTCTTAAATTTCCTTTTCAGACTCAGAAGACGTTGCATGGCCATGTGACGGTTGTTGGGCATTTTCACATCATCTTTCCTAAACGGTAAGTTGAGTGTGTAGTGTCCATCCAATAGTGAGATTGACTCATTTGCAATTTTAAGAAAACTTTTGTCATCAAATGACATTTCACGTTTTTCGTCTGAGGCCTTTTCATTGAAGTCATGATTGTACTGACTAATCAGAAGCTTTTCCAAATTTGCTACAGATATTCTATTTATGTCAGCAGATGGACAGTCACGGCTTGTGCTGGATTTCCCTCCTCTTAAGGGTCCATTGACTACCCAACCAACCAAAGTCTTGACTGCATAAGGGCCCCCACCTTGACTGTTTACAATCTCCCATGGCTCTATGACCTTTGAGGCATTGGTTCCTATAAGTAGCTCAATGTTGCCATCAATCTCAGGGATATCAACCTTTTGCAGGTATGGCCTTCTAGCAAGATCTTTTTTGGTGGGTATGTTTTCCATGGTGACTGGCATTTCCTTTTGTGTGAATACATCAGGCAATTGTATGAAATTGGTTTTATCCAATCCAGAGATCTCTAATCCTGTGATTACATAAGTTGGCATGGACTTCTCATGACTCATTGTCTTCAACAGGATATTAGTTATTTTACCTTTGACGTTCAACTGAGACATCAGACGTTCGGTACAAAAGGTAGCGGAACTTCCAGGGTCAATGAAAGCATAGACTGGGATGATCTTGTCACCTTTAGCGGCTTTGACTCTTACTGGAACCACTGAAAGGACATTATCCTGTATACCGGCCCCAATATGCCCACTGGCTGGCTGCGTAACAGTGAGGAGTTCACAGTTTCTTTTGTGTCAATTTCCTTATCATGCTTTACCCTTTGCTCTACTTGCTCAATGTGAAGGACACTTGGGTGCTGTTTAGAACATGATGTACAGGTGAGCCTCTTCCTACAGTATTTGCTGATGTGACCTTGATGTAGGCACCCAAAACAGATTCCTTTTCCTTTGAGGAATTCTATCTTTTCCCAGTGTTTCTTTTTCTTGAATAGCTTGCACTGCTCCAACGTGTGATTGCTGCTGCTACACAAATGACATAAGACTTGCAAATGTTTGTCAGAGGATTGCTGAGTAGAATGGAAAGCAGGAGCAGAAACACTAGTTGCAAAGGTACTTCCACCAGACTTCAGCTTGACTTTAGTGGGGAACTTGTCTTTAGTTTTGATTAGGGGTTTATCTTGAATATCCCCAAATAATGGGTCTGAAGCCACTCTCACTTGCTTTTCAACAAATAGGACAAGATCTTTAAATTGAGGCCTACTGTTCTGGTTTTCTTGAAATTCCCACACACTTGATCGCCATTTTTCCCTCAGCTTGTAAGGAAGTTTCAAGACCAAGACTTTCATGTTGGATGACAAGTTAATTTCATGTGAGTAACTCATGTCCTCCATTGCATTACAACAGCTCCTCAAGAATATTGCGAAGGCTTGCAGAGATTTGGAATCCTCAGGTCTAATCGTAGGCCATTCTAATGCTTTCTTCATATAAGCAGAACACATGCTGAATTCATCTCCGAAGTTTTTCTGTAGCAAATCTCTTGCTCTTTTATAACCTTTATCTGGGGTCATATGAAGACAACTCCTTACCAGATCTCTGGGAAAGCCACTAGTATATTGATCAAGAAAGTACAGCCGGTCAGCACTGCTATCCGTTTTTAGCTCAATGCCATATTCAAAAGCTCTTATGAATGGTCTGTACTTCAAAATATCACCATCGAAGATTGGGATATCTCTCTGAGGAAGACTTGAAAGCTGATGCTGCTTCACTAGAAGGGATGTTATGTCATTTTGGCGTTGAAGGATGTTTACCAAGCTGCTCAGATGTACACCAGAACTCGCAACAGACTCTGAAGACTGATCTGAAGACTGGTCAGATGCACTGGCTGTGGCTATGTTTGCCTGTGCATGGAGGTTAACTGGACCAGGTGCTTGAACCTCCTTGGCTTTCTTCCTGACTGCACTGTGGCCATTTGAACGCTGTGGGATAGGACTGGGTTGAATATCCTTGGGGCGAACACTTGGGGTTTGCACAACAGAAAGGGCTTTAGCGGCCTTATCCAAAGAAAGGAATTCACACTCTGAAGCATAACTCTTTGATGACATCTCAGCAAGATAGGCATTCCTGTCAATTTGGCCTTCCCTTGGCACGTTCATGTTGTGAGGATTAGATGTTAAGTCTGTTGCTGCTGAGGCTGCCTGCGGACATCAAAACTGCGAGTTTGGCAGACGAGGCATCTAGCTGTGCTTTCAGCTCCAGAACTTCACGTTTTTTCTTCAATGTTTGCCTCTCTTTGTTAAGTGCTTCTTCTCTATCCTCCAAGTCATGTTTTTCTCTGAGTGCAGCCACCTTTGCTAAAACTGCAGCTCTTTCTGCTTCCACCTGTAGACTTGCAGATGCAACTGAAAATGCTCTTGATCTGGATTCACGACTAGAAATTTGAGATATGCTGTCTTTAGGGGCAACTTCAATCTCCTGAGGTTCCACAACCTTAGATACTCCAGACAGCCATTCAGAAACAGAAGAGAGAAAAGTGTTAATGTCTGCCATTTTTAGGTTTAAACCATTCTACTTCATCTTGCCTTGCTTCCTCTTCTGACAACAACTCCTGATAGGTTTCATGTAGAGATTTAAAATCATCCAATAGACACACAAATTTATTCAAGTTTTCTTTCACTTCTTGCACACACGAAGCATCTTCCATAAGTTCAAGCATTATATTTTTTCTTTTCATTAAGTGGGCAAGCTTTCCTTTTCTAGCATTTCGTAGCTTAGGCGCATGACCACTAATCTCTACATCCATTACAGTGCTTGATAAGTCACCCTTGACTTTCTCTTCATCAAACTCATTAACGGTGTCTTCCATACTTGCCACTTGTTTACTAATTCAGCACATGGAATCAATATGCATGGACTTACTATGTTCTCCGGCTCGGCAGACTGATATACATTCATCCAATAATCCACTTTTCCTATAGTAGACTTCCAACAATTTGCACGGTTTTACAATCAAATCACTCCATAAGCAGATTTCCATTACATCTGAATTTCTGTTCTGTTTCCTCTTCTATCATTTCAAGGACTTGATTTAAGAAATGCATAAAGCCGTACATACCATGCGGTCCAAACAAACAGTCAGTTCATGTGTTCATTGACATCCATGCACTTCACTTCTTCAGTTACAAGCACATTTTTGAGATATCTTCAGCTTGTAGGAAGGAGTCTTTGACTTTTTGTAGCAGATAAATAGTCCACTTTGGTGGCTGAACAAAAAAAAGGCTTGACGCTCACTTTCCAAAAATGATTCCATTGTCCACAGGATAGATTTCTAAACTGAAATAATATTTATTACAAAAAAGTATGTTTATACAAAATCAAAAAAATCAAACTCTCATATAAATAAAGGATTGAAAAGATATAAGGTGGATTGAATCAATCTGTTTCCTATGGAGTCAGGCCGTGAGGTCAAAGACTGTTACTTCCTGTTCTGGCCACGCCCTCAGGTGAAGTCACAGGTCCTTTATTCCCAGAGGTGATGCCCCTAGGTGGTGCCAACTCACATAACATAGGGTGAAAATAGATAATTATTTAACAAACAAAAATAACCCTTATTTTAGCTCCTACACTAATATTTGAGCTCATAAAAACAAAACAAATATTTGAATATTCATTTATTTAAATAAAGTTATTTTTTAATCATTACGTTTTTGTCACCATTTCTGAACAAGCTAATGATTAACAAAAACAGGCTACACAACAAGCTTATACAAGCGTTCATCTTGAGATTCATACAAAAAATATATGATATATATAAATATCAAAAACCAGTCAGTATCTGGTGTGACCACCATTTGCCTCACGCAGTGCAACACATCTCCTTCACATAGAGTTGATCAGGTTGTTGATTGTGGCTGTGGAATGTTGGTCCACTCCTCTTCAATGGCTGTGCGAAGTTGCTGGATATTGGCAGGACCTGGAACACGCTGTTGTATATGCCAATCCAGAGCATCCCAAACATGCTCAATGGGTGACATGTCCAGTGAGTATGCTGGCCATGCAAGAACTGGGATGTTTTCAGCTTCCAGGAATTGTGTACAGATCCTTGCAACATGGGGCTGTGCATTATCATGCTGCAACATGAGGTGATGGTCGTGGATGAATGGCACAACTATGGGCCTCAGGATCTCGATACAGTGTCTCTGTGCATTCAAAATGCCATCAATAAAAGGCACCTGTGTTCGTTGTCCATAACATACGCCTGCCCATACCATAACCCCACCGCCACCATGCTGCCATGCAAAGGCAAAAGACTGTAGCTTCGTTTTTGGTCGAAAATGAGTTATTTATATTTTTGGCACATTCAAGACCTCCTTTATCATGTGGATGAGTATCTTGAATCAATTCCGTTGTTTTTTCGAGAAAATAATGAGTTGTCTTAACAGTAACTTCCAAAAGCCCATGAGAAACCAAGGCAGAACACCGTAACACCAGTTACCGCTCTTTGGCTTTGTTTTGGAACGCTCAAATTGAGTTACGGTACTCTGCCTTTGTTTAGCCGCGCGTCAATATGAAGTTACTGTGCCGGTGTTCTATCAAATAATGCTACCTTACTAGATTGTACGGTTATCTGCCTTTGTTTTACTGTCCATTAAAATTAAAATTACGGTGTAGCCTGTGTACTTTGTACAGCTGCCATCAGTCCCTTTAACTTCTGATGTCCTCAGAGCTTTGTCCTGCACAAATGTGGTCAGAACATTTAGTATGGTCCATCGACAAACATGCGATATCAATCGCGAAGGATTATGCAGAGTTGACAGAAAATGTTTACACATGCCGTAGCAGATAGCAAAGAACTAAAGCCCTGCCTCACCCAGTTCGGGTACTGGACCTGTTTGAAACACTCATGCATCTAGCTGGCAGAGTGCCAAAACTTCGCCGGCGCCTTCAGCACCGCCCTAAACACGGTCGAGCCAATGCTGGACTAATATATCTATGGAGGTATTTTGTCATGTCAATTGTATTAATAATGCCATCAGAATACAACCAAAGCACAGGATAGCAATAAGTAGATGGCTATAAATAATTGTAAATCATACAAAATAAATGCCATGATAACTAGATTTTATACATGTGTTACTATAATGATTTTGTTAATGGTGATCAGCAACCAAATATTGATAATATGGAAGTTACTGCCTTTTGCCTTAGCATGACTTCTCACTTTTTGCTGACAATACAAAGGCAGAGTACAGTAACTTTAAAATAGTGGTCAAAAGTCAAGTTTGAGCTTAAGACATTTTCATTACTAAAACATCTATTTGCCAGATTTCCAGTGCCCTACCTATAATTAATTTGGCGGGACAACTAAAAATCTTCAAAGTAATTTTTCTCAGTTCCACGCTCTAGCGAGTTAAGGTCTTTTGCCTTTGTAGGGCAGCATGGGCCACTCGATCCACAACGTTGACATCAGCAAACCGCTCACCCACACGATGCCATACACACTGTCTGCCATCTGCCCTGTACAGTGAAAACCGGGATTCATCCGTGAAGAGAACACCTCTCCAAAGTGCCAGACGCCACCGAATGTGAGCATTTGCCCACTCAAGTCGGTTACGATGACGAACTGCAGTCAGGTTGAGATTGTACGCTCCCTCAAAACTTGCGACATCTGTGGCATTGTGCTGTGTGATAAAACTGCACATTTTAGAGTGGCCTTTTATTGTGGCCAGCCTAAGGCACACCTGTGCAATAATCATGCTGTCTAATCAGCATCTTGATATGCCACACCTGTGAGGTGGATGGATTATCTCGGCAAAGGAGAAGTGCTCACTAACACAGATTTAGACAGATTTTTTAACAATATTTGAGAGAAATATGCCTTTTGTGTACATATAAAAAGTCTTAGATCTTTTAGTTCAGCTCATGAAAAATGGGGGCAAAAACATTTTATTTTTAATGAAATTATAAGTGTTCACTTATAATTTTGTTCAGCGTATGTTTATATTGTTTCACATGTTCATGTTGAGAAAAATGAGAATATCCACAATGCTTGGGTGAAAGTTGGCCCCTCAGTCTGATAACAATAAGGCCGGGTGCAGACAAAAGGCGCTCCGCCGACAGACGTTGCAAGGACACTGTGATAAGCGATGTTTCTTACAGCGCTTTGTGTTTTCTGTTCTTAAACCTGCCTCCCTCGACAAAATTTAAAGGAAGCAGACGTCTCAGCATAATTTTGCTATCAGATAAGTTAAATTGTCGGCTCACTCAGGGGTACAGCTGCGCTTACCTGCAGCCGCGAATGCAGTGATGCACAGCTGTCTTTCCTCATTCGACTGGTGTTTGCATTTCATGTGATTTCATGGTGGTGATATTTATGACAACTGACAATTCACCCGACATTGTTTCCACACAACATGTTGATCCATTTGATTCAGTACAGTAATTCTAAACTTTGCTGCACCTAAAGGCAGACGACAATATTCTGTGACAGTCTTTGGATCAAATACATCCAACTTGTTACAGCAAGCTACGCTGCACTGTCTGCCCCATAGGCTTGTGGCCAGGCAGCGCTCGCGTCCACACACAGAGAATCGTTTTCAGCCAAAACTTGCCGGAGAGCCGCTTCAGGGGGTCGAGAACGAATCTCGAACGATACCCGAAATCAGCCTAGAGAGAATCTACCGAATATTTCCCCTTGGGTCTTGCATACGATACAGAAAGGTTACAGACTGCAGTTCGATTTCCGCCTACCAAAATTCTATTTAGTTTTTGGTTGAAAATTAGTTATTGATATTTTTGGCACATTCAATACCTCCTTTATCTGTGGACTGTGGATAAGTATCTTGAGTCAATTACATTGTTTTTTTTGAGAAAATAATGGGTTGTCTCAACAGTAACTTCCAAAAGCCCATGAGAAACCAAGGCAGAATACCGTAACACCAGTTACAGCTCTTTGGCTTTGTTTTGGAACACTCAAATTGAGTTCCCTTTCAGTCGAGAACGTCAGACGTAGTCGACGTCGTCTGAATGGGGATCACGCTTAGGGAGCCTGTCTTCTTCGTACTACTATTTAATCAAGCCAATTCAACATTGTCATGCGTGATTACATGCTCTGCCCCGCAGCGTGGGTATAAACACGGAAGTGGACGCACGCACCAGTTGCCTTTCACTTCGGAGCCGATCGGATGTCTCTGAAGTTACTACTGTTTACACAGCAAGTTCTGGCGGGAAGACCTCCCAGTGTTGGTGTTTCTACAGTGTGAATGCAGCGGTGATCGCGAGCTTCTTGAGCTCTCAACTGCTGTTTTAACAGCAACAAATTTATATTTGTTTGTGTGTTTGACGGTTGGTTAGAGGGCGAGAAGTGAGTGCTTCACTGTTTCAGTTCACTGATTCAGTGTTGCCGCGGTCATTCCCTGTGTTCTCCGGCACTGGTGACGGTCCCATTTCCTAAAAGAGCAACATGGGTGCGTTTGCATCTTAAAAAAAAAAAAAAAAAAAAGAAGATGTCATTCCGCCCGTGCGTTTCTGGATGCATTCGTTCCCTGTCTCTTTGTAACGGTCACAATTGTTGCATCACATGTTTGGGCTTACAGCACGCTGAAGCAGCTTTTGTGGACAGTTCATGTTCTCATTGCGGGAATATGACTGTCGCGGTGTTGAGGTCGAGACTCGCCTACGTCCGCGAAGTGTGAGTCCCCATTACCACGCCCCACCTTCGGGTGCCGCATGGGGTGGGTGACAGGAGGATAGTGTTGGATGTCTTGCCCGGTAACCATTCCCTGTGGGGTCCTCACTCCTCCCTTCAACCCGCAGCCGGTGGAGTCCTCCGTGGAGCGTGCTGGACCATCCGTAATGGGTGGACCGGCCGTTTCACCCGGGGCTCCCCCAGAGGACAGGACGCCGATTGCAGCATCGGAGGGTGAGCTGGCCTCTGGAGATGGACTCGACTGCGTTGTCTCCCTCTGGGAGTGTAACGTTGCTTGAGCCGGATCCAGAACTGTCAGCTATGCTGATGTAACAAGTTAGCTCAAAGGGGAAATATTAATAATAACTCATAATTATCAATTATGATTAATTATTAATATTTGGGTCAGTTAATTGGATTAACCCCCTGGGGTCGGCGGTATCGCCGGCGATACCAGCTCGCTTTTTTTCTTATCAGTTCAAAAGAGATTCAAAATACTCTGTTGACTTTGATCTTACAAACAAGTTTCATACATCAATCGATCCTGTTAAGTGTGTATTATTTTTGTGTATACTCACAATAAAAAGAAACGTGTTGTGCTTTTTGCCAAATAAAGAAAAATAAACATGATGTGAGTTCTGCTTTCTCTCTGTCAGTGAAGTCAATTCTGAAACGCGTCCGAAAATGAACTGTAACTCAGCGAATACTCAGTCAAACAGGCATACAGACACACAGGCATGAAGCTTGAATTCTCTTCTTTTAAATGAAGTAATTTTTATACAAAAACAAATATTCACAGTTTATGTAATATGTATGAAAAGAGAGAGATGTCAGTCGTTCTCATCTCATCTCATTAAGTTTTAATGTGACCCCGCCCACGGAGAGCGCGCGCTATTCAAACGCAAATTATCTGAGGTGATCCATACAGACCTGTGAAACGCCCACATCAGCTGGATAACACACACAGCGAGTTCACTTTCAGACTCATGTACTTTACGACGCTGTGAGGAATAATACTATCTTAATAATAATCCTGGAAAATGTACCTCAGAAATGCTGGAAGTTTCATTTCGAGGAGCAACGGATCCCGATGAGGAATAGGTCAGTTCTATGCTTTGTTCTAATCGCAAGTGTTTGTACACGCAAAAAGACTGTTTAAATATGAATCACGTTTCTGTGTGAGAATGAATGAACGCACAGATGCGCGCTGTTGTGTAGCTACTACAGCTAGCGAAAATACTGTTTAAAAATGAATCGCGTTTTTGTGTGAATGAATGAACAGCTTTTACCAAACTCTATTGCTATACTGAGATGAGTAAAAATCGACTACAAAATCAGATAGATTATAAAGTTTTTACTGTAAAATATTGTTGCCAATTTCTGCTCATATGAATTGAATTAGGCTACGTATGATAAAATGTATACTTTAGTTTTTACAAGAAAGATTACACTTGAAATATTGTTACAATTTCAATTGTTGTTGTAATTGTATAACCTTTTTAATAAAATAGCACAAAAAAAAAAATATATATATATACAAGGATAGATGTAAACAAAATCTTAAAAGGTCAATATAAGCCTTCTCTTTAAATAATTTTATTGTGTTTTATTAGTGACACATTTGGGTAGAGAATATATTCCAAATCTGAAAATACAGTATGAGAACAATTAACTGCACAATTACTAGAAATGTTATTATATATATATATATTGTCCTTGCATTCTTTCTTGTGGCTCAGTCACACACCTGAATGAAAGGCTCATTATGTATGCAGGTGTGAATCATGCCCACTCGCATATTGCCTTTCCAAACAAAAAGTGTCTTACAAAATTTAAATCAATGTATTGTTTTATGTGAATGATTAGGCAGGATGATTTTCACATCATTTTGAAGAAAAAACTCTAGGCGACAATTATTCAGAAGTCTTGTGGACACATATTTAGTATGTGTTTTGTGGCCTTATTTCAGAAATTTTCATTTTTAGTTTTTTCAATAACCATGCATAAACATTATTTTCTCAAAAATACAAACATGTACATACATGTTGCTCACATATTATGGTAGCCATGTTTGTGCTAAATAGAGTGTAATTATACCTTTGCCATTAATATGTTTATAAGCAACTGAAAAAAGCACAAATGTAAGGGCATGTCAGAACATCTCAAGGACCCCAAAAACACCTTAGGCCCCAGAGGGTTAACTTGAGGTAGCTAAATTAATATTACAATCAATTAATCAGTTCCAACGAACTCTTTTGATTATTCATTTATTCTAAGAAAAGCGTATCTTTCATGGCCACCGAAAAAAAAAATATTTCTTAGCGTGTACAGCGCTTAGAGCATGTAACAAGATCAAGATCGTAAAATGGACTTTGCTGCAAGCAGAGAATCAGAACCAAATACATATTGTGCACAAGTTTTATTAACTAAATCACAAAGATAACTAAACTAAACAAACATACATACATGCATAGGTAAAATGGTGAGTGATATGGAACTGGAAGCAGGAAATGGAACTATCTATTTAACTATGAAAAGAACCATCAGCTTATCATTTTCAGAGCACCTCATTAAATTGATACTTGCATGGTCTGTGCAGTGGACACAATTCTTGAAGTGGTTGAAAATTGAGTTCGTTGATGGAGGAGTCCGAGGGGTTGAGGGGTCCGATATGATGAACTTGCATGGTTAGTTCGACGCTGTTCTCATGGCTGGAGTGCAGATTGTGGCCTGCCAATCCTGGGCCGGAGAGGACATGCAGAGCAAATGGCGGGAGTTGCGATGGACTTCTTCTGCATTGAAAGAAGACGTTGAACTCCTGAGGTTGTCCTTGATTCTGTTGTGGTGGAGAGAGAGTCTTCTCTCTCCGGATGAGCACATGGCTGTTTGTGAGTCGAGGCCTGCTGCTATGGGGCCTGCTGAGGCCACTCTGGACAGCACGGCACCCTGAACGTACCGAGAAGGACAAGAGTTGATTGTTGTCCATTCAGTGATTTCAATTTTCTTCTGAGTTTAATTGAAGGAAAGACAGTCTGACTCCTTTGGATGAGTGAAAAAATAGCAGGCGGTGGTCATGGCCTGCTGGGGCCCTTGGGCCCCTGTGGGGGGTGGGGGTGGGGGGGGGGGGGGGGGTCCCCACAGGATCAACCTGAAGAAGCAGCAGTTGAGGCCAGAAGAGAAGAGAGAGGAGGGTCACTGTGGATTTGTCTCTAATAAAGCCTGAGAAAGGCCCCACCTCTCCGGGTTTGCTTGACCAATGAGAAGGGTGGAATTTCCAAGCAGGAAAATTCCTCTGTGGTTGATTTATGAATCTTTGTTCTAAGCGTGCTCATTTGCATGTGCAGCTGGATTGGTTTCTGATGAAGAAACTAAGAAAGATTCTTGTAATACTAATATGTTGCGCAGCTATCGGCATATCATGTACACAATCATTTAGATCTTCAAAGTACCAATTTATAGAGGTTACATTGACCGTTGGTTCTATAATAAAATACATAGTATCAAAGAGATAATAGTATCAAAAGATAATAGTATTAAAAGACACAACACATGACAGTAAATCATTCACAAAATGTTCTGGAATGCATGTTAATTTCATGTTAATCAGTTCATCGATAAATTAATGCAGGAGAGTCTGTTCTAATATCTGTAGGTCTTGTGGCAGAGGCCCCTGTACACATTGCTAAGAGTCATAAAACCAACTTATCTGATCATGGTCATGGTAACTAAGACCTTCTTGCCCTGTTTGGGGGGATGGGGCCACAGGTCCCAGAGTGAGTTCTAAATATCATTTGTTAACCTATAACAAATACCTGTGTCTGACTTGTCTCAGTCGTTACACTGATTTGGGCCGCCGAGGCTGTCGGGCTTGTAGCGTTTATACGCCCACGTATAAATATAATTAATTATTATTCATAACGGATTATGATCAATAATTAATTATTTAATTATTTTCAGAATTTACTGTAGCAGAATCAATAGTATGATCATTTTATCAGTTCATCCAAGGAACAGAAAGCATAAACAATTATTAACTCTAGGAAATATAATATCTTCCTGGCCAAGAAAGAATAATCCCCAGCTAACAGTAAATAAAGAAATAGCCTAAATCAAGGGTAAAAGCATAGGTAACTTAGATCGAAGTTCAAGACAATAAATTCGTAAGCACACAACACAAGTAATACTTCTCTTTTCAAATGCAAACAATACTTTATTGATTATCTAGGCTACTCACACATAAAATTATATATCTAAAATATCTAACACAAACACACACACACGCACACACACATTCATACAAGTTACAGAAAGAAAGAAAGAGTTTGGAAAGAATGAGTTTAAGGGTAAGAGGAAGAAATCCCGAATTTCTATATGCACTCAAGACATGACCTGAACGAACGCAGATGGGAGTTTTACTTACTCAAACATGTTCTGAGGGCAGAAAGGAAAATGATTGGTTTACAGATTCAACCAATGAAACTGAAGCAAGGGCGGGGTTTAGACGTTTGATTTTGAGGTGCGTTGCGGTGCGGAGGGATTCTTAAGGAATAGTCGGAATAAAAGACAGATGTTCGTGGGAGAACGCATTTATTGCAAGGTAAGTGAATTTACTACTATATTTTGTTACAATTCAACATCCTCTAACGTTTACTAAGATAATAAGTGAACATTTAAAAATGCACAGAACTAATAATCATCGTCTAAATATCGTACTGTATGCATTTTGATTTGACTGTTTCATCAGTCGACCAAAACAAAGCTGCTTATGGGGTAACTGGTGTAAAACATGCTTTTCCAATGCTACCTCGCTGTCTGTTAAATTGATATGCGAGAACAGAACTCGTTCAAATTTTCCGCGATATTTCAACGGTCAAAAAGATACATCTCCCGCCTTAGCGCTGCTCTCAGGGCAGGAGTACTCAATAGATTCAAATCACTTTTATTTTTAGTGTAATACGCGCTGCTCTCAGGGCAGGAGTACTCGATAGATTCAAATCACTTTTATTTTTAGTGTATTACGCGCTGCTCTCAGGGCAGCAGTACTCAATAGATTCAAATTGGTGTTATTTTAGTGTACTACGCGCTGCTCTTAGGGCAGGAGTATAGATTCAAATCGCTTTTATTTTTGTGTATTACGCGCTGCTCTCAGGGCATGAGTAGATAGATTGAAATTGCTGTTATTTTAGTGTATTACGCGCTGCTCTCAGGGAAGGAGTACTCAATAGATTCAAATCGCTGTTATTTTTAGTGTATTACGCGCTGCTCTCAGGGCAGGAGTACTCAATAGATTCAAATCGCAGTTATTTTTTGTGTATTACGTGCTGCTCTCAGGGCAGGAGTACTCAATAGATTCAAATCGCTGTTATTTTTAGTGTATTACGCGCTGCTCTCAGGGCAGGAGTACTCAATAGATTCAAATCGCTGTTATTTTAGTGTATTACGCGCTGCTATCAGGGCAGGAGTACTCAATAGATTCAAATCGCTTTTATTTTTGTGTATTACGCGCTGCTCTCAGGGCAGGAGTACTCAATAGATTCAAATCGCAGTTATTTTTAGTGTATTACGCGCTGCTCTCAGGGCAAGAGTACTCAATAGATTCAAATCACTTTTATTTTTAGTGTATTACGCTCTGCTCTCAGGGCAGGAGTACTCAATAGATTCAAATCACTTTTATTTTTAGTGTATTACGAGCTGCTCTCAGGGCAGGAGTACTTAATAGATTCAAATCACTTTTATTTTTAGTGTATTACGCGCTGCTCTCAGGGCAGGAGTACTAAATAGATTCAAATCACTTTTATTTTTAGTGTATTACGCTCTGCTCTCAGGGCAGGAGTACTCAATAGATTCAAATCACTTTTATTTTTAGTGTATTACGCGCTGTTCTCAGGACAGGAGTACTCTAGATTCAAATCACTTTTATTTTTAGTGTATTACGCGCTGCTCTCAGGGCAGGAGTACTCAATAGATTCAAATCGCAGTTATTTTTAGTGTATTACGCGCTGCTCTCAGGGCAGGAGTACTCAATAGATTCAAATCACTTTTATTTTTAGTGTATTACGCGCTGCTCTCAGGGCAGGAGTACTCAATAGATTCAAATCGCAGTTATTTTTAGTGTATTACGCGCTGCTCTCAGGGCAGGAGTACTCAATAGATTCAAATCGCAGTTATATTTAGTGTATTACGCGCTGCTCTCAGGGCAGGAGTACTCAATAGATTCAAATCGCTGTTATTTTTAGTGTATTACGTGCTGCTCTCAGGGCAGGAGTACTCTAGATTCAAATCGCTTTTATTTTAGTGTATTACGCGCTGCTCTCAGGACAGGTGTACTCAATAGATTCAAATCGCTTTTATTTTAGTGTATTACACGCTGCTCTCAGGGCAGGAGTACTCTAGATTCAAATCGCTTTTATTTTTGTGTATGACGCGCTGCTCTCAGGTCAGGAGTACTCAATAGATTAAAATCGCTTTTATTTTAGTGTATTACGCGCTGCTTTCAGGGCAGGAGTACTCAATAGATTCAAATCGCAGTTATATTTAGTGTATTACGCGCTGCTCTCAGGGCAGGAGTACTCAATACATTCAAATCGCTGTTATTTTTAGTGTATTACGCGCTGCTCTCAGGGCAGGAGTACTCAATAGATTCAAATCGCAGTTATTTTTAGTGTATTACGCGCTGCTCTCAGGGCAGGAGTACTCAATAGATTCAAATCGCAGTTATATTTAGTGTATTACGCGCTGCTCTCAGGGCAGGAGTACTCAATAGATTCAAATCGCTGTTATTTTTAGTGTATTACGTGCTGCTCTCAGGGCAGGAGTACTCTAGATTCAAATCGCTTTTATTTTAGTGTATTACGCGCTGCTCTCAGGGAGGGAGTACTCAATAGATTCAAATCGCTTTTATTTTAGTGTATTACGCGCTGCTCTCAGGACAGGTGTACTCAATAGATTCAAATCGCTTTTATTTTAGTGTATTACACGCTGCTCTCAGGGCAGGAGTACTCTAGATTCAAATCGCTTTTATTTTTGTGTATGACGTGCTGCTCTCAGGTCAGGAGTACTCAATAGATTAAAATCGCTTTTATTTTAGTGTATTACGCGCTGCTTTCAGGGCAGGAGTACTCAATAGATTCAAATCGCAGTTATATTTAGTGTATTACGCGCTGCTCTCAGGGCAGGAGTACTCAATACATTCAAATCGCTGTTATTTTTAGTGTATTACGCGCTGCTCTCAGGGCAGGAGTACTCAATAGATTCAAATCGCAGTTATTTTTAGTGTATTACGCGCTGCTCTCAGGGCAGGAGTACTCAATAGATTCAAATCGCTGTTATTTTTAGTGTATTACACGCTGTTCTCAGGGCAGGAGTACTCAATAGATTCAAATCGTTTTTATTTTAGTGTATTACGCGCTGCTCTCAGGACAGGTGTACTCAATAGATTCAAATCGCTTTTATTTTAGTGTATTACGCTCTGCTTTCAGGGCAGGAGTACTCAATAGATTCAAATCGCTTTTATTTTTGTGTACTACGCGCTGCTCTCAGGGCAGGAGTACTCAATAGATTCAAATCGCAGTTATATTTAGTGTATTACGCGCTGCTCTCAGGGCAGGAGTACTCAATAGATTCAAATCGCTGTTATTTTTAGTGTATTACGTGCTGCTCTCAGGGCAGGAGTACTCTAGATTCAAATCGCTTTTATTTTAGTGTATTACGCGCTGCTCTCAGGGAGGGAGTACTCAATAGATTCAAATCGCTTTTATTTTAGTGTATTACGCGCTGCTCTCAGGACAGGTGTACTCAATAGATTCAAATCGCTTTTATTTTAGTGTATTACACGCTGCTCTCAGGGCAGGAGTACTCTAGATTCAAATCGCTTTTATTTTAGTTTATTATGCGCTGCTCTCAGGTCAGGAGTACTCAATAGATTCAAATCGCTTTTATTTTAGTGTATTACGCGCTGCTTTCAGGGCAGGAGTACTCAATAGATTCAAATCGCAGTTATATTTAGTGTATTACGCGCTGCTCTCAGGGCAGGAGTACTCAATAGATTCAAATCGCTGTTATTTTTAGTGTATTACGCGCTGCTCTCAGGGCAGGAGTACTCAATAGATTCAAATCGCTTTTATTTGAGTGTATTACGCGCTGCTCTCAGGGCAGGAGTACTCTAGATTCAAATCGCTTTTATTTTAGTGTATTACGCGCTGCTCTCAGGGCAGGAGTACTCAATAGATTCAAATCACTTTTATTTTAGTGTATTACGCGCTGCTCTCAGGACAGGTGTACTCAATAGTTTCAAATCGCTTTTATTTTAGTGTATTACACGCTGCTCTCAGGGCAGGAGTACTCTAGATTCAAATCGCTTTTATTTTAGTGTATTACGCGCTGCTCTCAGGGCAGGAGTACTCAATAGATTCAAATCGCTTTTATTTTAGTGTATTACATGCTGCTCTCAGGGCAGGAGTACTCTAGATTCAAATCGCTTTTATTTTAGTGTATTACGCGCTGCTCTCAGGGCAGGAGTGTTCAATAGATTCAAATCGCTTTTATTTTTGTGTACTACGCGCTGCTCTCAGGGCAGGAGTACTCAATAGATTCAAATCGCTTTTATTTTAGTGTATTACGTGCTGATCTTAGGGCAGGAGTACTCAATAGATTCAAATCGCAGTTATTTTTAGTGTATTAAGCGCTGCTCTCAGGGCAGGAGTACTCAATAGATTCAAATCACTGTTATGTTAGTGTATTAAGCGCTGCTATCAGGGCAGGAGTACTCAATAGATTCAAATCGCTTTTATTTTTGTGTACTACGCGCTGCTCTCAGGGCAGGAGTACTCAATAGATTCAAATCGCAGTTATTTTTAGTGTATTACGCGCTGCTCTCAGGGCAGGAGTACTCAATAGATTCAAATTGCTCTTATTTTAGTGTATTACGCACTGCTCTCAGGGCAGGAGTACTCAATAGATTCAAATCGCTGTTATGTTAGTGTATTACGCGCTGCTATCAGGGCAGGAGTACTCAATAGATTCAAATCGCTTTTTTTGTGTACTACGCGCTGCTCTCAGGGCAGGAGTACTCAATAGATTCATATCGCTTTTATTTTAGTGTATTACGCGCTGCTCTCAGGGCAGTAGTACTCCGATTCAAATTGATTTCAACATGCACTAACTGTGATAAGCATGTGACAATATAACTGTGTCCTTAGTGCTGTTTTGAGTGCATTATAAATGTATTTTAGCTTAAAGATCTTAAGATTTTTACAAGTAATTTTATTTGTTTACATTGGTACCACTTTACAATAAGGTTTCATTAATGTCCCTCGCACCAAGTTTACTCCACAAAAGAAATAGTCCAGGAAATATTTTAAAATGAGGATGTTCATTGTGCAATATCCACAACTGAAGCTTTCAGGTGAAATATATTTTACGTTTTGTTTATTTATGACTATCAGCTTACATTGAAACCAACATCTTTATGTAATTTTTTTGCAGGAAGACCTACACTTCTGGAGAATTTAAGGAGGAACTGACAGACATTTGACCAGGCGACCCGTAGCGTTGGGCCTGGTTTAACAGGAAGCCCATTCAAGTTCAATGACACCCGTCTAAAAGAAAAATAATAAAGCAATTAAAAACCTCTAAGAATAATGATATGAGCTAGTTAAAAGTACAACAGTTTAATGATAGGCTACATCTTTGCTATGCATTTTTTTGTGATATGTTTCTGTTTTATACATTTAATTCACTGGAAATGTTTTGTAATACTATAAAAAAGGAAAGTCATAATTATGCTTGAATTGATTATTTTGTTGCAAAATTGGACCAAAAGAAAGTTCAATATAAATATAATTAGTAAACTAGTTATTTACAATAAATTTTTGTTCAGTCATTAAATGAAATCAAAATTCCATACTTTTGTAAGGATGAATTTCCTACAGAGGTTCAGGCTGCAAGACTGCCGAATGACTAAAGAAACGTTGTTATTATTATCCATTTTAAAATTCCATACTTTTGTAAGGATGTATTTCCTACAGGGGTTCAGGCTGCTAGACTGCCGAAAGAAACGTTATCAGTAAGATGGTGGAAAACTGTAGATTTCTTGTCTATTACCACCCACTGCTACTTATATCAACAACGGAAATAAGCGCAGTTACAAGTTGTAACAACAGCTAAATATGTGGCAGATTGCTGCTATAGAGTGACGATATTGTTTTGCAATAGGTAGCACTTCAAAGTCAATACCTAATCAAAACGTCTCAGGTTACGTATGTAACCCTGGTTCCCTGAGAGGGAACGAGACGCTGCGTCGAGACGCGGTGGGAACGCTCTGCGTGATTGCATCGTGAAGCACGTGTATAATCAGTCCAATGGAAAGACGAGACGTCATAGGCGGGTGACGTCATCGACCAGGAAGCTATAAAGCACCCCTGCGACAGACCGCGGCAGCTTCTGAAAGCCGAAGCAAGTCGATCACAGGCATGCAGGGAGTATGGCAAGGCGACGCAGCGTCTCGTTCCCTCTCAGGGAACCAGGGTTACATACGTAACCTGAGACGTTCCCTTTCAAGGGAACTTCGAGCTGCGTCGAGACGCGGTGGGAACTCTATACCCACGACGCCATATGACAAATGCCTGTTCTGTATGAAGACCATGCGCATACTAGGAAACAAGCACCCTAGACCCTGGAGTGGAGCCTAGGTCCAAGTCATAAAATCTAACAAATGTATGCGGTGAGGACCTGCCTGCCGCATTACAGATGTCAGAGTGAAACTCCTGATAATAAAGCCTTAGAGGCAGCCATCCTCCTGGTAGAATGGGCCGGGACAGCCAAAGGTGAAGGCTGTCCGGCCGCTTCATAAGCAAGTGAGATAGCCTCAACTACTCACTTGCTCATTATCTGTTTAGATGCAGGGCAACCTATCTTAGGTAACCTGAAGCAGACAAATAACTGCTCTTATATATATATATGCCACAGGTTGCAGCTCTGTGGACATAAGCATCCAAGAGCCCGGACAGGGCAAAACAGATTAAGTTCTTCCTGATCTGGCTTGTATTAAGGTGGAGGACAGAAGGCCTGCAGCACAAATGACCCACAAATTTAGTAGGAATACAACCCGGCAAGGGGTGAGGAAAGACTATCACCATACCAGGTGCAAATCCAAGTACGTGCAGGCCTCAGCCTCAAGTACCACGGAGAAGATGAAATAAGGATCTCTCCTCAGAGATAACCCAGCAAAGAAACATTCATTGCAGAAATCAAGTACTGTACCATAGGGCAGATAGCAAGATTCAGAAGGCATTCTCCGCACCAGGCAGAGAATAGTTTCCATTTCAATGCATATTCAGTCTTCTCGTGGAGGGAGCTCTAGACTGGAGTATGGTCTCCACGACCTCAGTCGAGAGACCTGAATCTATGAGCTGGGCCCCCTCAGAGGCCGAGCCCATAGTATCCATAACTCCGGAAGAGAGAAACTCCCGGGAGCAAAGATATCGGGAAATGCGTACAGGTGTAGCCTCAACCACACCTAATACTTTGCATCCAGTTCAAGCAGAGCTGGATGCATCAGGGAGAACCAAATGGGCAATGCGTTGTATAAACGATGCGAAAGGTAGACTTGAGTTTTGACCGAAGTTCTCCTAAAGGAGCTCCACCACCTTGGGGTGAAGTCCCCATTCCCCGGGCCTCAGCCCCTGCCTCAACAGGATATCTGCTCTGATATACGAGACCATCAATGTGTTGTCCGGAAGGACAAGCACATGGTGACCTCTCAGGTCTGGCAGGAAGTATTTGAGAGCTCGAAATACCGCCATCATTTCTAGCCGATTTATGTGGCAAGAACGTTGATGGTCCTGCAAAAGACCTTTCGCCGAGCGGCCACTCATGACCGCCCCCCATCCCGTGAGGGAAGCATCCGTCGAAAGCGTTACGCGTCGACAAGAAGCCCCCAGCACTGGGCCCTGGGCGAGGAACCAAGGTTTCTTCCACATGACCAAGGCACGAAGGCATCGCCGCGTGACCTTGATCGTGCGAAATGGATTTCCCCTCGGAGAAAACCCCTTGATCCTGAGCCACTGCAAAGGTCTCATGTACAAAAGGCCAAAAGTGATTACGTTGGACGCAGCTGCCATGAGCCCCAACAGTCTCTGAAACTGTTTCACAGTGAGTGACTGGCCTAGTTTTATCCCCTTTACGGCTGTGAGAATCGCAGAAATACGTGCAGGAGACAGACGTGCTTGCATTATTGTCGAATCCCATAAAACACCCAGAAAAGTGGTCCTCTGAGCTGGGAGGAGCACACTCTTCTTGGCGTTGAGCCACAACCCCAACCTCTTTATGTGAGACAGAACGACATCTCGATGCCGAACCGCCAACTGCTCGGACTGAGCTAAAATCAACCAATCGTCGATAAAGTATAATACGCAAATGCCCTGGAGTCTCAGAGGAGCCAGAGCTGCATCCACGCATTTTGTAAAGATGCGGGGAGATAAACCTAGGCCGAAGGGAAGAACCCAATACTGGTATGCTTCGCCCCCGAAAGCAAACCTCAGGAACCTCCTGTGATATGAGGATGGATAGATAAGTAAGCGTCCTTCAAGTCTATTGTGACAAACCAGTCCTCGGACTGAATCTGTGACAATCATTTTAGCGTATAGCATACTTTGAACTTGAGATTCTGAAACCTGCTGTTTAATTGACGCAGGTCTAGAATAGGACGCAACCCCTCATCCTCTTTCGGAACAATGAAGTAACGGCTGTAAAACCCTGACTGTCTGCTGGGAGGAGAAACCCCTTCTATAGCTCCTTTTGCAGAAGTGTCAGTACTTCCTGCTCCATAACCAGAGCCTGCTCGGGGTCCACCACTGTGGGGAGGACCTCTAGAAATCTGTGCGGACGAGAACCGAACTGAATTCTGAAACCCTTTTCTAAAGTGTGCAGGACCCACTGAGAAATATATGGCAGTAGTTTCCACCTTGCCAGAAATTCTACTAGGAGAACCAGTCTCTCGAGACTGGCCTCTGGATTTGGTTGAACAGTCACTTTGGTGCCCTGAAGCGGCGAACCGGCAGGGAACAACCAAACTGACTGTTCTACGCCCCTCCTCGGAGGATCGTATGGGGACGCTGACACCTCGGTGCCCTGAACGGAGAACCGGCAGGGAACAACCGAACTGGCAGCGCTGCGACCCTCCTCAGAGAGTCGCACCCCAGAGGGTGCCGAGGAGAAATGATTTCTCAAAACCGTCCCTGCCCCGGGGAAACCTTCAGAAGCCTGATAGCCTCAGCGTCAGGACTTCTTGTCTAAGTTTTAATAGAGATAACGACAGTCCTCAGATCTTGCCTACCTCTAACTAGCTTTGTTCCGATCACCCTCCTCGGAGGATCGCTGGAAAAAAGCAGGCACCTCGGCGCCCTGAAACGGCGAACCGGCAGGGAAACCGAAATGACTGCTCTACGACCCTCCTCGGAAGATCGTTTGGGGACGCTGACACCTCGGTGTCCTGAAACGGCGAACCGGCAGAAAAACCGAACAGCCAGCGTTGCGACCCTCCTCAGAGAGTTGCACCCCAGAGGGCGCCGAGGAGAAACGATTTCTCAAAACCGTCCCTACCCCGGAGGGGACCACCCTCAGAAGCCTGCAGCCTCGGCGTCAGGGCTTCTTCCATTTTTAGCTATTTTAGAGATAAAACAGTCCTCAGATCTTGCATATCTCTAACTGGCTAGACTGTGACCGCCACCCAGGTCCCCATCGATTGTGGATGAGCCCGAATGGCGAATCTTTGTTTTACCGCACTCTATGCTGCGAGGAGCTTAAGTATGCTGAGACTGCTCCCGCCCAGCAGTCTCAGGAACGTTAGATCGGTGAGGAAGAAACCTTTGGAACGCCACTGAAGAGTTTATTTCTTCGTTTTTTTGAAAGCGGAGCGTCCAGAAGAAAAGACATATTTTATCTTAATTTTTCTTTACATCAGAAAAACTATATATATATATATATATAAATAAATATAACAATCCGTGGCCACCAGCAGGAAACAACCGAACTGGCAGCGCTGCGACCCTCCTCAGAGAGTCGCCACCCAGAGGACGCCGAGGAGAAACGATTTCTCGAAACCGTCCCTCCCCGGTATAGTTTATCTGTTGCGCGACGCAATTCTCGAATAGCGTCAGTGCTGTTACATCCTCACATTCATCCATGCTTATATATTTTACCTACCAGTGCTGCCTAATAATATTTATCTATTATTTATGGTGGCTG
The DNA here is from genome assembly GCA_021554675.1 of Leuciscus idus. Lineage (NCBI taxonomy): Eukaryota > Metazoa > Chordata > Actinopteri > Cypriniformes > Leuciscidae > Leuciscus > Leuciscus idus. The sequence continues at coordinate 52,208,724 of CM038622.1, read as the reverse complement.
GTGGGTAACGTCGGGGTTATTATGACACCAACACGGGAGAGAGATAGCTCGCAAGCGTCTCTTTAACCCGAGGCACTGTCATACCATGATACTTAATACCCATAACATTACTATAGTAAAAGTTTAGGGATAAAACACATAAACAGAAACCGGTTTATTCCACGATCTCAACACCTCAGTGTGGAGATAGGGAAAAAACGGCACTCCCCGACGAGGAGGCTGAGATATAGAGTTTTCCTTATACTTTCACTCTCATATATGTTCGGCTGGCCAGTAATATTTAACTTAGCAACAGCATTATATAAAAACCGCAGAGCGTGCTTCTCCCCGAGATAAGGCACGTGGATCGAACAGGTGTTTGTTAGAACCATTTGCGATCCCCAAGATGCGCGTCGACGCCGTGCCTCGGCAGCAGCGGGACCCGCGCCTCGGGGCGCGCGCACCGAACCGTCCTCCTCGAAGAACGGACGGCGGGAGCGGAGCGTCCTCACGGACAGCTTCTCGCAATGCTCACAGTCAGCCCCCTCGAGAACTGACTGTTGGCATGCTCCACTCCCAAACAAGCAACACAAAGCTGAAGTGTGTGTCCCCACCCGTGATATAACGTGGGGAGGGAACAACACAACACTTGCTTGCTCTCTTTTGCCATAATAAATATATATATTGCAACTTGACAGACAACAATAAATATGACAAGGACAGAATACACAGATCGCTTGCTGAAGGCACAGAAAGCTGCCGTGGTCTGTCGCAGGGGTGCTTTATAGCTTCCTGGTCGATGACGTCACCCGCCTATGACGTCTCGTCTTTCCATTGGACTGATTATACACGTGCTTCACGACGCAATCACGCAGAGCATTCCCACCGCGTCTCGACGCAGCTCGAAGTTCCCTTGAAAGGGAACTAGTTAGCACATTAAATGTAATTGAAAGGGTTTAATGACACTATATATGGTTACACTTAAAGTTACAAAATAGATGTGATGATAAAAACTTATCCCATCCCAAAATACCATTAATTGTACCCCCCATATATGTAAAGTGTTACCTGAGAGATATAAAGAGAGGGAGAGGGTGTAGAAAGAGACAAAGAAAGAGAGCCAGAGAATAAAAGGGACAGAGAAACTTATAATCTTTGATGCCTTCCTTGACCATGTGTCTGTAACCCAAATGTGAGACGTTCAAATCGACTCATCAGAAAATTACAATTTCCCCCATTGTAAAAGGTGTGACAATTCGTAGACCCCCGAAGTACACACATTTTGACCTACAGGCCTTGAGCACTATCAGCACCTCTGCCTTTAGGAACTCCAAATGGTACCCTGGGGTAAGAAAGGGGAATTGAAACAGTAAAATAAAATGTTTTTGTTCATTTTCAAATATCTTTAATTATTTTCAATCTTACACTTTTCCACACAGACTTAAAATTGCAATACTCTAGATTTTTCTAACCATATTAAACATTAATGATTCATAAAACATTATATTTTTGGCATACAGTACAATCAGTACAAAAGTTTTCTGGAAGTGATAAGCACTAACAGGATGAGAAGAAACCTAAAATGCTTTATAACCTGTGTGGTTTGATGTTGCATGACCACTAAGTTAAATGGTAGTCTGCTCCTTTATCTGTTGCTGGTAGAGGGGTAAATGCACATTAATTTAGTGATATTCAAAAGAGACTCGCTTATCATGAAGACAAACAATCTCTAAATGATCACTTAACTTTTGACATGAATTCAATCTGCTTTTGATAAATGCATTTTTCGAAAATCTTAAGTTTATATTTTAGAAAACAGAATGGTGGGAAAAGTATAGAAACTAAAATATTTTTTCCATACTTGGAAATTACTCTAATCAAATGCCAAACATTTCCAAATTGCCTAGGAACCCTGAAATTAAAAGTCTTTGTTTCTCCGCAATACTCAGTGGAAAATTAACTATTTCAACATAGATCCACATTTTGCAATCACATTTATGCATCACAAAGTCAACACTGAGATTGTGTGCTTGTATCAGGTGGAACCAAACGCTCTCCATCTTTGCATCCAGGCCTTAATCATAGACTGGGTAGCATCAGGCATCTTCAGTGTTGGCTCCTTTTATTCATCCAGTTTCTGCCAGCTCATTCAGGTAACTGAAGAATGAGATAAAATAACAAGTTAATAATAGACCAAAAAGAAATGGTCTACTTATGTAACAACAAAACGATTAAAAAGAATCAAATATAGCCTACCCTTAAAAATGTGTAGGGCTATAGATTTACTAGACTATAAAACCAGCAAAAACATAAACAGAAAAAAAGAGTATTTTGTACTGTATATTTTGGTATTGTGGGACAACTTTGCTTTAGTTTTACAAAAGTGATGCCCTGAAGAATGCCCTGGGTGTCACATGCCTGTCCTGTCTTGTGCTGCACATGGGTGTTTTGTTATTTTGGGCCATGTGCTCGTGTCTATTGTCTAGCCCCTCCCATCTTGTTATCTGATTATTGGTTAATTTGTCCCACCTGTCTGTCTCGTTACCCTCCTTTGTTTGTTCCCCTATTTAGCCTCCTTGTGTTTGTAGTCTTGTGCTGGTTCGTTGTCCGAGTTTCCCCGTTCCTGGAGTCCTGAGTTTGAGTTTTTGTACCTTGTCTGCATGTTACTAATAAATTTCCTCTGCATCTGTATCCTCGTCTCACGTTAACTGTTTCGTGACACTGGGAGCTGACAGCCATGTTTACTGAATGTTTTTATGAGTGATGTTTTTTTTTTTAATGACTAGTTATAGAGAAAAATATAATTATTCTAGAACTGAGCTTAGTGTATCAAATTATTGCAGCACATAGTATCAATACTACTGTATATTTCTGCAATACAGGAATATTACAGGACCTCATTTCTAGGTAAATGCAAAGCAATTAGAATCTCTTGAGTACTCCTTCCCTGACAGCATGGAGTATTGCGCTAAAAGAATAGCGATTTTAATCTATTGAGTACTCCTGCCCTGAGAGCAGCACGTAATACACTAAAAATAACTGCGATTTGAATCTACTGAGTACTCCTGCCCTGAGAGCAGCGCATAATACACTAAAAATAACAGCGATTTGAATCTATTGAACACTCCTGCCCTGAGAGCAGCGCGTAATACACTAAAAATAACAGCGATTTGAATCTATTGAGTACTCCTGCCCTGAGAGCAGCGCGTAATACACTAAAAATAAAAGTGATTTGAATCTATTGAGTACTCCTGCCCTGAGAGCAGCACGTAATACACAAAAATAAAAGCGATTTGAATCTATTGAGTACTCCTGACGAGAGCAGCGCGTAATACACTCAAAATAACTGCGATTTGAATCTGAGTACTTCTGCCCTGAGAACAGCACGTAATACACTAAAAATAACTGCGATTTGAATCTATTGAGTACTCCTGCCCTGAGAGCAGCGCGTAATACACTAAAAATAAAAGTGATTTGAATCTATTGAGTACTCCTGCCCTGAGAGCAGCGCGTAATACACTAAAAATAACTGCGATTTGAATCTATTGAGTACTCCTGCCCTGAGAGCAGCGCGTAATACACTAAAAATAAAAGTGATTTGAATCTATTGAGTACTCCTGCCCTGACAGTAATACACTAAAAATAACAGCGATTTGAATCTATTGAGTACTCCTGCCCTGAGAGCAGCGCGTAATACACTAAAAATAACAGCGAATTGAATCTATTGAACACTCCTGTCCTGAAAGCAGCGCGTAATACACTAAAAATAAAAGTGATTTGAATCTATTGAGTACTCCTGCCCTGAGAGCAGCATGTAATACACTAAAATAAAAGCAATTTGAATCTATTGAGTACTCCTGCCCTGAGAGCAGCATGTAATACACTAACATAACAGCGATTTGAATCTATTGAGTACTCCTGACGAGAGCAGCGCGTAATACACTAAAAATAACTGCGATTTGAATCTATTGAGTACTCCTGCCCTGAGAGCAGCGCGTAATACACTAAAAATAACAGCGAATTGAATCTATTGAACACTCCTGTCCTGAAAGCAGCGCGTAATACACTAAAAATAAAAGTGATTTGAATCTATTGAGTACTCCTGCCCTGAGAGCAGCATGTAATACACTAAAATAAAAGCAATTTGAATCTATTGAGTACTCCTGCCCTGAGAGCAGCATGTAATACACTAACATAACAGCGATTTGAATCTATTGAGTACTCCTGACGAGAGCAGCGCGTAATACACTAAAAATAACTGCGATTTGAATCTATTGAGTACTCCTGCCCTGAGAGCAGCGTGTAATACACTAAACATAACAGCGATTTGAATCTATTGAGTACTCCTGCCCTGAGAGCAGCGCGTAATACACTAAAAATAAAAGTGATTTGAATCTATTGAGTACTCCTGCCCTGAAAGTAATACAATAAAAATAACAGCGATTTGAATCTATTGAGTACTCCTGCCCTGAGAGCAGCGCGTAATACACTAAAAATAACAGCGATTTGAATCTATTGAACACTCCTGCCCTGAAAGCAGCGCGTAATACACTAAAAATAAAAGTGATTTGAATCTATTGAGTACTCCTGCCCTGAGAGCAGCGCGTAATACACTAAAAATAACAGCGATTTGAATCTATCGAGTACTCTTGCCCTGAGAGCAGCGCGTAATACACTAAAAATAAAAGTGATTTGAATCTATCGAGTACTCCTGCCCTGAGATCAGCGCGTAATACACTAAAAATAAAAGTGATTTGAATCTATCGAGTACTCCTGCCCTGAGAGCAGCGCGTATTACACTAAAAATAAAAGTGATTTGAATCTATTGAGTACTCCTGCCCTGAGAGCAGCGCTAAGGCGGGAGATGTATCATTTTGACCGTTGAAATATTGCGGAAAATTTGAACGAGTTCTGTTCTCGCATATCAATTTAACAGACAGCGAGGTAGCATTGGAAAAGCATGTTTTACACCAGTTACCCCATAAGCAGCTTTGTTTTGGTCGACTGATGAAACAGTCAAATCAAAATGCACTGTAATACGATATTTAGACGATGATTATTAGTTCTGTGCATTTTTAAATGTTCGCTTATTATCTTAGTAAACGTTAGAGGATGTTGAATTGTAACAACATATAGTAGTAAATTCACTTACCTTGCAATAAATGCGTTCTCCCACGAACATCTGTCTTTTATTCCGACTATTCCTCAAGAATCCCTCCGCACCGCAACGCACCTCAAAATCAAACGTCTAAACCCCGCCCTTGCTTCAGTTTCATTGGTTGAATCTGTAAACCAATAATTTTCCTTTCTGCCCTCAGAACATGTTTGAGTAAGTAAAACTGCCATCTGCTGAACGAACCATCAATCATTAATTTAACCCTGGTCGTTCCTTATGCAGGTTATAAAAGGTTATAATGCACCAGTTCAGTTAAGAGTCTGGAGGTTACTTGCATTTCTGTGTTCCGTTTGACGGTTCCCTTTTGTTGGGTACAAGGGTGTTTTTCGGGGTCCGTTGGTTGATCTCCTCGTGCTTGGATAGAGTTTAGGGAGAACCAGTCACGTGGTGGCTGGCGGATGGTTGAAGCGTCTTTGAAGTTGAAAGCGTGCGTTGCAGCCGTGAATCGTGGACCGAAACTTTGCAGCAAAACTTAACTTAAAACCGAGACTTTCAATCGGAAAAGAAGAATAACACAAAGAAAGAAATAAAATGAGATACGGAAAGTAGTTAGATGACTGGAAATGAATCTAACCCATCTGATCTTAATTTGGGTTGGTCTGGTCGTCTGTTACATGGTTAGGCTATAACCATCGTCTGCTCTTCTTCATCTTTGTTCTGCCCCCGTTCTGCTCAACTTATGCTCACTTCTCTAACGTTTTTAAAGGGTTTCTGCAGTTCTGACTGCTGCTTTGTTTTCAAAGTCGTAAATCATGTCTTCCCTGGGGGTGTCGGTTCTCTAGCTTTAATTAGAGACCAGATGCAACAGTTTAGGCATGATTTCTAATTATCAGAATATGAAACATTTTACACAGATTTAATTCCAGCCATCTTTTGAATTAAGAACATACGATCACGCTGACAGGAAGCATGACACACTTTCATTCACACACCTAATAGTTATAACAATTACATGAATTATATGGCATGTAAGTATATTAGATACACACAGATATTGTAGAAACAACATAAAATGATGTAGTTGCATGATGTTTGATTACAAGTCCATTGAAAATTGTTCTTGAATGATTTTATGTATAGTTATAGGCAAAATCTCAGTTCTCTGGTTTAAAGAGAAGAGAACTCTGGTTTGGTCCTTCAGAGGTCCTACCGGGGGAGGGGTCAGGAATGTTGTGGGGTCCAGCAACATCTGCTGATATCTTGAGAGAGCACTGAGTTGTGCCATCTCTGAACCAATCATTCTTTTTAAAAAACCCTCACATTGACAAGTTTTTCCGTTCGTTTGGCCCTAAAAAGTTCTCATTGTAGCCTTACTGGCGCCGGGATGGGTGATTTGAGCCTGGAATGTGAGGACTCTGTGTGGGACCTTGGTCTCTGTCTTTCTCTTAACCAATCAGTATTCGGCAACAAAGCTAAAACTAAACTAAGACAACTAAAAATCTTTAAAGTCATTTTTCTCAGTTCCACACTTTAGCGAGTTAAGGTCTTTTAATTTAGACTTGAATCGGTCTCTAGGGAGATTCAGGTTCAAGATGCTCACTATTCCAAACCATCGTGAGTCAGATCAAATCCGAGGATTGGTTTGTCACGATAGATCTGAAGGACACATAATTCCACAAATCCATCCTTCCATCTCACAGGAAGTTCCTGAAGTTCGCTTTCGGTGGTGAAGTGTTCCAATGTTGGGTTATTCCGTTCAGGCTAGCTCTCTCCCCTCGCACATTTACCAAATGCATGGATGTAGCTTCAGCGCCACTGAGGCTTCAGGGTATCAGGGTGCTGAACTATATCGACGACTAGCTTATTATGGCCCAGTCACAAGAGCTGGCAGTTCTTGCCCACATCCAGAGCTTGGGGTTGAGACTCAACACAAAGGAAAGTGTGTTGGCACCTGCCCAGAGAACTACGTTCCTGAGGTGGTGTGGGACTCGGTTACGATGCGGGCACAACTGTCACCTGCCCGGAACCAGCCCATCCTGGCCACGGTGACCAGGGTAAAGCTAGGCCAGGCCATCACTGTGAAACATTTTAAAAAAAGATAAGTTTTAGGGTCATGGCAGGAGTGTCCAACATGATTCCATTCGGCCTGCTGCACATGAGGGCCCTGCAGTGGTGGTTGAAAACAAAGGGGTTTTCCCGGAGGGGGAACCCATTCCACATGATCAGGGTTATGCGCAGATGCCATTGTTCCCCATCTATGTGGAAGACAACCTGATGAACCAAGATGGTGCCAGTGTTTGTGGCCGGCTTTCTGGTGCAGGGCAAATTGTTTGTGATTTTACTGTTTGTGTCACTGTTTATGCAATGTATTGACTCTCTGCTGGTTTATGATCGCCAAATGCTGCTTGACTACCGTCTCGCATTGGAGAAGTCGCCCAAGTGTGATTGGGGTGGCCGGAAAACTTTTCTCCCTCCCTTCCTGCTGAACTTACCTGCTCACTTACCATGCAATCCGGCTTCCCTTGTCCGGAGAAGACGCTCTAGACGCCGTGGGAAACGCAGCGGCCAGCTGGTGAAGCTGAAAGCTTACCTAGCAGATTATCCTGCCCTTGGAACCCGTCATCACTTTGGTTTGCTTCAAGATCGCTATGTTTCCTGGCGTGCCTTCGATTCTGCCGGCACCTGGCTGCACGGCACCTCCGATTATCAGCTCGGATATGGAGTATCCTCACCAATGCTCATCTCGTCCTCATAGAGGCGGCGTTATCTTCGGTCGTTGAGTCATGTAACCCGCACGGCCAGTTCCCCTGTTCCTGTCAGAGCTTCCCTGCTCAACGCTAGATCGCTGGCGAATAAGACCTTTATTTTAAAGGACCTCTTTTCCCGGCATAACTTGGATTTCCTATTCGTGTTGGTTAGTCAAGCTTTTTTTCTGAACTTTTACTGCTTGACTGCACATATTTTTACTCCCCGAGGAATACTGGTCGAGGAGGAGGACTTGCCGTTATTTTTAAGGATAAGTACAACTGCAGGCAGTTGTCAATGACTACATTTTCGAGTTTTGAATTAACAATGTTTGAATTGGCCAAATCTCAGGCCATTCTGTGTGCAGTTATCTATCAACCTCCTAAATACAACAAGAACTTCATTGGGGATTTTTCTGAATTATTGTCTGAAATCATGCCGAAATATGACCGGATCTTAATTGTAGGAGATATGAACATTCATGTATGCTGTCCTACGAATCTGCTGGCTAAATATTTTTTTAATCTTATCAACGCTTTTAACCTTACACAGATTATGGCCACACATTAGACCTTGTTTTGTCATGCAGTTTGCCTATTTTAAATATTGAAATACATGAAGCTGTCTTTTCTGACCATGCACCTGTTTTATTTGACGTTTCCCTTCCCAGCAATACTGTTAAGCAATGCGCTCCGCCTCGTCTCTGCAGGATAATTAAACCTGCCACTGCTGCTCAATTCTTCGAAATGTTTAGTATTGTTATGGAGACTATAGGGTCCTCCACTTGTCTAGGTACAGATGAGTTGATTTCCTCTTTTTTATTCATCTGTAGAAAAATTCTCAACATAATTGCATCACTTAAACCCAGGCGTTCCAAACCTAATTCTGAACCTTGGATCAATGACTTAACTCGAGCTGCTAGGCAAAAGTGTAGGAAAGCTGAGCGCTAATGGAAAAAACATAAATTGCAGGTATTTTACAATATCCTAAAGGATAGCTGGCGTAATTATCAGAGATTTGTTAAAGCTGAAAAGGGTAAATACTTCTCTGATGTTATTGAAAAGAATTGCCATAAACCTCATGTTCTTTTTAGCACAATCAACTCTGTTCTTCACACCCACCAATCCATAAGGCAGGAAGAATTTTCTGTGGCCGTTGAAAAATTTCTCAACTTTTTTGTGGAAAAGATTACCACCATTAGATCTAGTATTTCACTTCCTGCCTTTGACCCTTCCATTTCCACAGTGTGTGCAGCAGTCTTCATTAAGTTTGAGCCTGTATCCCTCTCGGCCCTTAAAGATATTGTTACACATTTTAAACCTTCAATTTGTCCTACTGATATCGTTCCACCTCGTCTCTTTTAAGAGGCATGGCACACTATTGGACTGTAACGACTGGGCTATGAATCATTCGTTTGTTTGTTTTGAATTAACAATTCTGACTTTTTCACTCTGAACTCATTGAATGTAAATCAGGACTCTCGAGCATCTAAATTACTGGCATGGAGCCACCAGGTCTGGGTTTAGATTGCTCTCTGACACTCATTTACGACTCTGCATCCTCTCAGAGATACTCCAGGACCTAAAACTAACATGCCTGCTTCCCCTGTGGTGAGCTTCAGAGAGATCCACAGGAAAGATAACGGAACTTTCTCCAAACACACACACACACACGCAAATATCCCTTTGCATTTAATTCAGAATAAAAGTGATTCAGAATCTGTAGATGACATATTAAAGCATGCATGCGTGATTAGTTGTTGTTTTATTCTATAGTGTGATTCTCTAGTGTATAGCTTTGAATTCTGAGTGTTTGTTGTAAGAATGTTCCCCAATATTGTCTTGTAACCCTACCTCCTGCTAGACCATAAACTTTATGACCCCAAACGGAATTTCCATAGAACCACAATGCTCACTTAAATTCTTGTAAAGGAAGAGAAATAGACTCTGCAGTCTTATGTATTCTATATATAACCACTTGAGAAATGTGTAAACATGGATGTAATTTCCCACGCACATATGAGACGCGAGCACACACACACACAAACTCTCCGCGCACATACTCATATGAGACGCGAGCACACACACACACACATATACAATACCCTAAAAATGTGGAAAAGTCAATCAAAAGTGTGGCTATATTTCTCCAGGCTCGATGCCAACAGCGCGCGATGCAGTTTTTGCGGTAAAATAATTGCTGCAAAGACCGGTACCACGACAAATATGATGAAGCACTTGACAGTGCACAGAGTAAACATAAGAGTAGAAAGTTGCTCCGTCTTCAACTGGTAAATGAAGAGATACCTTGTTGATCACTCTGACAGTGTTTATATTGCAATAATGACCTACTGAATGTACACTGCCGTTCAAAACTTTGTTGGTTAGTCAGAATTTTTTTTTTCAGTAAGAATGCATTAAAGTGATCAAAAGTGACCTTAAAACATGTGTAATGGTACAAAAGATTTCTGTTTAAAATAAATGCTGTTCTTTTGAAATTTTTATTCATCAAAGAATCAAGAAAAAAATTATCATAGTTTCCAAAATATTAAGCAGCAAACTGTTTTCGTATTTCTGAAGGATCATGTGACACTGAAGTAATGATTTTGAAAATTCAGCTTTGACATCACAGGAATAAATTATATTTTGAAATATATTCAAATAAAATAAAAGATTTTAAATTGTAATACTATTTCACAATATTACAAGTTTTACTGTATTTTTGATCAAACAAATTCAGCTTTGGTGAGCATGAGCTCTTTATAAAAACATTTTGTCCCTTTGTGCTTTTTTTTGTTCCTTTGTGCACTGACTAAGGAGCATGAGTCAAACTGAAAAAATAAAACCAAAGGTTTTCTGAAGTTATGTGTTATGTAATCTTGTTATAATGGATTTCATAAAATTGGTATCGAAAAAAGTATCGTTCAGGAACCGGTATCGAAATCAAGGTATCGGTATTGGAATTCTTTGAACGATACCCAGCCCTAAAAGGCACTGCACTGCTCTAATGGTTTAGATCATATTTTTCAGAGAGAGTGTTCAAAGTTGGTTTTGGTGGCTATACTTCACTCGCAGCACCACTGACATGTGGAGTTCCTCAGGGCTCTATTTTGGGGCCGATTCTATTCTCCCTTTATTTGCTTCCCCTCGGATCCATCTTAAAGAAGCATAACATCAGTTTCCATTTTTATGCTGATGATTCACAAATCTACTTGCCTATAAAAATGGTGATAATTCCCTAAAAAGACTGTTAGATTGTTTTTATGACATTAAAGCCTGGATGGCTTTAAACTTTTTTACATTTTAATGAATTAAAATTAATTTCATGATATTTAGACCCAGTAGTTCTACTGACACCTCCCAATTGGACCTGGGTACCCTGACACCCTATGTCAAGTCCATGGTAACTAACCTTAGTGTTAAGATGGATAGTGATTTTCAACTCAGGCTGCTTACCAAACTGAAGCCAATTTTATCTTTCACTGATTTTGAGAGGGTTATACATGCTTTTATCACAACTTGCCTGGATTATTGTAATGCTTTATATGTAGGTATTAACCAGGCCTCCCTCTCCAGATTACAAATGGTTCAAAATGCTGCCGCTCGACTCCTGACCGGAACTCGTAAACGAGATCACATTATGCCTGTTCTTGCCTCCCTTCATTGGCTGCCGGTTTGCTTTAGAATACATTTTAAGATTCTGTTATTTGTTTTTAAATCTCTTTATGGTCAAGCCCCAGCTTATATCTCTGAACTACTGAAGCTGCACGCTCCTCTGAGGTCATTAGCCCCCTGAGGTCGGCTATCACGCCGGCGCGATAGGCTCACTTTTTTTCTTATCAGTGCAAGAGAGACTCTGTTGAATTTGATCTTACAAAAAAGTTTCATACATCAATCGATCCTGTTAAGTGTGCATTTTGTGTATACTCACAATAAAAACAAAGTGTTGTGCTTTTTGCCAAATAAAGAAAAATAAACATGATGCGAGTTCTGCTTTCTCTCTGTCAGTGTAGTCCATTCTGAAACACGTCCGAAAATGAACCATAACTCAGCGAATACTCAGTCAAACAGGCATACAGACACACAGGCATGAAGCTTGAATTCTCTTCTTTTAAATGAAGTAATTATAAAAACAAATATTCTCAGTTTATGTAATATGTATGAAAAGAGAGAGATGTCAGTCGTTCTCATCTCATCTCATAAGTTTTAATGTGACCCCGCCCACGGAGAGGGCGCGCTATTCAAACGCAAATTATCTGAGGCGATCCCATACAAACTTGTGAAACGCCCACATCAGTTGGATAACACACACCACAAGTTCACTTTCAGACTCATGTACTTTACGACGTTGTGAGGAATAATACTATCTTAATAATAATCCTGGAAAATGTACCTCAGAAATGCTGGAAGTTTCATTTCGAGGAGCAACAGATCCGGCTGAGGAATAGGTCAGTTAAATATTTGCTTTGTTCTAATCGCAAGTGTCTGTACACGCAAAAAGACTGTTTAAATATGAATCGCGTTTCTGTGTGTGAATGAATGAACGCACAGATGCGCGCTACAGCTGGCAAAAATACTGTTTAAATATGAATCGCGTTTTTGTGTGTGAATGAATGAACAGCTTTTACCAAACTCTATTGCTATACAGAGATGAGTAAAAATCGGATAGATTATAAAGTTTTTACTGTAAAATACTGCCACATCAAATAAGCTTATAATGTTGCCAATTTCTGCTCATGTTAAATATATATATATATATATATATATATATATATATATATATATATATATATATTATGTTTTGTCAAAAATAAAGTAATCAACTAAGATGTTATTATAGTAACTATATTACAATTGTAATTATAATTACTAAGTATTATGTAATTATGCTATACATAACTATATAGTATGTAACTATGTAACTATAATTATGTAAGTAATTATAGTGTTTGTTCCAATGTAGGCTATATTCAAACTAATGAATCCTTAACTTTGAAATACGTATGATAAAATGTATACTTTAGTTTTTACAAAGAAAGATTACACTGGAAATATTGTTAACATTTTAATTGTTGTTGTAATTGTATAACCTTTTTAATAAATATAGCAAAAAAAAGATATATACAAGGATAGATGTAAACAAAATCTTAAAAGGTCAATATAAGCCTTCTCTTTAAATTATTTTTTATTGTGCTTTATTAGTGACACATTTGGGTAGATAATATATTCCAAAACTTTCTGAAAATACAGTGAGAACAATTAACTGCACAATTACTAGAAATGTTTACCTTGGATATTATACAATTTGCAAGCACAATTTGTAAAAAACAACAACAAAAAAACAACAACTGTGTTTCCAACTGTGAACCAATTATATATATATATATATATATATATATATATATATATATATATATATATATATATATACATATATTGTCCTTGCATTCTTTCTTGTGGCTCAGTGACACACCTGAATGAAAGGCTAATTATGGGTGTGAACTTCTCATTCATGATGGTGTTGGTTTGTTTACGCCCACCTGCATATTGCCTTTCCAAACAAAAAGTGTCTTACAAAATTTAAATCAATGTATTGTTTTATGTGAATGATTAGGCAGGATGATTTTCACATCATTTTGAAGAAAAAACTCTAGGCGACAAAATGCATTATTAAGAAGTCTTATGGACACATATTTAGTATGTGTTTTGTGGCCTTATTTCAGAAACTTTCATTTTTAGTTTTTTCAATAACCATGCATAAACATTATTCTCTCAAAAATACAAACATGTACATACATGTTGCTCACATATTATGGTAGCCCTGTTTGTGCTAAATAGAGTGTAATTACACCTTTGCCATTAATATGTTTATAAGTAACTGAAAAAAGCACAAATGTAAGGGCATGTCAGAACATCTCAAGGACCCCAAAAACACCTTAGACCCCAGAGGGTTAAGGTCTGCTGACCAGCTACTCTTTTTTGTCCCTAGAACACGGCTCAAAAATAGGAGAGCCTTCACATTTTTAAATCACGACTTAAAACTCATTTCAACTTCAACTTCAACCTGCTTGAGAGTTGTATTCTGCATTTTTATTTTCTAGTTTGTCCCTTGTTTTAAATGTTGTTGTTTTTTGTTACTCATGTGTTTATAATCTGTTCGAAATCATGTCAATGTTCAGCACTTTGGTTAACCTTGATTGTTTTAAATGTGCTTTACAAATAAAGTTGGATTGGATTGGATTGGAAGAAACCTTGGTTCCAATCCCATGGTCCTGTGTTGGGAGCGTCATGTTGCCGGAAAGCCTCACGGGCTGGGGCGTGGTCATGGACGGTCGCTTTACGAGAGGTCTATGGCAGGACCATCATTCCCCCTGGCACATAAATTGCCTGGAAATGCTGGCGGTTTTCCAAGCTCTGAGGAATTTCCTGCCAGACCTCAATGCTCACTACGTTCTTGTTAGAAAAGACAATATGTCAGGGGTGTCCTATCTAAATCATCAGGGGGGTCTGAGATCACGCCCTCTATGCATACTGGCGTATCAAATCCTCCTGTGGTCCCAGGAGAGACTGTTGTCTCTCAGAGCACTGTACATCCGAGGGGACCAGAATCACGGAGCAGACATCCTGTCGAGGCAGGGGCTGAGGCCCGAGGAATGGAGGCTCCACCCAGTTAATATGCGAGAGGTTCGGCCCAGTGGAAGTGGACCTGTTTGCATCTCGAGAGACGACACACTGTCCACTGTGGTTCTCCCTCACGCCTCCATCCCCGCTGGCCAAGGCTGCACCTTTACGCGTTTCCCCTGATCTCTCTGCTCCCGGGAGAAATCTGGAGAGGGTCCGTCGCAATGGGGTCTGTCTTCTGCGATTAGCCCCGTTGTGGCCGGCCCGAGTATGGTTCTCAGACATAATATCGCTCCTAGAGAGCCCTCTATGGGAGATCCCCATCAGGATGAACCAGCTGTTGTGGGCAGAGGGCTCAATATTTCACCCTTGGCCATAGTTATGGAAACTGTGGGTCTGGCCCCTGAGGGGGCACAGTACAGAGAGGCTGGCCTGTCTGCAGGAGTAATCAAGACCATACTCAGCTCTAGAGCTGCCTCCACGAGGAAATTGTACGGCCTAAAATGGAATGTTTTCACCACTTGATGTAGAGAGCGTGAGGTGGACCCAGTTACCTGAACGGTGGTTATACAGTGAGGAAAATAAGTATTTGAACACCCTGCTATTTTGCAAGTTCTCCCACTTAGAAATCATGGAGGGGTCTGAAATTGTCATTGTAGGTGCATGTCCACTGTGAGAGACATAATCTAAAAAAAAAAAATCCAGAAATCACAATGTATGATTTTTTAACTATTTATTTGTATAATACAGCTGCAAATAAGTATTTGAACACCTGAGAAAATCAATGTTAATATTTGGTACAGTAGCCTTTGTTTGCAATTACAGAGGTCAAACGTTTCCTGTAGTTTTTCACCAGGTTTGCACACACTGCAGGAGGGATTTTGGCCCACTCCTCCACACAGATCTTCTCTAGATCAGTCAGGTTTCTGGGCTGTCGCTGAGAAACACGGAGTTTGAGCTCCCTCCAAAGATTCTCTGGTCTGGAGACTGGCTAGGCCACGCCAGAACCTTGATATGCTTCTTACAGAGCCACTCCTTGGTTATCCTGGCTGTGTGCTTCGGGTCATTGTCATGTTGGAAGACCCAGCCTCGACCCATCTTCAATGCTCTAACTGAGGGAAGGAGGTTGTTCCCCAAAATCTCGCAATACATGGCCCCAGTCATCCTCTCCTTAATACAGTGCAGTCGCCCTGTCCCATGTGCAGAAAAACACCCCCAAAGCATGATGCTGCCACCCCCATGCTTCACAGTAGGGATGGTGTTCTTGGGATGGTACTCATCATTCTTCTTCCTCCAAACACGTTTAGTGGAATTATGACCAAAAAGTTCTATTTTGGTCTCATCTGACCACATGACTTTCTCCCATGACTCCTCTGGATCATCCAAATGGTCATTGGCAAACTTAAGACGGGCCTTGACATGTGCTGGTTTAAGCAGGGGAACCTTCCGTGCCATGCATGATTTCAAACCATGACGTCTTAGTGTATTACCAACAGTAACCTTGGAAACGGTGGTCCCAGCTCTTTTCAGGTCATTGACCAGCTCCTCCCGTGTAGTTCTGGGCTGATTTCTCACCTTTCTTAGGATCATTGAGACCCCACAAGGTGAGATCTTGCATAGAGCCCCAGTCCGAGGGAGATTGACAGTCATGTTTAGCTTCTTCCATTTTCTAATGATTGCTCCAACAGTGGACCTTTTTTCACCAAGCTGCTTGGCAATTTCCCTGTAGCCCTTTCCAGCCTTGTGGAGGTGTACAATTTTGTCTCTAGTGTCTTTGGACAGCTCTTTGGTCTTGGCCATGTTAGTAGTTGGATTCTTACTGATTGTATGGGGTGGACAGGTGTCTTTATGCAGCTAACGACCTCAAACAGGTGCATCTTATTTAGGATAATAAATGGAGTGGAGGTGGACATTTTAAAGGCAGACTAACAGGTCTTTGAGGGTCAGAATTCTAGCTGATAGACAGGTGTTCAAATACTTATTTGCAGGTGTATCATACAAATAAATAGTTAAAAAAATCATATATTGTGATTTCTGGATTTTTTTTTTTTTTTTGATTGTCTCTCACAGTGGACATGCACCTACGATGACAATTTCAGACCCCTCCATGATTTCCAAGTGGGAGAACTTGCAAAATAGCAGGGCGTTCAAATACTTATTTTCCTCACTGTATCTTGAGTTATATATTAAAATATCTTGACTTCCTCCAGGATCGATTCTCGGCTGGTCTTACCCCGTCCACACTCAAGGTGTACGTGGCTGTTATTGCGGCTTTCCTCGCTCCTCTGGGTGATGGGCCTCTGGGGAGACATCAGCTGGTCGTACCTTTCCTCCGTGGGGCTGGGAGGATGAGACCTGCGGCTCGTACCAGAGTTCCCACATGGGACCTGGCAGTGGTTCTTGAAGGCCTGGTTGAGGCCCCCTTCGAACCTTTGGAGTCGGCTGAGGCTAAGAACCTTTCTTTCAAGGTAGCTTTTTTATTAGCAATTACTTCTCTGAGGAGAGTAGGAGATCTTAAGGCCCTTTCTATATCTCACGGGTTCCTGGAATTTGCTCCAGGTGATATAAAGGCTATCTTGCATCCCAGGCCGGGCAATGTGCCTAAAGTGCCATCTAACGTGGCACGGCTTTTTTGCAGGTTTTTCATCCCCCACCTCACATGATGGCGGATGAAGAAAGACTTAATTTGCTCTGCCCTGTCAGAGCTCTCAAGATTTATGCCCAGAGGTCTTCTTCATGGCGGAAGTCAGATCAGTTGCTGCTGTGCTTCGGGTCACCCAAGAAGGGGCTTCCCGCATCCAAACAGACCATCAGTAACTGAATCGTTCAGGCTATCTCTATGGTCTATCAGGTGCATAGCTTGCCTTCACCTTTGGCCGTGAGGGCTCATTCAACCAGAGGCATGGCGTCCTCTAGAGCCCTCCTTTCAGGGGTCCCGATCCAAGAAGTGTGCGATGCAGCAGGATGGGCCACCCCTCATACTTTTATCAGATTCTGTAGCCTGGACATTCCTTCTATGCCAGGCACACTAGTGCTCTCGTTCTAAGTGTGCCTGTGCGCAGCTTCACACTGGGACAGGCAGGGCTCGTTGTGGCATAGTGGGTACTCGTTCCCCAAAGTGTCGTCATCGACGCAGTGCGAGTTCCCTCGAAAGGGAACGTCTCGGGTTACAACTGTAACCCTTGTTCCCTGAGAAGGGAACGAGACACTGCGTCCATTCGTCACGCCTCCCCCTGCCTGGGAGTGACTTGCTTCATCGCAGAAGCTAACTCTGTTGAGTGCTGGCGTCCCTTTGTAGCTTTGGTGTATGCCGTCACGTTACGTTATGATGCAGCCAGTTTTTTTAAGCCAGGGTGTTCAAAATGTGATTAAGACTAGTTACGAGTGTCATCTATTAAATGACATAGCTGTTACCTTTGCAGCATAAACAGAAAGTGTGTGGTTTAGTTTCAAACACGAGGAGTGAAATGTTACAATTCACCCCATTGTAGCGAAAATTACTTTGTTATGGGGAATTAATAGTCAAATGAGGGGAATATTCAGAATATGATGAATATTAATATCGCATACACAAATTAAATTATCCCAAATAGGGAATAGGTCAGACCTCACCTTATATCAATAATTAACAGGATTACTCGTATTAATTCGTTGATATAAGTAGGTATGGTTATATCTTTAATCAGGGGAAATTTAGGTAGAATTTAATGTTCAGTTATCACACAAATTGTCCATCCGGCGGCCAGTATATGTACAACCTCTGAACAGAAACTTACACGGCCTATAACACTGACAAATACCCCCTTGTGGCCACAAGAAACGATATCTTCGTGTTCTAGACAATTTACAGATTGTGATGGTAGAATAAGGTAGAGCAGTAGCTTAGATACATTTTCAGGGACTTCAGTAATGGAACATTGATACAGACTTCAATTCAAAAGATTATGGAATTTAATATAAAACAACTAAGATTACATGTACTAATCAAAACACGCAGGAGTAAATATGCATAGAAAAACAACAACAATATACGATCGCAATAAGAAATATTGGAGAGAGGAAGAGAGAGATTGAGATAGAGAGAGAGAGAGATTGAGAGAGGGAGACTGAGAGAGGGAGATTGAGAGAGAGAGATTGAGAGAGAGAGAGATAGAGATTCACCTCAGGACATAAACAGTTCAAACAGTTGTTTCACAAATGAGACCCCAAAGGTTTTAGTAATATCTAGGCAATCTTAACACAGCAGTTCTTTCCGGATTGCGAATTTAAGAATGTACGTTACTTTGACCTGGCCACCTTTGTGCGTCTGTGTGGAACGGAGGCGTGAAGCCACGTGTTGCGGAGTCTTCAGGGCGGAGTTGAGGTGATAGTAACTCGCTGCAGAGCGTACGCGAACTTTGTCCAAAAGATACCTTAGTCTTAAGTTGGTATTTAAGTAAAGTATCAAACTGAGGTAGATTATCAAGAAAAGAAAGACTTAGGGTAAAAACGAAATTAGAAAGTAAAATGAAGAAAACTCCGGTTGGAGTCTGTAGTAAAGGCGGGTCCTCTCTCTCTGGCGAACTGCCAAGAAAGGAGCGTGGTTCCGTGTTTTGAAGGAACTAAGCCACTCCTTTCTCACATGCCTAGACCAATCATTTGGCGGATGTGTGTGGCGCCAAAACTTTCTTTGTTCGCTTAAGTACACGCCTCTGAAAGAGGTGCAGTGGAGATTTAATCTGTTATAGACTGATATAAATGGCAGAATGCATAATTTCATACTTTGAGTTAAGAATTCAACACCGTTGGTTTCTTTGTAATCAAACAATACCATGAATGATAATTCTGCGAGCTATTAACAGGAAGATACATGATTCTTCGGGATTACATGCACATCAAATTGATTAAATACCAATAAAGCTTATAGTTATAGTAATTAGGGTATGGGGATCATGAAACACAACAAGAAATACATTTCATACATTTTCAAGAGTAATTTTGACCACACGTGGTCAGGGAATAGATGCAGTCCTCGAGTATGTATGCGTATGTGTGTGCGTAGAGTCATGAAGTCACGGAAAGTTCAAACTGCGCTGTGAACTTTTGTCACTCTGAGTCAGGGGAAGTTCGTATGTGTGTGCGTATGTGTGTGCGTATTCTCTCGAGCGGATGAGGTTAACAGTGGGCACATGTTTTGACATCTGGTCAGACACTGTTTTATTGTTTTGAAGTGTTAATCAGTGTCAAGAAATCCGGGGGGGGGGGGGGTTGCGAGATCGCCCGACTGCTTGGCGCCTAGGCAATCCGTGCTCCCAAGAGAGCAGTAAAACAGAATGGTTTTTGTTTACCCAGGAAACAGAGATCTGTGTTCTTAGATCGGTAATCTCTGATTATGCAGGTGTTTAAATGCCATTTGCTCGGCTTCAAAGTCCAGGAACAACAGGGTTTGTGTCTGTTGATTGGAATCCAGTAATTTAATCACCTAGTAGAAAACTGACCATCTGCTTTGTGCTACACCATATTCCAGGTTAGTTCCAGGAATGTGGTTGAGACCCCTGCATTAGCATCATCATAATAAAACTGAATTGTGTGTGTGGGGGTGCAAGCATGTTTGTTACTGTCAGTCATAGTAATTGGCTAAAATGCCACAATTTTTGTTTCCCAGCTCTTATACATCATCTGATGCTCTCTTCAAAATGCTGAGAGACACCACTCAGTTTGTCCTTCTCTTCCGAGACCTAGGTATAATTAAAGTCCAAAGAAAACATATAAATAAAACAAAAATTTGACTTGGGGTAGGTTGTAACATGCTTAATTTATGTTACAACTAACCCAGAGTCTTGCTGTTACAACTAACCCCTTGTAGCCATGAACTAGCTCACCTTGCAGCTAACAGCCAAAACATAGCCACTAACAACTTGCATGAAAAATATCTACACAGACACACAATAAACATAATTTTACTTTGATGAGTTTAACTACAAAGCATGAATTGCCATTACAAAAATAAATTAAGTAACATTTGATTTGTAACTTGTTACTAATTGGAAGTGTTACAATTAACCCATTTTACAACCGTTTTTTTCTCTCTCCGTACTATAGGGTAGGGAAGTATTCGATTTTGGTTGCAGCAAATGACGTATTTTGCATTATCTGGCGGACTTTTGCTGACAAACGTGAATTTCCCGGTCCAGGGGCCTGTTTCAGAAAGGAGGTTAAGTGAAAACTGTGAGTATGTTAACCCTGAAATGAGGGAAACTCTGGGTTTTCTGTTTCAGAATGGGAGGCATGTTAAACCTGAGAAAGCAGAGAAAGTCAAGCCCGTTTCTGAAAGAGAGGTAACTTATACTCAGACCCCCGGTTTCACAAACTAGGCTTAAGCCTAGTCCCAGACTAAAATGCATTATTTAGGGGTTTTAACTGAAAACAAGTTGCACTGACATATCTAAAAATATGTCAGTGACATTGTTTTGTCTCAAGATGCACACCAGTAATGTGTTTTTCAACGGCACGTTTATAAAAGCTACTTAAATGCCCTAATTGAACTAAGGCCTAATCCTGGCTTAATCTAAGCCTTGTCTGTGAAACCAGGCCAGAGTCAGTTACCATGGTAAATTACTCTGTGAACCTAACCTGGTCGGGAGCAGGTTTTCTTCGGTAAACCCAGAGTTTCTTTCGGTCTCCTCCCCTTTTTTAACCCTCTGGGGTCTAAGGTGTTTTTGGGGTCCTTGAGATGTTCTGACATGCCCTGACATTTGTGCTTTTTTCAGTTGCTTCTAAACATATTAATGGCAAAGGTGTAATTACACTCTATTTAGCACAAACAGGGCTATCATAATATGTGAGCAACATGTATGTACATGTTTGTATTTTTGAGAGAATAATGTTTATGCGTGGTTATTGAAAAAACTAAAAACTAAAGTTTCTGAAATAAGGCCACAAAACACATACTAAATATGTGTCAATAAGACTTCTGAATAATGCATTTGTCGCCTAGAGTTTTTTCTTCAAAATGATGTGAAAATCATCCTGCCTAATTATTCACATAAAACAATACATTGATTTAAATTTTGCAAGACACTTTATGTTTGGAAAGGCCATATGCGAGTGGGCGTCAACGATCATGCATATTTAGTGGTTCACACCTGAGGAGACAATGGGGCCCGCATACTTAATGAGTCATTCATTCAGGTGTGTCACTGAGCCACAAGAAAGAAGACAAGAGCAATATATATATATATATATATATATTCTACCAAATTGGTTCACAGTTGGAAGCACCTCATTTTATTTTTCCATGTCTAGTAATTGTGCAGTTAATTCTCATACTGTATTTTCCGTTTTGGAATATGTATCCTCTCCCCAAATTTGTCACTAATAAAACACAATAAACATTATTTAAAGAAAAGTTTACAGCTACCTTGTAAATATATATTTTTTTATTAAAAAGGTTACAATTACAACAACAATTCAAGTGCAATCTTTCTTTGTAAAAACTAAAGTATACATTTTATCATACATATTTCAAAGTTAAGGATTCATTACTTTGAATATAGCCTAGGCTACATTGGAACAAACACATAATAACATATTATTTGATTACTTTATTTTTGACAAAACATACTATATTTAACATATGAGCAAAAATTGGCAAACAAAAGCTTATTTGAGGTGGCAAATATTTTACAGTAAAAATGTATAATCTATCCAAAACTAGTCAACGAAATGTTGTCTTTCATATGTCTGTAACATAGGTCTTTCGTTTATATAAGAAATATAAATGTTAATTTGCAGTTTAACCCTCTGGGGTCTGAGCTGTTTTCTGGGCCCTGGAGGTGTTCTGACATGCTCTGACATTTGTGTTTTTTTCTGTTACTAGTGACATTTTCATGGCTAAAGTCTAATTACACTGTATTCAGCACAAACTCTGCTACAATAATATATCAGCAGCATGTATGTAAAAGTTTGTAGTTTTGAGATAATGACATTTATGCGTGGTTTGTGAAAATACAAAAAAAAATTCTCACTGAAATAAGGCCATGAAACCCATACTGATTATTTCTTCACAAGACTTTGAAAATTGTATGACGTAGCCTAGAATATTTGCTCCAAAACTATGTGAAAATCACCCTGACTGCTCATTCAGATAAGACAATATATTGATTTAAAATTTTTACAACGTGTTTTGTGTGAGAAAGCTTTATGCGGGAGCTCATTAATATGTAAGCTTTTCACACCTGAGAAAGACAAAGACACTCCCCTAACTGCCCTATTAGGAGCTATCAGGCCCTGTCATTCAGAGCAACCTTGCACAAAGAATGAGGAGATTTAAAAAAGAATGGCTTTTAGATTGTTTGGATTTATTTACAACACAACATAATCCAAAAATACACAACAAATGACAAAAGAGCACATTGAAAACAATGATCCAAAGACAGAGACCTTTGTGCCATTCCTAAAAACATTGTACATACCTTTCATTTCCAAGGTGTTTGATTTTCACTTTACCATGTTCATGTACAGAGACTCATGTGAATGTTGAAGTCAGCAGGACTCAGTTGCATCTGGTCCCTGAAAGAAAAGAAAAAAAAGTGAACATACTGGTATCAAGAGAAACTAGGCCTGCACGATTTTGGGAATACATTTTAGATTTTTCTGGTTAAAATTGCTTTTTAAAATTCACAGAATACACACACACAAATGTTTCCAACAATATATAATATAATGAACACCATGTTTGTTGTGCCTTGTAGGCATAAGCTATGTGCAGTACTGCATAAAATAATTATAACAATAACCTATAGCAGCCTATAAATCTTCCAAAAGATTTCAGTAACAATGCAGATAATGTATTGATTATCTTATGTTACTTCAAATGTTTCCATTCGTTATGATGATATGAAATGAGATAATAGTAAAAACATAAAGCCTAATGTTTGGTGCATTTTTCCTTTCAAACGCAATCGCGCTCCAAAATATGATACATTCAAACGCACAGCGCGCTCCAAAATATGATACATTCAAACGCACAGCGCGCTCCAAAATATGATACATTCAAACCCACAGCGCGCTCCAAAATATGATACATTCAAACGCCATCGCGCTCCAAAATATTAAACATTATGGTTATACATATCTATGTTTGAGCAGATATCCACAAACAGTATTTAACAGTAAACACGGGTCTAAATAGTATAATATTCACCATATATCTAGCAACAGTTCAACTGCAATGTGAAGTTTATGCAACAATACCATAAAATAATAAGTAAGAATTTCTTACCTTACATCTTTCTTGTCTTCAAATCGCGTTCTTCTTCTTCTGATGTAAATCCAATGTAAGCTCACAGCGCGTCTTCCAAACTCGACGAAAAGCAGAGACTTGTGAAGTGTTTTGGTGTTTTGTGTTTGAGGTAACGAGGGCGTTCGCGTTCCATGTGGAGATTTGCATGTGAATCTCTTTTGCGCAAGTGGGCGTGGTCGAATTAAAAAATAATTAGCAAGCGTTTGAGATACTGGACATCCGGTTGGTTTTATACAAATTACTTAAACAGAGAATATTTGTTTTCAGTTTGAATCCGATCATTTAAAAGTACACACTTAAATGTGTATAAAGGTATATGGCTCATACATGTGTGACAAGTATTCGCTGAGTTTTGTTTCAGTTTATAGACGTGCTCAAGAAAAAAAAGTTCACCGCAACGGAGAGGCAGAACGCACACCCTGTTTATTTTCTTTATTTTACAAAAGCACAATGTTTTGATTTGATTGTAAGTGGACACATACAAAAGTAGAAATATCACAGATTCTTTTTTTATATTTCTTTTTTCTGTATAACCATAAATGACGGAGTAATTTAAGTTTATTGTACTACAATGTGAAGAAAATCCAGCAAAACGCGGGGCGCGTTTGCCGACCTCAGAGGGTTAATACGTTGCTTATACAAATACATTTTATTTCAACATATTTCAGTCGATTTTTACTCATCTCAGTATAGTTTGCTAAAAGCGGATCATTCATACACAGAAACGCGATTCAAATTTAAACAGTCTTTTTGCGAGTGCGCATCTCTGCCATTCATTCATTCACACACAGAAACGCGATTCACTTGAGAATGAAAAAAACTTACTACAGTATTCTCAGGATCCGTTGCTCCTCGAAATACCAGCACTTCTGACGTACATTTTCCATTATTCCTCACAGCGCCGCGAGACAGTTTAAACAAGTACAATGATCTGAATAAACTTGATGTGTTTTCTCGAGCTGATATGTGGGCGTTCACAGTTTGCACGGATGCCTCAGTCATTTGCGTTTGAATAGCGCGCGCTCTCCGTGGGCGGAGTCACATTAAAAATAATTAGCTGAGAAGAGAACGACTGACATCTCTCTCTTTTCTTACAGATTACATAAACTGAAAATATTTGTTTTTTATAAAAAATACTTCATTTAAAAGAAGAGAATTCAAGCTTCATGCCTGTGTGTCTGTATGCCTGTTTGACTGAGTATTCGCTTTTTAACACTTTGTTTTTATTATGAGTATACACACAAAAAAAAAAAACACACTTAACAGGATCGATTGATGTAAAACACAAGCATATAAGATACAAATTAATATTATTTATTTATTTATTTTTGCACTGATAAGGAAAAAACGAGCCTATCGCGCCGGCGCGATAGGCGACCTCAGGGGGTTAAAGAGGAAGTGGTGTTTAAACACCTCTTTCATTCTTTCAGTACATTTTTATTAATACAATTTATATTTTATTAATAAATAAAATATTGCTATTTTTACTGCTGTTTTATTTTTTATTTTTTTTATTTTTAATAAGATGAAGTCTATATAACTCCTTAACTGGAAACTGAAAATACAGTAGTAGATTAGAGTAACATAATGTAGTTCTAAACAAATTCTACAGAATTAAACTGTGGCATTTACTGGAAATCACTGAACTGTGTTCATCTGTGCAACAGAAGTTGATGGACCCTCCTCCTGCTGTTCTTCCACACTCTGGGGGCGGGGGGAGAGATAAGAATACCCGTTTATACTTTAAACTTTGATTCTATAGGCTACTCCACATAAAAATGTGAACAAATCTGAATGTGTAGATTGTTTGATGTGTAGACAGATAATATTAACATTACCTCTGTAGGCCTCTCTGTGGCCTGTGAAGATGAGCATTTGGTTGAGTACACTTTATAACACTATTTGTCATAATGTCTGGTGTATTGAGTAGGCTACTTACGACTACCTGGGGTTCTGTTGGGACAGGAGGCTCCAAAAGACAGATATTACCATCAGAATCTGTTGGGACCAACAAAAAACCCAACCCAAAGTAAAATAAATCGAAATATCAAAAATAGCCTATACAAAAAATAACACATGTAAACCTCTTACATTTTATGAAGGCCCTTGCAGGGCCGGCCCGCGGCATAGGCGGAATAGGCAAATGCTAGGGGCGCCACTCATCCATAGGGGCGCCAGAATGAGTGAACGAGTGGATTTTTTTTTTTTTTTTTTTACTTTTTTTTAAATATATAATACTATTTTAAAACCATTAATTCGAAATACTACCAAATAAAGCAAAAAAAGTCCGGCTCATCAATCTTCCCCCGCCCAGCGAGTGCTTGAAGTGCGTCAGAAACAGAGCGCGCGCGCGCGATCAGTTGTTGGTAATTTGTTGTGTAGCGTGCGCGACGCCGCATTCAATGTAGACAGCATTGCTTTTGTTAACACACAGCTCGTAGAAATGGGCCTGGCAGCTCGCGCCAGTTCTAGACCCGTTCTAGACACGGTGAAAGTTTCCTGATTGTGACGGATGGCCGAATTTACATGACACATTATAAATGAGCATAGTCTGCGATAGATACAGTGCCAAAAAGAAGAGGATAAAAGGGGATAACAACAGAGGTAAAGTGATGTAGTGAATGAACAGTTTATCTAATTGCATAGGAGTAAGATACTATAATTTCATGGCAGTTATTTTTACCTTAAACTTAATGCTAGCAGTTGTTCTGAGTTCTCCAGAGGCCCCAGACTGTGTGATTTTGTAACAATCATTTCAGTTTTAAGACGCATTTTTTATTATCACTTTTTTTATTGATGTTTTACTCTACAGTTGTGCAGTTTTGGGGGGGATACAGTACAGGCCAACAGTTTGGAAACATTACTATTTTTAATGTTTTTGAAAGAAGTTTCTTCTGCTCATCAAGCCTGCATTTATTTGATCAAAAATACAGAAAAAAATAATAATATTGTGATATATTATTACAATTTAAAATAATTGGTTTTCAATTTATTATACTTTAAATTATCATTTATTTTTATGGTGCAAAGCTGAATTTTCAGCATCATTACTCCAGTCTTCAGTGTCACATGATCCTTTAGAAATCATTCTAATATTCTGATTTATTATGAGTTGTGGAAACAGTTCTGCTGCCTAATATATTTGATGAATAAAATGTTAAAAAGAATTGCATTTATTCAAAATAAATAAAAATATTTTCTAATTATATAAATCTTCTTTACGATCACTTTTTATCAATTTAACACATCCTTGCTGAATAAAAGTATTGATTTATTTCGAAAAAAAAAAGAAAAAAAATACTGACCCCAAATTACTGACCAGTGGTGTATATTGTTGTTACAAAAGATTTCTATTTTTAAAACATTTTCTTCTTTTTATTTTTTTATTTTTTTTATTCATCAAAGTATCGTAAAAAGTATCACAGGTTAAAAAAATTAAGCGGCAGAACTGTTTCCACTTTGATAATGAATCATCATATTAGAATGATTTCTAAAGGATAGACTGGAGTAATGATCCTGAAAATTCAGCTTTGCATCACAGAAATAAATGATCATTTAAAGTAGCCTACAATAAATTGAAAACCAATTATTTTAAATTGTAATAACATATCACAATATTATTTTAATTTTTTTTCTGTATTTTTGATAAAATAAATGCAGGCTTGATGAGCAGAAGAAACTTCTTTCAAAAACTTTAAAAATAGTAATGTTTCCAAACGTTTGGCCTGTACTGTATATGGCATTTTTAAAATTGATTTGCCAAAATTAGTAATGATATTTATTTACTGGTTTATTCAAAATAGCAAAGTTCACATTAAATCTGTATTGTAAAACGTGCTATAAAATGGGGACTTGACTTGAATGTTAGATGTAATGCTCTTGGTATTTCTGTTTAGGCTGTAATGTGTGTATGTGTGTGTGTGTGTGTGTGTGTATATATATATATATATATATACACAGTATATAGGCTAAATAATCATGAACACAGTGACGGGGTGAAATGGGCTGCGATGCATGGGGCACCAGGTAAAATCTTGCCTAGGGCAGCAAATTGGTCAGGGCCGGCCCTGGGCCCTTGGATCTTCGGGAGTGACTGGCTCTGAAGTCCCTCCAGGAATTCCCTCAGCCGAAAATGCTGCTGCACTGCTAGACACTGGATGCTATTTAGTTATTTAATATGTCAAATGTTTGTAAAGTCAGGTAGCCTACACCCATGATATGCTCAAGCCTTACCTGATTGAATTATGTTTTTATATTTAATTTTCAGCTGCTGCCATGTTCTTTTAATGCCTGCAGGATTTAAAATTAGGTTGAATAACATACTGTTCTTCAAGTTTCACCTCTGATATTATAACAGTTGGGTAAGTTACTTGTATTACTAACTAAAAAAATGACATCTTCAACAGTGTAATTAGATTAATACCCCCTGGGGTCGGCGGTATCGCCGGCGATACCAGCTCGCTTTTTTTCTTATCAGTTCAAACGAGACTCCAAATACTCTGTTGACTTTGATTTTACAAACAAGTTTCATACATCAATCGATCCTGTTAAGTGTGTATTATTTTTGTGTATACTCATAATAAAAACAAAGTGTTGTGCTTTTTGCCAAATAAAGAAAAATAAACATGATGTGAGTTCTGCTTTCTCTCTGTCAGTGAAGTCAATTCTGAAACGCGTCCGAAAATGAACCATAACTGAGCGAATACTCAGTCAAACATCCACACAGGCATACAGACACACAGGCATGAAGCTTGAATTCTCTTCTTTTAAATGAAGTAATTTATATAAAAAAAACAAATATTCTCAGTTTATGTAATATGTATGAAAAGAGAGAGATGTCAGTCGTTCTCATCTCAGCTCATTATTTTTAATATGACCCCGCCCACGGAGAGCGCGCGCTATTCAAACGCAAATGACTGAGGCAATCCATGCAAACTGTGAACGCCCCCATATCAGCTCGACAAAACACATCAAGTTTATTCAGATCATTGTACTTGTTTACACCGTCTCGCAGCGCTGTGAGGAATAATACTATCGTAATAATAATAATGGAAAATGTACCTCAGAAGTGCGGGTATTTCGAGGAGCAACGGATCCTGAGCTATGGAATACTGTAGTAAGTTTTTTTCATTCTCAAGTGAATCGCGTTTTTGTGTGTGAATGAATGAACGTCAGATATGCGAGCTGTTTACCACAACTCGCAAAAAGATGGATTCAATTTGAATCGCGTTTCTGTGTGTGAATGAATGATCCGCTTTTAGCAAACTGTATTGCTATACTGAGATGAGTAAAAATCGACTGAAATATGTTGAAATAAAATGTATTTGTATAAGCAACGTATTAAACTGCAAATTAACATTTATATTCCTTATAATAAAAACGAAAGACCTATGTTACAGACATATGAAAGACAACATTTCATGTTTTGGATAGATTATACATTTTTACTGTAAAATATCTGCCACCTCAAATAAGCTTTTGTTTGCCAATTTTTGCTCATATGTTAAATATAGTATGTTTTGTCAAAAATAAAGTCATCAAATAAAATGTTATTATGTGTTTGTTCCAATGTATAGGCTATATTCAAGTAATGAATCCTTAACTTTGAAATATGTATGATAAAATGTATACTTTAATTTTTACAAAGAAAGATTCAACTTGAATTGTTGTTGTAATTGTAACCTTTTTTATAAAAAATACATATTCAAAAACTGAAAATACAGTATGAGAATTAACTGCACAATTACTAGACATGTTTTCCTTGGATATTATACAATTTGCAAGCACAATTTGTGAAAAAAAAATAAAATAATTATAATATTTTGAGATACTTCCAACTGTGAACCAATTTGGTAGAATATATATATATATATATATATATATATATATATATATATATATATATATATATATATATATATATATATATATATATATATTGCTCTTGCATTCTTTCTTGTGGCTCAGTGACACACCTGAATGAATGGCTCATTAAGTATGCGGGCCCCATTGTCTCCTCAGGTGTGAACTACTCAATATGCATGACGGTTTTGGATCGTTGACGCCCACTCGCATATTGCCTTTCCAAAAAAAAAGTGTCTTACAAAATTTAAATCAATGTATTGTTTTATGTGAATAATTAGGCAGGATGATTTTCACATCATTTTGAAGAAAAAACTCTAGGCGACAAAATGCATTATTCAGAAGTCTCATGGACACATATTTAGTATGTGTTTTGTGGCCTTATTTCAGAAACTTTCATTTTTAGTTTTTTCAATAACCATGCATAAACATTATTCTCTCAAAAATACAAACATGTACATACATGTTGCTCACATATTATGGTAGCCCTGTTTGTGCTAAATAGAGTGTAATTACACCTTTGCCATTAATATGTTTATAAGCAACTGAAAAAAGCACAAATGTCAGGGCATGTCAAAACATCTCAAGGACCCCAAAAACACCTTAGGCCCCAGAGGGTTAATGTAATAATGACTATCTTTAGAAAGTATTGGTCTACTTATCAGTGGCGGTTCTAGACCATTTCAACTGGGGGGGCCAAGCTGGGGCCAGTTGTACTGTTAGAGGGGCCAGTTTAGACCTTATTGTTGTCATATCATTTTCTGCACTGCACTATAGGCATTAACAGGCAAAATACCATGTTTACAATCATTCAACAATGTATTTCACTGATTCTTGAGAGTCGGGACAAAACATGTCCCACATAGAAAAGTCTAATTTATAGCAAAAATTAAGAAATTCATCATGATTGACATACTTACAAAGTTAAATCTAAAGGAATTGTATATACCTATCTGATTTTTAGAATAAACTTTTTTATCTTTTTGGGGAAAATTTGTTTAAATGTATGGTCTGTGGTTAGAAGGTCCATGTTATTGCACTTGTCCTCAGCAAGAGGTCACAATATAAACCATCCCAAAAAACTTTAAAAAAGCTCTACAATTGTGAAAACATATATATCAAATAAAAAATAAGGGGTAGAAATATAAAAAACAATGCATGAAGTGAACAT